>OU892283.1:10549936-11749936 GCA_917834065.1 Ceutorhynchus assimilis | reverse complement strand
GAAGCTGCATTGAAAAAACTAGCTTGTTATTAATGATTTGGAAAAAAGGTCCTCGGCCCCCGGACTAAGACCCTCGAGTCTGCAGGGCAGGTACCTACAGCAGAGCAGGCCAAGTGCCGTTTACTGTTTGTGAACTTTGTACTTTTTATTGCAATTTGCAATTGGAAACGCAACGAAACTATACACGAAAAGTGGAAGAAAAAAAAAACAAATGCGAATCACGTCCATCCTCTGCTCTGGATGAAATCGAAATACCACAATACCACCTGACAGTTGAAGTTTGAACTTTAAATTTGGAAGCAATAATTTTGAATTATAACAACTTTCAAAAGCAATTTAGCCAATAATTTATTAATATGGTCCTGCAGATGCAGGTATAATATTTAGAAGCTAATATTTTAAAAATATTATCAATTATTTAATGGTGAATTGAATACGAGTCATCAATATACAAGTTAGATACACGGTACTGTTAATTTATTGGCATATTTAAGTTAAGTTTGTTGGAGTTGCCATCAATTCAAAAATGGTATTAAATCATTGGCATTTTTGAGGTTATGTTTATTGGGCCTGCCATCAAATTCAGGGTAATATTATTTATTTATTGGCGTTTTCAGATTCTATAATTTCTACTTTACTAGTTGAATCACCAATTAAATATATGCAATAACTAATAATTAAACGCTTTGCACAGCTTTTGTAGCATTTTTACATTATTGGCATTATGTGCCATCAATTTGCCACCAATGCCAATGCTCTGCCGTTACATATCCGACTGAACGGTGTTCGCTAGATAATAATGAGATTCCCTCGCCAGTCACCAATGACTCCTCATGATACTATCCGAGTACTATAACTAGTTGCTGCAAACAAGAGCTATCTATTTAAGCAATTTGACATAAAAATTGAATGAAGTATGTATGTATGTAAAAATCCTCTTATTATATCTGACGTTGATATTACCAAGGAAAATTTCAAAAAAGATCAAAATGATGATTGGACATTTTACACGGCTGGCTAGGAAACAAACAACGACCTGGAAGTTGGAAAATTTTCAGTTTTGATCTAATGGTAAAGGAATACTGGCTCCAATAAAAGTTGTCGAGGAAAGAAGATGTACCTTGTCTAGTTGCCCCTGGGAGAAAATTACACTAGATTTTCAGGAAGTTTTAACTGATTTACGTATTGAAAAGTCTATCGGAGATGACGACCTAACTTCGAGAATGAGAATATTTTGAAGCCCTTGCTCTGACAATTCACAATTATTCTTTTTCAATGGCCATTGTGATACCTCTGCATAAAGGAGGCGACGTGGAGGTCCTTCTAATTTTCGGCCAATTTTTCCACAATCTCTAACCCAGATAGCAAAGAAATATTCAATAAATATTTTTTTTTTAATATTTTTTAAATATAAAAGCGACAGATTTTTAAATATTTTTTAAATATTTTAAATATAATATTTCTGAAACATCAAAAAAAAATATAATATAAATATTTCAATTATTATATTTCTCAAATATTTAGAAAAAATATTATATCAATATTTCAAATATAATATTGCACAAATATGAAATATGAGAAAAAAAACTTCAATAAATATTTTAAATAGGTATATATTACTCAACTAAATATTTTTTTACAAATACGTTTAAATTAATTTTGTCTATTAGGTATTATTGGTTACGTTCACAAGCACTCAACTGTTACCAAAAGTTGAGTAGAGGTATGTTCGCACATAAATTACAAACCAGCCAGAGCATTGGTTGAGGACAGTCGGGAAGCTAGTTCCAACTAATAAAATTCGCTCTGACCAGTTTGTATAATTTATGTGTGAACAGACCTCTACTCAACTGTTGGCAACAGTTGAGTGCTGGTGAAGGTACCCATTAATAGGTCTGTTTCTGCAGAAATCACAAATCAGTCAGTGCGAATTTCATTGGTTGAAAACAGTCAGAAAACTAGTTTCAACCGATGAAATATACTCTGACTGGTTTGTGATTTCTGCAGAAACAGACCTAATAGGTATTTTCGCAAACAGACATAACAAAAAAAACGAAAAAGAATAGCAACATCATCATTTGGATTTTCCACATCACTCATTGCCTAAACCGTTGATTGCCTAAACCTAATGAATGTCTATGTATACACAGGGCGAAAATTAGTTCGAAAGAGCACACATAAATAACTTGATTATAAGTTTATCACACCGTAGCCACTTGCACTATTAGTAATTTTGTTTTAAACAATTATTATCCACATTTAACACCACTTGAAAACTGAAACCACAATTACAAAAATCCAAAATGCACGCACCAAACCCAAAAAGCAGCAGAGCATGAAGTAACATGGCGGCACGGTGTTCGTCGTCCCGTTTTTCGGAGACTTTGAATGCGCGCGCATCCTATTTATGTGTTTAGTCTTTAAGCCCAAATTTCATATCAAACTCAAGAGGTTCGATAGTTTATTGGACAGTGCGGCGAGAGCCGGGTTCGGTTCTCACGCCCAAAAACTTTATTTTTTGTTTGTTTTTGAGACAATGACATAAAATAACAGTTATAGGGTCATTTTTAATTTTTAGGCTTTATCTACAAATTATGCTAAACATTTTTTTGACAATAAAGCATTATTATAGGGGTTAATTTTTGTATTTTGGATTTGCTAACTTTCTTTCCTTTGAAATACCAACATAATTATTTATTATTACTTATTACATTATACAATAACTAGAATACTTACATCACCAAACAAAATAGGAAGGTATTGGTAGGTATTTTGGATTTTTCTCAAATAATATTTATTAAATATTTTGTAAATAATGGATTTCTAATATTTGCCATTCATTTAAAAGTAAATATTTAATGTATATTACAAAAAAATTATTACATTTGAAATAAATGAAAAATATTCATTATAGTTATTAATGATACAAGTTCGATATGAACGCCATAATGAAACGCGTGTAACGTTAAACCACGAGGCGTTAGCCGAGTGGTTTAGTTACACAAGTTTCATTAATAAAGTTCATATCGAACGTGTATCATTCAAAATTTAATCTACAATGGTCCAAATAGATTTGATTTGCCTTGAAATAGCAAAAACTTTTCAAATTAAAATTTGAAATTTAGCAGGTGCCCGTACTAGTCGAGAACCTGCTTGTTGGTTTTTAGAATTTTGACTTTGGCAGCTTCAATATTGGAGTCCATTTTTGTGCCATAAATTCAATTTTATAGTGGAAAATAATATTATTATTGGTGATTCTGAGTTCGAAAGTGTCTCTTCGAATATAGAGACAGCATTATTGAAAAGGTTCTTCTGGCAACTAACTTTCTTTTTGTATATTTTTCATTTCAAAATTTGGGTGTTATTATGAATTCTTAAACGCACTAGTGCTATTATGAAGGACCTAATGACATTCAAATGACAATGCTAAATGTGTCATAATGACACCGACGTAGATTAAATATTTTAATCAAATGATTATCGAACACATTTTTTTAATTCCGAATTATAATTTCAAATGAAAAATCGATGTGAGCAAGTGTGCCTGTTTATAATTAGTACTTATTTTATGATACCCGAACAATTTTTTTTTTTTCAAGAACTCATTTTGCTTTTTATCAAATATTTGTCGAATATTTTAAAAATAATGGGTTTCTAATATTTTTCATCAGTTAAAGAGGAAATATTCAATGTATATTATAAAAGAAATATTGCATTTGAAATAAATAAAAAATATTTATTAAATATTTGATAAAAATATTATAAACCAAATATTTATTAAATATTTGTTTAACATAATAAATATTTAAATAAGATATAAATATTATTAAATATTTAATGGATATTTAATAAATATTTCGTGCTATCGGGGAAGGTGATTGGAAAACTTGTTAAGAAGAGAATAACATCTTTAATAGTAGTTAGCCTCTAACCAAAAGTGGAGTGTTATGGTTTCAGTGGGAGAAGCGCAGTAGTTCAGAACATCACTTGGGGAGACATAGTTAAGGTTATTACTTACATAATATATCTGAGTTAAAAAATTACCCACTACTTATCTATTAGTATTACAAGCGCATTACAGTGCAAAGGCTATCTATCAAGCAGACTATAATAATTAAGTAAATTTCCATAATCACACAGTAATATATAGGTACAGACTTTTATATGGACGAAAAATGTAGTAATAAGTACAAGTAAGTGGAATTATGCAATGGAAGGAATATCTTGCTTTGTTTTGATTGGGGTAGGATCGGAAAAAATAACACCAACGGAAGTTTGTTTTTTTCAAAATTGTCGACGTTTCGCAAAATTTATTTGCATCCTTAGAACACTAAAAAAGACGTGATAAATTTAATAAATAAATAAATAATTAAAAGGTGGACATTAGGAACATACTGACTACTACTTACATTTAAAAATTAACTTTCCTTGTCATTAAAATAATTGTATCACAGATCTTATAGGTATTACAAAAGTTTTTTTGTCTTTGCAACATCATCATTATATTATGTAAATTACGGAATTCAAAAAACACACAAGCCGTAACACGTTAAAATAAAAATAAAAATAAAAAGACAAACACTGTAGACATAACATTTAAAATTATCAAGAACAAAAACAGAAATATTAAAACTGGTAACTCTAAAGTTATTGTTGTTACTTTTTTTTCTTAAATTAAAATCAGGTAGTACCTATAATCAATGCATGCCGGTACCAAACTACACTGAAATGGTGCCGCTATAAGCTAGGGAAAAAAAACCCAAAAACACACAGGAATTCATGAAAGAAAGAGAACGAGAACAAAAAACAACCAAAATTACAATTATATGAATCCATCAAAAACCGTACTCCTTCATTATAATTGACCCTATCGTTACATAGTTTTTATGTGTTGATTCCTGTTGGATGGTGCAAACTTACTGATAAAATTATTCACTTACTGAAACCATTACTGTATGTATCAGCAAATGGATGCCCATTTTCCAATTATGTCCATATTTATTATCCATGGTTAATTCTTGTTTAATAATGTGAAAAAAGAATTCGCTTGATTCAAATAAAAGATTCAGTATCCATAGTCCATAAACAGTAAGAAGCTGATAGCCGAAAAGCTCAGAAATAAGTTTGGATGCTTTTTCACTGCTGAGAAATATTTTTTTGGTATGTTTTATGTTACTGATATTATCATGTATGTCTTTATTGATTTCAGATATATTTGCTTTTATTTTCAACAACAGTACAATCAGTAAAAACATTAGTGTTTGATAATAGAGGAAATTCAACCATATTGAAATTAAGCTTATCCACGATGGACTATTCTGTCTTTTTTCATTGGCCACATACATTATACATGCAGAATAGCATGTCCATACAGTTACTATTAGGTACGTTACAATTGTTACTGCCATATTTGAATCACATTTTATTGCCGTTGCTCTAAAAGTATTTACAATTATTTTTTTTGTATCAAGATACTTATATAATTTTTGCCAATTATGGTTTCTCAGGTACATAACATGGCTAATCACAACAATAAAATAATCAAGTATTGTTGATAAGAGAAGAAAGTATAATCTTTTTTGCTTTGTGATTTCATTCATAAGAAATGATATTCGAGATGACCAGGAATAAGCACATATAAAGGCTAATAAAGGCAGAATACATCTTCCATAATCGAAAGGATTAGTGTTATTTTTAAATTTGGGTGCAATGCACAGTAGATGAACGCTTTCAAAAAATAATTTATAAATTACTGTGAAAACTAAAGAATTGAACCGCTCCATTTTTATGGATTGTACCGAGCAGACCTGGACAACTATTTTATGTGACTGAATTGATTGATCGAGTAACTTGAAATGACATGCCTTAATTACCTACCCTTGCATATTAACTAGAAAAAACGCCAAGTTTTTCTATTAACTAATTACAAATTAACATTATTTCAAACACACATTGACAAACATTACCTACTCACATAGGTAATTATTTATTTATTTATTGACGTGTCAAGCCCATTATAAATTAACAAAGTGTACAAGTGAAATAACAAGTAAATAATAAAAGCAAAATGCCAATCAAAATAGATAAAGCAGAAACAAAGAATGCAATAAGTGCCAAACCATGATACCTACTTAATTATTAAATTAAATAAAATCAAAATAAGTTAAATCAAACTAAATACAAAATCACAGAATAAAATAATTATAACTTGGAGGCCAGTGACAGTTCTCGCAAATGGTTCATAGGGCCCAAAAAAATCAATGTCTCCCAGCTCATTACACAGTCTGAGGGTACGAGGAATAAAAGAGTGATATGCATAGTTGGTTCTGTGAAATTGAAGATGAAAAGTTTGAGATGTGCGGGTGTTACGTGATGGGACATGTAGGGCTATTTTAGAAGTCAAGTAGGGGCAATCAATTGTAGAATTTACGATTTTATGTATCAGTTTGAGGTCTTTCTGCTCCCTTCTTGAGCAAAGGGTTGATAAGTTGAGTGCGTCACAAAGTGGTGCATAATGAAATTCCTCATTGTTAAAAAATTTGTAATTGAGATATCTGCAAAATTTACGCTGCACACCTTCAAGGCGATTAATATGACAGGCATAGTTTGGACTCCAAGCAGATGCAGCATACTCAAGATGTGTACGAACAAATGAAATGTATAACGTTTTGATGGAGCTGATATTCGCAAATTCCCTTGTACTACGCTTCACAAACCCAAGCAGCCGAAGTGCTTTGTTAACTATGGCATCGATGTGTGAGGAGAAATCAAGATTGGAGCTCAGCAAAACACCCAGATCCCTGATCCGGTTCACGCAGTCCAATGGCGTACCATTGATGTGATATATGCAGTCATTAAAGGATCTAGACCCGTGGAATTTCATTACTTTACACTTCGTAATATTAAGATCCATGCCATTAGTTTGACACCACTGAATTAACCTGTCAAGATCCTCTTGCAGTGCATGGCAGTCATCAAGAGTAACGATTTTTAAAAATAATTTCAAGTCATCGGCAAAAAGAAGAAGTGAAGAGTGTTGGAAACAAGTAGATATGTCATTCATGAACCGGGTTGAAGAGCAGTGGGCTTAAATGCGAGCCTTGAGCCATTCGAGTACATTTGATTGACAGCAATGTAAATTAAATGGGGCGCACTCGAAATCGCATCAAATTTCGTATGCGAGGATATTCGAAAATACGACCCCTGGCTCACTTTCTCATTAGAAGACCGTTAGTCGCCGTACCGGAGCCCAGTCTGCAAGATGTTCCTACCAACCGTTTAAAAAGATTCCAAGTCCTTCAACAAGTTTGCCAGCATTTTTGGAAACGTTGGGAAAAAGAATATACAGTGAGGGGCAGGCTACTAGGTATATAGGATATAACTTGACGAATTTGCAGGTATCCGCATGTGGCAAAATGACAAATATATTTAGTGCTAAAGGGTCATTTACATCCACTTAACTTAACTTCACGTACGGAGAATTAATAATAAAAAAAAGTTGAAGATCACATAGTTATTACATCCACTTAAAAATTGAGAAAATCAAGGTGAAACATGGAAAAGTTGAACCAACTTAAGAAAATCCGTGCAATTTAATAATAATTTCCATTTCTGTGCATATAATTTGACTTGACAGTTCAGGTTATAAGTGCGCCTACGTCATGTAAGATAATTTACTTCATTGTTAACAGACACCTTCTCAGTTTCGTACGTTAGTTATAATTTTCCGTACCTTAAGTTAAGTTAATTGGATGTGAATGACCCTTAACTCATGACAACCAGGTAAAAACAAAAGGTGAAAAGACCTGTCACTCAAAAAACTAAGGCTGAAGACACAATGGTTGAGATACGTTTTCGGATACGAGACTAGGCCCGTAACTATGCGGACTACGAAACCACCGTATCTATTCTGCGCGTGCGCAGATCGATGCGGAGACGGATACATATAAAAATTCAGGATAAGCAAGTAGACACTTTAAGCAGGTCCTGAATTTCAAACGTATCTAACGCTAGTAAATACGGTGGTCTCGTTGCGTTGCGTTGTCCTTATCATTACGGACCTAGCCTCGTATCTGTATCCGAAAACGTATCTCAATCATTTGACATTATTGAGGGATCTACCTGTCAGTTATTACTAAAATAATTTCAACAACATAAACACAGTACTTATAGATAAAAATAAAACCTACAAAATCAAAACAAAACTTTTTGTGGTTAGAAAACGTGTCAACCAAGGATACGATCGTTTACGTAATGTATGACCATGAAAGGACTTTTAGGCGGTCAACGTAAGTCGATGCGTTTACAGAAGCGGATACGGATACGTAGGAAAATTTAGGGTTTGCTTAAAGTGTCTAGTGTCTACATTGATAACCAACGCTTAGCTATCTACACGCGTAAACTTAATTATAAATAAATAAAGCTTGACGAAATATCTGAAAGCAAGGCGCAGACTGTCTGCATACAGTTAAACACGTTGCAGACAACACTTTTGGATCAGTAAGCTGAACCGTAGCGTCTGGGCCGTGCTTAAGTCTGTATCTAAATCGTACTGAAGTAAACAAACGTCAAAGTTGTTGAACGAACGACAGTGACAGGGGTTCAAACGGCTGCGGACGGTGGTAAATTCGTCAAGTTGGATCCTATATACCTAGTAGCCTGCCCCTTACTGTATAGCCGAACTTCAAAGTCGCCAAAAATGGAGAAATATGAATCCAGATCAGCTGAAAGAAACCACGTTGGTTTTGATCAAAGAAGATCACACGCTCCCAACCCAGTGGAAGTTGGGCAGAATTCTTGAGGTTCACCCTGGTTCCGATGGTATCAACAGAGTAGCCACGATCAAGACAGCGCAGGGCGTAATAAATAAAATCGAGGAAAATCATTAGTCATCACAAGAACTAGTAACAAATGAAAATAGAATTTAAATATTGAAAATTAGAAAATTTACAGGAACTGCAATTACTCTAATTTTTGTTGAAATTTTATAGTGGAAAAAGGTAAACGAAGGTAAAGGAATCTTGAATGGAAAACTTAAAACAAGTATGCACAGAACGTTAGTCAATTTTGGTGCGTTACAAATTTTCCCTTGTGTTTTATGCTTGCCTTCACTCTCGCTGATGAAATGGTATTTCAAGAACCTGATTATTACGATTTGGTCAATAACTTCTCACTTTTGAAACGAATTTTCCAAAAAACTTGCCCACGAAACAACAACACGTCCGACACTGTTGCCACTGTTAGGGCACAAAAAAAAAACACGACACTATGTCCACAGATACCGGAAACATAAATCAACTGATTCATTAACAACAGAAATTTGGAAGGACTGCATTGGGACTATGTAATGTAATGGATAGAGATCGTTATTATCTCTATCGCTATGGCACTGGCTGTCTTCTTCTCTCTTTCCGAAATCAGTAGAGAAGGGACGTCAATACCCAGCAAACACACTACATAAATAAAACGTCCATTTTATGTCATATTTACGTCCGTATGTCCATATGACCTATTTAGAACATTCAGAACGTACATAAGACGTACACTTTTGTACGTCTTATGTAGGTACATCTTTAAACATCCATATTACGTACAGCTACGTCCACCATTTTGGTTTTATGTTTAAAGTGTAAAATACGAACAGATCACTTTTTCATTATTTAATTCCTCGAATATCTAAATTCAATTCTGTTCGAATCTCTGTCAAACAATTTAAATCACCCGTTTAGAAAATCGTGTCGTATCTTCATCAACGAGTCGGAGAGAGTAATCATTAATAATCGGATCTGTTCGGTTCATTGTTCAACACCAGATTACAGGCGCGGCTCCTCTGTAAGGTCATTGGGTCAATGACCCACCAAAAAATCAAACAATAAATTTTCAATCAAACATCTTGAATATTACGTTTCAAATTAACCAACATCATACGCTCAACAGAATACAGAAATCGAATTATTTTGCGCATATTGGGTACCCGCCTTTAAAAATTACAAAATACAGGCCTAGCTGCGCTCGGCCCATCGAGTTGCTCGGCCGTATTTAAAATTGGACTTACAGCTTTGAAATGTTCATAGGCGAATGCAATAGGAATCAGTGAGAGAGAGAGACATAACGGGCGTAAATGAATAAGAGGCACATTTGCTTCCATATGTTCCATCACGTCGACGGCCGGCAGCGGCGCCAGATCCTTGATCGATCGATATATGGTTTATTTTTTTCCAAGATAGATTTTGGCATTGTCAACTTTGAAACATAAACAATGCCGCTAATGCCACTTATTGGTCGCTATTGTAAAACTGATGTCAACCTGCAGAAACACCTCATTTTGCGACCAATCAGGGTCAAGAGTTATTGTTTATATTCCAAAGTTTTCAATCTCAAAATCCATCTTGGGAAAAAATAAAAGGTTTGTTCCAGCAAAAAGTTGGAAACATGTTGGTGACATTAACCTAACAGTTAAATTTGTTGGTGACAGATGTTTTTAAGTTGGCAACAAATTTCTGCTGGAACGAAAATCTTTGACATTTCCCAATAAGGCAATTCAACGAGCTGTCAAAAAAAGTTCAATATGGAGGCCAATGCCAAGCGTCTGTACTCTTTGAGGTGTGCTTGTTTATACACTACGTTTTATTGCGATTTTTGATTTGTGTAAAGTCTGTGAAGAAGTAAATTGTTGATTTTTTGAAAAATGCCTTCGTTATGTGTTGTACGGAGCCGTTCTAATCGCGACAAAGTCTCGTTTTATGCCGTTCCTGCAGATACAAAACACAGGTTTTGAACAGAAAAAAAAACAATTTGTTGGTACTTTGTAGAGCTTCATGGATTGAGAGAAAAAATCTGATGAAATCCATTTAAAAACACAAAAAGTCTCTCCACATAAACGTTGTATGGATCCAAGAATCCAAGCCATTTACTATCCTGTTTGTGTTGATACCTACCTCGAATAGCAGACAATAACCTTCAAGATTTGGTTGAGAAAAAACTAAACAGAAAACAAATCCTGGAGAGTACCTAATTATCTAGTAGGTAAAGGTTTGTTAAAAAGAAGTCATACCTTTTGCCAACATCCGGGCTTTACGGCAGGGCCCGCTGTTATTGATTAGAATCTTAGGAAAAGGAGAGATTTTTTCATCATCTCTGTTTGCAAATCTAATTGATAAATAAATAATCTGAGGTTATGATAATAATTGTTGTTTACTTTTTGATTTTTCATTTCCATCATGTCATTGATCAGCTGTTTTGTCTAGGCGTTTTCTTTAGACCTGTTCTACCTTTTGATATATGTTCTATAGGCACTTCTCAACATTCACCAGTCATTTTTTACACAACCGATTCTCAGTTCGTACTTTTGGGGTGAAACTGAACACGTCCTTTTCTATAATTTTCTTCAATGTCAAAATTAGAAGTTTGACAGATGAAAGTCTTCTTCCGAAATCTAAATTCTAAATGAAGAATCTGCCCTTTTGATCTGCGACCTCACGCTGAGTAGTCGTCCGGTCTCGGGCCTCGGCCCTAATTATTTTTGGGGCGAGACTTTTTGGAATTTTGTGCCAGGGAGCTCAAGTTTTAGACTAATTTCTTGCTGATAATTGTCTAGAGTCGTCCCTTGGTCATTTTTGGATTCTGTTTCGGACTGTTCCGAGCAGCATTTGGAAGTTTAAGACTTCATCTTTGGTCTAGAGTATCCCTCAATTTGAGGGTCCTAGTCTCAGGCTATAGTTGGACAATCCTAGTCTCAGGCTATAGTTGGACACTCCTAGTCTCAGGCTATAGTTGGACAATCCTACTCTTAGGCTATCGTTGGACAATCCTAGTGCTAGGCTGTAGCTAGACAGTCTTAGGCTATAGTTGGACAGCTCCTAGAAAGAAATTCTAGACTAGATCTAGATTGCTCTTAGTTGGCTTTGGTAGCCTCCCTTCAGCAACCCTCTTGGTACCGCTCTGCTAGAACCATATTGAGTTCTACGTAAAGCAAATACCACGTGGATAGGACTCATGACTATGACTCACTTACCATACCATAGTCTATCTACAGTGAGACCGAACCTGTAGATAATATCCCTTCAAAACTTCTGGATTTACACACACCTTTGAAGATAATCAACACTTGTACACATGTAAGTTGCACTTTTTACTATTTAGGCAAATCTTATATAAATCACTTGATACTGATTTACGTTCGGTAAGTGCCCCTTAAATAAAATTCTAGAATTTTACCCTGAGGTTGCCCTAACAATAACTTTCATCTTTCTGTGTTTAATTTGCCTGTTGGTAAAGTGTAACCCATACTGTATTTTTCTTATCACTCACAAGTGTAAATACCAAAAGGTTTTTAGTCATGTTCACTTAAAATTCATATTTATATATGCGTTATTTACATTAATTTTTTTATAATCAAATATTTATAAATTGGTACAAGCCATAATGATGTCCTGGCTATCCCTATTCATTATTGTTATTATTTTTTAATAAAGAAGCCAGATACATTATTGTACCTAATTAGTTGTTTTATTGATAAGCTCTCCAATTGCACAGGTTTTGTTTAAACATCATTAGGTTATCTTCCTAGTTAAGTCACAATTAACTTGGTGGCGCCCAAAGGTAAGATGTATACAAGGAACCCATAGACCCATGGCCTCCGGACTGATGCTGACTAGCCGTATGCAGTATAATCGGGCAATTGCCAAAAAAAGTACGTTATAGGATATTACACCTCTCCTCCACTAACTGTTTTACGTCATCAATTGTCAAATTTCAAAATGACCATAAATGAGTGCAAAATTCAAATATTCAAATTTAAATTCCTACAAAAAGACAAATACTAAAGCCAAAAAATTTAGTTTATTGTATCGCGAATGGTAAACTATCATTTAATCGACTCAAAACTCGTTGTTAAAGTACAACTTTATTTGAAGTAGTGAAATCGGACAATTTTTACCCATTCATTTGTCAATTTTACCCACTCATACGTCAATTTTACCCACTCATATATCAATTTTACCCACTTGTTCAAATCTTTTATAATAATTTTAGTGTTTTTGACAGAAATCTGTTGTTTTGTGGTTATATTGCATGATTGACAACACCAGAAATGTGTCAGTTTGTTAGGTACTTTGTCAACTTGTCATAATCTATGTAAAACTTTAGCACATTTTAGTAATTGTGGTAAATAAGAAGTTGCTCAAGAATAAAATAGAATATTACACACGACGGTAAAAAAGCTTTTACTTGTCGTAGTATAGTCGTATTCACGATAGAGTTTAAATTTTGACCGTTATTTTCACCAGTTGAAAGTAAATAAAATCCCTAGATCTGTCCCTTTTTCTGTCAACCATCAAATAATGATACATGACATTTCGATTTGACATATAAAATTATCAGATTCGGATTTAGAATTTTGAATTTCGAATTTTTGCGCGAGATCGTTTTAGTTTATTGCCATTTTCTGCATTATTTTTTGATATTTTGTTATATTCTCAATCGGTTTTATGGTTTTTTATGTAGTGTTCTGTGCCTTTGTGTTTCGGTGTTGCGTTTCATTTCTAACCTGGTTTTAGTTCGGATTTAAATGTTTTGTCTTTTTATAAGTGTTCACTTTGGACTCTATCAAGACTTATCTGGTTTATTTTATCTTCTTCAGGTAAGTTAAACCTAATACTTACACAATATTACGATTTTAAAAGTGCCGTTTTCTTATTAGCGATGACAGAAAAGTCCCCGGACAAGTCCGATCGTACCAGGGTCCTGGAGACTTTGCTCTGTTCCAGCATCTCAGATGATTTAGGTGTGAAGAAAATACGGTAAAATTGGCAACTTTAAATTACCACTGTCATAATTCATCGCCAATAATTTTCAGGGAACAGCAATAAACCTTGGAGATGCTTCTTCTTTACGAGACGAATCTTTTTTTTTTTCTAAGCAAGAGGGAAAGTGACAAGGTAGTGTTTTCAAATTTAGTAAAAATAAGCAAATAATCTTTTTGTAGAGACCAATAATTCATGGGAACCCTGTGGCTCAGCAATTTATACAACTCGTATACAACCATTTCAAAGTGTCTCATGAAGATCAAAATCCCATAACTGTAAGTTAATAACAATAAAGTTAGTCTTGATTGATCATAGAAACGCTTTCGTCTTAATCTCAGTAAATGTAGATACAAGTTTTGGAAGGGGATATTTTCGAACCGAGTGGCTTTTGTTAATTTTTAATAAATAAATTGTAATTTACTGTTCCATTGCCTTTCTAGGAGACAGCTAAGGTTTTGAAACTAAGTGAGACCACTGTCTATAAATATAAGGATGGTTCAGTTGAGTCTGAAATTACCCCTGACACGCGGAAGCGTAAGAAGTTGCAGACAACTGATTCAAGTGGAAGCGTGAAACAGACTATTCGATTAGAGATATACAAAATGTATACAGAGAGTAAGTTGATGTTCTACTTTGAACTTAGAGTTGTTTCAATGTTACTTCATATTAACATTACCAGTAGATTATTCCGAAAGAATACACCTGATAACATTGGAACTTCTCAGATCAAATTAAACTGTTTTTCATAGTTTAATACTATTTTTTATTTCAGGTCAACACAAATTAAGATGCTGCTAGGATTTCTTTCATTCCATAATTTCATGATATGTTTTAGAATTGTTTTCTTGCTTTTCAATAAAAGTACCTGAGTTATTGGAGTCTTTCATAAGGATAAGTATTCATATCCCCCTCTTTGACGTACCTACACAGTTTGGGTTCAGATATTTGCAGAGCTTCTGTAACTTCTGCTGCATGCTTTATCCTGTGTGTTGGGTTTATTGTTTTTCAGATGTTTAGCATTTTGTGTTGTCATATTTTCTAGTGGACTTTGGTACCTCTAAACATGGTATCACTAATTAAACTTCCTATTTAATGTATCATCTAATATTATGCTTGTATAAATTATTTAGAGGGGCAATGTCCCATCTGTCGCCCACCTCTTACTGTTATTCTTCCTTTTTTATATTATTTAGCAGTTTTTGGTAAAAAACCCATTACTACACAGGTAATTGATTAATTAATAGTTAAATTTAATTATGCACGTCCACTTGTGTCAGTTGTCTCTTGTGTGTGATGTTTGTACCTGCGACGAAGCAGCACTGGTGATGACTTAAGGCCGGAAGCACTCGGCGGATTTTCTTAATAAATTATCACACAGAATGCATACTCCTCTCTTCTTCAATTATAAGTTTAAGCCATTTCACTAACACAAACTAGACTGGGTAGTTTTAGTTCATTTTTGGGTAGTAGTCTTTTTGTTATAGGGACTGGTGTTAAATAGTAATACTAAGTTACTTTGTTCAATTACCTTTAAGAGTTACGTTATAATGGTGTCACTAGCAAATTCCATAAGAATACACTCGGTGTCATTATTGACGAAAGTCTCAAAGCTAATTGAACAAGATATACTAACTAAAATCAGTAATATTTGCTGTTGCTACAGTACTACAATATTTAAACAAGCATTTTTCGTTTTTAGAATTGCATATGTTACCCTTAAGACTGTAAGTGATAGGCTGAAAGAAAGTGAAATTTATTACGGTTCCCAGTCAAGTTCAGGCAGGGTTTTGCTCACGTTAGGATTTACCTTTAGAAAGGATGATCCAAGAAGAGCCCTCATGGAAAAGCCTGATTTGTAAGCCACATGAGAAGAGTTTTTGGGTAGAAATTTTAGTACTGTATAATTTTATTACTAGAAAATTTGAGTAGAAATTTTAGTACTGTATAATTTTATTAATGGAAAATTTGAGTAGAAATTTAAGTACTGTATATTATTATTGGAAAAATTTGGTTTCATTTATTTAAAATTAAATATGGATAATATGTGTGGAAATACTGCAGTTGTTTCTCTCTTTTGCAAGTAAACCCCCTTCAGCATTTAATTCTGTAGCTACCCAAGGAAATAACTAGCATCAATAAACCGCTCGCATATACCATCTAACCTTTAAAAATCAACTGAGTACTTGGGCGGCCAGCTACAGCAACAACTATTAGAAAATATTAGGTTTGTTCTATTACAGATGTTTAATATTACTATGCAGGATTTTAATAACTTGACTTCCTTTAAAGAAATTAAAAATAAATCTGGAATGCGTATCATTTTCCTAAATACGACCCTGTCGTTTATCCCAGCTGGAGGAATGAAAACGCTTACGCATGCTGGCAACCTAAAGAAAAAAAATACTAGATATGTCAACGCGAACTGTCAACTTTACTTTCTATCGTGATTACGACTATAGCAGATACTTTGTTTTTTTTCATACCTCCCTCTGTCTTTTCCATTGATAATAATTTAATTGTGCAATATAATTATCAATCCAGGCACACAGGAAAACAAAAACAAAAAATATGTTAGGTTAAGATCACATGTATTTGACATAAAACCGCATCAGGAATTCCGTTTTATGTGAACCATCAAAAATTACGATTTTCAAAAAACTGCGATTTCCGGACCCGCAATGCGGAATCCCGCACCATGAGAACTAGGCTTTAAGCCGTGACGTTTTCCCGCCAACGGAATTATTTCAAAAATTCCGCACCCGCAATCCGGAATTCCGGCTAGGCTTTAGTCCCAGATTTTGAGAAATTAATGGTCAAATCTGAGCCTTTTTATACAATGGTTGTAGGTTAGAGTTTATTACAAACAATAAAGTACAAACAATAGCACAAGTCATTTGTCACGTCTTTATCTAACGGCCAATTTCATAATAGAGAATTAAAAGTTACTTTAGCTAAATAGACTTTAAGGATAGGATTTTTCAACTTCAAATGGAGCTTTAAATTTAAAGTTTACTTTAAGTTGATTATGAAATTGGCCGTAATAAGGTAAAAGATAAAACTAAAAAATAATCCGCGTATCTGTTAACTGTTCTCATCATTTCATCAATTTACCTGTCTCGCATACATAGAAAAAGTTGAAATTGAAATTGTCAAATAAATGGGGCTGGCATTTATCTCGATATGTTTTTTTTCCTTTTCTATCCTCTTCATTCAACTAGAGAGAAAAAATTTCAACAGGGAACAGCTTCGGCTGGTAAATCGGGCAACTAAACGCATTCTGATTGTTGCGAAATCTGGCGGACTATTTCAAATATTGCCATTAGTAGATAATCAAAGGGGGTTCTAGGACCAAAATCCGAACATAACCTCAATCTTTCATTCTTGACACGTGGTGGATGCGCCGTCGTTGACACGAAGGTGGATGCATCGTCGGCACCATCTTGTCAAACGCCATGGCGCCATCTAGCGTACATAGTGTGAAGTTCGTAATACAGGATGCTGTAGTTGGGGGCCCGCAGGGCTGCGCCCCCCAAAAAGGGGGCCCGCAGGGCTCCGCCCCCCAAAAAGGGGCCCCCGGATTTTAATATGGGTACCAGAAAAAGGGGTGGGGGGGGGAAATGTTTTCCCGCCATCTTGTCAACCGTCACCTGTCAAACTTCATCTGTCAAACGTCACCTGTCAAACGTCATCTGTCAAACGTCATCTGTCAAACGTCATGACGTCATAGCGGGAGTTCTGAGTCGTTCCGGGTTCTGTGATGACGTCATAGCGACCTGGGTCACGTCCGTGGAGTCATTTAGAGTACATAGTGCAAAGTTTGATTCATGGTTCGGGTTATGTGATGACGTCATAGCGCCCTGGGTCACGTCCGTGGAGTCATTTAGAGTACATAGTGCAAAGTTTGATTCAGGGTTCAGGTTCTGTGATGACGTCATAGCGACCTGGGTCACGTTCGTGGCGCCATTTAGAGTACATAGTGCGAAGTTCGTTTCATGGTTCTGTGATGACGTCATAGCGACCTGGGTCACGTGGGTTACGTCAGTGCGGGTCCGTGGCGCCATTTAGAGTACATAGTGCAAAGTTCGATTCATGGTTCGGGTTCTGTGATGACGTCATAGCGACCTGGGTCACGTCCGTGGCGCCATTTAGAGTACATGTGTCAAGTTTGATGTGTCTTATAACAGGATGCTGTGGTGGTGACGTAACTATGAGGGTCCAGCAGCTAGCTTCATGTTGTACCTGGTAGAGGGTGTTCGAACTTAAGGATGATACACACCTACAGTATTGCTCATTGACCTCGTGTGTTACCATTTGCGACGCCATAACTAAGTCATCAGCTGTTTAAACAACCTACGTCAAGGCGAGAAATAACATGCTGCTTACGTCACAACTGGTGATTTAACGTTGGGGAGAGAGTGGATTTGTTCCACACAGGCCTTATGAGGATAGGCTATCCTGTAGTAGTAGTGTGTATTATCCTTGGTTGGAACCAACGTTTGATGGGAAAGGGGCCTCGTTTTTTTATTAAAAACATACATTTTTTAAGACAACGATTTCAAAAAGCGAATATTTTCCATCAATAAACTGCTTAATATGATCCAATCATTTTGGTGGTACGTCTTGGGGCAACACTGCGTTATCGTCAAATTCGACGAGTATTTCAAATCCATAGCTAAAAATATGCCACAATTGTATCGATTACCTAAGTATATAAGATATTTACTTACTAGGTTAAAATAATAATTTCTGTACAATAGTTTTATGATCTACCTTAATTTGTATAGTTTATTGGTTCCAGTAAAGATTTGCAATTATTTTGAGGTCTCTATCGTAGAAAATATTGGGAACTTTCACTTTATACGAGGACTTATAATTTTCTCAGTGTTTTTAATCCTTTGTTATAAAAAGACAGGTCTTGTTGATTGATTTCAAATCCATATCTAAAATATTCCATAATTGTATCGATATCAGTATATAAGATATTCACTTACTTGGTTAAAATGATAATTGTTGTGCAATAATTTTATTCTTGTTGACGAGTCTCAAACAAGACTGAAAGAGCTTAATTATTATAAAATCCGATTCAAACTTCGAATTAACAACATAACATACAAAAAACGCTGTCAAAATATTGAGAATTTCACTTTCTATGAGGCTTCAGGTCTTGTAATTTTCTCAGTGTTTTCAATCCTTTGCTAGGAAAAGACAGGTCTTGTTGTTGATTGATATTAGTATATAAGATATTTACTTACTTGGTTAAAATCAAATTAATTGTTGTGCAATAATTTTATATTTTCCACTGTTGACTAGTTTGAGCGAGAAGCTTGTTATTATAAAATCCGATTTAAACTTCGAAGTATCACATACAAAAAACACCGCTAAATGCAAACGCTTAATCGGCAGTTTTTTTATCTGAATTATATCAGGACCGTTCGCAGAAATCGCCCGAGAAAAACAACAACACATTTTAAAGATAATTTTTTAGTTTAAGGCGTAATTATTAAGTTAGATATCAATATGTCCATTTTTATTTTAAAAAAGGTGACAAATTCAATCAATTTATCAAAATTTAAAAGAATAGATTTAAATTAGCATCGTTGACATTTTATGAGCCAATAACCCTATGCAATACAAAATTTCAGTGGATACATTGTTACCTGTAAAAGATGAGGATTCAATTTTTTTTCTTTGTACAAAAAACGCAGCATCCAGTACCAGTACTTTGAACCTGGATTCTCAAAGTTTAGTTTCTTGTGCGATAAGTGTCGGTTTCGAAAAACTGTAAGTACTATTTTTAAATATCTAAGTGATGTAGGATAAATCATGCCCTGAGACATATTTTGAATTAACACAAACCTCGATTATTGAATTATTTTTATTTTCCTTAACACATAATCATATTGTTTGTTTTTTAAAAATACAGACAACCCTGAGTACCTACCTATTTCTTAATTTAATTCCAATAGTTTTTTACGCAGCAACTTGAATTTACTTTTATACTTACATTTGCACAAAACTCAAATTTCTTTTTCTAAAATTTAGGTAGGTTCTTTAACCAATTTAAACTGGTTTTATTTTTTCATTTACTTTAAAACAAACCTCCATAAACAGCGAATTTTTAATTTTATGTACAAAATGGTTCACCAGGAAGGAGATAACCTGAAACATCATGGGATTGCTAATCATCTTCCAAGATCTGTAACCAGTGTGGTGGGATTTTTAAAGCAGAGGGGGCTATCCAACACCATCAAAACACCCAGCTCCAAGAGAGCCTCCAAACGAAAGGCTGGAGATCCCACCGCCCCCATGATGAAGCAAGCTAGACTTTTGCTGGTAAGTTGACATTAATCGCATTTTTTAAATCTAATTTAATTATTTTCAGGACCTTCAATATCAGCCACATGCCGGTGGTGTGAGGATTGCGACTTGGAGGCACCGATAAATCAATGGGTTGGTCATCTTCGGTGTCTAGCACCGAGCCAACACCTGGTGAAGCAGGAGGAAGACGTTAGTCTTGTCAAAACATCTTTCAAGAACCGAATTGAAACATAGCGGCTTTCATCAAAGCAGGACCCTATCAGCGTGAAGCACGTTTTGAAATTAGCTGTGGCATACCTATTCAGTATTAGGACGGACGGAGGACTGATTGATTTTATGACACACTTACCAGGATAGCAGAAAATGCGTATGCGAAAAAATAATTTAGAGCAAACAGTTAAATAGCGCAAGGATATGAGAAAACTAACTTCGCACATTCTTGAGCAACCGACCCACCGAATTCAACAAACATGCGTACACGTAAACGAGAAGAAGGGGTTTTAAAACTAGTTTTTCCTTCAACAAATCAGGGTAACTATGGAATAACATAGAGGACTAAAATATGACAACCACTTTCAAGTTGAAACTGGAAGTGGATACCGGCTGCCACTACCACCCCCTGCTCATAAATAAATTTGGTCATTTAGGTTTTCAGTCATCCTAAACAAAAAGTTCACAGAATTCTAGGAAAAAGAAAGCGGTGTGTATCATTTCAATTGCAGTGTTATATACTAAACAATGTCTCTTACAGGCTGGACGCTCCAACAACTTTAAGCTCTAAATATGAGTATTAATAGGATCATAACCCTCTAAAAGCCTATTCATATCTGCCAGTACCAGGATAACCTGTAACGTCATGGGAGTTGCCGAACATCTGCCAAGATCTGCAATCAATGTGGTGGAATTTTTAAATCATGTCATCCAGAAATAACATGGGTTGAGGAAAAAAGTATGCGGAAATTTGGGATCTGTTTCTATTTAATACTCAATATCTATTGAAAAAAAAAATATTCAAGGGTGACGATAAAGACGTATTTCATTTTTATGATTATGAATATTGCTACAATTTAGATGGTAGTCGCACTCACAGTCCTATTAACCATATTGGCAATGATTGTTGAGAATAAAAATAAGCTTTAGTATAAACTATGTTTTATTCTTCTGAGAATGACAGAGATGGAGCCACCATTGATCTCTGTAGACCACCAACCCAAACCCACAGTCAAATAGCGCCAGCACACACTTAAGATATCCTACAACTTTCCATTTATGTTCCAAAATTGTATCAAGATTATTTCCATTTCAATAATTTTTGAAAAGAAACTTCTTAAACGGCTTTCTGCTATTTGGACGACAATGGAGAGTGATTTGAAAAACGCGTCACGGGCAAATTTCGTTACTCGAGAGACAAGAAAGATGTAACGTAAAGGAACAGAGAAAGACAGCTATTGATTGACACAAACCAAGGATTATAAGCGTCGAGAGGACTGCCCATTATTGACAAGCGCCGATATTGACACAAACCAAGGATTATAAGCGTAAGGATGATTGCCTATTATTGACAAGCGGTATTGGAAAAATAAAATCATTTCTGGCGAATTTCGGGGTTTTCCGGATATCTCTGGAAAGCACTCGGAATTTTTGAAATATCAAAGCAGCATAATAATGAGCACAAAGTTGCACTATACTTTTTTCTGATTCAACCGACGTCGGGTCTCTTTCCGTAGGATTCTAATACAGGATTCGAATAGGATTCAAAATAGCTAGTATTCGAATGCTACCCAAGTCTCCCAAAGTACCAAGTGTTATCACAGGAGTCTATTCAAAACATGCCGCATTAGTAATAATTATCAAACTTCAAAATTGTATAACAGGAGACTTTCTCATTGAAATGAAGCATTACGTTGATAGACTTGATACTGTTTACAATGCCAATCCCCATTAAGTATACATGCCCCAGATGTAAGGGTGAAACTGATATACCTAATCGACTTTATTTGCCTTGCGAATTTTCACAATTTGTTGAACAAAAAAGGATACCATCTCATTATTTTGCAAAACCCGAACGTAGAACCTAAATTATGAAGTTGTAAATTTTCTGCTAAATAAATTTTTTGTTATTATATTTTTCTGCTTTTTATTTATGACCTCTAGACTAGGTTAGGCTATAATAATTTAAACAAAATTCAACGAGAGCATTGTGCTCAATATTAGGATAGGCCATCGAATACTATATTGTTAAGCTTTTTTAAGTCGACACTTTCCGTATGAAGAGCAAAAGAAGGAAGGATTAGGCAAAAAACAGGTGTGAGATCAGGTGACCATTGACGTACAATCGTAGGGAGTCACATCAACTCATATTGGAGTATCAGCTAGGGGATTCTTATCTTGTCACAAGTCGCTATGGCTCGCTAGCTGTCATTCGATACCTATTTCGATATCGGATGGAGAGTGATTCATATGTATTATTGTCGAATTTCGTATCGACATCAAATAGACGGTGGTATGAAAAACGAGAGAAAAATCGACCTTCAAATTTGAATGATAGATGATAGATTATGTTTATTATTTTATAATTTTTTTTTCGCTTCAATTCAAACTATTTTTACTTCTAAAGATTCCTTTCGCGTTGAAAATAATTTCAATTTTGAATTATTATGTTGCAACGAAATCTTAAGGCAGCACCGTCAACAGCAAAACCTTCACTTTAGACGCACGACTCGTAGGGTAGGAGAAACTAAAATTTACATTTTTCTTCTCGTCTCTCAACTCCACACTCCCGTCTTCCTTATGTGAGACTGACCGCGTCCACCAGCACTCAACATGTTGAGTGATTAGTCAGCGGCTTTGTTGAAAAGATGAAATATAACGAAGGATTACATACACAAACGTCAAACATAAAACATAAACATAACACATGACACCACAACTTGTCACTTCAAAATAAAAAAGGATAGCCAATCATTCAAACAAAGATCAGCAAATCGAAAAGCCGAAACGGGACCTCTCACTTACGCCAGAGAGTCGATACCGAATCAGCAATTCGACATCGAATTGGTCCTAAAAATTCCGCAGGATTATAAATGATGGACTGTATACGCATGCAATTTAATTCATTTTACCTACTCATCAATAACTGATAGACCGTGCCTGACTCATCCATATAATATTATAGGTCCTGCAAAATATTAATGAAACCGAACAAACACACTGCACACATAAAACGTCCATTTTATGTCATATTCACGTTCATACGTCCATATGACCTATTCACTGATCTCGTAAATAAATGGATAAACATAGAACGCTCCTAATGCTGCTAATTCACGAGGTCAAAATCTAAACAAAAACAACTGACTGGGACAGCTGTGAGCATGCGCAGTAGATACATGTATTGTGCGTAGACAAAATATGGCCAATGAAAATGAAGGAATTTCGAAACTTAGAACAGTTGTTCGAAAGATAAAACACTGCGCAGGCGTTAGGCTGTTCCGTTGCACAACTGTTCGTAGAATATTGACCCCAAATTTTCGCACAAATTATGCAAATCAAGCCGTATGAATTGTTTATCCATTTATTTTTTAGATCAGTGGACCTATTCAGAACATACATAAGACGTACATTTTAGTAAAAACATTTATATTACGTACATTTACATCCACCATTTTGGTTTTATGTTAAAGTGTAAAACACAAACAGGTCACTGTTTATTTATTTAATTCCTCGTGTCTAAGTTTAACTTTGTTTGAATCTCTGTTAATCCTAGTAATTCAAATCATTGGCTTAGAAAATCGTGTGTTTATTTTAGTGGCATGCAGACGTAATAATTAGAAATTGATAAAAAAAAATTCTTGCCTCGACTGGGATTTAAACTCAGGACCCCTGAATTTCCAGTGCAATGCTCTAACCAACTAAGCTACCAGGAGCTGTTTCATTTCTACCTTTTCGAATGTAGATCAAATCTGGAACGCGAAATAAATGAAAAATAGTATAGAAGGACTAACCACACAGCGTTTTTATGCCTAGGGAGTTTATCGATACCGTGGGAAAAATCTAGATCGACGATGCATTTGATCTGAAATTTCGGGGTTTGACCCGAACCAAACCCAAATTTTTGGGGAGTTTCCCGGAATTCGACCGCAGCTCCTTATCTCATATTATCATCATCAAAACACAGTTATCGTCCCGCCATCGGGCGTCATCCTCATTGTCGTCTCGTGATCGATCGATTGCAAAAAGTCTAGCCGGGGAATCGAGTCCTCAGACCATCACACCAAAATCCAGCACTGTAGACAAGGCACTAGATCATTGAGTAATTATTGATAAAAAATGTTTGTAAGTAAAGTCTATACCAAGTCACTTGGACTAGCATAAAAACTAACTAAATCCCGACATCCATCGGCTTTTTCTTTGTCAAACATGGGCGGCGTAATTTCAAAAAACAGTACTAAAATTAATAATCAATAGACAGTATGTCAATCAATCATGATCGGCAATGGCCAATCAGATCTATTGAGTCCACGTTTACTGGTATCGAACGTGTACATGGAGGATGAAGCCAATCAGATAATATACCTATCCATTCTTACTTGTCTGGCTTCCAACGGGTACGAGGAGCAATCAGTATAAATTTTGCTATATTTTTCAATATGTGATGCAGTATATTGACAATACGTCTATTTTAGGCTTGGTCCAAGTAACTTCGTATAGACTATAAAACGTTCTAACTATACAGGTCCAGAGACAATTATAAGTGTGTAGACAGCTATACAGGTCCAGAGACAGGTCCGATACAGCTTTTCGAGACAGATCTGTCTACACAGACTGCTTTTCGAGACAGCTTTTCGTGACAGGTCTGTCTACATAGACTGCTTTTCGAGACATGTCTGTCTACACAGGCAGCTTTTCGAGACAGGTCTGTCTACACAGGCAGCTTTCTGAGACAGGTCTGTCTACACAGACAGCTTTTCGAGACAGGTCTGTCTATAGAGGCAGCTTTTCGAGACAGATCTGTCTATAGATACAGCTTTTCGAGACAGGTCTGTCTACACAGACAGCTTTTCGAGATAGGTCTGTCTACACAGATAGCTTTTCGAGACAGGTTAGTAGTAACGGGGGCACCTGAGCCTGAGAATTTTTTCGATACCGTGGGAAAAATCTGTAAATCGGCGGCGCCTTTGATCTGAAACAGCTATCCAGGTCTAGAGATAGGTTTGTATACGCTTATACAGGGCTAGAGACAGGCCTGTATACAGCAATGGTAAGCAAGGGTTAGTTTGGGTTAGTTATAGGTTAGCATAGGACCCCCCACGTCGTTGGGTCAGTTACGAATCTTCCCTAACTGACCCAACGACGTGGGGGTCCTATGCTAACCTATAACTAACCCAAACTAACCCTTGCTTACCATTGCTGTATACAGGCCTGTCTCTAGCCCTGTATAAGCGTATACAAACCTATCTCTAGACCTGGATAGCTGTTTCAGATCAAAGGCGCCGCCGATTTACAGATTTTTCCCACGGTATCGAAAAAATTCTCAGGCTCAGGTGCCCCCGTTACTACTAACCTGTCTCGAAAAGCTATCTGTGTAGACAGACCTATCTCGAAAAGCTGTCTGTGTAGACAGACCTGTCTCGAAAAGCTGTATCTATAGACAGATCTGTCTCGAAAAGCTGCCTCTATAGACAGACCTGTCTCGAAAAGCTGTCTGTGTAGACAGACCTGTCTCAGAAAGCTGCCTGTGTAGACAGACCTGTCTCGAAAAGCTGCCTGTGTAGACAGACATGTCTCGAAAAGCAGTCTATGTAGACAGACCTGTCACGAAAAGCTGTCTCGAAAAGCAGTCTGTGTAGACAGATCTGTCTCGAAAAGCTGTATCGGACCTGTCTCTGGACCTGTATAGCTGTCTACACACTTATAATTGTCTCTGGACCTGTATAGTTAGAACGTTTTATAGTCTATACGAAGTTACTTGGACCAAGCCTAAAATAGACGTATTGTCAATATACTGCATCACATATTGAAAAATATAGCAAAATTTATACTGATTGCTCCTCGTACCCGTTGGGAAGCCAGACAAGTAAGAATGGATAGGTATATTATCTGATTGGCTTCATCCTCCATGTACACGTTCGATACCAGTAAACGTGGACTCAATAGATCTGAATTGGCCATTGCCGATCATGATTGATTGACATTACTGTCTATTGATTATTAATTATAGTACTGTTTTTTGAAATTACGCCGCCATGTTTGACAAAGAAAAGCCGATGTGATGTCGGGATTTAGTTAGTTTTTATGCTAGTCCAAGTGACTTGGTATAGACTTTACTTACAAACATTTTTTATCAATAATTACTCAATGATCTAGTGCCTTGTCTACAGTGCTGGATTTTGGTGTGATGCGTCTGAGGACTCGATTCCCCCGGCTAGACTTTTTGCAATCGATCGATCACGAGACGACAATGAGGATTGACGCCCGATGGCGGGACGATAACTGTGTTTGATTGATGATAATATGAGATAAGGAGCTGCGGTCGAATCCGGGAAACTCCCCAAAAATTTGGGTTTGGTTCGGGTCAAACCCCTGAAATTTCAGATCAAATGCATCGTCGATCTAGATTTTTCCCACGGTATCGATAAACTCCCTAGGCATAAAAACGCTGTGTGGTTAGTCTTCTATACTATTTTTCATTTATTCGCGTTTCCAGATTTGATCTACATTCGAAAAGGTAGAAATGAAACAGCTCCTGGTAGCTTAGTTGGTTAGAGCATTGCACTGGAAATTCAGGGGGTCCTGAGTTTAAATCCCAGTCGAGGCAAGAATTTTTTTTTATCAATTTCTAATTATTACGTCTGCATGCCACTAAAATAACACACGATTTTCTAAGCCAATGATTTGAATTACTAGGATTAACAGAGATTCAAACAAAGTTAAACTTAGACACCGAGGAATTAAATAAATAAACAGTGACCTGTTTGTGTTTTACACTTAACATTAAAACCAAAATGGTGGATGTAAATGTACGTAATATAAATGTTTTTACTAAAATGTACGTCTTATGTATGTTCTGAATAGGTCCACTGATCTAAAAAATAAATGGATAAACAATTCATACGGCTTGATTTGCATAATTTGTGCGAAAATTTGGGGTCAATATTCTACGAACAGTTTGTGCAACGGAACAGCCTAACGCCTGCGCAGAGTTTTATCTTTCGAACAACTGTTCTAAGTTTCGAAATTCCTTCATTTTCATTGGCCATATTTTGTCTACGCACAATACATGTATCTACTGCGCATGCTCACAGCTGTCCCAAGTCAGTTGTTTTTGTTTAGATTTTGACCTCGTGAATTAGCAGCATTAGGAGGCGTTCTATGTTTATCCATTTATTTACGAGATCAGTGAATAGGTCATTATGGACGTATGAACGTGAATATGACATAAAATGGACGTTTTATGTGTGCAGTGTGTTTGTTCGGTTTCATTAATATTTTGCAGGACCTATAATATTATATGGATGAGTCAGGCACGGTCTATCAGTTATTGATGAGTAGGTAAAATGAATTAAATTGCATGCGTATACAGTCCATCATTTATAATCCTGCGGAATTTTTAGGACCAATTCGATGTCGAATTGCTGATTCGGTATCGACTCTCTGGCGTAAGTGAGAGGTCCCGTTTCGGCTTTTCGATTTGCTGATCTTTGTTTGAATGATTGGCTATCCTTTTTTATTTTGAAGTGACAAGTTGTGGTGTCATTGTGTTATGTTTATGTTTTTTGTTTGACGTTTGTGTATGTAATCCTTCGTTATATTTTCATCTTTTCAACAAAGCCGCTGACTAATCACTCAACATGTGAGTGCTGGTGGACGCGGTCAGTCCTCACATAAGGAAGACGGGAGTGTGGGAGAAGAAAAATGTAAATTTTAGTTTCTCCTACCCTACGAGTCGTGCGTCTAAAGTGAAGGTTTTGCTGTTGACGGTGCTGCCTTAAGATTTCGTTGCAACATAATAATTCAAAATTGAAATTATTTTCAACGCGAAAGGAATCTTTAGAAGTAAAAATAGTTTGAATTGAAGCGAAAAAAAAATTATAAAATAATAAACATAATCTATCATCTATCATTCAAATTTGAAGGTCGATTTTTCTCTCGTTTTTCATACCACCGTCTATTTGATGTCGATACGAAATTCGACAATAATACATATGAATCACTCTCCATCCGATATCGAAATAGGTATCGAATGACAGCTAGCGAGCCATAGCGACTTGTGACAAGATAAGAATCCCCTAGCTGATACTCCAATATGAGTTGATGTGACTCCCTACGATTGTACGTCAATGGTCACCTGATCTCACACCTGTTTTTTGCCTAATCCTTCCTTCTTTTGCTCTTCATACGGAAAGTGTCGACTTAAAAAAGCTTAACAATATAGTATTCGATGGCCTATCCTAATATTGAGCACAATGCTCTCGTTGAATTTTGTTTAAATTATTATAGCCTAACCTAGTCTAGAGGTCATAAATAAAAAGCAGAAAAATATAATAACAAAAAATTTATTTAGCAGAAAATTTACAACTTCATAATTTAGGTTCTACGTTCGGGTTTTGCAAAATAATGAGATGGTATCCTTTTTTGTTCAACAAATTGTGAAAATTCGCAAGGCAAATAAAGTCGATTAGGTATATCAGTTTCACCCTTACATCTGGGGCATGTATACTTAATGGGGATTGGCATTGTAAACAGTATCAAGTCTATCAACGTAATGCTTCATTTCAATGAGAAAGTCTCCTGTTATACAATTTTGAAGTTTGATAATTATTACTAATGCGGCATGTTTTGAATAGACTCCTGTGATAACACTTGGTACTTTGGGAGACTTGGGTAGCATTCGAATACTAGCTATTTTGAATCCTATTCGAATCCTGTATTAGAATCCTACGGAAAGAGACCCGACGTCGGTTGAATCAGAAAAAAGTATAGTGCAACTTTGTGCTCATTATTATGCTGCTTTGATATTTCAAAAATTCCGAGTGCTTTCCAGAGATATCCGGAAAACCCCGAAATTCGCCAGAAATGATTTTATTTTTCCAATACCGCTTGTCAATAATAGGCAATCATCCTTACGCTTATAATCCTTGGTTTGTGTCAATATCGGCGCTTGTCAATAATGGGCAGTCCTCTCGACGCTTATAATCCTTGGTTTGTGTCAATCAATAGCTGTCTTTCTCTGTTCCTTTACGTTACATCTTTCTTGTCTCTCGAGTAACGAAATTTGCCCGTGACGCGTTTTTCAAATCACTCTCCATTGTCGTCCAAATAGCAGAAAGCCGTTTAAGAAGTTTCTTTTCAAAAATTATTGAAATGGAAATAATCTTGATACAATTTTGGAACATAAATGGAAAGTTGTAGGATATCTTAAGTGTGTGCTGGCGCTATTTGACTGTGGGTTTGGGTTGGTGGTCTACAGAGATCAATGGTGGCTCCATCTCTGTCATTCTCAGAAGAATAAAACATAGTTTATACTAAAGCTTATTTTTATTCTCAACAATCATTGCCAATATGGTTAATAGGACTGTGAGTGCGACTACCATCTAAATTGTAGCAATATTCATAATCATAAAAATGAAATACGTCTTTATCGTCACCCTTGAATATTTTTTTTTTCAATAGATATTGAGTATTTAAATAGAAACAGATCCCAAATTTCCGCATACTTTTTTCCTCAACCCATGTTATTTCTGGATGACATGATTTAAAAATTCCACCACATTGATTGCAGATCTTGGCAGATGTTCGGCAACTCCCATGACGTTACAGGTTATCCTGGTACTGGCAGATATGAATAGGCTTTTAGAGGGTTATGATCCTATTAATACTCATATTTAGAGCTTAAAGTTGTTGGAGCGTCCAGCCTGTAAGAGACATTGTTTAGTATATAACACTGCAATTGAAATGATACACACCGCTTTCTTTTTCCTAGAATTCTGTGAACTTTTTGTTTAGGATGACTGAAAACCTAAATGACCAAATTTATTTATGAGCAGGGGGTGGTAGTGGCAGCCGGTATCCACTTCCAGTTTCAACTTGAAAGTGGTTGTCATATTTTAGTCCTCTATGTTATTCCATAGTTACCCTGATTTGTTGAAGGAAAAACTAGTTTTAAAACCCCTTCTTCTCGTTTACGTGTACGCATGTTTGTTGAATTCGGTGGGTCGGTTGCTCAAGAATGTGCGAAGTTAGTTTTCTCATATCCTTGCGCTATTTAACTGTTTGCTCTAAATTATTTTTTCGCATACGCATTTTCTGCTATCCTGGTAAGTGTGTCATAAAATCAATCAGTCCTCCGTCCGTCCTAATACTGAATAGGTATGCCACAGCTAATTTCAAAACGTGCTTCACGCTGATAGGGTCCTGCTTTGATGAAAGCCGCTATGTTTCAATTCGGTTCTTGAAAGATGTTTTGACAAGACTAACGTCTTCCTCCTGCTTCACCAGGTGTTGGCTCGGTGCTAGACACCGAAGATGACCAACCCATTGATTTATCGGTGCCTCCAAGTCGCAATCCTCACACCACCGGCATGTGGCTGATATTGAAGGTCCTGAAAATAATTAAATTAGATTTAAAAAATGCGATTAATGTCAACTTACCAGCAAAAGTCTAGCTTGCTTCATCATGGGGGCGGTGGGATCTCCAGCCTTTCGTTTGGAGGCTCTCTTGGAGCTGGGTGTTTTGATGGTGTTGGATAGCCCCCTCTGCTTTAAAAATCCCACCACACTGGTTACAGATCTTGGAAGATGATTAGCAATCCCATGATGTTTCAGGTTATCTCCTTCCTGGTGAACCATTTTGTACATAAAATTAAAAATTCGCTGTTTATGGAGGTTTGTTTTAAAGTAAATGAAAAAATAAAACCAGTTTAAATTGGTTAAAGAACCTACCTAAATTTTAGAAAAAGAAATTTGAGTTTTGTGCAAATGTAAGTATAAAAGTAAATTCAAGTTGCTGCGTAAAAAACTATTGGAATTACATTAAGAAATAGGTAGGTACTCAGGGTTGTCTGTATTTTTAAAAAACAAACAATATGATTATGTGTTAAGGAAAATAAAAATAATTCAATAATCGAGGTTTGTGTTAATTCAAAATATGTCTCAGGGCATGATTTATCCTACATCACTTAGATATTTAAAAATAGTACTTACAGTTTTTCGAAACCGACACTTATCGCACAAGAAACTAAACTTTGAGAATCCAGGTTCAAAGTACTGGTACTGGATGCTGCGTTTTTTGTACAAAGAAAAAAAATTGAATCCTCATCTTTTACAGGTAACAATGTATCCACTGAAATTTTGTATTGCATAGGGTTATTGGCTCATAAAATGTCAACGATGCTAATTTAAATCTATTCTTTTAAATTTTGATAAATTGATTGAATTTGTCACCTTTTTTAAAATAAAAATGGACATATTGATATCTAACTTAATAATTACGCCTTAAACTAAAAAATTATCTTTAAAATGTGTTGTTGTTTTTCTCGGGCGATTTCTGCGAACGGTCCTGATATAATTCAGATAAAAAAACTGCCGATTAAGCGTTTGCATTTAGCGGTGTTTTTTGTATGTGATACTTCGAAGTTTAAATCGGATTTTATAATAACAAGCTTCTCGCTCAAACTAGTCAACAGTGGAAAATATAAAATTATTGCACAACAATTAATTTGATTTTAACCAAGTAAGTAAATATCTTATATACTAATATCAATCAACAACAAGACCTGTCTTTTCCTAGCAAAGGATTGAAAACACTGAGAAAATTACAAGACCTGAAGCCTCATAGAAAGTGAAATTCTCAATATTTTGACAGCGTTTTTTGTATGTTATGTTGTTAATTCGAAGTTTGAATCGGATTTTATAATAATTAAGCTCTTTCAGTCTTGTTTGAGACTCGTCAACAAGAATAAAATTATTGCACAACAATTATCATTTTAACCAAGTAAGTGAATATCTTATATACTGATATCGATACAATTATGGAATATTTTAGATATGGATTTGAAATCAATCAACAAGACCTGTCTTTTTATAACAAAGGATTAAAAACACTGAGAAAATTATAAGTCCTCGTATAAAGTGAAAGTTCCCAATATTTTCTACGATAGAGACCTCAAAATAATTGCAAATCTTTACTGGAACCAATAAACTATACAAATTAAGGTAGATCATAAAACTATTGTACAGAAATTATTATTTTAACCTAGTAAGTAAATATCTTATATACTTAGGTAATCGATACAATTGTGGCATATTTTTAGCTATGGATTTGAAATACTCGTCGAATTTGACGATAACGCAGTGTTGCCCCAAGACGTACCACCAAAATGATTGGATCATATTAAGCAGTTTATTGATGGAAAATATTCGCTTTTTGAAATCGTTGTCTTAAAAAATGTATGTTTTTAATAAAAAAACGAGGCCCCTTTCCCATCAAACGTTGGTTCCAACCAAGGATAATACACACTACTACTACAGGATAGCCTATCCTCATAAGGCCTGTGTGGAACAAATCCACTCTCTCCCCAACGTTAAATCACCAGTTGTGACGTAAGCAGCATGTTATTTCTCGCCTTGACGTAGGTTGTTTAAACAGCTGATGACTTAGTTATGGCGTCGCAAATGGTAACACACGAGGTCAATGAGCAATACTGTAGGTGTGTATCATCCTTAAGTTCGAACACCCTCTACCAGGTACAACATGAAGCTAGCTGCTGGACCCTCATAGTTACGTCACCACCACAGCATCCTGTTATAAGACACATCAAACTTGACACATGTACTCTAAATGGCGCCACGGACGTGACCCAGGTCGCTATGACGTCATCACAGAACCCGAACCATGAATCGAACTTTGCACTATGTACTCTAAATGGCGCCACGGACCCGCACTGACGTAACCCACGTGACCCAGGTCGCTATGACGTCATCACAGAACCATGAAACGAACTTCGCACTATGTACTCTAAATGGCGCCACGAACGTGACCCAGGTCGCTATGACGTCATCACAGAACCTGAACCCTGAATCAAACTTTGCACTATGTACTCTAAATGACTCCACGGACGTGACCCAGGGCGCTATGACGTCATCACATAACCCGAACCATGAATCAAACTTTGCACTATGTACTCTAAATGACTCCACGGACGTGACCCAGGTCGCTATGACGTCATCACAGAACCCGGAACGACTCAGAACTCCCGCTATGACGTCATGACGTTTGACAGATGACGTTTGACAGATGACGTTTGACAGGTGACGTTTGACAGATGAAGTTTGACAGGTGACGGTTGACAAGATGGCGGGAAAACATTTCCCCCCCCACCCCTTTTTCTGGTACCCATATTAAAATCCGGGGGCCCCTTTTTGGGGGGCGGAGCCCTGCGGGCCCCCTTTTTGGGGGGCGCAGCCCTGCGGGCCCCCAACTACAGCATCCTGTATTACGAACTTCACACTATGTACGCTAGATGGCGCCATGACGTTTGACAAGATGGTGCCGACGATGCATCCACCTTCGTGTCAACGACGGCGCATCCACCACGTGTCAAGAATGAAAGATTGAGGTTATGTTCGGATTTTGGTCCTAGAACCCCCTTTGATTATCTACTGCCATTCTTTTCCCTTTAATATCTCCCTCAATATTTTTTTAAAAAAATCAACCACATAGCCCTTTAAGTATTTTATCGAATTAGCTTCTCAACCATATGAATGATGAATGAAATACTTAAATTCACTTGAATGGGAAAGACCCATTACCTAAGTTGAAACTAGCACTGGATAGGTTGGGAGATGATAGAGTTCAGTTGTCTCAGAAGTAACGTCACACATTTAATGTATAAAATATTTAGTGAAAGTTAAAAAAAAAACATGGTTCCTTTATATTTGTCTTAGTTGATTTACAAAAAATAACTCTATATATCCAACAAAAATTTAATCACAAGTTACATAAATATAAAACTCTTATAAATATAATACAAAGTTATTTGGTGCAATTCCAATGTAGGTAACTCACAATTTTTAATTATTTCTGACTCTCATTAATAAATCTACCTAATAAAATTGTACAAGTGCTATGAAATATGTAGTGGAGGTTGCGATAACAGGTAATAGGGTGGATAGATTGATTTCGAAAAAATCAGCGGCCGTCAATCGTATTCCAGTGCTGGCTATATATAATCCAAACGAATGTAGCTTCTGGTACTCTTTAGATCGGTAGTCAAATTTTTCTTGTAACTCATAACAGGCACTTAAAAGTTTGTTCGTTTCAGCGGTAACCATATCACATGTGAATGCGATTGCACAAGGACCAACCTAAAATAGAGAGATAAAATTAGTTAAAATTAGATAAAATTAGTTAAAATAATAATATGGGTATTGTATTTTTAGAAGGAATCATAATGAAATGAATAATTGATAAAATAGGCATCCACGGCACTCATATTCAATGAATGGGAAATCGATTTTTCTCCATTGTCAAGCATTTCAATTTAGATTGTACCATTTTTGTACTAATAGAGTACTTTTATCGTTTTAAAAAGTTCCTGTGAAGTAACCATTCTTTAACTTACCCTAACCTAGATTTTTATGTCATGGTACGAAACTTGTTAATTCACTAAATTCATAGCGGAATTTTCAAATCAACTAAAGAGGTGCCATGGAAAGGTAAGTCTTGGGAATATCTCTAAAAGACCGTGAAGCAAATGAATAGATCAGAACAAAGAACAAAAATGCAAGACCCAAAGCAGCTCCCATGGAACTGGGCGGAGCATAATAATGACTGAAGAAATTTAGAAAGTTGATGCAGCAAGCTCATTAGATGAAGAGCTTGCAAGACAAGAAAAGTCTGGGACGCCCTCAGATTTGATGTGGGGTGACTCCAAGAGAGTGGCTGGAATCTACCTACATTTACTGCCTGTCTAACATTATTCGGAAATAAAATGGCACAGTGCTTTCTATGAGGTAGGTATATACTTTCACTAAGTTTACGTACTTACCGAAATATATAAGATATTGCTTCCCAATAACATGTACATTTCACCATCAGTTTCAAATTGAAAGGTTAAGCGTTTGTTAATAAGTACCAGATACCAATTAAAGAATAAAAAGACAAGAAACGCTATCCAAAATGTGAATAACACCAGAAGTTGTGAACCAAATAATTCGGAAATCATTTTTATTGCTTTTTGCATTTTGATAAATATAGTTTTACTTTTTCTTATATCCTGTTCTTGTATGAATTTATTGGCATTTTTTATTTTGAGTTCTACTTGTAATAATAATATTATCAAAAATGTCGTCGAAGTTAAGATATAGTAGTAGTTCAGCCATGGAGGAACTATATAACAAAGTGTTTCAATTCTATTTTGTATATGTACATTTAATTGTTGATACACGATAATAAAAAAAAACAAAAAAATAAAATTGAAAATAGAATAACTTATAAGTACTTTTGCAATATTTGGGTTATATTCCATAGAAAATTCCCCAAAATGTTTATATAATCTTTTCCACGAATTGCGTTTTGAATACGTGATCATCATCAATACAGACGCGAAACAACTAATTACTTTTTGGATTTGTTCCAACAAATTACTTTCCTTGTTGTAATCTTTTTGAAGAGTGAGAGGTATGGGATATCCACTGATAAACAAGGCTATTGAAATTAATGAGCTGAAAACAGGTTTTCCATAATACAGAAATTCCAATTTTAGGTCGCTTCTTCTAGGAGCAATCAACATTCTGGCACTATGCCCGATAAATATGTTATAAAATGTCTTGTATGACATTTTTCAGTGTTTGTCTTTCTTTTGGATATTCAAAGTAAACAATAAAATGAATACCTAGTAATTTTTGAGCTTATTTGTTCTGACACAAATATCCTTCCAATTTGGATGAGTGCTCACAAGTTATATAATTTCTGGCGATATAATTATTTACCGTCCAGGTAATCTATATGGCTATTGAATCAATCAATTATAGTGCGAGAGCTGACCGCAATAAAAGAAGTCGGTAACTTAAAAGGCTAAACTTTATAGGAATAGATTCGCCATGTAGGGCTTCAATAATCCGCCGGGTGACAACACCCCACCCCCTGCGTTCACTGTCTCAAGAAATTATTAAAAAGTTAATTTTTTTTGTTTTAGGTGCCCTCTACTTAAAAGAAAAATTCCGGTTCAGATCGATTATTTATGAAAAAATATGACATATCATACCCGTCAGCCGGTTCGCGTTCCCTGCAAAAAGGTTGTCACCCCGGGTCGAAAATGAGTTGAAAGTCCCCAATGGCGCCTTTAACTTAAAAGTTTGAGACTTACATCATTAAAAAGTGCGTGAAATTCCCAGTAAGAAAATACCCGGCTGACGCCTCAAAATTAGTGATGCCGCGAGACGAGACTAAAATGACACTCTCGTCTCGTTTCTCCCTAATCTCGTCTCGACTTCGAGACGAGACGAGACGAGACTGAAAGTAGCGAGACGAGACGAGATTCTCGACTAATCTTGTCTCGTCCTTCACATAATCGTTCTAGTTTCTTTTTCAATAATGTTTCAAAGAAGCTACCTACAGGAAATCTTTTATTCGATAGTAATATAACGAAAGCAATGGAAATTATCGAAAATTTTTGGCAAATTTTCCCGAATGCATTTTCAGTTGAAAAAGAGCACGAGTGCCTTTTTCAGTTGAAAATGCATGAGTGTAAATTTGTCAAAAATTATGGATATATTACCATTGCTCGAGTTGTATTTTATGAGAGAATTCCATGAATCAAAAATTTGAATTTTTCGTATATAGTCCGGGGGCCGAGGACCTTTTTTCCAAATCATTAATAACAAGCTAGTTTTTTCAATGCAGCTTCAATTCACCGAGACGCCTAACTTTTTTCTCTTCGAAAATTGCGAAAACAGGTAGCTAACATACTGCGCAGGTGTAAAACATGTCGATTTGGTGACTATGAAAATTTAATTAATAACAGTTAGTTTTTCAGCTAAATGTTGAGATAATTTTATGAATAATTTGAAACAACATTTGTCCGACAAAATAAAGAATTTGGTCTACGATGTCCCCCCCCCCCTCAAACATGTAGCAATTACGTTGCATAAAAAATGATTAATAACAAGTTGATTTTTTCAATGTAGGTTGGTAAATATTATTACAATTAAATGGTCACACTGTCCTACAAATAAACAGGTAGCTATTTTCGGTCCTACACTCAAAAGTTGTCGATTTCACGATTTAACTTTTTTCATTAATAACCGGCTAAATCTTCGTGAGTATCTTCATTTTGATAAGACGCCCAAATTTTCTGTTGCGAAAATTCCAAAAACAGGTAGCTAACAGAGTGCGCAGGTGGAAAACATGTCTATTTAGTGATCATACAAATGTAAATAATAACAGTTAATTTTGTAGCTGAATGTTGAGATAGTTTCATAAATAATATGAAACAACATTTGTCCGACAAAATAAATGGTTTGATCTAGGCTGTCTTCCTTCTCAAACATGTAGCAGATACGTTACATAAAAAATGATTTATAACCAGTTGATTTTTTGAATGTAGCTTAGTAAATATTACTACAATTAAATGGTTACACTGTCCTACAAATAAAGAGATACCTACATTTCTCCAGTCCTACACTCAAAAGTTGTCGACTTCACGGTAATACTTTATTCATCAATCACCGGACACCGGCTTAATCTTCTCGAGCATCTTCGTATTGATAATACGCCTAACTTTCCTATTGCGAAAAGTTGCAAAAGTAGTAGCTACTAGAGTGAGCACTAGTGAGCACATATAAAATACCTTGATTAGGTGATTTTGCAAATGTAATTATTAACAGTTAAGAGGCCAACAACAAATTCAAGCGCGCGAAATTCATTCTTTGTCGCCGAGTTCAAAGTAGGACCGTGATAGACGACGTTACGGCAAATATTTCCGAGATAACGGAAGGGTGTGATCAAATTGCATGGAAGGTGAATAATAAATCCTATGGGCTTTTGTGGAGGCAAAACTAATACACCTATCATATTTAATATAAATTAAAAAGTATACAGTTATAATAATAGTTTTATAATTTACATTGTGCTTTTTATTCAACAAATAAGAATGTGGAGAATGAAATGTGCGGAAACACAAAAATATATTACGAAGATAATAAAATTTACCTATACAAATACAGCAAAATAGATACTTGAAATGTTTACACCAAAAAAAAGTGAGGTGGCGTAGTTACGAGGGTGGGAGAGATGATGTTTATTCGTTTATTACATAAAGAACTTCCAGAAAACCTAGAAAAATAATAAACATTGATGAGATTGCTCATGAAAACCTCGGACACATCGATTTTTGATTTCAGTTGCCGTTTTTCTGATGGTAATGGCATGTATACAGGGTGACCCAGAAACAAGTTGTGACCGCTAACTTTATTTTTTTAAATCAAAACATTAATTTTGAAGTGAAAACTTCTTTAGAATCGTTGGGAGTGATGTGAGACTCGATGAAACGAAAAAGCGACATGACACTTTTTTAACACGCTTATATTAACACACAACAAGAACCTGGAACAAGCCAAGTGAGCTGGAACAAGTCTGGAAAATGTCTGGATAAATCTGGATGAAGTCTGGAAAAGTCTGGAAATCTCTGGAAACGTCTGGAAAGAGCCTGGAAATTTCTGGAAAGGGTCGGAAAAATTCTGCCAAAGGTCCCAAAAGACCTGGGGATCATTCTCCAGAATCCGGATCAGTATGTACAAGTCTGGATACGGTCTGGATAAATCTGGATTAAGTCTGTAAAACTCTGGATAAGTCTGGATATTGTCTGGAAAAGTCTGGAAACGTCTGGAAAAGACTTGGAAATTTCTGGAAAGGGTTGGAAAAATTCTGAAAAAGGTCCCAAAAGACCTGAGGATCATTTACCAGAATCCGTATCAGTCTGAACAAGTCTGAATAAAGTCCGGATTAATCTGGATGAAGTTTGGAAAACTCTGGAAAGCTCTGGATAAGTCTGGATAATGTCTGGAATTCTCTGGAAACGTCTGGAAAGAGCCCGGAAATTTCTGGAAAGGGTCAGAAAAATTCTGCCAAAGGTCCCAAAAGACCTGGGGATCATTTTCCAGAATCTGGATCAGTCTGTACAAGTCTGGATAAGGTCTGGATAAATCTGGATTAAGTCTGTAAAACTCTGGATAAGTCTGGATATTGTCTGGAAAAGTTTGGAAACATCTGGAAAAGACTTGGAAATTTCTGGAAAGGGTTGGAAAAATTCTGAAAAAGGTCCCAAAAGACCTGGGGATCATTTTCCAGAATCCGGATCAGTCTGAACAAATCTGAATAAAGTCTGGATTAATCTGGATGAAGTCTGGAAAACTCTGGATAAGTCTGGATAATGTCTGGAAATCTCTGGAAACGTCTGGAAAAGGCCTGGAAATTTCTTGAAGGGGTCGGAAAAATTCTGGAAAAGGTCCCAAAAGACCTGGGGATCATTTTCCAGAATCCGGATCAGTCTGAACAAATCTGGATAAAGTCTGGATTAATCTGGATGAAGTCTGGAAAACTCTGGATAATGTCTGGAAATCTCTGGAAACGTCTGGAAAAGGCCTGGAAATTTCTTGAAGGGGTCGGAAAAATTCTGGAAAAGGTCCCAAAAGACCTGGGGATCATTTTCCAGAATCCGGATCAGTCTGTACAAGTCTGGATAAATCTGGATGGAATCTGGAAAACTCTGGGAAGCTCTGAATAAGTCTGGATAATGTCTCGAAAAGTCTGGAAATCTCTGGGGCTGACACGCTATTATAATACATCGAACTAAAAAGTGAAAAATAAATGTATTTTAAAAAAACTAAAAAACACGCTTTTATAGTAAATTGAACTAAAAAGTGAAAAATAATTTTTAATAGAAACAGAAAATATTAATGAACAAAAAATATTAGAATTATTGTCAAAAAAGCGTGGGGTGCTCAATGTATGAAAAATGTGGAACAAAGCACCCCAGCGTGTATTTTAGTTTTTTCAAACTATATTTATTTGCGTTCTTTCTCAAGTCTTTTGGAGGGGGGGGACGCCACTGTGTATGTTAGTATGTGTGTAATGCATGCAGTTCGATGAAGGTTTCACTTCTACCGGGTGTGAACTGTACAGGATTTTTTTTAATTTCATTTCTTATTTCTACGTTACATTCTGAACTTATTTAATGTATCATATCCTATACCTATCTTCAACTGTTTCGGAAATAATAAGAGTTGAAAATTAACTTTTTTGCAACTTTGACAGGCTTCAAAACCTCAACGGTTGATTTTAGAGCTAAACCGATCATACATTCTTATCTGAGTTTTCCATGAACTATCATTTGACACCAGCTTGGAAATTAATCCAAGATTAAAAATTCCATTGCTTGAGTTGTATTTTAGCTATTTTTGGGTTTGAAAAAAGGACGGTTCTAGAACGGTTCAAAACAATCGCACAGCTTATTATTGAAGTTTGTGATAGCTGAACCGTTGTCAATTAGTTGATTGATGAACTGTGCGATTGTTTTGAACCGTTCTAGAACCGTCCTTTTTTCGAACCCGAAAAGAGCTTTTTTCTACTGACGTTTCATAATAGCAACTTTTCGATTGTCATTTTAGTTTTGAAACGACATTCTTTTAAGCACTCAGTGCGTAAAAGTGACTTTTAGGCACTCAGTGCGTAAAAGTGACTTTTAAGTGCGTAAAAGTAACTTTCAAGTGCGTAAAAGTGACTTTTAAGCACTAGTGCCTAAAAGTGTCATTCATTGTTCAGAAATAAAAAACACATTAAACACAGATTTGAATTTTGTTCTGTATTTATTATGAATATTAGTCACCACCCTGAAAGGTGTCAAGCAAAAACAGGTGACAAACATTGAAATAAAATTGTGTTTTTTTATTATGAAACGCCAGTAGAAAAAATCTTGTATACAATACGTTACGAAACGAAGTCTTTTAGTCACTCGACGTGTTGTCCAACTCGGCTTTGCCTCGTTGGACAATTTTCACGTCGCGTGCCTAAAAGACGCTCATTTCGCAACTTATTGTATAAATAGCTATTATGAGAGAATTTCATGAATCAAAAATTTAAATTTTTTGTCAAAAAATGTTAAAACACCAGTATCGCGCCAATAATCGCGTGAAGCCTAATTCTCACTTGCGCGAGATTCGCTCTTTTTGACATTGCTTCAATAATTTGACGTTTGATACACGCATAAAACGTAAATCAACAATCAAAACATGTCAGTTTATTGTTGGAATGTCAGTTTTGACAGATGTATGAAATTCTAAATGTCGAGTGCAATGGAAATTGTCGATAATTTTTGGGAAATTTGCCCGGATGCATTTTTAGTTAAAAAGGAGCACCAATGCTTTTTCAGTGCCCATTTCTGTCAAAAACGCATGAGTGCAAATTTGTCAAAAATTGAAAATATATTTCCATTGCACGAGTTGTACAGGGTGGCCCGTTTAAGAGGGGCCTATACTTTATCTCGAAATCTACGAGGGCTGCAAAAAAAAATTAAATACAAAAGTTGTTTCTAATAAAATTATCTAAATTTTTTTTGCATTGTTTTTGTTGTTACTCTACTATATACAGGGTGGAGAGATAAAATTTAATTTTTTTTAATGAAACACCATATATATTTCAAAACACTTTCATATAGCCCTTTGAAAGACAAATCCAACGATATACTTGACATGTGTCTGTGATAAACCGTTTCGAACTTATTAGCGATAATCTTCAGGATCTGGGGTAATTTCAAACAGGCATTATTACGTTACTCATAAACTTTTAAAACTTTTTTTTGCATGCTATTTTTCATAAAATAATGCTCTTCTTTAGACTATTTTGAAATTTGGAATATTTGTTCAAAAAACGCCGTGTTGCCACGTTTCGCAAAATGTTACGCTTTTCAATTTTTTTAAATGGGACCTCCTGTAAATTTTCGAATTTTTGGATAGCCCTTTAAAATACAAATTCAACGATATACTGGAAATGGGTTTGTGATGCACCGTTTCGGCCTTATTGGCGATTATCTTCAGTTCTAGCACCATATTTTATGTCATCCCTGTTGAATAAAGAAAATGTCTAATTTTGCAGTAGATTAGCTGAAATAGTGCTCTTTATTATTATTATTCATTCAGAAGTAGTTAAGAAAAGACGTTTAAGTTTTTGTTTTCATTAGTTTCTCGCCTTAATAATGGGGAGAAACTTTGACTACTCTTTGAACAAATGATAATAAAAAAATATTTCGCAAATTATTTAATAATACCTACTGCAATAAACTATAGTTGCAGTAAACAAGGAAAGCATTGAATTATAATTAATATCCAAAATAAAGGTTACTGATTAAGATTAAATGAACAAACATTTTGAGAACTTCAACTTCAGGCTAACTATAAAATTAATTTAATTAAATTCTCTGTGTCCGCCATTTTCAACAATACAGGTAATATATCTTACTTGTAAATGTGTTATCGCATTTAACACGTAATTAGGTTGATCTGACAAATATAGCAACAGAGCGTCACGTTTCATTTTTTGTTTTTATCCAAATTTCTCGCCTTTTTTATTTTAATAATGGGGAGAAACTTTGACTACTTTTTGAATAAATAATAATAATAAAAAGCACTATTTCATCTAATCTAATGCAAAATTGGACATTGTTTTTTATTCATCAGGGATGACATGAAATATTGTGCTAGAACTGAAGATAATCGCCAATCAGGCCAAAATCGGTGCATCACAGACCCATGTCCAGTATATCGTTGAATTTGTATTTTAAAAGGCTATCCAAAAATTCGAAAATTTACAGGATGTCCCATTTAAAAAAAATTGAAAAGCGTAACATTTTGCTAAATTTCAGTATAGTCTAAAAAAGAGCATCATTTTATAAAAAATATCACGCAAAAAAAAAGTTTCAAAAGTTTATGAGTAACGTAACAATGCCTGTTCAAAATTACCCTGAATCCCTGAAGATAATCGCTAATAAGTTCGAAACGGTTTATCACAGACACATGTCCAGTATATCGTTGGATTTGTCTTTCAAAGGGTTATGTAAAAGTGTATTACGATATAGGGTGTTCCATTTAAAAAAATTAAATTTTATCTCTCCACCCTGTATATAGTACAGTAACAACAAAAACAATGAAAAAAAAATGTAGATAATTTTATTAGAAACAACTTTTGTATTTAATTTTTTTTTGCAACCCTTGTAGATTTCGAGATAAGGTATAGGCCCCTCTTAAACGGGCCACCCTGTACAGTGTTTCCGCTTCAGTTCGCAACATATGGGAAACTTTTTTATTATCAATTTTACAAAAAAAAGTTATTGTTTATGAAAGTTTCTGCTTCTTGAAAAAATATATAGTATTAAACTATTAAAACTTAGAATAGCATGTACCGGGTGTTCTTTTATCTTTGATATCATTTTGATCACCTGTAACTTTTTTGTTTTCAAAGATATCAAGGTAAACAAAAAAACAAAATGTAGGATTAATAGCCAAGTTTTTTTTCAAGTTACACATGAAACAAAACATCAAAACACTATCAATTTTTCGACATATAAGCCTACATTATATTTTTTTTCTACTGACGTTTCATAATAGCAACTTTTCGATTGTCATTTCAGTTTTGAAACGACATTCTTTTAGGCACTGAGTGCGTGAAAGTTACTTTTAGGCACTCAGTGCGTAAAAGTGACTTTTGAATGCGTAAAAGTGACTTATGAGTGCGTAAAAGTAATTTTTAAGCACTAGTGCCTAAAAGTGTCATTCATTATTCAGAAATAAAAAACACACTAAACACATATTTGAATTTTGTTTTGTATTTATTATGAATATTGAAAATGGAATTACTGAATTGAACGTTTGGGTTACTCAAAACAGAAGTTTGTGTTATTACCTACTTTCTAGGATTTTAATTATTGATGTCGAATTTTGAAAAGAAAATCGCATGAAAAGTGTCAGGTGTCAAGTAAAAGCAGGTAACAAAGATTTTGGGTGTAATCGACTTATTCACATGAAATAAAATTGTGTTTTTCTATTATAAAATGCCAGTAGAAAAAATCTTGTATACAATACGTTACGAAACGATGTCTTTTAGTCACTCGACGTGTTGTCCAACTCGGCTTTGCCTCGTTGGACAATTTTCACGTCGCGTGCCTAAAAGACGCTCATTTCGTAACTTATTGTATAAATAGCTATTTTATTTTGGTTTCATATCGAAGTCTTTTCGACACTAAAAGTAGTTTCGAAAAGAAGCTCTTTGTGACACTCCTTTTTCACTTATCGGAAGTTGGTAACACTGGCTGACTGATGGCCATCGCACTGTCATTCTCGATTTTATAGAAGATTTAGGGCGAGTATTATAAAACTGCTTTGACAGTTAACTTAAAGTTAACTTTTTGAATTACATGTAATTTCAAAAATTAACTTTAAGTTAACTCTCAAAGTAGTTTTATAATACCCGCCCTTAATTCTATATTTGGCATATAATGTTACCAACCTAAACATGAAATCAGGAAATATGAGAATAAAATTTCCAAGAAAAATTTGTTTTTTTTTAATTAAACAATACCAGAATAGAAAAAATAGTATAAAATATTCGTTTCATAAGACATTTTATCGCACTCGTCCTTTAAAAGTCTCGCCTCCGGCTCGTTTTCTAATATAGGGCTCATGCGATAAAATCACGTCTTATGAAGCTTGTATTTTAATAAACTATTTTTAAATGGAACACCCGGTATATTATATGTGTGTACGTTAGAGCATATTATTCTGATTACAATGATATAACACACTTCATATTTTGTTCCACTCGTTTTTGACAAATCGGCAAAAATATATGAAATTTTTATATGCTCTCAATAATTTTCGTCCCAAATATCAGACCGCGCCGCCTAATAAGTTTCACTTCGAAAGTTTCATATTTTTGCCGATTTGTCAAAAACGAGTGGACCAAAATATGAAGTGTGCTATATCATTGTAATCAGAATAAGATATTATATCGAACACATATATAATATACAGGGTGTTCCATTTGAAAAAATATAATGTAGGCTTATATGTCAAAAAGTTGATAGTGTTTTGTTTTACGTGTAATTTGAAAAAAAACTTGGCTACTAACCCTACATTTTGTTTTTTTGTTTACCTTGATAACTTCAAAAACAAAAAAGTTACAGGTGATCAGAATGATATCGAAGATAAAAAAACACCCGTTACAGGGGGATTAAAAAATAGGAAAATATGCAGGGTTTTTTGGTAAAAGTAGAAAAAAAATGGCACATCACTATTTTTTTAAACCTTTGATATTTTTTTCAGATTAAGCAAGTCATATTTCAGTCAAAAGAAACCTTTCGTTATCACAAATCAACCTGCCAAATTTAAAAAAAAAAAAAAAATGGAAAAATTTTTGAGCTGAAAAAACGATTTTTTCTAAAACTTTGACACCCTGTATCTCAGAAACTACGCATTTCTGGTCACATATTTATGGGAACTTTTTTTGTTAAAATATCGTAAGGAATGACATCCTGAAGTTACGGACCGTACTTAGGAAATACCCTGTATATTTTTCTATTTTTTGACCACCCTGTACATGCTATTTCAACTTTTAATACATAGTTTGATATTATTTTTTCAAGAAGCAGAAACTCTTATAAAGGATAACTTTTTTTCGTAAAATTGATAATAAAAAAGTTTCCCATGTGCTGCGAACTTAAGTGGATACACTGTATTTTATGAGAAAATTTCATGAATCAAAAATTCAAATTTTTTGTCAAAACACCAGTTCTCGCATTAGTTACTATGCAATAATTTACACTAATATAAATTATCACGTAATTCCAATCTGATTGGTTCAAATCAACAATCAAAACATGTCAGTTTATTGTTGGTATATCAGTTTTGACAAATGTATGAAATTCTTATCAAAAAAACGGCCACTAAAATCAAAAATCGACGTATCCGAGATTTTTTGAAAAAAAAATCAACCTTGTATTTTTGATGGATTTTATTCCTAACCTTCACGTACTAACTGTATTTAACTATGCTATATGATATCCTCTTTCGTTTATTGAATTCTAGTAAAGTTATCTTTGTTCGTTTTGAGTTCATTATGAAATATATTCACCATAATTATTTACACAAACTAATAACTGGCCTTGCAGTCCTCTCGCGTCGTGTAATTTTTACTTACCCCGGTGCGAAATTAAATCCGCCAGAGGCAGCACGTCGCTGCAGCCAAAATTTTTGAATTTCCGTGTTTGCAGGGCTTACAATTTGAGACGAGATCTCAAAAACTACTTAATATTTTTGAGTGAATCAAGAAGATTCGAAAAGATAATAAAATTTAGAACAATGCTCTTGTTTCATTTTTTTTTAAAAAGCGATGGGTTTGGATGTACCGAGCGATAGAAATGATGCTTTTTTTCGAGTATTTAGGTCGTGATATTTTCAATTTGCAATTTTTTTTTCGAAAAACTAAAACAACAGCATTATTCTTTAGATTTTTATCTTTTATTATTTTCTAATCCGGTCAAAAAATATTACAAAATAAGTGAGTTCTCGTCTCAGGAAATTAACCCTTTTTCTCAATTTTTAACGGCTTGTTGTTGGCCTCTTAACAGTTAATTTTTCAGGTGAATAATGAGATAATTTTATAAATAATTCGAAATTCGATTTGAGCCACAAAATAAATGGTTTGGTCTGCAGTGTCCCCTTTCTCAAAAATGTAGCAATTACTGGCTCATAAAAAACGATTTATAACCAGTTGATTTTTTTACTGTAGTTTGGTAAATATAACTACAATTGAATGGTCACATTGTCCTAAAGAGGTAAGATTTCTCAGCCCTACATTCGAGAATTTCGAAAATAGCCTTATGCATATTATACGTAAATATGTACAGGGCTTTCATTTCAAAACTTACCACCCACGTTATCTGCGTAAAGAGACAGATTTCTGGGAAAAAAGATTAAATTCAAGAATTTTACCTTTTGTATTTTGAAAAATATAATTATTAAAATATTTGATTTTTGATAATATTTGAAATGAACATACCTATCTCTTTTATTTTTGAGCTGTCGAGAAAATATTATTTGGAAAACTCCTGTATTTTTTTAAGTTCCACGTTATTTAACAAGAAAAACTCCAACTTAGAAAACACCCTGTATTCACCCTATATACAGCAAAAAGGCGCGTCAGATTCAATACATTAAAAAAGGAGCTCTATTTTTTTTAATATCTTTAGAATTAAGATGAACCGGTTGGATCAAACCTTCTCCATCTAGGTATGGAAAATGACAAAGGGCATGGCCCCCTCTACTTTAATGGCATGCCAAAACCCTTTTTCGAGCAATTCAAATCTGGCGCGCTTTTTGAATCACCCTATACTACGATACTGTGTTATTTACGAGTATGCGCGTCGATGCGAATGGAAACCATCGACATAAATGTAGGTATGTGTACATACACATAACACATATACTGTTATACACGCATCTGTATACGTACATATGTACATACGGGGGCTTTCATTTCGAAATTTGCCACCCACGTTATTTGCCTAAAGAGACAGATTTCTGGAAATCGCCGGAACACGTCATAGTTATTTACCTAACAAATGCGGAAAGTGATACTTTACCGCACGCAACGGCAGTTGACCGGACGACGCGAAGCGGAGTTCGGTCAAGCCGTTAAGGGCGGTAAAGGCACTTTCCGCATGTGTTAGGTACAAAATTTTACCTATGAGCATCTACATCTCCAAAAAAGGACTTTGATAAAATTAAATATTGAATCAGATTAAGGAATGAAATTAGATTAGATTTAGAAATTATCAAAAATAGATTTTCTGGAAAAAAAAGGATTTTTGATTATAAATATCAAATTCTACTTAACCGCACACTATGCGGTAAAGTGCACTTTACCGCACACTTTGTAGTCCACTTTACCGCATACTATGCTGTAAAGTTCACTTTACCGCACACTATGCTGTAAAGTTAACTTTACCGCATAGTGTGCGGTAAAGTGCTACTTTCCATTTGCAAATACGTGCGGTAAAGTGCACTTTACCGCACAGTGTTAAAAGTACATTTTTAAGGCACGCATGTGAAAGTTTGCAGAATGAGCGAAGCGAATTCTGCAATTCACAATAGTACCTTAAAAATACTTTTAACACAAATATCATACAATATTTTTTCTACAAACGGCAATAACAAGCAATAAACAGTGACAAATTGGATTTTTAAATGAATAATAAATTGGAAGCATCTTTCCTACCTAAAATTATTGAATTTGATATTTGTCAAAAAATTCAAACAACCAGCACCTTGTTTTACAGGTAATGAAATGTCTTGTCAGTTTCTTGAAAGTCTGTCGTGGTCAGTAAGCTTTTTGCTAAAAATGCAACAAAATACACAAGAAAAAGAGAGTTGCATCAATCCCTTGAAAAATATAGAGGAGGCGGCCAATGGAGCTTCCTCAGTTGTTCAAATTTTACCATTAATATTAATGTAAATAATTAAAAATACAAACTTTTTTTGACGTTTGCTTTCAAATTTTGATGTTTCATTTTTAACACTAGTGCCTTAAAGACTTTTAACACTAGTGCAATAAAGTAACATTTTTAATGCTTCGAGGGGGTGTTAAAAATTGCATTTTTAACACGTTTGTAGAAAAACAAATTTATTTGTCACTCATTTGTAAAACGTCATTTATCAAGTCAAAACATAAACAACGAAAATTGATTTTTACCAGTTACTGGCTCTACTGACTTGTAAAATTGACAGCTAAACTGTAAAAACTTTTTACAAGTCAGTAGGGTCAGTAGAATTATTTATTAAAATTGTATTACCTATGTATTAATTTTTAATTAATTGTTTACAAATGAGTAACAAATAAATTATTGTACATCATACGCCAGGTATCAGTTTTTACTGGCTCTTGAAGGTGAAAAGCTCGCCTAACGGCTCGCTAGTCATTTCCTTCAATCACCAGTAAAAACTGTTTTACCTGGCTAATAATGTAAAATACTATAACGCACCCCCTCAATAAATTTGTTGACATGTTTCGGAGATTTCTAGAAATCTGTCTATTTACGCAGATAACGTGAGTGGCAAGTTTTGAAATGAAAGCCCTGTACATAATTACGTATAATATGCATAAGCCTATTTTCGAAATTCTCGAATGTAGGGCTGAGAAATCTTACTTCTTTAGGACAATGTGACCATTCAATTGTAGTTATATTTACCAAACTACAGTAAACAAATCAACTGGTTATAAATCGTTTTTTATGAGCCAGTAATTGCTACATTGTAACGTTTTCAATTTCTTGGCTAATAAGCTACCTTGTTTTGCCATACTGGATATGATTCCATATAGAACTACAATGAAATAAATGAATAAACAACTATCTTTTCTGTGCCCAGATTTTGTTACCTTGAGTACTGCCTTCTACTGAAAGTTTTTTTGGTGCAGGTTTGCAAGTTTTGTTAATTGATCTAGGAAGGTTTGATTCAGTACGGCAGGGCCCGCTGTTATTGATTAGAATCTTAGAAAAGGGAGTTAGTACCATCACCATCTCTGTTTGCAAATCCAATCAATCATCTGAGGTTATGATAATAATTGTTGTTTTTTGTACTCTTTGACTTTTCATTTCCATCATGTCATTGAACAGCTGTTTTGTCTAGGCGTTTTCTTTAGACCTGTTCTACCTTTTGATATATGTTCTATAGGCTTTTAACTGCTCCAGGCGTATAAATACGTTTTGATCGAAACCGCTCCAGGCGTATATCTACGTTTCTCCCAGAAAAACTATTTAGAGCGGTAGACTGCTATCGCCGTATATGTACGATCAGTCAGGACGGTTGGGACTACAGCTTGGTGCCGATATTTGCCATGTGGGCGGCGCCTACGCTGAGCAGTGCAAACAAGTAGGTATACACCGGCTATTGTGGTTTCAGGCTGTAAATATTATTTGTTTTTGGCGCTTAGGTATTTGGTATTTCATTTACAAAGTTTTAAAATGGCACGATTCAATAAGAAGTTTCACACAGAACAGGAACTGTATGACATTTTAGCGAACAGTGAAAGTGATGACGAAAGTGTTTTTATTTTGGAAAAATAAAGGTTTTATTTTGGGGAGAATAATTTGTTTCAATTTATTATAAATAAATAATGTGTTTTTAGCATAAAAACACCCTATCTATTAGACAAATCTGGAAAACTAAAAAAAATTATGCAATTTTTCTCATGCTAAAATTATTGTACACTGCTCCGGACGTATATGTACGAGACGGCTCAAAAAACGCCGCACAGCGGGCACGGCTTTGGGAGCGCTTGCCGCAGCGAAAGGGATAGGCACTTTTCAACATTCACCAGGCATTTTTTACACAACCAATTCTCAGTTCGTACTTTTGGGGTGAAACTGAACACGTCCTTTTCTATAATTTTCTTCAATGTCAAAATTAGAAGTTGGACAAGTGAAAGCCTTCTTCCGAAATCTAAAGAAAGAATCAGCCCTTTTGATCTTGAGACTTGATACCGAAAGGTTGGTCTCGACCCTATTTGATTTTGGGCGAGACTTTTTGGAATTTTGTGCCAGGGAGCTCAAGTTTTAGAATAATTTCTTGCTGATAATTGTCTAGAGTCGTCCCTTGGTCATTTTTGGATTCTGTTTCGGACTGTTCCGAGCAGCATTTGGAAGTTTAAGACTTCACCTTTGGTCTAGAGTATCCCTCAATTTGAGAGTCCTACTCTTAGACTATAGTTGGACAATCCTACTCTTAGGCTATTGTTGGACAATCCTAGTCTCAGGCTATAGTTGGACATTCCTAGTCTCAGGCTATAGTTGGACAATCCTAGTCTCAGGCTATAGTTGGACAATCCTACTCTTAGGCTATCGTTGGACAATCCTACTCTTAGGCTATAGTTGGACAGCTCCTAGAAAGAAATTCTAGACTAGATCTAGATTGCCCTTAGTTGGCTTTGGTAGCCTCCCTTCAGCAACCCTTTTGGTGCCACTCTGGCAGAACCACGTCGAGTTCTACGTTGAACGGATACAACGTGGATAGGACTCATGACTCACTTACCATACCTTAGCCTATCTATAGTGAGACCAAACCTGTAGATAATCTCACTTTGGAAACTTCTGGATTTTCACATACATTTCACTTGTATACATGTAAGTTGCACCTTTACTATTTAGGCAAATCTTATATAAATCATCTGACACCGAATTACGTCGGTAAGTGCCCCTTAAATAAAATTCTAGAATTTTACCCTGAGGTTGCCCTAACTATAACTTTCACCTTTCTGTGTTTAATTTTCCTGATGGTAAAGTGTAACTCATACTGTATTTTTCTTATCACGCACAAGTGTAAATACCAAAAGGTTTTTAGTCATGTTTATTTAAAATTCATATTTATATATGCATTATTTACATTCATTTTTTTTTTATAATCAAATATTTATAAATTGGTACAAGCATTATTCTAAACACATTTTTAATAACCTCCTGGCTATCCCTATATTTTGTTATTATTTTTAATAAAGAAGCCAGCTACATTATTGTACCTAATTAGTTGTTTTATTGATAAGCTCTTCAATTGCACAGGTTTTGTTTATAACATCATTAAGTTATCTTCCTAGTTAAGTCACAATTAACTTGGTGGCGCCCAAAGGTAAGATGTATACAAGGAACCCATAGACCCATGGCCTCCAAACTGAAGCTGACTAGCCGTAGCAGTATAATCAGGCAATTGCCAAAATAAGTACGTTATAACATTTTTGAGAAAGAGGACACTGCAGACCAAACCATTTATTTTGTGGCTCAAATCGAATTTCGAATTATTTATAAAATTATCTCATTATTCACCTGAAAAATTAACTGTTAGAAGATTAGGCCGGTGTCCCGTGATTGATGAATAAAGTATTACCGTGAAGTCGACAACTTTTGAGTGTAGGACTGGAGAAATGTAGGTATCTCTTTATTTGTAGGACAGTGTAACCATTTAATTGTAGTAATATTTACTAAGCTACATTCAAAAAATCAACTGGTTATAAATCATTTTTTATGTAACGTATCTGCTACATGTTTGAGAAGGAAGACAGCCTAGATCAAACCATTTATTTTGTCGGACAAATGTTGTTTCATATTATTTATGAAACTATCTCAACATTCAGCTACAAAATTAACTGTTATTATTTACATTTGTATGATCACCAAATAGACATGTTTTCCACCTGCGCACTCTGTTAGCTACCTGTTTTTGGAATTTTCGCAATAGAAAATTTGGGCGTCTTATCAAAATGAAGATAATCACGAAGATTTAGCCGGTTATTAATGAAAAAAGTTAAATCGTAAAATCGACAACTTTTGAGTGTAGGACTGAAAATAGCTACCCGTTAATTTGTAGGACAGTGTGACCATTTAATTGTAATAATATTTACCAACCTACATTGAAAAAATCAACTTGTTATTAATCATTTTTTATGCAACGTAATTGCTACATGTTTGAGGGGGGGGGACATCGTAGACCAAACCCTTTATTTTGTCGGACAAATGTTGTTTCAAATTATTCATAAAATTATCTCAACATTTAGCTGAAAAACTAACTGTTATTAATTAAATTTTCATAGTCACCAAATCGACATGTTTTACACCTGCGCAGTATGTTAGCTACCTGTTTTCGCAATTTTCGAAGAGAAAAAAGTTGGGCGTCTCAGTGAAATGAAGCTGCATTGAAAAAACTAGCTTGTTATTAATGATTTGGAAAAAAGGTCCTCGGCCCCCGGACTAATACCCTCGTAAGTATAAAAATGTCACTAGTCACAAAAAATGTCGGTGATAGATCACTTTAGGTCCCTTCGATTTTCAATATGATTTTGATTATTACTGATAAACAAAGCAATTTCAAGATGGTTAGCGAGAAAAAAAATATGGATCCTTGAATATTTATCAAGTTATGATTTTTTTAATTTAATTTTTTTCTTTGTTGATTGTGCATCTTTGATAGGTATAACGATATTAAGCTGATAAGAATAGATATTATTTATTGATCTGTGTCAAAGGTTGAGAAGCGAGAGGATATAAGGCATTAGTGACTAGTGATTTTTTACAATTATTATTATTTTGTTCATTTATTTTGTTTACTTTAATAGATTTCTATTTTATGGCAAAATCAGCAAGTTATATTAACCAATTACCATGCTGATTTATAATCAATTATCTATTTTTTATATGCTTTAATGTGCTTACCCCTTTCTTCTAGGACTTTTTAAATACATTGTTGTAAAGTAAACATCAAATTGCTATGTCGGCATTAAATGATTATTTAAGCCGATGCAGTCCCATAAGGAGCGTTCATTTATTTTCTGGCTTTAGCCGTAGCAATTTGATCCAACTATTTTCTTTTGTCACCTCTGTATTTTAATCAATAAATAAATGTTTTTTAAAATACAAGTTTCTGAATCGAAAATATAATTGGCGCAGTCGTTCGGATGCTCAGAGTGCTTAAGTTTCGGGAGTTGATACAGTAGTAATCCGTCGCGAAAATTTCAAAAGACTGAAGGAAGTTCGAAAAAGTGAATTCTTCGGAAAAGTGAAATTTTGATTATCAGTGCTGCTATTAAACGTTCCAGATACTGTCCACTTCGAATTGGTTAACTGAGTAAAAGGAATAACAAGAAACAACGTGTGAAGAAAGACTACTGTTATTAGCTTTGCCTAGTAAGTACAACCTTTCTCTTTATACATTTTGTAATTGGTGTTCCATAGTTAAGATTTTTGGATTTTTGATCTTTTGTAATTTCTAATTTTTTGATTTACTGAGAAGACTTAAATTCAGATTTTTGTTCTTTTGCAATTCCAAAACGGTTTGCTGAAAAGGCTGAAATCAAAAATAAAGAGTAACAAAGAATTTACAAACCCAAAGTAACAAATAATTTTAAAAGAAAAGCAACGCACAAGACTGATTAATTAATTATAAGTTTAATTTTATTAAAACTTTTTAATTTTTAATTTTTTTAAATTTTCAAAATAATTTCTTTTAACAATTCAAAGAAATATATATGTCAGATTCTGAAGAAGAAATCGAGAATCTTTTGACTCAATTTAATTTAACTATCTTTATAATTCTAATTCAAGAAGTAACAACCAAAATCAAAGACCAACCGTTACAATGAGTGAAAATTTAAAATCAATTGTTCAACTAATCAAACCTTTCAGTGGCGAAAGCCAATATTTAGAATATTTCATAAGAAACATCAATGAATTTTATCAAACTTACTATACTGGTGAAAATGCTCAAAAAGAGTATGTGGTTACCGCCATAAAATCAAAAAATAAATGACGCAGGAAATTTTCTCATGGCACGTCCTGATTTACAAACATATAAGAGAAGCGTTAAGAATTACGTTTTCATTTAAAAGAGATGGACAATAAAGTATGAAAACATTCATTTTCCCGCCAAAATTTGCTTTTTTGGCGTGGGTGTGTGTGTGTGTGTCAAACGTAAACGTAGCTCGTGAAATTTATCAGAAAGCTGAGCCAAGCGTTAGTGCGCGTTCACATTGACACCGCTCGAGCGGTGAGCGTTGCGCGATGCCGCTGTAGCGATGCCCAAAAATAATTTTAACATTAAATTTCAAATGAACATGTTAACACCGCGTGACGCACCGATCCAGTGTGAACATGTTCATTTGAAATATAATGTTAAAATTATTTTTGGGCATCAATACAGCGGCATCGCGCAACGCTCACCGCTCGAGCGGTGTCAATGTGAACGCGCACTTAGGGTGTTTCCATCAGGTTTGGTGGCCCATCCAGCAGCAAATTTCTTGGGCGCTTCGCCGGATGGCCACTTAGTCGATAATATGGAAGTTGGACAGGAAAATGGAGTCTTAGAAATTGAGTGCCCCTTATGGGAGTCGTTGTCGAAAAGTCTTGAGAACAGAAATTCCTACCTTTTCCTGAACGAAACCACTGCTGGTTACTCGCTAAAACATGACAGCCCTTATTATAGTCAAATACAAGGGCAAATGCTCCTTTCGGGAGTGGAATGGTGCGATTTTGTAGTGTATGTGAAGCAAAGCATTGAGCTGAATATAGAAAGATTTATTAAAACAATTACAGAACATCTATGCCTTGTACGCGATTCCTTTCTTGGAAGATATTAATAAAGAAATGTCATGAATCAAAGCATGCGTTTATTTGAATTCCCTAAATAATTATTTATTGCTATTATTGCATAATATTATAAAAATACAATGATGAATAATAATTAAAAATAACAATAATTAATAGTCCCCAGTACATCGACCTTTAAATTTTGTAACTCATGTACAGCCACACTTCCTGAGCCGCTTCACAACGCCGGTGAATAGGAATTATTTTTACAAGACGGCACACAACCACTGATCTCCACACAACACACAATCACCATTGTTGGAGAAAAGAAAAAACTAAAAAACCGAGTACAATAATAGCTATTTACCTAACAAGTGCGGAAAATGAATTTTCCGCACGCGGCTGCCGTTCACCGAACGACGCGTAGCGGAGTTCGGTGATGCAGCCGAGTGCGGAAAAATATTTTCTGCAAGTGTTAGGTACAATATTTTTCCTACAGGCGAAAAAATGTAAAATTTTTCTTTTTTTTTTTGACATATCAGTGCGGTAAATTTTTTTCTGCACTGACAGCCGTGCGGAAAAACTTTTTCCGCACTGATATGTCAAAAAAAAAAGTTTTACCGCACCGTGCGGGAAAACTCATTTTCCGCACGCATATCAGTGCGGAAAATCGATTTTTCCGCACGGCTGTAGGAAATAGTTATTTTCCTAACAAGTGCGCAAAGTGTTACTTTTCCGCACGCAAGCACAGTTATACGAACGACGCGAAGCGGAGTTCGGATACGTGTTTGCGTGCGGAAAAGACACTTTGCGCACGTGTTAGGAACAAAATTTTTCCTACGAGCTTCATATCAGGTAGGTAATAACAAAAATTTTAAAAAAAAAACGATAATTTGTTTAATTATTTTTAATTAACTTAAAAGGAACCTATGCATTTATCAAAAAATTAATAACAAAAAAAAAATAACAGAAAATCCTCGTCAGAGCTGTTCATCTTAAAGCGTTTAAATTTGATGAGAAAGTTTGTAGATTTTTGCATGTAAATAGAGAACAAATCTGACAATGTGTCAAAGTTAATTCATATTTAGTGTTTGTATAGATGTTGGCTGATATAGAAACAGAGGAAAAATTTGTCATCATGTGTCAAAGTCGACAGGTGCACTTATTGTTGCTTGACAATTATAATTACTTTTCGGCACTCAGTGCGGATAAGGCCTGTATCCGCACTGAGTGCGGAAAAGTGTAACTTTGAGCCCGGAAATGCGTGCGGAAAAGTACTACTTTGCGCACGCTCGTAGGAAAAATAGTATTCGGGCGTATATAAAAATTTTGTCAAAAAACCACCGTCAATAGCTGATTTCAACTATTGTTTTCATATTTTTCAATTTTCTGACGTCTGACGCCAGAGAGAGAAGCTTTCAAATTGAAAAGGTCAATTAAGTATGGTGATCAATATTCTAGACAGAATTTGGTACAAGAGCTTATGTATACCATTAAAACTAATAAAGAAACTATTATTGAGTATTTGGATAAACTAAAAGGTTTAGTTCAAAGAATTACATCTAAAATCATGTGCGACCCGAATTTAACGGTAGTTGCAAATGTCTTAATCGAACAAAACGAAATTATTGCTATTCAAAATCACTCTAAATACTATAAATAATTAAATATTATGAATATTTGAACCATCAAGAATATTTTCAATTATTCCGGATCACTGAAATCGCTAGAATCTTCATGAACATTAATGATAAGTGGAAGAACCTCTTGCCTATCCATTACTTGTTCCCTGTTATACCACTCGTCAATTATTCCTTCTGTATGTCTTACAGAATTTTTTCACATTTCATGGGTAACAGTTTCCAGTGCCTCTCGCCACATTTTTAAACAAGCATCTTGAGTATAACCAACTCTGCGAATATGTCGGTTATAATAGTTTTTTGCAATTCCTCAAATAAGTTCAATCGGGTTAAAAGTACAGTGATATGGAAGTCGTAAAACTTTATGTCCATACTGTTCTGCCAAGTCATCTACCACATACTTTTTTGTTGGTTTATTCCTGAATAAGCAATTCTTGAGAAGTTGAGCATAAAATGCATACAATTTCGGTATTGTATGCACCGTGCAACAATGGTCACAAGTTCAGATTTCAATGCTGTATTTGGATACTCAACTTTCTGTTCGGTTAACCAATTTTGAATTTCAGCCTTAGTAGACGAACTATCGGGGTGTCTTCGTTAATAACATGCTGTGGTAAGATGCATTGTCTATAACGATAACAAATGGTTCACTCAAGTTCTTCAACAGCTGATTTTCGAACCAACGTAAAAGGTTTTGCTGATTCGTTTCCCCACGATAGTTGTTAAGTTGAGTTTTCGATGAAAATACGAGCGATGCACCTTCAATGAATCCATTTTCATTGCCAGCATGAAGTATGATATATCTGGAAAAAACATTTCATTTGTACATATAATACAACTGGTATCTGTATTCATGTTTATATTCACCTTTTACCTTTTTACCATCAACTTTGGTAGTTTTAACACTTCGCTTGTTTGTTGTCTTACCACGAGCGGTTAATAGTACCATTTTGAAAAATCCAAGTCTCGTCCAAGAAAACAAACTGGTACAAAGCCTCTTGTTTCGTTTAACCGCAATATCAGGAAGTTCCATGAGCCCTCGTCTTGGGTCATCTTTTTTCCATTTGAAGTCTATTTCTTTTGTTACATGTTCCTAAAAGAAGAAAGAAGGCGATTCCTAGATATCTATGTATGTACCTTTGCCTCAAACGATTTACTTTTTGTATACATATCGTAAATAGTGTTAAGTATAGCACTGCTATCGAGCTTTGAAATATCACAGACTCTCTTCGAAGTGCATCGCTTCTTAAAAGCGATTCCGTTATTTTTGACTGCCTTTGAAATAGCACAGACTGTGGACATACTTAAGTTCAAAGCCTCTGCTACGCGCTAAAAATGAGAGAAAAAATAAGTTCAAATTGAAAATTCCTAAAGTCTGTTTTTTTTTTTAAAGATAATTCCCCAAGTCAAAAATTTAGTAACTATGTTGGCAACACAAGCCTTTTCTACATAAAAAAATTGAAAGCTTGACAATTTTACATTGTATTGCCAACATAATGTCATTTTGACTTTTATCTTTAAAAAAAAAACAGATTTTATTTGTTCACACGACATCAACGACTTGTAAACTCACCTTCCTAACAGCATTTGAGGGACATAAAGTTCTTTGCAACGGCTGGTTAAGTAGGCCAGTGCAGTTATGAAATTCACAATGTTGAAAATGCAAAAATTTTTATAAAGCTGCGACTATCAAAAATAAGTAGCCCTAGTACTAGTCCCCAGTACATCGACCTTAAAATTGTGTAACTCATGTACACGCCAAACTTCCTGAGCGGCTTCATAACACCAAGTCGGACAACTTTGTTCATATCTGCAACCTGGACGATGGGACATTGTCGCGCTAGCTCTTCGTGAAGTTGTCATTTTGACGTCCCTGAGAACAGTGATACATGTACGTGTAGTTTTAGTTCCAATCGACTGTTTTGTATGTTATATTAACGATATCACATTTGTCGAACAAAAATCTCGTGGCATTGGGGGGGTCCGACGCTTCTAATAGCAACATGTTAAGGGCGTCGGACCCCCCTCAATGCCACGAGATTTTTGTCCGACAAATGTGATATCGTTATTATAACATAAAAAATAGTCGATAGAATTAAAACCACACGTACATGTATTACCGTTCTCGAAGACGTCAGAATTACAATTACACGAAGAGCTAGCGCAACCATGTCCCATCGCCCAGGTTGCAGATATGAACAAAATTGTCCGACTTGTTGTTATGAAGCCGCTCAGGAAGTTTGGCGTGTACATGAGTTACAAAGTTTTAAGGTCGATGTACTGGGGACTATACCCCTTATTAACATACTAAAAGTCCCCATGCCTCCGACTGTTGCGTCACCCAAAAAAGTCGTCCGCCATCTTGAATTTCAGCACTGTTTGGGAAAAACCGCGAATAACTCTAAAACGGTACATTTTTTTGAAAAAAATGAAGACATGAAAATTAAAGAGAATTAAAAAATCTATCAGATACAATGAAAAGTAATTTTGTAACATAGCGATCTATCAACTTATGAATTTTCAATTCTGTTAATTATTCGGTTTTGATAATTTAATTATTTAAGGCGCGAAAATCGCAGAACAAAACAAAATGTTATGACTTTGGTTCCATGTTTTCAATTTCAGTCAACATTTATTTGCCTCTGACAATAAAATTTAAAATAAAATAAATGCAAAATACACCTGTCAGTTTTTGAGTTTTATATAGGAGGTCATGTTATGATCATAGTAGGTTAATCCATCTACATGTGTTTACTTATGACCGTTTGCACCGAACTTTTCAATGGACGTTTATTGATAATCTAAGCTTAAAGTGACATTCTTACATGCAAAAATGTCACTTTAAGCTTTGATTATTGTTAAACCTTCCTCAAAATAGTCAGTGTAAACGGCCAAAACTAGTGTTTACATTTTTCAGCAGATAAATCTGAATTAGTCAAAGCTGGAGATGCATTTTTATTTACTTTATATGGTACGCATAGGCTAGCAGATGATTTAGATCAGTTGAGATATTATAAATACAAAACCTTTACATTTCGTCAAGTTCTTAGCAAGAATTTTGAGTTAGCTACTTTGCCTCCAACTTCAGACGGAGCTGATGAGAATCATTACTATAGGACTTACAAATTCAATATTGGCTTAATAATAAAAAAGAACCAACACATTGGGGTTGGGATGAAAAAAAAGACAAATTGGTTCCAAAAACTATGTCAAAGGCAGTGGCACCTGATTTTGTTCTGAATATGATATATTGCAACTGCAAGTCAGGATGTAACAAATTATGCACATGTATAAAGTCGAATATTCCGTGTTCAATCCTATGTGGTAATTGTAATGGCATTTCTTGTGACAACAAACAAATTTCCGTAGATGAAGAGAAATTCGAATAAGATGGAATAATTCGTATCCCAGTTTTAGATTGTAGTCACTGTTGAATGGTAACAGAAAGGCCTTGGTTCACTCTCATGATGTTATTTGGTATTAGAAATTTAAGTGTCACCTATAATTAATTACACTGGAGCCTTTTTTTGTCAAAGTAAACTTGATATTTCAATGACAATTTTGTTGCCTGGCAATTTGAGTTGAATTTTTTTGACAAAATCACGAGCCGTCAGGCGAGTGATTTTATCAAAAATGTCACGAGCGAAATTGCAGAAAAGCAACAAATTTGAATAAAACCTTGAGAACAATTTTGCCTACACAATTTTTTCTCGAGTGGTATTGGTCATGACTATTTCACGTAAGATTTTGAAAATAAATAGAATGCAAAAATATGAGTAAAAACTTCAAATTAAAAATATCAGTTTGACAATGTCAAAAAATGGTCTCTGAAATACCATGTTGTTGGTATTGTCCAGGTAGCAATATTGTCAGGTGAATACCGAATTTATTGTCGAATGTGATATCACAAGAGGTTTCAGGATTACCGGATGATACTTTTACCTGTCACGAAACGCGTTACGCAACAACACTACGATTCCGAAGGAGGGGTGGTGTTGCTGGTAACACGTTGAGTATCGGGTAAAAGTATTAGGTAATCCTGAAACTTCGAGTGGTATTCAAAAGGTTATACAACGAACTAAACTTTGATACTTTATTAATTTTCATTATTATTAATAGTAAATGAACAATATTGCCACCAAGCGCGATAATCCCAAAAGGCTTATCACTTTTTAAGCCTCTCGTGTCATATGGGAATAATGTACAATGAGTTGTATAATCGAATGTAATACCACAAGAGGTTTCAGAATTACCGGATAATACTTTTACCTGTCACGAAACGCGTTACGCAACAACACCACGACTCCGACGGAGGAGTGGTGTTGCTGGTAACGCGTTGAGTGTTAGGTAAAAGTATTAGGTAATCCTGAAACATCGAGTGGTATTCAAAAGGTTATACAACGAACTAAACTTTAATACTTTAAAATTTAAAATTTTTTCTATTATAGAATTTGCTATAAATGCCACCAAGCGCGATAATCCCAAAAGGCTTATCACTTATTAAGCCTTTCGTGTCATATGGGAATAATGTACAGTGAGTTGTATAACCGATGTGTCACTCTAGTGAAATAGTTGCTGTAATAATGACAAAAACACCAGTCCTTATGGGATTTTTTGTGTATGAATTAAATTGTCAATTTAAATTTGCTCATTACCTATCCTGTCTTTTGGCCAAAACATTGTAAAATTGACCTTGTCAATTTTTTTGCGTTGAATAGTATTATTGTATTGAATCTGCGATTACTTATTATTAGTTCATACGAGGGTAGTTGAATTAAATTAATACACTCATCAAAAAAGTCTACGGAACAAGAAATATTCGTCTTTTAATTTTTAGACAGAATAACTTTTTTTTAAAAGATATATGGGTATTTGTTGAACAAATATGGTAAAATTTTTCATAAAGTCTGTTTTTTTTTTTAAAGATAATTCCCCAAGTCAAAAATTTAGTAACGTTGTTGGCAACACAAGCCTTTTCTACATAAAAAATTTGAAAGCATTGACAATTTTACATTGTATTGCCAACATAATGTCATTTTGACTTTTATCTTTAAAAAAAAAAACAGATTTTACCTGCTTTTCCAGCAGGCTTTAACAAAATTTAAAAATCTTTTAAAAGTATATTGTGTTCAATTTATAAATGTATTTAGTTGCAGCTTGTTCCCTAGACTATTTTGATGTGTGTATATAGGTAACACTTTTACAGTGTTTTTTTATTTAAATAAATGTTAAAAGGTAATTTAATTTGTTTATTGGGATTGAAAAAATGCATTAACTGCATTATGGTCTGGTTCCCTTGATTTTGCTAAATTTCCAAAAATTCAAAAAATTCTAGATTGTTACTACGTTATGGTACGCATTCAGTTTTTATGATACCTCCTTCATTTTTTCATTCTATTCAATTTTCCTCTCTTGAGTTTTTTTGATAGAATGTACCGTTTTTGACTTATTCACGATATTTTCCGAAAAGTGCCGAAATTCAAGATGGCGGATTGTTTTTTCTAATGACGCAACAACCGGACGAATGGGGACTTTTGGTATGTTTACTAGGAGTACTAACGCTAACTATTTTTGATAGTTGCAGCTTTATAAAAATTTTTGCAAATTCAAAATTATTTGCACTGGCCTAAAGCTGCTTCGGCATCTTGTACACTTCGCACTACAAGCTGCTTTTGAAAAACTAGCTCACAATAGCACTTGAACCAAAAACTCGTAAACTGTCAAAACGCAATCAAAATGTCAAGAATTTAATTTGGCAACATTACATTTTTTGAAGTGGTGTTACCAACTGAATCGCTAGCGGGAAATTCAAATTCCAATTAAGTCAATCCAACGCCGAATATTTTCACGGTTGGCGATAACGATTTTAAAAATGGTGTCATCGATGTCACAACTACAATTTTATTTGGTATGAACTATAGCTGAAAACCACATGAAATTTAGTAGAGGACTTACTCATTCTACTAATCAAAATCAGAATTTTTCAAATTTCAAAAATGAAAACACGCAATTTCGTTCACAACAAACCTATACTCAACAAAAACCTCAATATACACAAAAAACATCGTATGTACCACAGAAACCACAGTTTCCATCCCAGCCTATTAATATATAACCTGAAAAGGACTATGTACCAACAAAATTTCCTACTAGTTCAGGAACTTTTGGCAAAAACTACAATAATGCCTTTCGAAAAAACACTAATCAACAATTTTCGAAACCCACACCTATGTCTGGAGTTTCAGTGCAACCAAAAGCACAAAATCAACCCTTCCAAATATACAATCGAAGAAATTGATAATATCATTGAAATCGAATTACCTGACCCTGACGAAAATTTCGAAAATGACGAATGTTCTGAAAATCAAAATTATTATGAAGAGACAAATTTTGAAGAAAATCAAGTCACAACTGAAGACGAAAATTTTCAGTTACAAGCCTTGGATGCAATGAGTCAGCATTAACTTTAAATGCTTATCAAATCAACCAACTGCCTTTTAGTCAAATAGACTATCCGCCGTGTAAATTATTAATTGACACAGGAAGTCATGCCTCTTTAATAAGACCCTCAATCGTAGAAGAATGCATGGGTACAAGAAAAACGCATGGAAAAATCAATGTCCCAATTCTACAAGAATATAACATTCAAAATAACATTGAAATGATAATGTATAATTTCCATGACTATTTTGATGGAATTATTGGAATCAAATCATTACAAGAATAGTATATTACAATCCGAGACAGGAAATGCTTCATTACTGGTCGAGAGGTTTTATAGTTAAACTGAACCTCGAGACAGCAATGAAGTTTCCCGTCGAGGGTTGTATACTATTTTATTTTTAACCATAATTTCTTGAAAAAAAAAAATTCGGGGCAACCAAATGAGGTCGGCAAATGAAGAGGAAAATGAGAACGGGAAATATTTCCCTGCTCCATTTTCCGTCCGTGGACGGGAAATGAGGACGGAAAAAATTTCCCGTCCTCACTTCCCGTCTTGGGACAGGTAATGGAGCAGGAAAATGAAAAGACAGAAATGTGACATTTTCAAATTTTTGAAAAGTCAGTAATGACAACATTTCATATATGGTTAAAAATAAAATAATTTAAATATAGATTTTTCTAATATGCTTCTTTCTATAATAAAACAACAATTCCGTTTCAATATAGAACAGATTTCGAAAATCAAAATTTTGAGTTTCCAAGCAACTCAATTCAAGTATGTTATTTCAATACAAATATAGCTGATGGCATTGAAATACTTACACCACCGATAAAAAATGAAACGTATTATATTCCTTCGACAATAGCCACAGTCATAAACGAAACCGTAGCTTTGGAAGTACATAACTTAATGAATAAGCCTATTATTGTCCCATATAACATAAACAACTTAGCGGAAATAAGTTTACCTTATGCTGACGAACAGTTTGAGACATTTAATATAGAGCAAATGACTTTATTAGAAAACGATGAATATGCAAATGACCCTATTAAGTCGCTGCGTATTAATCATTTAAACTCAGAGGAATTTGATGCTTTAAAACACGTAATTAAATCTTTTCCTAAAATTTTCTACAAGCCAAATGAAAAATTGACATTTAACAATCAAGTTAAACATGAGATTAAAACAACAGATGAAATACCAGTGCACACGAAAACGTATAGATACCCACATGTGCATAAACAAGAAGTAAATTCTCAAATAAAGAAAATGTTAGAAGATAACATAATCGGACCATCCTGTAGCCCTTGGTCATCCCCTGTGTGGATAGTACCTAAGAAAGAAGATGCCGCAGGCATACAAAAATGGAGAATGATTGTTGATTATCGAAAGATAAACGAAAAACTATTGATGATAGATATCCATTACCTAATATTACGGATATATTAGACCGACTTGGTCGTAGTAATTATTTTACGAATTTAACAGAATGCCCTTTGGTTTGAAAAACGCCCCTGCGACATTCCAGAGAGCGATGGATAATGTATTACTAGGATTACAGAATAGAATATGTCTAGTATACATGGATGATATAATAATTTTTTCCACTTCACTTCATGAACACGTGAAAAGTTTAAAGAAAGTATTTGAGAGACTCGAGAAGTTCAATTTAAAAATACAATTATGGCGTTTCCGATTGGTAGATTTAGTGCGGAACTAATGCAATTTTTTCTATTTCTGTCTTTTTCTTCTACAGGTCAATTAAAAGGTTGCAAATACACCCAGTGCGCACTGAATCTACCAATCGGAAACGCCATTAGACAAATCAGAATTCCTACACAAGACAGTCGAATTCTTAGGACATGTAATTACACCAAATGGAATAAAACCGAATCCAAAAAAGATAATGGCAATAAAAAAATTCCCAATACCAAAGACGGTGAAGGAAATAAAATCCTTTTTAGGATTAGTAGGTTATTACCGAAAATTCATAAAGAATTTTGCCAAATTGACCAAACCAATGACATCTTGTTTGAAAAAAGACAAAAAAATAATACACAATGCAGAATTGCTTAAGGCCGCAACGGCCCCCCCTTCAAATTATATTTTACTTCTAAAAAAAAATTATAGATGGCGCCAAGATGGAAGCATTTTCAATTTGCAGAATCAGTGCAACTTTTTTCACTCAGTTCGCACTGATTGGCTAATGGGATTATGGAGGGATTTGTATTTCCATGGGTGCGTTCAAGGACAGCAATGCTAATGCCAAAACCTACTTTTCCCCCTCCACCGGTAATGCCGAAACAAGTAGGTTGGAGCCGAGCTCGAACGCAAAATGCCAATTTTAGCTTGGCTGTAGCCATTCCTGAACGCAGCCCATGCCTGGTATGACTTCAAATTTTGTTCTACTCTGTAAAAGTAATGTTTTGTTGTAGAGCTTGTTTTTGTGGTATGTTTAGTTGTGGTAGGTAGGTATGAGATTTTCAGGAAGCAATTGGCACATGAATGGGCCTACAAATAGAGGAATACTCGGAGGAATAATAAAAAAATAGTCTTACCAGGAGTCTTACACAATTTCAGATATTGGTAAAAGATCCAAGAGCTAGTAAAAGAAATGCAAATCGCCAGATACCTAAATTGAATGCTCTTCTGCATTGGTGGATATTATTATTGCACTAATATGCAAGAACACAAAGGAAAAACCCTAATTTTAGCACTTTCCACCTTTTGTAAATAAATTTGAATAATTATTATTGAAGCTTTTTATTTTTTCAAAGACATTTTGTCCTACAAAACACGATCCAATTTTTTTATGTATACCTAATGTCTGCCCAGCGACTCTGTGTCTACGGGGCAACGGTAAGGGGAATGCAGTTGTAAAAAAAAATGGCTGATTTCATTCATATAATACCCAGCTGCGTGCGGAACTTTTTGGAAGTTTTATCGTATTGCAACTCGTACACGAAAATCAGCAATGACCAAATCTCCGCCACTGGATATTTCAATATAAATTGATATTCCAAGATGAGAGGATAAAATGACGTGAGCCCTGGCCAATAGCGAGACGTAAGGGCCGAATTTATAGTCATTCCTTGAGTCTGCCTTAAAGGTCGTGAGTTTAGAATGGACACTTGGTACTATTTGACAAGTTAGTCATGTCAATTCTAAACGTTTAAGGCTTCCTTAAGGTCCAAGAAAACCTCAAGGAGCGACTATAAATTCGGTAAAGGTGACGTTTGCTCATTGACAACCGTATGGTTCTCCATGACAACGGCGATCCTGCCAAAAACTCCACCAATCAGGTTCATTCAAGACGGATGCTTGCCAAATTGTCAAAAGCTGATGGTATCTTTAGAAAATGTTTATTTTTTACAATAGACCTAATTGAAGAAATCAAGATTAAAATAAGGATAGATCTAACAACCACGTTAATAGCTATTTATGTACCAAGGGGATTATGTAGATTATAATGCCCGAAGGCGAAACTAGCCCGAGGGCCTATGGCCCGAGGGATATATTTCGCCTGAAGGGCATTATAATCTTGAAATCCCCGTGGTGCATACAATGCTTTATTTTCTACTCAACACAATGTTTTTTCATCAATTTGTTATTAACAAAATCAGTTAAACTTGTGTGACAGAATATTGTTTTGTATTTTGACATGTACCTGTACCTGTGACCTGTACCTGTACCTGCGACCTGTACATAGAAACGAAATAAATTAATATATCTATAAACATCTCATAAGGCAAGGCAACGGTGGTGGTCCTGTGGGTTAACGCGCTGGACTACATGGGAAACATTGATGGTAGACCGGGTTCGAATCCTGGCTAGACCGAAAATTATTTTCGGTCAGACATTTAGTGGCTGCCTAGGGTAAAGTGCAAATTAATAGAACAACAACAACAAAAACACCTTAAGGTATTATAAGCGGGCGTTATAGATCATAACGCCCGCAAAAGCGGGCGTTATGGATCAGGTTGTTATAGGTGTGTTAACGTATTTCGTTTCCTAGGTATTATGGATCTATAATAGTAAAGTAGAAAATAAAATATTTAACGTTTTATTATTGTTATCAATATTTTGTTAATAAAAAATGGATTTTCAAATTAACTATACTTCATGCCTAGTGTTTTCGCTTTTTTATAATTAGACGTGGCAACATGGCACATTTACGTCCGAATTCCTTTCGTAGACTCAGATCCGCTGGGCACACAATAGGTACGTAAAATAGCTACTTTATTTATTTTCAATGGAAACTAATAGCACAGCATGCTTTGTATCTATTATTTTATAAACCAATAATAGAAAACAAAACAAATACACAAGGTGAGAAAGAGGTTCTGTTGTCAATAGGCTTTTTTGGAAATGCTGAACAACCTACATCATCTGCTGCTCCAACGGTTCGGGGTTTTCGAAAACGCCTGATTATGACATCACGAATTGACTGGTGGCGCCATCTTCGAAAAAAAGCCTGAACTATATTTGCCAAATTATCTGTAATTTTAATCCAAAATTGGTTTTAGACTACAAAAAAAAACGGCACATCAGAATTTGCTGAAATTTGGCATAAACATTCTTTGATCGATTATCTAGAGAATAGTGCTCTTATTTTTTCAATTTTTACCGTGGTTATTTCTATTTTTGGAAAATAGTTCATTTTCACAATATAGGCCAAAAAAAAATTCGAAATATGGAAAATCTAACTGCACTATTCTCTAGATTCTAGATAATCGATCAAGGAATGTTTATGCCAAATTTCAGCAAATTCTGATATGCGGTTTTTTTTGTAGTCTAAATCCGATTTCTGTATTTTGTATCGTGTGCATGGGAGCGATGTTGGCGCCTTAATAGCTTTGAAACTTATGAAAATGTATTAATAAATGACCCAATATTACAACATCCTGACTATAAGAAACCTTTCTTATTGACAACCGATGCCTCAAACTATGCAATTGGAGCCGTTTTATCTCAAGGTCCTGTCGGAGCTGATCTTTCCATTGCATACGCATCAAGAACTTTAAACCCAGCTGAATGTAATTATTCGACGATTGAAAAAGAACTTTTAGCAATCGTATGGGCAACAAAATATTTTCGACCTTATCTTTTTGGTAGAAAATTCACAATTTTGTCAGATCACAAACCTCTACAATGGCTATTTAATGTTAAAGAACCAAGTTCTAAACTAGTCAGTGAATGCAGACGCACTATCAAGAATTCCTGCAATACAACTTCATGCCATTCAAAAAGCAGATCCAGATGACAGATTAGCATCTTCAGATGAAGAATTTCATAAAAACTTAGGATTAATGCTGAAAGATACACCATTATGTAATGATGAAATCATAGCAAAATACTTTACAGATTCTAGAGTATATCTTCCTAAACAAAGCGAGATAGCTAAAGAAAAAGAGATAACAATGTCTGAATCATCTCAATCAACAAAGACAGCATCAGAAAAAGAACCTGAAGAGGAACCTAAGAAAGAAAAACCCAAAATAAAAATATTATCACAGCTAATAATACCTCCAAGAAAAGAGAAAAAAGAAATTCCCATAGAAATAGGAGAATCTTCGAAAACTCAAAAAAGTAACAGACAAATAACACCAACTATTCGTTCTTCAACAATTTAAGCCTTATCTGAAAATGACCAAACAATACATACGTCTATGGAAAATCCAATATTAGGAGCTCCATATACTAAGAAACATGTAAATGTATTTGGAAATCAAATTGTATTTCGATATTCCAATAATAACACAATTAGAAAAGAGATAATCAAACTATTTGGTAATAAAAAGAGAATAATATTCTTCTTACCAAATAATCCAACAACATCACAAATTACTAATTTAGTAAAGGAATACATGCCACCTGATTTATTGCCTTCATTTCCTTTAGAACCTATTGTGATACGAGCATTACAAGAATCGTTTAATTCGAATTCATTTACTTTGTACATCTCGAACTCTTTATTAGAAGACATCACAGACGTTGATCTTCAACAAGATAAAATTCAGCAATATCATGAGACTAAAACCTCTCATAGAGGAATCACTGAAAATATTGTAGCCTTAAAGAAAAGATTCTATTGGCCCAATATCGAGAAAGACGTACAGAATTATGTCAAAGTATGCGAGATATGCAATAAAACCAAGTATGAACGTCAACCATACAAAATCATATTCAAACCAACACCCATTGGTATGAAACCCTTTGAACATATTTATATTGACACGTATATAATCAATATAACACACGTATATAATCAATAACCAAAAACTTGCTATTTTATTTTTAATTTTATTGTTTTACTGTTTTAGGAAGTTTAAAACTTCAGAGAAAGGTTGAAGGTTGTGCAAATGTGCAAATTGAATTGTCTGATTTGAATTCACAACAATCCAAGTTTGCAACATCTTAAGGAGGGAGGAGTTATAATAACCAATTGCCACGCTGATTTATAATCAATTATCTATTTTTATTTGCAATCATATATGTAATCTTGTCATTACTGACTTTTTAAAAATTTGGAAGTGACACTTTACTTGTGTCACTTCCCTCTTCGATTTCCCTCACCGATTTCCCTATTCGACTTCCCTCACCGATTTCCCTCACTCTAATTTATTTACCTTTGCTAGCAACAATGAGAACATGTCAGGTAAAAAACGTCAAAGCAGTGAATGACAGATTTTGGCATGTTTGTTTTATTTTTTTTAATATTAAAAAAATTGATTGACTAATCATAATTGATGGTGTGCTTGCAAATAAAATAGTATATAAACCTCGGAGGAAAGTTTTCATTTCTGTCTCGAGATTAATAGTCACTATATGAATCTCTCGACATTAATGAAACACTTTCCTACTCGGTATGTAATATACTATTTATATGCTTTAATGTGCTTACCCCTTTCCTCTAGGACTTTTTAAATACATTGTTGTAAAGTAAACATCAAATTGCTATGTCGGCATTAAATGTTTATTTAAGCCGACGCACTTCCATAAGGAACGTTCATTTGTTTTCTGGCTTTTGCCTGTAACAATTTGATTCACGTATTTTCTTTTGTCACCTCTGTATTTTAATCAATAAAATAAATGTTTTTTAAAATACAAGTTTCTGAATTGAAAATATAATTTATATTCCTATTTTTTTCTATTAATAAACAATAAGGTGGGATCTAGAGCATTTAAAATTATTTGCAAATACAAATATCGTGTTCGGTGATCGTGAACTCCTGACAAGGTAAATGGCAACCAGAGATATAGCAACTATTTAGGTACATTAGAAAATAAATGGCACCGGTAATAAAATGAAGTTTGACAAACTATCAGTGAGCCTACTTACCGATGTCAAAAAGATATTGCTTCCCACAAACAAGTACGTTTCCCAATTAGATTTAAACTGAATGGTCCAGCTTTTGTTATTCAGTTTCAAATACAAACCAAAATATAAAGTGTCCATATACACTATCCACAACATAAATATCAAGAGAAGTGGTATTCCAAATAATGTACTTATTATTTTGATGGCTTTCTGCATTCTTAGAAATATAATTTTACTTTTTCTTATATTGTTTTCTCTTACAAATCTACTAGATTTTCTTATTTGAATCTGTATCTCTAGTAATAATATTATTAAAAATGTAATTAAGGATAATAGATAGTAGAAACTAAGCCATCCGGGAGCTATGTAAAGAAGAGTTTCAATTCGATTCTGTATGTTCTCATTCATCAGCTGATGCACAGCAATGATAAAATACACAATAATTAAATTGAGAATAAGATAAGCTATAATTACTATTGCAATATTTGAGTTATATTCCATAGAAAAACCTCCCAGGTTTTTATATAACCTCTTCCATGAATTGGCTTTTAAATACGTGATCATAATCAATACAGTAGCAGAACAACCAATCACTTTTTGGATTTGTTCCAGAAAGTTAATTTTTCTGTTTTTCTGAAAAACAAGGGGCGGAGAATATCCAGCAATACACAAGCCTATTACAATTATAAAGCCAAAAACAGATTTTCCATAATATAAAAAGCCCCGTTTTATATTGTTTCTTTTGGGCGCAATCAACATTCTGGTACTGTGACTAATGAATATTTTAAAAAAGGTTTTGTATGACATTTTTATGCATATGTTATTAATAGTTGAAAATAAAATGAATGAATATTGAGCACTCAGCGCTCACAAAAGGTTTCTTTAATTTACGTAATTGTCTATTGTTTACCTAATTTGAGGCGGAAAACATAATTGGATTGCAAGTAGCGCTACGTCTAGGTGATCTATGGTAATTGGACAGCTTTTGTTATTTATTTCCGTGTTTATCTACAAAATTGGAAGGCCCTAATTCAGTAAAAAAAAAAAAACAATTTTCAAGTCATTTGATTTTGAAGGAGTCTTTAGTAATAGGTAAATAAGAAAAGAGCGATAGACATACTCTGTTCAAAATAAAAATGGAAACAATAACAATGATTATCCTATACACCAAAAGCGTAGTGATGTGGGAAGAGAATATTCCTATCCGAATTTTGCAAGCAATTTTAGAAATTTCCAGTAAAAAAAATGCTAGCTCACTCTACGGTAATAGAGAATTAGCAAAAAGTAAATAAACTTCTAATACATACTTAAACAAATTTTATAGGTATTTGGCAGCAGGAGGTTCTATGCACAGCATAGCTTTTGAATATCGAATGGGAGTTTCAACAGTATCGGCATGTTGAGTAATTTGGACTGCAGTACAGCCATTATACTTACCATGTAACGTTTTCAATTTCTTGGCTAATAAGCTACCTTGTTTTGCCATACTGGATATGATTCCATATAGAGCTACAATGAAATAAATGAATAAACAACTATCTTTTTTGTGCCCAGATTTTGTTACCTTGAGTGCTGCCTTCTACTAGAAGTTTTTTTGGTTCAGGTTTGCAAGTTTGGTTAATTGATCTAGGAAGGTTTGATTCAGTACGGCAGGGCCCGCTGTTATTGATTAGAATCTTAGGAAAAGGAGTTAGTACCATCATCATCTCTGTTTGCAAATCCAATCAATAATCTGAGGTTATGATAATAATTAGGCATTCCAGGTTAATGTCATAACCGATCCGCCATATTAGTTTGGGGGGCACACAAAAGCCAAACATAACCTGATTCAATGTTAAACCAAGAATTTTCAATCTATTTTGTGAAGATGCCTTCTATTTGCTGCGTTGTTAGGTGCTCTAGTAGAGCGGAAAGAGATAAAGAAAGGTTTTTCAGGATCCCAGCAGCATTAAGAGATCTAGGGAATCGTCTAAACGAGCTAAAAAAGGAACGACGAAATCTGTGGATTAAATGCCTCAAAAGGAGAGATTTAACTGAATCGTTTCTGAAAAATGCTCGTATTTGTTCAAAACATTTTGTTAATGGTAAGTATTATCACTGTCTTGTTAAAATACAAAAACACATTTATATTGAAAAATTGGTTTGTTTCTACAAGTAATATTTACTTTTAATACCTTTTAGGTAGTCCAGCAGAACTTGAATAACCCTTTATATACGCCTTCAACTGCAAGCCTGTGTAGTAACTGTGGGTGTGGGTCAAATATTCGGATAAATCCAAAATTGAAGCCTCTGGCAACTCATTGATACTTAAAGTAAACTCATTAGGTAGAAGTTTATAAGGATCTATATTGGCAATTATTTGTATTTTTTGGTCATACCGACATTTCACATCACTAGCTAACGATGAATAATAGTCAATGTTAGCCATTCTACCACAAAAACAACTTAAAACTTATTGAGAGAATTTAAGAACGCAAAAATTCGGAAACACAATCTCAAAGAACGGTGTAAATACTGATCTAGGCTTTGTTTGCCCCCCAGCGGACCTGTCAAAAGTCACGTGACCTGGAATGCCTAATTGTTGTTTACTTTTTGACGTTTCATTTCCATCATGTCATTGAACAGCTGTTTTGTCTAAGCGTTTTCTTTAGACCTGTTCTACCTTTTGATATATGTTCTATAGGCACTTTTCAACATTCACCAGTCATTTTTTACACAACCGATTCTCAGTTCGTACTTTTGGGGTGAAACTGAACACGTCCTTTTCTATAATTTTCTTCAATGTCAAAATTAGAAGTTTGACAGATGAAAGTCTTCTTCCGAAATCTAAATTCTAAATGAAGAATCTGCCCTTTTGATCTGCGACCTCACGCTGAGTAGTCGTCCGGTCTCGGGCCTCGGCCCTAATTATTTTTGGGGCGAGACTTTTTGGAATTTTGTGCCAGGGAGCTCAAGTTTTAGACTAATTTCTTGCTGATAATTGTCTAGAGTCGTCTCTTGGTCATTTTTGGATTCTGTTTCGGTAAGTTTGAGATTTTCTTCAGGAAATATTAACCTACAACACGTGTTCCATTTTTTTTAATAGGACTGTTCCGAGCAGCATTTGGAAGTTTAAGACTTCACCTTTGGTCTAGAGTATCCCTCAATTTGAGGATCCTACTCCTAGTCTCAGGCTATAGTTGGACAATCCTACTCTTAGGCTATAGTTGGACAATCCTAGTCTCAGGCTATAGTTGGACAATCCTAGTCTCAGGCTATAGTTGGACAATCCTACTCCTACTCCTAGTGCTAGGCTGTAGCTAGACAGTCTTAGGCTATAGTTGGACAGTTGCTAAGCTGTATTTAGAGAGATTCTAGACTGGATCTAGATTGCTCTCAGTTGGGGCTTTGGTAGCCTTTCTTCAGCAACTCTATTGGTACCGCTCTGCTAGAACCACATTGAGTTCTACGTTACAGATACCACGTGGATAGGACTCATGACTCTCTTACCATACCTTAGCCTATCTATAGTGAGACCAAACCTGTAGATAATCTCACTTTGAAAACTTCTGGATTTTCACATACATTTCACTTGTATACATGTAAGTTGCACTTTTACTATATAGGCAAATCTTATGTAAATCACTTGATACTGAATTAGGTTCGGTAAGTGCCCCTTAAATAAAATTCTAGAATTTTACCCTGAGGTTGCCCTAACAATAACTTTCACCTTTCTGTGTTAAATTTGCCTGTTGGGTGAGTGTAACCCATACTGTTTTTTTAATCTTCCACAAGTGTTAATAAACAGTTAAAACTGTTTATTTTAAATCCATATATTCATTATTTACATTTTTTTTATTTATTCAAATATTCACAAATTAGGTACAAGCCTAATCCTAAACACCTTTTTTAATAACTTCGTAGCTACTTATTGGCGCAATAGTTAAGTCCTAATTACTTGGTGGCTACACTTTTTGGCGCCTTATTATTATTGTTATTATTTTTTAATAAAGAAAGCCAGATACATTATTGTACCTAATTAGTTGTTTTATTGTTAAGCGCTCCAATTGTACAAGTTTTGTTATAACATCAATAAGTAATCTTCCTAGTTAAGTCACATTTAACTTGGTGGCGCCCAAAGGTAAGATGTATACAAGGAACCCATAGACCCATGGCCTCCGGACTGATGCTGACTATCCGTATGCAGTATAATTAGGCAATTGCCAAAATAAGTACGTTATACTTTTTGGCGCAACAACGTGGGGCGTGGCTAACTTTTTGACACCCAAACGTGTGTGGCCCTTGAATACATCTCTATCTTAACAAGACAATTGGAGTAGTGGCTCAATAATTTTTTTGGAACTTTGTTTATATTATATAACGTAAATAATATTTAAATGGTTCGTGAGTCCTACTGATTAAAGTTTACATTTTTGATTTAATATTAGAATACAGGCAATAGAGAATTATTAATTTGATTTATGCTATTGTTGCATTAAAACTATTCTCTATTTGCTGAATTTTCCTAATCAAGAGTGGTTCTGTTTTTTGGTAACTTTTGTGTGTAGGGACATTTTTTTTTGTGAGTTGTTATTTAGGTTGGTTTGTTTGCTTATTTCTCAAATCGAACGTGTTTTGGAAAATGAAGTTATTTAGTTTATGGCTGTCCCCAAATTCTGATTTGTGACAATGGTCCTCAGTTCATTTCAAAAACTTTTAAAACACTGTGTAAGAATTATGACGTTAAGATTTGGTATGACGCAACGTATTCTCCACAGTGTAATTTTGTTGAAAGGAATAATCGAACTATAGGTACCGACATCAGAAGTTATGTCTAGCTTTTTGGAAATATTTTTGTGAGCTCATTTTTGAACTCTGGATTTGACCTTGGTGAGCATAAACATAGTATTCCTAATATGATTTGTCTCTGCAGTTTCGAGTATATTGTTTTGCAGTTTGGATTATGTTGTGCTAACGCCAAAAAATTAAACCAAAAATAAACCTATTTAGACTTTATTGCTTTTGATACTTGATTTTGACATTTGTATTTTGCTTTAGGCAAGTACATAACCCGATTTTGACTTTTTTTCTACCTTCAGTAGAGTTTTTTTTTGAATTTTTGTTGTGCGTTTGTGGTTTGTGGTTAATAAGAAATCTTCCAGCTTTCTTATTTCTTTTTGGAAGGGGGTAGTGTAACGTTTTCAATTTCTTGGCTAATAAGCTACCTTGTTTTGCCATACTGGATATGATTCCATATAGAGCTACAATGAAATAAATGAATAAACAACTATCTTTTTTGTGCCCAGATTTTGTTACCTTGAGTGCTGCCTTCTACTAGAAGTTTTTTTGGTTCAGGTTTGCAAGTTTGGTTAATTGATCTAGGAAGGTTTGATTCAGTACGGCAGGGCCCGCTGTTATTGATTAGAATCTTAGGAAAAGGAGTTAGTACCATCATCATCTCTGTTTGCAAATCCAATCAATAATCTGAGGTTATGATAATAATTGTTGTTTACTTTTTGACTTTTCATTTCCATCATGTCATTGAACAGCTGTTTTGTCTAGGCGTTTTCTTTAGACCTGTTCTACCTTTTGATATATGTTCAATAGGCACTTTTCAACATTCACCAGTCATTTTTTACACAACCGATTCTCAGTTCGTACTTTTGGGGTGAAACTGAACACGTCCTTTTCTATAATTTTCTTCAATGTCAAAATTAGAAGTTTGACAGATGAAAGTCTTCTTCCGAAATCTAAATTCTAAATGAAGAATCTGCCCTTTTAATCTGCGACCTCACGCTGAGTAGTCGTCCGGTCTCGAGCCTCGGCCCTAATTATTTTTGGGGCGAGACTTTTTGGAATTTTGTGCCAGGGAGCTCAAGTTTTAGACTAATTTCTTGCTGATAATTGTCTAGAGTCGTCCCTTGGTCATTTTTGGATTCTGTTTCGGTAAGTTTGAGATTTTCTTCAGGAAATATTAACCTACAACACGTGTTCCATTTTTTTTAATAGGACTGTTCCGAGCAGCATTTGGAAGTTTAAGACTTCACCTTTGGTCTAGAGTATCCCTCAATTTGAGGTATGATTATTTCTAATATTTGGGGCTCGATTTGTTTTTTTATACGAACATCGTTATAGGGTCCTAGTCTCAGGCTATAGTTGGACAATCCTAGTCTCAGGCTATAGTTGGACAATCCTACTCCTACTCTTAGGCTATAGTTGGACAATCCTAGTTCTAGGCTGTAGCTCGACAGTCTTAGGCTATAGTTGGACAGCTCCTAGAAAGAGATTCTAGACTAGATCTAGATTGCTCTTAGTTGGCTTTCGTAGCCTTTCTCCAGCAACTCTCTTGGTACCACTCTGGCAGAACCACGTCGAGTTCTACGTTAAACAGATACAACGTGGATAGGACTCATGACTCACTTACCATACCTTAGCCTATCTATAGTGAGACCAAACCTGTAGATAATCTCACTTTGGAAACTTCTGGATTTTCACATACATTTCACTTGTATACATGTAAGTTGCACCTTTACTATTTAGGCAAATCTTATATAAATCATCTGACACCGAATTACGTCGGTAAGTGCCCCTCAGTGGCGGCTCGTCGTATAAAGCAACTGAGGCCGGGCCTCACATGTAAAAATTACAATAATGATGTAAAATTTTGAAATAATATTTATTAAATATTTAACGTTTTTCAACTATTTTCAATCATTGAAAGAATCAAAACATCGAATTTTCATTAAAATATAATACTATTTCTTGAATTTAGCGCGCGCTTCTACCTATTTATCTATATAGGCGCTCAAATCGTTGCCAGACAGCATTAAAATAAAATAGCAATCCCAAAAATTGCGGCCTCATGTGCGTCACAGAACGCCGAAGCGATGCCACGGCACTCCCCACCACAACGCTTCAACTGTAGGTGAGACGATAGCGAATTTTTATAGGCATTGAGGCGCACAATTTTGGGCTTGTTAATAAGAAACCTTGCATCGCTTGCTGCTGCGACAAGTATTTAATTGGTTAATTGGCTCATACTTTTTATTTTGGTCTGTTGCGGGTTAAAAAACTGTTTTTTGGAATTTATTTTGTTAATTTGAAAGTCAATATTTGTATTAAAATAAGAATTATGTACCTACTGCTGTTGTTTTGCAACTGTAAGAAATGACAATTTTCATTAGAAATATACAAAAAAATATCCGAGATGTTCTTTCGATGAAATTTTGGGTCAAAATTTGGGCGTAACACTTGAAAATTTTGTTTGGGTTTGTTTGGGTTTGTTTGGGTTAACTTGATGGGCCATGGGCCTCACCAGTTTGGATTGTCACGAGCCGCCACTGGTGCCCCTTAAATAAAATTCTAGAATTTAACCCTGAGGTTGCCCAAAGAATAACTTTCACCTTTCTGTGTTTAATTTGCCTGTTGGTAAAGTGTAACCCATACTGTTCTTTTAATCTTTCACAAGTGTTAATAAACAGTTAAAACTGTTTATTTTAAATTCATATATTCATTATTTACATTTTTTTATTTTAAATTCAAATATTCACAAATTAGGTACAAGCCTAATCCTAAACACCTTTTTTAATAACTTCGTGGCTACTTATTGGCGCAATAGTTAAGTCCTAATTACTTGGTGGCTGCACTTTTTGGCGCCTTATTATTATTGTTATTATTTTTTAATAAAGTAAGCCAGATACATTATTGTACCTAATTAGTTGTTTTATTGTTAAGCGCTCCAATTGTACAAGTTTTGTTATAACATCAATAAGTAATCTTCCTAGTTAAGTCACATTTAACTTGGTGGCGCCCAAAGGTAAGATGTATACAAGGAACCCATAGACCCATGGCCTCCGGACTGATGCTGACTAGCCGTATGCAGTATAATTAGGCAATTGCCAAAATAAGTACGTTATAACCAAGTCCAAATTTAGAAACCTAGATTGAAGCTGAAAAACAGTTTTCTGAAAAGTGGAATTTAATTTACCAAACTGTGTGGGTGCTATGGATGGTAAAGACATTGATATGAAAGCCCCAAATAAATCAGGATCATCCTATTTTAATTATAAAACAACGTATAGTACAGTGCTTTTTGCTATGTATGACGCCTCATATAAATTTTCTTATGTTGATATGGGGTCATATCGTCGCTGATCTGACAAAGGGGCGTAACGGTCAATTATTCCATATTGGAGTTAAGGTCGCCGAGTGATTTCTTAGAGTTGTATGTATGATCTGACAAGAGGGCGTATGCTCAAAGGTATTACTTTTCTGTATACATAAAATCAGCTAAAGGCGTAAGTACACAGCAATTGCATATAGGATCTGACTGAAAGGCGTATATCCAAATATTAGACTTACGCCATTTTGTTAGATCCTACATTGCGTATTTTTGGAAACGCTGATCCGATTAACCCGATCACCAGCTTTTTGTTATTCATCTTTCATGAATATACGCGATTGATAAAAAAAACAATCGAATCAGCGTTTCTGGAACTTTCTCTCTCAAGAGAAATACCTTAAATACAATACCACAACCTTTACAAAGATCTAAAAAGTCTGTATCTATAGTGTGGTCAAATTGGCAGTTGGGGTGGAACAAATTAAAGACTGGGGTTTTCAATGAAAATGTATTGTTTTTATGGTCATTGATGACATAATAAAAGTCCCATAAAATCGAGCATAAAATATTGCAATGGCAAGTTAGAAAAAAATGGCTACCATTTTTAGTTGAAAACCTAAAATTATTTCCTCCAAAAAAAAAAAAAAACTATAATTAGATCTTATTCTTGATTTTTGTATTAAGTAGGTTTGTGTTGTTTTTTAGTTGGGTTCTCTTCAAACCTTTTTTGACTTGAATTGATTATTTTGGCCCAATTTTTATCCCTGAGATTGTATTTTCTAACAGTTTATTATAAGATGAATAAACTGGGCCTTGAAGTAGTAAGCGCAAGCAAACGATAAATAGAAAAGAGTGCCATACTTATGCGAATGGGAAACAGCTAACAGATCTAATGCTAATGATTCTTTAGAATGAAAATCTACAAGACAGATTCTCGAGAATGACAACCAACTCAACAGACATTTTTGAGGATGAGAAGCCACACAAGAAATTCACCAGAAATTGTTGAAAGTGAGAAACCAAACAACAGAGATCTTCAAGAAAAACAGCTCAACAATTATTTTTGCCAATGAAAAACAAACCAGCCAAATTCAACAGGGATTCTGATTCTTTGAGATTGGGAAACTATGACAGATTTAACAGAAATTCTTCAGAATGAAAAACTAATGACAGATTCTCAAATTCAACAGACAAATCTTTGAGAATAAGAAACCACGCAATAAATTCGCCAGAAATTCTTGAGAATGAAAAAACATTTAACCGAAATATTTGAAAATCAGAAACCAAATCTACCAAAGATTTTTCAGAATGAGAAAAATCCAACAGAGATCTTTAAAAATGAAAAACATCTCAAAAGATATTATTGCAAGTTTGAAACAAACTAGCCAGATTCAACAGAGATTTTAATTTTTTGGGAATGGGGAACTACGATAGATTCTTCAGAATGAAATAATGAAAAACTAATAACAGATTCTAAAGAATGTCGATCAAAACAGACATCTTTCAAAATGAGAAACCACACCAAATAATTCGACAGAGATTCTTGAGAATGAGAAAATATTCAACCGAAATATTTAAGAATCAGAAACCAAACAACAAATCTAACGAAGATTCTTGAGAATGAGAAACATTCAACCGAAATCTGTAAAAATGAAGAACAGCTCAAAAGATATTTTCCTACGAGCGTGCGCAAAGTAGTACTTTTCCGCACGCATTTCGGTTCTCAAAGTTGCACTTTTCCGCACTCAGTGCGGATACAGGCCTTATCCGCACTGAGTGCCGAAAAGTAAAAATAATTGTCAAGCAACAATAAGTGCACCTGTCGACGTTGACACATGATGACAAATTTTTCCTCTGTTTCTATATCAGCCAACATCTATACAAACACCAAATTTAATTAACTTTGACGCATTGTCAGATTTGTTCTCTATTGATATGCAAGAATTTACAAACTTTCTCATCAAATTTGAACGTTTTAAGATAAAGGGCTCTGACGATGATTTTCTGTTATTTTTTTTTTCTTCTTATGTAATTTTTTGATAACTGCATAGGTTCGCTTCAAGTTAATTAAAAATAATTGAACAAATTATTGTTTTTTTTTTCTAAATTTTGGTTGTTACCTACCTGATATGAAGCTCGTAGGAAAAATTTAGTTCCTAACACGTGCGCAAAGTGTCTTTTCCGCACGTAACACTTATCCGAACTCCGCTTCGCGTCGTTCGTATAACTGTGTTTGCGTGCGGAAAAGTAACACTTTGCGCACTTGTTAGGAAAATAACTATTTTCTACGAGCGTGCGGGAAATGGCTCTTCCCGCACGATTTGCTGTGCGGGAAGACTTTTTTCCCGCACGATTTGCTGTGCGGGAAGACTTTTTTCCCGCACCGGTGCGGGAAGAGATTTCTTCCCGCACTCAGTGCGGGAAGAGTTTTAAATTAAACTCTTCGGAACATCAGCTTTGGTATGCTCGTAGAAAAAATATAGTTCCTAACTCTTGCGGGAAGAAATTTCCGCACTCGTTAGGAAAATAGCTATTTTGCAAATAAAAAACAAACTAGCCAGATTCAACAGAGATTTTTATTTTTTGAGAATGGTGAACTACGACAGATTCCTCAGAATGAAAAAAATTAAAAACTAATAACAGATTCTCAAGAATACCACCAAACTCAACAGACTTCTTTGAGAATGAGAAACCACGCTAATAAATGCTTCACGTGAATTAGAAAACATTCGACAGAAATGTTTGAGATTCAGAAACCAAATAACAAATCTACCAAAAGTTCTTGAGAATGAGAAACATCCAACAGAAATCTTTGAAAATGACAGCTCAATAAACATTTTTGCAAATGCAGATTTGCAAATATAGATTTCACCATAGAGATTCCCATTCGTGAGTAATGATATCGTATTAGTAGGCATTTATTTATTGACCGATTTATAGTCATGTTAGCGTCTTGAGCAATATGGCATGGATATTTTTTTTAAAGCAGGTAAAGACTGTCCTACGGACACCAGGAGTAGGAACGGGCCATTCTGCTATTGAACTGAAAATGAAGCCAGTTTTTCACAGATTTTTGTACACCAAAAATGACAAATAAAGCATTAAATTAGATTAGCTATACCGCCATTATTTTGGATCTCAAAATACCTGGAAAAAAACTGCTTCATTTTCCAACTCCATGTTCCTACTCCTCCCACCTAGGAAATTACCTGCTCTAAGGATATTTTAGATAACATACTTGCAAATCAAGTTTTAAACTTTGTGAACTGAATACAAAGTATAAAGAATATTTCAAAAAATCAAAAGAAATACGCTGAAAAAATGTACCTGACTTCAAATTTTTTAAAAAAATCCTGATGTTTTGAAAGAAAATCCAAAAACTTCAAAAATTCATAATGGTCGCGATTTTTCAAAACTTGCCATTGTCAGATTGGATGGGACTTTTAGTATATTATTTAGGACACCCAACTCTTCAAATTTCCACCATTAAGAATTTACCTTTAAGTTGTTTCACCTTATTCTCCATAATCTGCTTGTGTTTTATGGACTTTTGTAAAGGACCAACATTACTAGTGAAGGTCCCAACTTTCCAAAAATCTTTTAGAGATTTTCCTCACGAAAACTAGTGTTATTTGAGTACCTACCTTTGTTTCCGTATACTCTGAATCTTATTTTATTTTTCAATTTCTATCCCCGTTTTTCCTGGAGTATGTTAATTAGAATAAAAGCTATAAATACAATATTGGCATAAATATCATACTGGCGTATGTGTCATAATTATTTTAATGAAGATCCTACAAAGGGGCGTATGTCCATTGGGTACTAATTTTTGTATAACATCTAAACGATATGGAAAATCTATTATATTAGCTTGAGTCTATGACAATTTATCTGCCTCGATAAATATCTGTGCACAGAAAAATATATAACCGAACAGAGTGATAGCTTTTTGATTAACAACCTTTTTTTTTAAATGGCAATCCTGTAAAATTATCAATTTGTACCTTACGCCCCTTTGTCAGATTAGCGACGATATGCATCACAGAGTGTTGGGTGGATATTGCACTAGGAAGGCACATGGAAAGTATGACTTTGAACTTACTCGATGATAAGCCATTACCGCATTCATAGACAGCAATATCTTGCTCTCTTGTTGGAGATGAAGCATTTCCTTTAAAAAGGGAAATAATGCGACCCTACAGTAGGCATTACTTACCAGAAGATAAAAGAATATTCACCTATATGTTGAGTCGAGCAAGAAGTTGTATTGAAAATGCCTTCGATATATTATTAGCATCTCGCTGGAGGATCTTCCATCAAACTATACAGGGTGTCCCATAAAGATACCGACAAACTTTAAGGGGTAGTAGGGGACATCAAAACAAGCATTTTTGTTTATATAAACATATGTCCGCAAATGAGCCATTTGGGCTATAGAGCAAAAAAACTGTTTGATACTTTTATTCTTTGCAATAATTAAATCACTGTTTACTTTATCATCAAATAAATTATGGTTTACAATAATTGTTCAAAATGTTGACCATTTACTTCAATGCAAAAATTACACCGTCGGGTCATTGACTGAAAAGTTTAGTCTACGAAACACCTGTTCGTAATGAGGAAGATCTGATAGCAAGGATACTGGCGAGTTGTACCCATGTAGAAGCTATTCCCGGGATATTCCAAAGAGTTCGCGAGTTGAACAATTATTGTAAACCATAATTTATTTGTTTATAAAGCAAAATTAATAAGTAAACAGTGATTGAATTATTGCGAAGAATTAAAAGTATCAAACAGTTTTTTTGCTCTACAGCCCAAATGGCTCATTTGCGGATATATGTTTATATAAACAAAAATGCTTGTTTTGATGTCCCCTACTACCCCTTAAAGTTTGTCGGTATCTTTTTGGGACACCCTGTATATGCTTTTCCTAACACAGTACACGAAATAGTCAAGGCGACTCTTTGTCTCTACAATTATATTATGGAACACAAATCTGAAAGGTACTGCAACAACCATTTTGTTGATCGTGAGGGTGAGGGAGGAGATATATTATTCCTAGTAAATCCAGATATGGAATAGGTGAGAATACATCCTTACAAAGAATTAGGAGAAGGTTAGGGGCCAGAAATGCAAGGGCTAATGCCACTAAAATAAGAGATCATATCATATAAAAAATTATGTGAATACAGTAGATGCACTGTCCAGTAATTTTACAAATTGTAGCTTAAAAATATTTTTTGGAAATAATAAACAATATAGGTACTTATAAGCAATTTTGTTTCTTATAACCTTCTCTCACCTTTAAGTACAAGTTCTATACAGAGTGTCATTTGAAAAGAAAATATAAAAATACATCAATTTTATGTTCTAGTTTGTATTTTTAATCAAAATATAATCAGCTTTCTAGCCTGCACCCATACATTCAATCAAATGAGGTATAACTCAACCTCCCTTCCCATTTGAGATTGTAGGGATTTCATTCACCACCCCTAGAGGTTTGATGTAACTTGATGTGGCAAAATAAAAAGAGATTTAAAATCATATCTAACATTTAATTTCAAAAAATTCAAAAGATAAATTATGGTATTTAAATTTATGAGTTTCTAGGACGTTGTTTTTTTTGTATGAGTTTACTATGACAACCATCTCAGTCATGGTATCATCATCACACAATTCTTCATCGAGCATATTTAAGCTTGCAGCCAAATATTTAGCAAAATCAGACAACCTGGTACTATTGGAAAATGTTATAGCCACTGGCTTATCGGACTCGAACACTTTTTCTGCTGCTTGTACCAACTTATTAATTAGTGGTTCAATTTGCCGAGAAGATTTCGAAGAGTTCCCTGATGAAGTCGTTGGGGTACAAAAACTAGGTGACTTTGTACTTAGTGGTGTTCGGGACCATTTGGTGGATTCAATATTTTCAGAAGCACATCCTTTGGAAGATTTTTCTTCCAGTATATAAATTATTTCATTGTTTTCATCATTCTCTTCAGTATCCATAATTGACATCTTGCTATTGTCATCGTTCAGATCCAAAAATGTTTCGAATTGGAACTCAATAAGGTCTTCGTTTAGGGTATCAGTCCAAATTGCCGAGTAATTCGGCAAAAACTCGGCCAATTTTCGGTCTAAACAATCCATAATTGTATTTTTTTTTAAATTTAAATAAATACTAGGATTGGGGGATAACGGCTGGATTTTTTACGTTTTCTTCTTAAGATAGCGGGTAAAGCAGCCAAACAAGTTTATTTTTCTAAAATAATTCTTTATTACTAACCAAGCTTCCGATACTTTTTTGTATCTTCTTCAGGGCTAAAATTATATTAGTTAAAATTATAAAATTACAAAATTGTGACTTACTTGTAAATGAATTATTTAAAATAAAAACTGCATAGATAGGTATAAAATTTGTATAAGGACTATAAAGATAGAATTGTAAAGTTTTTTTGAAAAATTTTTTGTTGTTAAAACAAAGTCTTTTGTTATAGGTAAATTTTGTGCTATCTATGTTTAATTTTTAGTTTTTCATTTCTGGTTTTTTTAATAGTTAAGGTAAAGGTTATAATTACGAGTTTATTTTTTAAATTGTTAAAATATATGAATATATGGAACTTAAATCTTGAATGTCTGTTCTTTTGTTCATTGAATTTTTTTCTTTGTTAATTTCAACCATCTCAAGGAAAAGTCTTTTGTTTAAATTTGTTTGTTGGTGTAAAATTTTAGCTTTATTGAAATTTATATTGTGTCCTGTTATATAAGAATGTTCACTAATAGCTGATGAGTCTTTTTCTAATCTGATGTCACTTTTGTGTCCAGAAATTCTATTTTTTAAATTTTGTTTAGTTTGGCCTATGTATATTTTATCACAATTATTGCATGGAATGGAATATACGATAATTGATTTATTTAGATTTCATGTTTGATCTTTTAATTTAGAATAGAGTTTATTAATAGGTTTTATATTTTTATTAGCAATCTTAACATTTTCATTACTAAATATTTTTTTAATTTGAGGATTAAGTTGTTTTATGTATGGTATAGAACAATAAAAAATATTATTGTTTATATTATTATTGATGTTTCCTTCTTGATTATTATTGATATTTTTATACCTATTATTATTATTAAAAATAATTTTATGAAATGAATTATCCAAAAGTATATTTTTTAATTTAATGAGATTGTTCTGAAATAATGTTGGATGAACTAATTTTTGAATTCTATTTTTCATTCCTATAATATCAAATTAACTTTCATTTGATTACTGTGATAAGAATGATAATTTAAATAACGTTGTGAATTTGTTGGCTTTTGTACCAGTCTGTTATTAATGTATTATTTTGTTTAATTATTAGTGTGTCTAAAAAGGGGATTGTGTTGTTGTTTTCTATTTCGATAGTGAATTTCAAATGTTGGTTATAATTATTAAATACGTTCAAAATTTCGTCGGTTTTATCACAAGGAATGCAACAAATTATATCATCTACAATTTTTTTAATAAAGAAAACATCACATGAAAGATTCCTCAAACAATCATCAATTAAATCATCCATTACATATTGTGCAATAATTGGTGATATAGAATTACCCATTGGTGTCCCAAAAATTTGTTTATAAAAATTATTATTGAAAGAAAAATAATTTGAGTTGAAAATAAATTCGATAGATTCAATGAACTTTTCTTTAGTAAGATTACAATTATTTGTTATGTTAACCCAATGTTTATTTATACTATCATTCACTAAATTTAATGGGATGTTAGTGAAAATTGATTTAACGTCTAAACTTATCAGTATATGTTGTTCAGGAATAATTTTATTGTTAATTAAATTAAAAGATCGAACATCAAATCTAAATAAATCAAATATCGTATATTCCATTCCATGCAATAATTGTGATAAAATATACATAGGCCAAACTAAACAAAATTTAAAAAATAGAATTTCTGGACACAAAAGCGACATCAGATTAGAAAAAGACTCATCAGCTATTAGTGAACATTCTTATATAACAGGACAGAATATAAATTTCAATGAAGCTAAAATTTTACACCAACAAACAAATTTAAACAAAAGACTTTTCCTTGAGATGGTTGAAATTAACAAAGAAAAAAATTCAATGAACAAAAGAACAGATATTCAAGATTTAAGTTCCATATATTCATATATTTTAACAATTTGAAAAATAAACTCGTAATTATAACCTTTACCTTAACTATTAAAAAAACCAGAAATGAAAAACTAAAAATTAAACATAAATAGCACAAAATTTACCTATAACAAAAGACTTTGTTTTAACAACAAAAAATTTTTCAAAAAAACTTTACAATTCCAACTTTATATTCCTTATACAAATTTTATACCTATCTATGCAGTTTTTATTTTAAATAATTCATTTACAAGTAAGTCACAATAATTTTGTAATTTTATAATTTTAACTAATATAATTTTAGCCCTGAAGAAGATACAAAAAAGTATCGAAAGCTTGGTTAGTAATAAAGAATTATTTTAGAAAAATAAACTTGTTTGGCTGCTTTACCCGCTATCTTAAGAAGAAAACTTAAATAAATACATCCAGAAAAAACATAGGATAGGGTGGGCAAGACACAACAAACAACGAACTTTCAACTTTCGCAAATCCAACTAAACATTGAACATAACCTCACCACAACATAATAGAATGGCAGAAGTCGACTGTCTGAAAATCGATTGGCTTAGGTAAGAATTCTCCACAGGCTTACCCCAAAAAGCTTGGAGCTTGGTATCTTTAACCTTACCACTGCTTCGCTATTACCCCCCTAAAGCAAGTTTAATTATATGTGAACAGAGGGTATGAAATGTACGCGTCAAGTATTCTTGATCTTCAATTCATAAATCACTTCTACCTTACCACTACCTTGCCCTATGTGAATGATACTGATATACCGGGTGACAACGGAATCGTTATACAAGGCGTCATTCAGTTTTCTTTAAAGTTTAAAAATTTGAAAATTGGGTGGAACGGGTAAGTCATTGAGACGCATAGTTTCCGTAAAAAAAACAATTGAATATTATCAAGTCAAGAAATTTTTATGGGACCCTGTATATTTTTTTGCACAGTTGGATAGAGCTTAAAATTCCCTTTTCAATGACATATCACAACTTGCATTTGTTTCCAAGATGGCGGCGTAAGAAGGTATTTTTCTTGAATTCAATATGGCGGCATTCTGACGTAACCGATAATGTTTCTGTCAAACAAACACTTTCATCAATCAATTTTTAGATTTGAAATGGTGTTAGATCGAATTTGAAAAAAAAAAGGATTTTGCTCAAAAACAAGGGCATTTCAAAATTTCTTTGAAATGCAAATTTTAGTTTCAAATTTTCTAAGAATTTTGAATAGGAAGAGGTACTTATTAAATTCTAGAATTAAAGTGTGTCCAATGGTCTACCGAAAAATGTCTACCAAAATGCATATATTCATTTTTCGGTTAGGTATTCAAAGGCTAGGTGAGAATGCCGCCATATTGAATTTAAGAAAGTGCCTTCTCACGCCGACATCTTAAAAACAAATCCCACTTATCATATGTCATTGAAAAGGGAATTTTAAGCTCTATCCAACTGTGTAAAAAAATATACAGGGTTCCATAAAAATTTCTTGACTTGGGTCGATTTCCAAAGTAACTGGAAGTGATATTTAATTGTTTTTTTATGAAAAGTGTGCGTCCCAATGACTTACCCGTTCGACCCGATTTTCAAATTTTTAAATTTAAAGATAACTGAATGACGCCTTGTATAACGATTTCGTTGTCACCCGGTATACTTAAGTTTTAGATCCAAAAACTAGTAACATTGTAATAAAGGACCTCAGAGCAGTGAAAAGTGGACTTTTTGCATTTTATTTAAAGATGATGAATGATGAATGATGAATTATGTTGTCAATTCACCATTATATCCTTTTCTATAATTATAGATATCATATTTTTTTTTTTTTTATGTCAAATTTTTGCCGCTGAAAAGCTGTCTTTTTATTTTGAGCTTTGCCGATCATGAGCTTGATGGACGATTTTAATGACCTGTTTTATCCAGTGAAATAGACTCATGTAATGTAGTCAATTTAAAATAACTAAAGGTACCTACATAGAAGTACCTAAGTATTTGATTACCAATGTTCCGAAAAAAACACTAACATAAAATACTTACCTTTATTTACACGCACGCTGTATAAAGTAACACCTACAACACGTTATTTACTTTTCATGACGTAATCGAAAATAATAAAAATAATAAATCAATAAACCTATTAGCAAAGTTTATTTCCCATCCGTTGTAACAATAAAATAGTGCATACGAAATCAATTTACTCAGCCAATCGGTGATAATAATTCTGATAAGTATTTTAGTGCCAATTATTTGAGATAAAATTTCTCCTGAAAATCAGTAACAATGGCATTTTTATTAGACAAAGTCAAAAGTTGGTTTGGTGTTGGAATGAGTTCTCCAGCAGTGATTGAAAAAAATACTTTGGAAACTGTGTCTATGGAGGAGGCAACTGCAAATAATGCAGATTCTACTAAAGGGAAATCAAGGAAAAAACGCAATATTACTGATGTGCCTTCAAATGAAAATGTCAATCCTGATGGAACCGTGGCTGAACCATTTTGAAGAAACAAAGTACCTACATAATTTTTCAGTAAGTAGGTCATATTGTATTCAATACTAATAAAAAAGGAATTTTTATTATTAATTTGGACTTCACAGCAAAGTATCCCGAGTAAATTCAGGCAAAATTTAATTGTATTGTTTTGATTTCTTATCAGATAACACGTTTTAACTATTTTTGTTTTCAATCCCTTATAATAAAAAAATGGATTTATACATACTTAATACTTATTAGTAAGTACAATTTGCTTGATACTGCATTAAAATTTGCAAAAATGTATATTATTAACAACAAATGTGAATGTTCTTCAAGCAAATTGTGTCTCGGTCATTGGTTTACTTAATTTCATAGATAAATAGACAAATTAGAGAAGAGCATTTGATTTAATATATGTATGTGAGTATGTACGGACGGGTGGTCCAATTTAGATACTTTCAATAGAAAACACCAATTTTTGAGCGAGATACAAAAAAAAATCAAATTTCATGAAATATTGATTGGTGCAAACTGCATTCTGGTATCTTCAACCGTTTTGGCGCTACCTATAGCGCGTTTCTCGCTTGAGCCATATACCCAGTGAAAGCTTCATACCTTTTTTGTTTATGAAAATAATTGATTTTCGTGGAAACTTTCCGAAAGCACTTTTATAAGCAAAATCCAGTGGAATTCTCAGTTTTTTTTTCTGTTTGACCCCGATTTAGAGACCAAAGTCCGATTTCTTTTAATTAGGATTTAGGACCCAAAGTGTCCAAATTAGACCACCCTGTACATCTTATGTAATGTATTTTGAAATTACCTCTTTATTTTTCCTAATAATGGAAATGTTACTATCGATTTTGTTATTATAATTTAATTACCCTATTTTTTTTATTTTCAGGTATTCCCAGTTGATGATTTCTGCAAAGTTAGTTTTTAAATTGATTTACCTACCTTTAAAATGTTTCTGTTTCAATAATGTCTATACCTATTAGTTCTATTATACTTTATATACTTTATATAATTTATTTATTGTGATTATGTACCTACTATTTGTTAGTTTATTTATAAACCAAGAATCCAAACCAAATTCATAACTATTTATTTAGAATTTAGGTGTATCCTGGACAGGCGCGTGTCAAACGGCCCCGCAGACCCCGCCACGCGGGAGGGCCACCGGTATATTGGGGGCCCCCAAACCCCCAATATACTTTAAGAAAAAGTAATACCTATGTATATCAAACAAACTCCAAAAATACAAATATGCACATTTAAACAATTCAAATCCATATTTAATTTGTCACCATTTCTTTCGAACTTAAAAAATGTGAACGTCCAAACAATTGTCAACCCTGGCTGGTCGAAACCTCAGTGATTCCCGTAGGTTATTCCCCGTTTTAATGGGAATTTCCGGTTATTAGTAGGGTTTCCATACATCCGGATTTACCCGGACATGTTTGGGTTTTTAGGGTGTCCGGGGACGTCCGGCCGGAATTCGGAATAATGTCCGGAAAACTCGGAGATACCCAAGAATGATAGTGATGATACACACTACTATTACAGGATGACCTATCCTCATAAAGCCTGTGTGTAACAAAGTACAAACTTAAAGTAACAAATCCCCCCACGCCCAAATACCAGTTGTGACGTATGCAGCATGTTATTTTTCGCCTTGACGTAGGCTGTTTAAACAGCTCATGACGTCGGAAATGGTTTTCATTTCACACCAATATGGCAGCAGTTACCAAAAACAAGGCCGATAAGCCAGAGATAAGCACTCCTTAGAGTGTGTATTCTCCTAACAAAAATTCGAAATTTTGTATCCTGGGGTGGCAAATAAATTGTATCCTGTATCCATTTATTCTTAGTCCGGGGGCCGAGGACCTTTTTTCCAAATCATTAATAATAAGCTAGTTTTTTCAATGCAGCTTCATTTCACCGAGACGCCCAACTTTTTTCTCTTCGAAAATTGCGAAAACAGGTAGCTAACATACTGCGCAGGTGTAAAACATGTCGATTTGGTGACTATGAAAATTTAATTAATAACAATTAGTTTTTCAGCTAAATGTTGAGATAATTTTATGGATAATTTGAAACAACATTTGTCCGACAAAATAAAGGGTTTGGTCTACGATGTCCCCCCCCCTCAAACATGTAGCAATTACGTTGCATAAAAAATGATTAATAACAAGTTGATTTTTTCAATGTAGGTTGGTAAATATTATTACAATTAAATGGTCACACTGTCCTACAAATAAACAGGTAGCTATTTCCAGTCCTACACTCAAAAGTTGTCGATTTCACGATTTACCTTTTTTCATTAATAACCGGCTAAATCTTCGTGAGTATCTTCATTTTGATAAGACGCCCAAATTTTCTGTTGCGAAAATTCCAAAAACAGGTAGCTAACAGAGTGCGCAGGTGGAAAACATGTCTATTTGGTGATCATACAAATGTAAATAATAACAGTTAATTTTGTAGCTGAATGTTGAGATAGTTTCATAAATAATATGAAACAACATTTGTCCGACAAAATAAATGGTTTGATCTAGGCTGTCTCCCTTCTCAAACCTGTAGCAGATACGTTGCATAAAAAATGATTTATAACCAGTTGATTTTTTTAATGTAGCTTAGTAAATATTACTACAATTAAATGGTTACACTGTCCTACAAATAAAGAGGTACATTTCTCCAGTCCTACACTCAAAAGTTGTCGACTTCACGGTAATACTTTATTCATCAATCACCGGCTAAATCTTCTCGAGCATCTTCGTATTGATAATACGCCTAACTTTTCTATTGCGAAAAGTTGCAAAAGTAGTAGCTACTAGAGTGAGCATTAGTGAGCACATGTAAAATACCTTGATTAGGTGATTATGTAAATGTAATTATTAACAGTTAACAGTTAATTTTTCAGGTGAATAATGAGATAATTTTATAAATAATTCGAAATTCGATTTGAGCCACAAAATAAATGGTTTGGTCTGCAGTGTCCCCTTTCTCAAAAATGTAGCAATTACTGGCTCATAAAAAACGATTTATAACCAGTTGATTTTTTTACTGTAGTTTGGTAAATATAACTACAATTAAATGGTCACATTGTCCTAAAGAGGTAAGATTTCTCAGCCCTACATTCGAGAATTTCGAAAATAGCCTTATGCATATTATACGTAAATATGTACAGGGCTTTTATTTCAAAACTTGCCACTCACGTTATCTGCGTAAATAGACAGATTTCTAGAAATCGCCGAAACATGTCAACAAATTTATTGAGGGGGTGCGTTAATTTGTTGACGTGTTCCGGCGATTTCCAGAAATCTGTCTCTTTAAGCAGATAACGCGGGTGGCAAATTTCGAAATGAAAGCCCCTGTATGTACATATGTACGTATACAGATGCGTGTATAACAGTATATGTGTTATGTGTATGTACACATACCTACATTTATGTCGATGGTTTCCATTCGCATCGACGCGCATGCTCGTAAATAACACAGTATCGCAGTATAGGGTGATTCAAAAAGCGCGCCAGATTTGAATTGCTCGAAAAAGAGTTTTGGCATGCCATCAAAGTAGAGGGGGCCATGCCCTTTGTCATTTTCCATACCCAGATGGAGAAGGTTTGATCCAACCGGTTCATCTTAATTCTAAAGATATTTAAAAAAAATAGAGCTACTTTTTTAATGTATTAAATCTGGCGCGCTTTTTTGCTGTATATAGGGTGAATACAGGGTGTTTTCTAAGTTAGAGTTTTTCTTTTTAAATAACGTGGAACTTAAAAAAATACAGGAGTTTTCCAAATAATATTTTCTCGACAGCTCAAAAATAAAAGAGATAGGTATGTTCATTTCAAATATCAAAAATCAAATATTTTAATAATTATATTTTTCAAAATACAAAAGGTAAAATTCTTGAATTTAATCTTTTTTTTTCCAGAAATCTGTCTCTTTACGCAGATAACGTGGGTGGTAAGTTTTGAAATGAAAGCCCTGTACATATTTATTTATAATATGCATAAGGCTATTTTCGAAATTCTCGAATGTAGGGCTAAGAAATCTTACCTCTTTAGGACAATGTGACCATTCAATTGTAGTTATATTTACCAAACTACAGTAAAAAAATCAACTGGTTATAAATCGTTTTTTTATGAGCCAGTAATTGCTACATTTTTGAGAAAGGGGACACTGAAGACCAAACCATTTATTTTGTGGATCAAATCGAATTTCGAATTATTTATAACATTATCTCATTATTCACCTGAAAAATTAACTGTTAACTGTTAATAATTACATTTGCATAATCACCTAATCAAGGTATTTTACATGTGCTCACTAGTGCTCACTCTAGTAGCTACTACTTTTGCAACTTTTCGCAATAGAAAAGTTAGGCGTATTATCAATACGAAGATGCTCGAGAAGATTAAGCCGGTGTACGGTGATTGATGAATAAAGTATTACCGTGAACTCGACATTTTTTGAGTGTAGGACTGGAGAAATGTACCTCTTTATTTGTAGGACAGTGTAACCATTTAATTGTAGTAATATTTACTAAGCTACATTAAAAAAATCAACTGGTTATAAATCATTTTTTATGTAACGTATCTGCTACATGTTTGAGAAGGGAGCCTAGATCAAACCATTTATTTTGTCGGACAAATGTTGTTTCATATTATTTATGAAACTATCTCAACATTCAGCTACAAAATTAACTGTTATTATTTACATTTGTATGATCACCAAATAGACATGTTTTCCACCTGCGCACTCTGTTAGCTACCTGTTTTTGGAATTTTCGCAACAGAAAATTTGGGCGTCTTATCAAAATGAAGATACTCACGAAGATTTAGCCGGTTATTAATGAAAAAAGTTAAATCGTGAAATCGACAACTTTTGAGTGTAGGACTGAAAATAGCTACCTGTTTATTTGTAGGACAGTGTGACCATTTAATTGTAATAATATTTACCAACCTACATTGAAGAAATCAACTTGTTATTAATCATTTTTTATGCAACGTAATTGCTACATGTTTGAGGGGGGGGACATCGTAGACCAAACCCTTTATTTTGTCGGACAAATGTTGTTTCAAATTATTCATAAAATTATCTCAACATTTAGCTGAAAAACTAACTGTTATTAATTAAAATTTCATAGTCGCCAAATCGACATGTTTTACACCTGCGCAGTATGTTAGCTACCTGTTTCCGCAATTTTCGAAGAGAAAAAAGTTGGGCGTCTCGGTGAAATGAAGCTGCATTGAAAAAACTAGCTTGTTATTAATGATTTGGAAAAAAGGTCCTCGGCCCCCGGACTATCTGGATTGCCTATAGCAAAGCCTATAGGATTGATACACGTATTATATTTTTGTCTCTTGTCATTGGTACCTTGTATTTGTCATTGTGTCTTCTGTCTAAAGGTAGGATTTTTAACTATCCGGCATTGCGATATGCGGCAGCGGTGTGCGGTACTGCGATGTTGCGGATATCGCAACCCGCATGCTGTTGGCGGCAAATTTGTTTTTTAACTGCCAGGCAAATATTTTTGAAGTCGCGATCAAAAAATCGAATCAGCTACTCTTCGTACGCGATTCTCTTGCTCGAAGAAGATAAAGAAGAAAAAGCTGTATTTCACCGTTGTGAAAATCGCAGTGAAATATCAAACATTTATAAAAGTTGTGCACAAGAAGCAAGAAGAAGCCTATTTTCATCGAACGTCACTTAACTGATAGTGAAACTGAAAGTGAAACTCAATTTGAAGCATACCGTACCTAAGAGTTTCACATGACCTGTTTTACTATATTTTAAATGCAATTGAAGCAGGGGATATAACAACAAAGTATTTTGCCAGGTCATGGGGCGTCGCACACTACTACGGTGTCGCCGAAAAACATTTTGGAGTTTTTCAGCGGCACGCCGCAACGACAACTTGCGACGCCGTAGTGTCGTTGACGCATAACGCACGGTAACAAAACAGTTCGATGTTACAACCTGGTAAACAACTCACCGGCACGTCGCAAAGCCGCACACCGCAATGTCGGATAGTTAAAAATCCTACCTTAACGGTAAAAATGCTCAAAGCGTATCTATTAATTTCTGTAAAAATTTATTTTTGCAAAAAATAAATAAAATTCATCCTTCATAAAAAATGTATCGGCGAAGTCCGGATTTTGTCCGGATTTCTTGACTCTTAGGTCCTGGATTCCCAAAAACCTTTATGGAAACTCTAGTTATTAGCGAGTCTTTGTGGTTTCACTTGTTACGTTTGAGTTTTGAGTTGATATTTAAAATATTAAAATGAGTAGTCCGCGCAAATATCTGAGTGGGGCTCAAAAAAGAAAACTAGTTAAAAAAAAGGAGGAGGAGAAGAAGAAGCTTGCCGAAATTGATACGTTTTTTCAAAAAAAAGTTATATCAACTTCTGAAAAGCCGTCAACATCCGCAACCTCATCATCAAAACAGAAGTGTATTATGATGAAACTATCCTACCAGACATTGAAGGTGCAAATATTCTCGAAAACGAAGATTCAGATTTTGAGTCAAGTCTCGAATCAGGCCCAATATTCTCCAGAACTTTTCAATCATCCCTCCTATATTACTATAATAACATATAATAATTTATAGAAATAAATTTAGTTTCAAAAATTCGCTATGTTTTTTAACTATTAGATAATGATATTGTGTATAAATATTTACTATAATGGGTTATTTTTGGAAAATATAATAATGACATAGGGGGCCTCAAAAAAAAAGTTCGCGGGGGGGCCCCAAAAAATTTTGACACGCTACTGATCCTGGAAGCTTAAAGTATTGTTTAAGATAGCATTGTGATGTAACAATAAAACAGCTGATTAAAAAAATTCATTTAGGGCTGATTTGATGAAGATGAAGATGTAGGGGTTGTACTAATTAACTTGAATTACAGCGCCATCGTTGACTTGAAATCCAACTAATCTAGTATTCTTGACAAAAAGGCGAATCGATTTTTCGATATATTTTTAAATAATTTTTATGTCCGATTAACTAATAAAGTGCTATTTATAGAACAGTTTTGCGTCAATAAAGTACCACTTTATTTTACTGTGAAATAAAGTGCTACTTTATTTTACCGTTGTCGCATATTAAAATACCTAGTACCTTGAAACCAACAACACAAAATTGTACCTTTTGATAAGCAATAACATTTTCGAGGGAAACAGTATCTTTGAAAATGCCTTAAATTAAAGGCGAAACGTTAGGATTTTAAAAAGTCGTTTCATTTATGAACCTAAACCCAAGAAAAAAAATACCTGCTACTTTATTTCACTAGTAAAATAAAGTGCTACCTCATTGTCTACCTGGACTAGGTACCTGAAAACCTGCCAAGCTGAAACAGGTATACTCGAATTTTAATTTTGTCATTTCATTTTTTGAATTTTTATTAAAAACCAGTCGCAATCGACAATCGTACATAAAATCATGTATATAACACTTATATAATAGCTATTTATGTAACAAGTACATAAAGCAAGGCTTTATTGTACGAATAATTTTATGGCCGAGCGAGATTGCGAGCGAGGCTATTAAATAATGAGTCAATAAAGCCTGTTTATGTAAGCGTTATATACATGATTTTATGTACGATTGCGACTGTTTTTTGTTAAAAATTAAAAAATTCAATGAAAAAATTAAAATTTGCGTAGGTATACCTGTTTCACCTTGGCAGGTTGTCAGGACCTGTTTCACCTTGGCAGGTTATATCAGGTAGTCCAGGTCGGCAATAAGGTAACACTTTATTTTACTAGTAAAATAAAATAGCACTTTATTTTACTAGTAAAATAAAGTGCTATTTATAGAACAGTTTTGCGTCAATAAAGTAGTAGTATTGGTCAATCGGACATAAAAAGGCTTTATTGACTCATTATTTAATAGCCTCGCTCGCAAGCTCGCTCGGCCATAAAATTATTCGTACAATAAAGCCTTACTTTATGTACTTGTTAGTAGGTATAGTTTGAGAGTTCTACGCCCTCCGACGCCCCCGACTCCCCGACGCCCCTCGACGCCCCGACGCCTCCGTGACGTCTGCGCATGCGCCAACCATGGCGTCGCGACGCCGTGACGTCATCAGTCAGCTGTCAATGTCAGTCAGCTGTCAATGTCAGCTGTCAATGCCACAGCTGTCAATGCCACCTGTCAATGTCATCTGTCAATGTCACCCATCTGTCAATGTCAGTCACCTGTCAATGTCAGTGGTCTGTCAATGTCAGTAAGCTCTCAATGTCATCTGTCAACGCCATCTAATCCAATCTACCTGAACTACTCCAACTTACCCGCTCTCTGCGCCATCTATAAACCCCGTATAACATTACTGTGTATTTTTTATATTTCTACATGTACAGATTAAAAAATACGTGAACATGCACACATGAAGAAATATAAGGAAAATAGACAGATGGGCTTAAAAAAAAAAATACTAACCTCAAACAATTTTTTATTTAAAAACATACATTTTTTAAGACTCAACTATTTCAAAAAGCGACATTTGGTTTGGTCGTCCTACATCCTTCTGGCCTCTGTATATTATTGAATATTTTCCATCCATAAACTGCTCAATATGATCTTCCAATGGTGGTACGTTTTGGAAGAAACTGCCTTATCGTCAAGTTCCATGAGGATACTCGGTCCGAATTTACTTTGGTTTTTTTAGCAGAAAATATTAGGTACTTTCTGCCAGGCTCCATGTCTTGTAATTTCACAATTGTTTTTTGATCCTTGAAGAGGCAGGTCTCGTTGATTGATTTCAAATCCATATCTAAAAAATATTCTGTAGGTACTGATATTAGTATATAAAATATTTACTTACTTGTTAAAAAAAAAATGTGCAATATAATAATTTTATTTGTCACTCATTTGTAAAACGTCACTTATCAAGTCAAAACATAACCAGCGAAAATTGATTTTTACAAGCTACTGGCTCTACTGACTTGTAAAATTGACAGCTAAACTGTAAAAACTTTTTACAAGTCAGTAGAATTATTTATTTTTGAAAAATAGGTTTTATCACAAGAATAATTGCTTGTAGGTACCTTCTGGGAGACTTTTCTGGTGATAAACTGTTGGCTACGACTGAGGCTTCATTAATAATATCTTGTAATAAATTCATTTCTGGAAAAAAATTGCAAAATGGAAATCTGTCAAAAAACCTATTTATAACTAGAAACAACGTCTTAACAACGTATCATTCTCATAGTTATACCAACTACCAAAACTTCTGTGAGAAAAAATCAAGGAAAAACATATAAATTTCAAATTTTTGTTATGTATTGATTTTTTATTTGTCCCTATATCTTTTACAAATGAGTAACAAATAAATTATTGTACATTATACGCCAGGTAGCAGTTTTTACTGGCTCTTGAAGGTGACAAGCTCGCCTGGCGGCTCGCTAGTCATTTCCTTCAATCGCCAGTAAAAACTGTTTTACCTGGCTAATAATGTAAAATACTAATAATGTCCACTGTTCGAGAGATGTAAAAAGACTGATTTGTGTAGACTTATAGCATATGATGCCATTGTTTAGTCTACGGTCGCGACGTTACTGGAAAATAAATAACGATAAACAAACTAGGTAATACACTTAGTTAATGTATCCGACCACGGACCATTTTTTTTTTCAAAGAATTTTACGAGGTAATTAAAACCTCTTGTCTTGACAACATTGAAACGAACTTTTGTCATACCGCTGCGTATGATATCGCAGATTAAGGTACCAGTAAATCTTGAAAATGGATATGGTATGCACAAGAAGGAAGCGTCGAGATCCCCGAGTCTTTAATAAGAAAATTATTTCGCTTATACGACAGCATTAAATTCAAGTTCAAACCCCAATGAATTTTTCAGAACCTTTACCAGTTGAACCATTCGAAGTAAATCAATTTTATCAGTGCGGGAAATAATAATTATAAAATGCCAAAAGAATTAGACAATAAATTAAAGGCTAACTTGAAATATTTAAGACTGGAACACTGTAATTTGGAAGAAAAACAAGCCATACGTCAACTATGTCTAGAATATAGAAACATCTTCTATTGTGAAGACCTACCATTGAGTTTTACGAATGTTATTAAACATCAAATTAAATTAACTAACGAAACACTAATTTTTGCCAAAATGTACAGATACCTCGAAATACACCGACAAGAAGTTAAGACTCAAATCAATAAATTATTGGAACAAAATATGATTAGAGAGTCAAATTCATGATTTTCAGCTTAATAGTACCAAAGAAACTTGATGCATCTGGAAAACCAAAATTTAGATTATGTGTCGATTATAGGAAGTTGAACGAAAAACTGCTGATGTTAAATTTCCCAATATCAACGAAATTCTAGATAAATTGGGAAAAGCCAAATATTTTTTCGACTTTAGACTTAACAAATGGATACTATTAAATTGAAATGGATGCAGAAGACGTTCATAAAACAGCATTTAGTACTGATTTAGGACATTTATGCACAAGAAGGAAGCATCGAGATCCCCGAATCTTTAATAAGAATTGGAAATTATTTCGCTTATACGACAGCATTGAATTCAAGTTCAAACCCAATTAATTTTTCAGAACCTTTACCAGTTGAACCATTTGAAGTAAATCAATTGAATTTTATCAGTGCAGAAAATAATAATTATAAAATGCCAAAAGAATTAGACAATAAATTAAAGGCTAACTTGAAATATTTAAGACTGGAACACTGTAATTTGGAAGAAAAACAAGCTATTCGTCAACGATGTCTAGAATATAGAGACATCTTCTATTGTGAAGCACGTTTTGAAATTAGCTGTGGCATACCTATCCAGTATTAGGACGGACGGAGGATTGAATGATTTTATGACACACTTACCAGGATAGCAGAAAATGCGTATGCGAAAAAATAATTTAGAGCAAACAGTTAAATAGCGCAAGGATATGAGAAAACTAACTTCGCACATTCTTGAGCAACCGACCCACCGAATTCAGCAAACATTCGTACACGTAAACGAGAAGACGGGGTTTTAGAACTGGTTTTCTCCTTCAACAAATCACGGTAACTATGGAAATAACATAAAGGACTAAAATATCACACAACCACTTTCAAGTTGAAACTGGAAGTAGCCTATAAGGGGCCCAAATAACCTCAGTAAAGTGCTAGAAAGATACCGGTTGCCACTACCACCCCCTGCTCATAAATAGATTTGGTCATTTGGGTTTTCAGGCATCCTGAACAAAAAGTTCACAGAATTCCAGGAAAAAGAAAGCGGTGTGTATCATTTCAATTGCAGTGTTATATACTAAACAATGTCTCTTACAGGCTGGACGCTCCAACAACTTTAAGCTCTAAATATAAGTATTAATAGGGTCATATCCATCTTAAAGCCTATTCATATCTGCCAGTACCAAGATAACCTGTAACGTCATGGGAGTTGCCGAACATCTGTCAAGATCTGCAATGTGGTGGAATTTTTAAATCATTTCATCCACAAATAACATGGGTTGAGGAAAAAAGTATTCCAGTACTTCCAAGCTAGATATTCAGAAATGCGAGAAATTAGCAGTTTATTATACGAATTACTTTCAGAGGAGTATGTTCGCGGATTTTGTTCGCAGGCGGAAATTTTGGATCTGTTTCTATTTAAATACTCAATATCAATTGGAAAAAAAAAAAAAATTCAAGGGTGACGATAAAGACGTATTTCATTTTTATGATTATGAATATTGCTACAATTTAGATGGTAGTCGCACTCACAGTCCTTTTAACCATATTGGCAATGATTGTTGAGAATGAAAATAAGCTTTAGTATAAACTATGTTTTATTCTCCTGAGAATGATAGAGATGAAGCCACCATTGATCTCTGTATACCACCAACCCAAACCCACAGTCAAATAGCGCCAGCGCACACTTAACATAAATATCATACAACTTATATGGAGAGTGATTTGAGAAACACGTCACGGGTAAATTTCGTTACTCGAGAGAGAGAAGAAAGATGTAACGTTAAGGAACAGAGAAAGACAGCTATTGATTGACACAAACCAAGGATTATTAGCGTCGAGAGGAGTACCCATTATTGACAAGCGCCGATATTGACACAAACCAAGGATTATAAGCGTAAGGAGGATTGCCTATCAAGCGGTATTGGAAAAATAAAATCATTTCTGATGAATTTCGGGGTTTTCCGGATATCTCTGGACAGCACTCGCAATTTTTAAAATATCAAAGCAGCATAACAATGAGCACAAAGTTGCACTATATTTTTTCCTGATTCAACCGACGTCGGGTCTCTTTCCGTAGGATCCCAATACAGGATTCGAATAGGATTCAAAATACCTAGTATTCGAATGCTACCCAGGTCTCTCAAAGTACCAAGTGTTATCATAGGAGTTTATAACATGCCGCATTAGTAATAATTATCAAAATTCAAAATTGTATAACAGGAGACTTTCTCATTGAAATGAAACATTACGTTGATAGACTTGATACTGTTTACAATGCCAATCCCTACTAAGTATACATACCCCAGATGTAAGGGTGAAACTGATATACCCAATCGACTTTGTTTGCCTTGCGAATTTTCACAATTTGTTGAACAAAAAAGGATACCATCTCATTATTTTGCAAAACCCGAACGTAGAACCTAAATTATGAAGTTGTACTAGTAAATTTTCTGTTAAATAAAACTTTTCTGCTTTTTATTTATGGCCTCTAGACTAGGTTAGGCTATAATAATTTAAACAAAATTCAATGAGAGCATTGTGCACAACATTAGGATAGAACATCGAATACTATATTGTTTAGCTTTTTTAAGTCGATACTTTCCGTATGGGGAGCAAATGAAGAAATACGGTAAAAAAAAACAGATGTGAGATCAGGTGACCATTGACGCACCATCGTAGGGAGCCACACCAACTCATATTGGAGTATCAGCTAGGGGATTCTTATCTTGTCACAAGTCGGCTCGCTAGCTGTAATTCGATACCTATTTCGATATCGGATGGAGAGTGATTCATATGTATTATTGTCGAATTTCGTATCGACATCAAATAGACGGTGGTATGAAAGACGAGAGAAAAATCGACCTTCAAATTTGAATAATAGATGATGGATTATGTTTATTATTTTATAATTTATTTTTCGCTTCAATTCAAACTATTTTTACTTCTAAAGGTTCCTTTCACGTTGAAAAAATTTCAATTTTTATTTATTATGTTGCAACGAAATCTTGAGGCAGCACCGTCAACAGCAAAACCTTCACTTTAGACGCACGACTCGTAGGGTAGGATAAACTTGATTTACATTTTTCTTCTTGTCTCTCAACTCTACACTCCCGTATTCCTTATGTGAGAATGACCGCGTTCACCAGCACTCAACATGTTGAGTGATTAGTCAGCGGCTTTGTTGAAAAAGATGAAATATAAGGATTACATACACAAGCGTCAAACATAAAACAAAAACACAACACATGACACCACAACTTATCACTTCAAAATAAAAAAGGATAGCCTATCATTCAAACAAAGATGAGCAAATCGAAAAACCGAAACGGGACCTCTTGAGGTGTCAAATCAATTTGATAGGACTTACGTCAGAGAGTCGATACCGAACTAGCATAAGAATCAGCAATTCGACATCGAATTGGACATAAGAATTCCGCAGGATTATAAATGATGGACTGTATACACATGCAATTTAATTCATTTTACCTACTTATCAATAACTTTTCAAAAATTGCAACTGGCTGTATGGTAAAGGCCGCATGCCAAAAAAAAAAAAAAAAAAAAAATATCAATAACTGATAGACCGTGCCTGACTCATCCATATAATATTATAGGTCCTGCAAAATATTAATGAAACCGAACAAATAGACTGCATACATAAAATGTCCATTTTATGTTATATTTACGTTCATACGTCCATATGACCTATTCAGAACGTACATAAGACATACATTTTAGTAAAAACATTCATATTACGTACATTTACATCCACCATTTTGGTTTTATGTTAAAGTGTAAAATACAAACAGGTCACTGTTTATTTATTTAATTACTCGTGCCTAAGTTTAACTTTGTTTGAATCTCTGTTAATCCTAGTAATTCAAATCATTGGCTTAGAAAATCGTGTGTTTATTTTAGTGGTATGCAGACGTAATAATTAAAAATTGATAAAAAAAATTCTTGCCTCGACTGGGACTTGAACCCAGGACCCCTGCATTTCCAGTGCAACGCTCTAATCAACTAAGCTACCAGGAGGTGTTTCATTTCTACCTTTTCGAATGTCGATCAAATCTGGAACGCGAAATAAATGAAAAATAGTATAGAAGGAATCACCACACAGCGCCTAGGAAGTTTATCGATACCGTGCGAAAATATCCAGATCGACGATGTATTTGATCTGAAATTTCGGGGTTTGACCCGGACCAAACCCAAATTTTTTGGGGAATTTCCCGGAGTTCGACCGCAGCTCCTTATCTCATGCTATCATCTTCAAAACACAGTTATCATCCCGCCATCGGGCGTCATCCTCGTCGTCGTCTCGTCATCGATCGATTGCAAAAATTCTAGCCGGGAAATCGAGTCCTCAAACCATCACACCAAAATCCAGCACTCTAGACAAGGCACTAGATCATTGAGTAATTATTGATAAAAAATGTTTATAAGTAAAGTCCATACGAAGTCACTTGGACTAGCATAAAAACTAACTAAATCCCGGCATCCGTCGGCTTTTTCTTTGTCAAACATGGACGGCGTAATTTCAAAAAACAGCACTAAAATTAATAATCAATAGACAGTATGTCAATCAATCATGATCGGCAATGGCTAATCAGATCTATTGAGTCCACGTTTACTGGCATCGAACGTGTACATGGAGGATGAAGCCAATCAGATAATATACCTATCCATTCTTACTTGTCTGGCTTCCAACGGGTACGAGGAGCAATCAGTATAAATTTTGCTATATTTTTCAATATGTGATGCAGTATATTGACCATACCACTATTTTAGGCTTGGTTCAAGTAACTTCTTATAGACTATAAAACGTTCTAACTATACAGGTCCAGAGACAATTACGAGTGTGTAGACAGCTATACAGATCCAGAGACAGCTTTTTGAGACAGGTCTGTCTACACAGACAGCTTTTCGAGACAGGTCTGTCTATGGAGACAGCTTTTCGAGACAGGTCTGTCTACACAGACAGCTTTTCGAGACAGGTCTGTCTATGGAGACAGCTTTTCGAGACAGGTCTGTCTATAGAGACAGCTTTTCGAGACAGGTCTGTCTATAGATACAGCTTTTCGAGACAGGTCTGTCTATGGAGACAGCTTTTCGAGACAGGTCTGTCTATGGAGACAGCTTTTCGAGACAGGTCTGTCTACACAGACAGCTTTTCGAGAAAGGTCCAGAGACAGCTTTTTGAGACAGGTCTGTCTACACAGACAGCTTTTCGAGACAGCTTTTCGAGACAGCTTTTCGAGACAGGTCTGTCTACACAGACAGCTTTTCGAGACAGGTTAGTAGTAACGGGGGCACCTGAGCCTGAGAATTTTTTCGATACCGTGGGAAAAATCTCTAAATCGGCGGCGCCTTTGAACTGAAACAGCTATACAGGTCTAGAGATAGGTTTGTATACACCTATACAGGGCTAGAGATAGGTTTGTATACAGCAATGGTGAGCAAGGGTTAGTTTGGGTTAGTTATAGGTTAGCATAGGACCCCCCCCCCACATCGTTGGGACAGTTAGGTTACCTGAAAAAGGAGTGAGTGAGAGGAAAAGACATAGTGAGCTTTTGCCAAATACGATTAGAGCAATTATTTGTGGTCCTGGTAATTCAGCGTCGCGACGCCGTGACGTCATCAGTCAGCTGTCAATGTCATCTGACAATGTCATTCAACTGTCAATGTCACCTGTCAATGTCACCTGTCAATGTCAGTCACCTGTCAATGTCATCTGTCAATGTCAGTAAGCCAGCTCAACTTACCCGCTCTCTGATGCGTCATCTATAAACCCCGTCTGACATTGACAGATGACATTGACAGGTGACTGACATTGACATTGACATTGGCATTTTATAATTATTATTTCCCGCACTGATAAAATTGATTTACTTCGAATGGTTCAACTGGTAAAGGTTCTGAAAAATTAATTGGGGTTTGAACTTGAATTCAATGCTGTCGTATAAGCGAAATAATTTTCTTATTAAAGACTCGGGGATCTCGACGCTTCCTTCTTGTGCATACCATATCCATTTTCAAGATTTACTGGCACCTTAATCTGCGATACCATACGCAGCGGTATGACAAAAGTTCGTTTCAATGTTTTCAAGACAAGAGGTTTTAATTACCTCGTAAAATTCTTTGAAAAAAAAAAAAATGGTCCGCGGTCGGATACATTAACTAAGTGTATTACCTAGTTTGTTTATCGTTATTTATTTTCCAGTAACGTCGCGCCCGTAGACTAAACAATGGCATCATATGCTATAAGTCTACACAAATCAGTCTTTTTACATCTCTCGAACAGTGTCAAACATAGTGCAAAAACAGTTTAAAGAGTTAGCAAGCTAAACGCAGCTATAGGCAGATCGCAAAATAATAAATACAAATACGAACGAAATAGCTATTTACCTAACAAGTGCGGAAAATGAATTTTTCCGCACGCGGCTGCCGTTCACCGAACGACGCGTAGCGGAGTTCGGTGATGCAGCCGAGTGCGGAAAAATATTTTCCGCAAGTGTTAGGTACAATATTTTTCCTACAGGCGAAAAAATGTAAAATTTTTCTTTTTTTTTTTCGACATATCAGTGCGGTAAAAATTTTTCCGCACTGACAGCCGTGCGGAAAAACTTTTTCCGCCCTGATATGTCAAAAAAAAAGTTTTACCGCACCGTGCGGGAAAGCTCATTTTCCGCACGCATATCAGTGCGGAAAATCGATTTTTCCGCACGGCTGTAGGAAAAGATACAAACGAATAAATACAAAAAAATATAAACAAAAATTAGGGTTTTTTTAACCAGCTGGGCAATTCTGTAATTTTCGTTTATATCGCGGAACCAAGCTAAAGCTAAGCTAAACCATAGCGAAGTTGATTTTTGTTGATATTCTATAAGTTGTTCGCTTCGCTTCCGCTTCGTTTTCCTAGTGTCACACGACTGAATTCGAGTTTGAACGACGTATGCAAAAATAATTATGGCAACATTGTAGATATCTGAGCCCAAAGCAAAAACTGTAAAAAAAGAAGAGAAAATCAAAAGGAACATATTATGGAACTAGGGTTTCCATAAAGGTTTTTCGGAATTCAGGACAAAGGAGTCAAGAAATCCGGACAAAATCCGGACTTTGCCGAAATAGTTATTAAGAGTGTGTAAAGTGAAAGGCGAGTGTGACAAAATTCACATTTGTGAAAAAAGGTTCACTTTACACACGTATTGCATAATATACAAACAATTTTCTACTACCAGTGAAATATGTAATATGTGTGAAAAAATAACTTTAGACAAATACTTTACGCACTAATGCGTAAAGTAAAGTAATTTACTAGAAAAAAATTACAGTGTAGACATCTGTCATTGACCTTACTTCATGCACTAGTAGGCAATTTTGCGCGAGGATAACATTGGAACATAATCAAGCATAATCTGATTATGCTGGGTTATGTGATGTGTCAACTGTGTCATACTCCCCTAACTCCCTCACCCTTCAATTCTGGGCCTGCGAGTGACGTCACTACCAGCAGTTTATAGTGATGACGTCACCCGCAGACCATGATGGAATTCTTGCGATTCAGGCTTTGCTAGTGAGTTAATTTTTTCGTCGATTTCAAATGTAGAAAGTTTTCGGTCTGTTCTCACAGAAGAAGTTAAGAGCCGGATTTATAGTCGCTGCTTGAAGTTTCCTCAGGCCTCAAGGAGGCTTTGAACGTTTAGAATTAAGATGACTAACCTGTAAAATAGTAGCAAGTGTCCATTCTAAACTCACGACCTTCAAGGAAGACCCAAGAAACGACTATAAATTCGGCCCTAAGTGTTCTTGATCCTCGAGTATCCCAGAATTTGATGATGGGTGAGTTAGGGGAGTATGACACAATTGACATATCACATAATCTAGCATACTCGAGAATGCTTGGTTATCCTCGCGGAAAATTGCCTAGTGACCCTAGTGAGTAAAGTGACTTACTTCAAGTACTAATGCGAGAAGTAAAATTTTACGTCTTTTGGATAGTGCGTAAACTGAGTATGAGTGTTTTCACGATCTCTGAGTTTTCCGGACATTGTTCCGAATTCCGGCCGGACTTCCCCGGACACCCTAAAAACCCAAACATGTCCGGGTAAATCCGGACGTATGGAAACCCTATATGGAACATACCCCAAATTTGGATTTTGATTATTTTGAAACTTCAATGACATAATTAATCATTCCTATTTTTCTTTCTATAATATTTATCTTGCATTTTTCATATTATTGTGTGATGAAAATGTTGCCGGTACAATTTGATGTAGGTATATACAGAGCTCGAGCAAAGAAATCAACTCAGGTTAACGCGAGAAGACAGTAGGTTCCTCCGAACAATGAATAAAAAGACTGTATATAATACCTTAGATATTTGAGCTAGAAGTGGCCCATTTGGTTTAAGAGATAGGAGGTTGAAACGGATGTTTTTTGACCTTTTCTCCATGTTGCACAGTCAAAATTATAAATAAATTGATGAATGAAATTTGATATAGTCCAACAAATACCATTTTAAAGTCACGTGATTTTTCTCTATCCTTGTTGAATACACCTCAAACAGCGGTGATAGTAAAATTGACAAAAAAATTGCTGTCTAATTATTGTTCATAATATTCTTACCTGAAATAGAATCCGTCACTGTCATCAATTAGTTTGTCAGTGTTATTTTCGAAAATAATACAACAAACAAACACAGCTAATAATTTTGACCATATTAACCTTTTTCCAACTCGAAAAAAAGCAAATAGAAAACGGGTACCCAGTTTAAGTTCAGAATGTATTACAACAGACAGCGGATGTGACAAAAATGAGTCTCGCAACAATTGCAAGTATTAAAATTGCCCTCTGATTGGTCAATACTACTTCAGAAACGCGTTTGTAAAATGCTAGTGGGAAATGGTATTTGTCGGACTTTAGAGTGAAATTAAATTGTGCAAACAATGAAAAATCAACATAATGAAAACCTCGTCAAGATCAAAACCAATAATATAACCCGTAATTTTCTAGCATGACGATGATCGACAAATCTCTATGGAAAATGGAAATTTTCCAGTGGAAAGCGGAACAAAACGCAAGCCAAAATTCATCGCTTTCGCTTTGCAATCGGCTTCGTGATCGGAGTCGCCGATTCGTCCCGAAAGATGTTATAGAATAACAAACCGAACAAAGCGTCCCATAACGAACGTCATTGTTTCGCTTTGAGCTTATAGAATCCGCCCAGAACTTTTTAAATTTTCACTTTAACGCGCGTCGGGTACAACAACACAATTCAGAAATTCGAATTTTCAATTTCAAAATGACAAAAAGGAATTATTGAAATATGGCCGCAGTTGACTGTGCCGCTTTAGTGCCGACCCAAAATTGACTGTGGCGGGCGCTATTTTGGCTCACAAAAGGAATTATTGAACGACACGTTAAAATCGGCAGTGGTGAACTTTGGCAGTGGCATGTCATGTTTTATTTTCATATTCCTAACCTAAAATTGCAAAATGTAAATACGTGTTTGGTGTTCTTTAAATGGTTCTTCTTGTAGTTTTTTGTTGAATTTGTTTTGTTATTTCATCTATATTTTATAATGGAAGATATTGGAGGCCGTATTATTAGGGGATGGCAATGGGGATGATGACAATGTGGGATACGTCATTCTAGACCACATTTCAAGGGACGAGAATGATGAAAGGCGGGTGCCCGTGGTCATTCAAACGAAGTATTTGTGACTTTCACTTTATACTGTCTCTCATTTCATAAGAGCCCATTCTAATGAAAAAATCCAACACATGCAATCAACAGAACAGACAAATCAGTAAAAAAACCTATAAAAACACAACACCAAACACCGCTAAGAAGCCACTAACCTGTCACTGGAAATTGAAGAAATAGGTTTGGTCGGACTTCGTTTAAAATCAGTTCTGAATTGAACTGCGCTTGCGCATTTATTCATATCGAACATATGTAAACCAATGCGCAAGCGCAGTTCAGTTCAGAATTGATTCTGAACTAAATCTGAACAAACCAATAAATGTAAATTAATAAAAAAGTGAGGTCAACATTCGAATAAGCCTTGACGGACGTCAACTTAAAATAAAAAAGAGACATAGGGACATGACTGTGCCTGTTTTTGGCCTGTTTTTATTTTCCACAAATAGTGGAAGGCACAAACTTTATTAGTGGCGGCACTAAAAATTAACAGTACTGCCACAACGCACACATCTCAAAAACGTCAAAATATTGCCTAGCGCTATTAGTGCCTGGCATTTTATACTCTTCAATAATTCCCTAAAACCAACCAACACAAATCACTATCCACAGATTCCTGCAAATTTCCTTTATCTCTCGACATATCGCTATGGTTGACTGAAAACCTATAACTAAAAATCTTCGTCACGAGTCTTCCATTTGAGAATTTTTTCTAGAGAGGGTATGTTCTGTGATATGTCACACAAATTAAATTAAGATGTTATAGAAAGAGGGCAAAAAAAACTATACTTAAGTATAAACAATAGGCTGGGAAGTGTTAAAATTTTACGCCTTATGAACAAAATTTTACATGAATCTCTCATTTTAGCTCCAGTTGAATACCTTATGGCTCTTTTTTGCAGCACAAAAACACTATTAACACGTTCGCTGCCAAGTACGAGTTAACTCGTAGTAGACAATCTTATTACAGGTGCCAGCTACGAGATGACTCGTATTTTGCATCGTGTCGTTCAAAGTCAAATACGAGTATATTCGTTGTAAATACATGTTAATGGGGGTGCCTGGCCTACGGGACATGTATAAGAATATCACACAGACATAGTTGAACAAAAAAAAAAAAAATTTAAACATGGTAGTCCTTGGTATGGTATGGTATGGTATGGTATTTTTTTGCAAAAATATGGGTCAGGTACTACTTTGGATGAATATTTTATGTTATTTAGACCTATTTCGATGATAAAATATAGTTTTTCAACATTGGCATTTTGGACCCGATCAACCGAAATCTCTCTGGCAGCGAACGTGCTAAACAACTGCATAGAACATGTATCCATGAACCTGAAACAGCGTTGCCAGACGTACGACAGGTGTGGTATTTGTACGACAGTTTAGGGCATATTCGTTACAAGAGAATCAATGCGTACGGTAGTACGGTAACGTACCACAGTTTTGAAATATTGGGTTGATTGGTAATATTTTATGGCATTATGTACCACATTTCTACATTCTCCTTTTTTTCTTATGTGTGTTGGCCAAATTGGGTAAAAAATCTATGACAGATTTTCAAAGCTTGTTGCTTGAAAACATTAGTCTATAGGCAATTTTTCGCGAGGATAATCAAGCATAATTAATCGATTATGCTGGATTATGTGATGTGTGAATTGTGTCATACCATACTCCCCCAACTCTCTTACTATCAAATTCTGGGATACTCGAGAATCAAGAACACTTAATTTCTTGTGAGAAAACAGACCGAAAATTATTTTTTCTACATTTAAAATCGACGAAAAAATTCACAAACTCACTAGCACAGCCTGAATCGCGAGCATTCCATCAAGGTCTGCGGGTGATGTCATAACTATAAGCTGCTGATAGTGACGTCACTCGCAGGCCCAAAATTTGATGGGGAGGGAGTTAGGGGAGTAGAAGTATGATACAATTGACAGTTTATCAGTTTATATAAGATCTATTTCTGCAGAAATCACAAACCAGTCAGTCAATTTCATTGGTTGAAACTAGTTTTCTGACTGTTATCAACCAATGAAATTCGCTCTGACTGGTTTGTGATTTCTGCAGAAACAGACCTATAGTACCTATTTATATCTCACTAGATTCTGATTGACACATTACATAACCCAGCATAATCAGATAATGCTTGATTATCCTCGCGAAAAATTCCTTCAAGCTTGAGAAAGTTGTTATAAAATTTTTGAGCATTTTAGGATTTATCAATGTTCGAGGATTATTCGGATAGACATTTTTTCAATAAATAGTTTTATTTGATTTCCCGATACTCCTGTTGTTGTAATTTTTAATGCAAGGTCTATTTTCAAGTTTTCAACATTTTACGCTCTCAAATAAATCATATTTTTTCTAGTAAATACATATGTACTAAAAACGTAAGGTTGTACCACAAGTATTCGTGGCGCGTACGTCCCTGTACGACATTTTATGACAGTAGCGTGCCTGACGGGCCCGCAGGGCCCGCGGTGCGGGAGGGCCCCGGGATGTTTGGGGTCCCCAAATTAAACAAGGTATTGGCGATTTCAATAATCAATGCGGCACCTGGCGGAAATATTTGGCACTAACTTAACGAGTAATAGATCGTTTGTTTACATACCGTATTGGAATATTTTCTTGCTTTTTCGATGTTTTCTGTTCGTTCCTAATTTAAATTACGTATTTTGTGTCGAAAAGTGGGAAATGATAAAGGGAATTAAAGCTTTTATTGTGATTCTGTGAGGTGCTATTATTACAGGAATTCAATGGCATCTGCCTCCAAGTCCAAGCGGCCAAGCATAACAAACTGCTGTGTATACGAATGCCATTCCCGAAAAGGTGCAGACAGAACTATTCATTTTCATTATTTTTCTAAAAAAAAATAGTGATAGTGCTTTCTACGCCAGCCAGCAGGTAGGATAAAACCGAGGGGGAAGCCACCTACCTAATTTTGTACACCAAAAATTCTAAAATTCTGAAAAATGCTAATTTTCATGTTCGTATTGTCCCAAAAAATTCTAAAAAATCCCAATAAATTGGGCAGGCTCTTGAGCATGTGCAATAAATAAAAATTCTAAATTATTTCTAAAAAATTCCAGTTCAATTCTAAAAAATACTGAATAATTCTAGAAATTGCTAAAAAATATTAAAAAATGCAAAAAAAAATACTGATAATTCTGAAGAATTCTAAAAATTCTATCAGTTTGTACAGGGAGATCTATTATAAATGTCGACCCTGCTAACTTTATCATTTGACGTATTTGACAGAAGCGTCAACTGTCAAGTACAAAAGTTTTAAGAATGTATCAATTTTTATAACTAAGTTAGTTTTAGGCATACAGGGTGCGTCAAAAAAGTGCAGAGTGCAGCAGTGTAAAGTTATATTTTTTTAAATGGAACACCCTGTATATTGTGCGCTTATTTGTTAGTCCCCTTACCAGTTCCAGCACCATACCAGATAATATGATTTCAACGATATACGGTTTGATATGTTCATCTCTCTGTTTATCTTCAATAGTTATGGGGAAAAACGCGAAAATCCCTTGCTAGTTCTCTCATGTTATTTTTTCAGAAATAATAATAACTGGATTTATTATAATATAATATTTCACCTTGTATGTTAATGAATAAAATTTGAACAATAAACTGTTCATAAAAAAAATTCTCTAAAGCTTAAATGGTATAATTTTTCTTTTTTCAATATGAAACTTTGAAAGGAGTTTTCATGTTTTTCCTTATAAATATCGAAGATAGACATCAAATCGTATATCGTTGAAATCATGTTAAAAGGGACTAACAAATAAGCGCACAATATGCAGGGTATTCCATTAAAAAAAATATAACTTCACACTGCTACACTTTTTTGACACACCCTGTAAGGTAAGGTGGGGTAAGTGCGACCAGAAATTTCAATAGTGTCAGTTCAATGTAGTATCAAAATTTTATTTATGCGAATTGAACTTTCTATTCTTGAACATAAGACACCCAAATAGTTCCATTTAAAGCCATTCCATCAAAATCGTCAAATTTGAACGATAGATAGAATGGGTGATGTATATTTTTCTGCATGCATGTGATTGCACTTTCCCGAAGCCATCGGGAAAGTGCAATCAGATGAAATATTCTTTTAGAATAAGTAAAATAACTGTGCCAAAACCACTAAATGTTATCATTTATGTTAGAAGAAAATAAAGAAATTATTAAAATACATGTCTGTATTTAAATAAGAAACCACTCAAACTTTACTAATCAAAAAAATTGAAAAGAGGTGTTTTTCCAGATTTCACATCTCGAACAGCATATTCTATATAGATCTACTTTGTTATATCCTGCTCCTTTTTTAGTTTTTCTGACATAATTTCTAACCATCTGAAAAAAAAGTGAATTTTTCTTATCTTCCACATTAAAACTGTAATCGGGAAAGTGCAATCATAGGTTGATTGCATTTCACCGCTAGATAATGATTGCATTTACCCCAGGTACACATTTAATAGGGTAAGTGCAATCATATAAATAAACAAAAGGCCTAATACAATAATCGATTATATCATTAAAAACAATTTTAAGCCATGTTATTCGTAGTTAATTCCGTTGAAATAATTGCTTTACCTTTATTTTATTTTCTGTAGATCATATTTTAAGAAACCCTTGTTGAGCGAAAATACAACCAGTTTTCATGTTAAAACAAATATCGTGCTCTTAATTTTTGAAGTTGTGTCTATTATGACACGCATTTGTGACAGGTCTTTAATTTAACAGAACTCGAAAAGATGGTAATGGTATCGATAATCTATAGTGGGTTTTGGAGACAAGATAATGAATGATTACAATTACCCCACAAATGCGCTTGCCCCACCTTACTATACAGGGTGTCCCACGGTGGATGGCGTATTAGACGTTTATAGAGAACTAAAAAGCGGATCATTTTGAAAATTTGGCAACCGGGATAAATGACCGTGATCTACACTTTAAAAATATTTTTGTTTATGCGGTGTTGCCGCTTCTACTCTAAACCAGTGGCAACATCGCTATTTTTAATGAAACAACCTGTATGTGATTGCATATTTGGATTCTACGTAAAATTCTGAGAAGATTTTATGTGATATACCCTATACCTAAGTTCAACTGTTTTGGAAATATTGACAGTTGAAAATTGACTTTTTGCAACTTTGACAGTTAATTTCAGAGGAAAACCGATCTTACATTCATATCTTAGATTTTCGTAAACTATCATTTGACACCAACTTTGAATTTAACCGGAGATTAAATTTAATTGGAATTTTTAATCATGGATTAAATTCAAAATTGGTGTCAAATGATAGTTTATAAAAATCTAAGATAGGAATGTAAAATCCGTTTTTTTCCAAAATTAACCGTTCAGGTTTTACAGCCTCTCAAAGTTGCAAAAAGTCAATTTTCAACTGTCAATATTTCCAAAACAGTTGAACTTAGGTATAGGGTATATCACATGAAATCTGCTCAGAATTTTATGTAGAATCCAAATATGCAATTAAATACGGGGTGTTTCATTTAAAATAGCGATATTGCCACTGGTTTAGAGTAGAAGCGGCAACACCGCATAAACAAAAATATTTTTACAGTGTAGATCACGGTCATTTATCCCGGTTGCCAAATTTTCAAAACGATCCACTTTTTAGTTCTCCATAAACGTCTAATACGCCATCCACCGTGGGACACCCTGTATGTCTAAAACTGACTTAGTTAAAAACTTTCGACAATTTATTGAAACTTTTGTATTTGACACTTTTGTCAAAAATGTCAAATGAAAAAGTTAGAAGGGGGTGACATTTATAATAGATCACCCTGTACACCAAAATTCTAAGAAGGTTTCCCGCTGGGGGAACCCACCTACATAATTTTTTTCTAAAAAATTCTAATTCAATTTTAAACAATACTAAAAAATTCTAAATAATTCTAGAAAATGCTAGAAAATACTAAAAAATGCTAAAAAATTCTAAGAAATTCTAAAAAATTCTATCAGTTTGTACACCAAAATTCTAAGGTGGTTTCCCCCTAGCATAAAACTGTGGCCCATCAAGGTAGCTGTGGCCAAACTCAAAAACAGGCCTCCATTTCCCATATTTCTTGTTGTATGGATACGAAATGCACAAAAGAAAGTCACAATGTTCAAAATTTAAAAAATATAGTAAAAAAACCACCGAAAAAACTACGAGAACAACGAAAGAATTAGCGGAAGAAATACGAATGCATATAAATACAATGCTGAACGTCAAAATATTACTCGTTCTCCGCCATATTTGTTTACAAACGCCAGCGCCCCCATCGGTAGTCGAAATTGCCAATTCTTCTCACAGAAAATATGTTTCCACTTACGTTAGTTCGAGTGTCAGTTAAAGAAAATTTTCAAAAAAATCGAAGTAGTAAAGTCCGTCGATTTTAATCTGATGATCTCTAAAAAATGTGAGCTAGTGACTACCTACGTTAGAACGCTAATGGTCACCTAACGTCACACCTGTTTTTGCCATATACTTCACCCCCTCGCTCCTCATACGGAAAGTGTCAGATCAAAATCTACGGACAATACTTATTTTTTATTTCATGTTATGATCTTGATGATTGATGATAATTTTTTTTATATTTTTTGTTTACTTTTATTTTTATCGAAACTGTTCGGGGCCCCCAAGGAAAATCTCGCGGGAGGGCCCCCAAGAAACTCGGCACGCCCCTGGTTTTTGAGCATTGTGTACCACACTTCCATATTAAGAGTCTGGCAACGCTGCCCTGAAACACAGTCCATGTCTTAAGTGACTTTCTATGAGTGAGAAATATACATTTCTTACGGTCTGTAAAACAAGCTCTCCAGAGAGAACTGTCATTGTAAAGCAGTTGGAAGCAAGTTTTTTCCCAAGGCTTTCTATATGTGATTGGAATTTAAGTCTGCCATCAAAGAGAAGCCTCGAAGTGCTCGACAAGGATATGTCATCAGCTTTTGATATTTTCAAGTGTGCACTTAAAATGCCTGACATTAGTTTTGGACAGCGTCGGACTGGGCCTAAGGGGCCCGGGTGGCTGACAGACTTAAGGGGCCCGCTGCTTGCCTATATTGAAATTAATTAAACAGTGTATGCACGTGATCAAAATGAATGACATAAGCACGTCGCATTGTTGCCGCTATTTACTTTCGTTTTACTTTGACATACCATGTCTAGTAAAATTTGTTATCACTAAAGCAAACAAACATCGATTTTTATATGTATGGATAGTGTATTATGAACATAATCTATAAAAAACTACTCACTTTTCGCCATAAATTTGATTGCGAATAGAGCTAACATCAAGGTAATCTTGATTCGTAACCCGCTTCTTATGTGGACGTTTTTTCTTTGGTGAATTTAACGCTAAATTATCCCTAACTTTTTGAGAGATTTTACATTGGATTCTACTCACAGTGGTTATACCAATATTCAGTGCAGCTGCAACACGCTGAAAAAATATTCCCAATTAAAGCCCCAGAAGATTTATATTTGATAGTGTCAATATACTCCACCTCTCTAACGCTATTTAATGGCAAAAAGGGGCCCCCATTATCTTGTTCCTGTTCAAAGTAACTAATCAGAGACGCAACGAGTTTCTGACTCTGACTATTTAATGACTTTGGCATTTTATAGATACACAAATAGAAATAATTTCAAATTATTGGCAACATAACCCATTATTGGAAACATAACCCATGAGTGCCAACCTAAATGTCATTTTATCGGCCGATTCGGTTAAATGCCAACAGTGTTCTGTCTTTTTTTAACTAAGGTTAAATAAAAAGGAGAATGAGCTCTCAGCTTGAAACGAATTTTAATTTCTTACAAACTGCAATTGGCAATAATTTCGACGTCATTGATCACGTGCATACACTATTTAAATAATTTCACTATAGGAGAGCATTTATGTCGACCAACAAACCAAATTGTGATAATGATAAAGTAGGCAAGAATTTTTGGATGTTTTTATTGTCAAAGATATACATTTATAAAATCCAAAATTAGCCAATCAACATTTTTTTTAAACGAGCAGATGTTTCAACCAGACTGTCAATAACTCGTTCGTAAAAACGGCCATCCTCGTCATCCTTGATAAAATCCGATTCAGTATTCAGGATAATCAATGAATCCAGCAGTTCTTGTCCTAGTAGAGAACGAAGCCTCGTTTTGATGCGTTTTAGGGAGGAAAATCGTCTTTCATAAGTTACTTGCGTATCTCGTTTACGTGAGGATTGTACAATCAGCTACATATAAGTTGGAGTACGTACTTATGTGCATATGCTGTATTGAGACAAAAGTTTCCATGCACATGGATTGTAAGTTCGGCAAGCATTGGAGTCTCTTGCAGACAAGCAGCTATCGCCGATCTCTTCCTGTTCTTCGTCTTCTTCCTCACTCTGAGAATCTAAATCATTTGTATGTTGCTCCTGAGTCCCGAGATGAAACGCATTCGACCCAAATAGTTTTAGAAAGTTCTTTGAAACTTTTTGCAAAAGATTCGAGTTCTTTTGATAGTTATTCTCGATCGATATTGGGCATTGGCATTATTGGCAAATGATGCGATTGACTTTAATGCGTCAATAGGAAGTCCGTTTTTGTCAATTTCGTGGAAGTTTTTCGGATCCAAACAAGCGGCATCCTTCATTAAATGCTCGTTGCAGTTGCATTTTTCATCTATTTTAACTAGCGCCGTGTTGATGATGACCTTGAACACAGTAATAGAGAAAAATCTCTTTGGGTCCGTAAATAAAAGTCAAACTTCGTCTTGACATAACTCATCGTGTTTTTTCGATGTTCTCCGTAATGGCAGAAGTCTCTATCTCAACATCGATGTTTTCGATTTGAACTAATTCTTGAACTTGGAGTGTTAGAATGAGATACCGAGAATCAGCGCGCGCGCGATTTGCGTAATGGTGCTGACTTGACTGGCTAGCCCGCGCTAGCTTGTGCCTGTTTGGCCAATCGAGTCAGTAGTCAGTGTTGCCAATTTGTACGATAATAATTGTGGGGACGCACGATAAAAGACCATTAGTACAATATTAAGTTAACTCGTTCGATACATGTGCATGCGCGCATTGATTGGTGGAGTCAAGCAGCCTAACTTATTTATAAAAACAAAAGCATTACCTGATGGGGGCCCGCACAAGCCAGGGCCCGGGTGGGGTGGCAAATGCCGCCCTGACCATATGGCCAGTCCGATCCTGGTTTTGGATATATTCAGTGTTAATTGATTAGCGTCAAACCACTGCGTGAGAGCAACTCTGTCCCTATTTATTTTGTTACTCAAGAAACCCTTACTAGCGTCGTGCCATAATATAGTTGCGACATCCGCAAACAATGTAAATTTCCCCGAGATGCCAAGATCAGTAATATCATTAACATAAATTAAAAACAATATTGGACCAAGAACAGACCCTTGAGGCACCTCATACTGTTACCTGTCCAGAAACATCTCCTCCAAAGCGAATACTTTAAATCCTATCTTGCAAATACCTTTCAAACCATTTATAAGAGGATCCCCTAAGGCCCTAAATCCATAGGACTGCGGTTTCCACAGCAATTATCTGTGACTGACACAATCAAAAGCTTTCGTCAGATCACAGAACACTGCTGCGGCAACGTTGTTGTCATATAAGTCTTAAGAAAAGTTCCTCAAGAAATACAAATATTGCATCGGAAGTCCCCTTAGAAGCCCGAAAGCCATATTGCTCGGGACTGAGAATTTTTTTTTTAATTTAAAAATGAAACGATTCTGTAGGGGCAACAGGGACAACAGAAAAAAAGAGAGTTTTTTTTGTGTGTTTTTACTTTTAGTGGATAGGGAAGAGAATGAAAGTCAAAAGAGCGAACTCTTTAACAAAACACCATCTATTGCTTCACAATCACAAATCACAGGCAAAGTTTACATAGGTAAACACCGGAACAACAGCACCCGGTTGAAAGTGTATGGGTAAATTTCAACACGTAAATAACAAAAGCTCGTACTAAAGCTTCTTGAATAATTACAGAATCAGTTCGATATCGAGTTCACTGGAAATTTTATCCGATTTTCTCGACTATTTTTTAGAACGTTAGAGAAGAGAACAATGAGAGCAGAAAGATTAGAAAGAAGCGTGCGGCCTTACCGCGTTACCGCGTCAGGAGCAATGACCCATGCATGTGCAACTCTTATGGCGTAATTTGTTCCGCTAAAAGCTTGCGACTACAGACGGCAGAGGCGCTGTCGTCCAATGCTGTTGTCAGATTTATACATAAAAACTCCAGATTATTCTTTATTTGTTTTAAAAAGCTTCCAACAATAGGAAAAGAAAAGTCGTGTACCTCGCTAACATATAATTGTTAGTAGTACGATTTGAAATTACATTTCTTTTTCAAAACCAATATGCTTTTGACATGTGGCAGCATCGCTTCACTTTTCTGACTTTTACTTTTTCATTATATTTTGACAAATTTTGACACATTCCATTTTTATTCAATAATTTGAATCAGAGATTGAAAATTTTCTCCGTTCAAAGCAAAATGGTTTTATCTTGTTGTGTGGAAATGTGTGAAAGCCGAGGGAACAGAGTAAAAATTCATCGAATTCCGAAAAATGGTGAACAGGTATGTTTCAATCCCTACATTATACCGAAATCGGGATTTTATCTCCTGTAATTTTACCACTGTAACTTATTTCTTTCTTTTTAGGTGTTCATTTTATGCCTGCAAAACGTTTACAATCAAAAAATCTTATTCATTGTAGGTACCTATCATTGATTAGATTGATATTATACTGTAGTTAATAAAGTAATTCAAAATTGTTATTTTTGTATTTAATACATGGATTAATTAGTATGTAACTCTTCGGTATGTGATCAAGAGACTGTTTATCATAATTTTATTTCCACTAGAAACATATTAAATTATTCAGTGCTAGTGGCAATAAAAAATGATAAACGGATCCTAAAGAAAAAAAAAATTAAATTTAAAAAGGAGTGCTTCCCGCGCTCTCAAGTTGCTGACTACACACGCGAGAGGGCGCTGTAATCAGGAACAAAATGTTTGTATTGAGTTGCCTATCTATATTATAGGTTCGAGAGAGTTTTGTATCCCTTATCTATGCAATGACCCCTTTCAAAGCATTTTCAAAGTCTAATGGCAACTGATTTCACTTGTTTAAATAGAAATCAGAGCAAATTCTTTACTACGCCACCTGTTCCGCGACAACAACAAGATCATGCAGTTTTAATTGGTGCACCGACTCACCTGATTTTTAAATTGGCCAATCAGGGCGCAAGAAACATATCCTTGGAATTATGGGATCTAGCAATAGCAAATGTCCTTGAATAATAGGGCACCAAATAAATATATTATTTGGTTTTAATTCAATTTTTAGCATCTGAATTATTTCTATATTTTTTAAATTATTATTACCTATCTTTGAATTATTGACATTAAACATTAACATTCTCCCCCGCGTTGAAGCTTCAGCTTCAACAAAAATTAAGAAGCAACAAAGATGGGAAGTTAAGAAATAGCGAAAGCAACCAAAAATGGGAATTTAAGAAATAGAGAAAGCCTATGAGTTTAATAAGTTTGATGTGGGAGAAGGCACAATTTTGTTATTGGCCTAGTGAACTCTCCAGTTGAAGTCCAAATCTTGCCACTCGAACCTTTCCATCTTTACCTGGAATAGGCTCTAAGACACGAGCTAGGGGCCAATTTAGTGGGGGAACATCATCCTCTTTCAGGAGAACAAGGTCATTTTCTTTTAAATTTTCCTTTTCTTAGAACCATTTTAGCCTATTTTGTAGGCGGTTCAAGTATTCGACAGACCAGCGCTTCCAGAAGGTCTGCTGGATCCTCGAAATGTACTGATACACGAAAAGGCGGTTTTCAGGAATACTGGTAATATCTTTTCCAGGATGAGATGCCAATGGTGCGCCAATTAAGAAATGGCCAGGAGTTAAGCAGTTCAAATCTGCAGAGTCGTTTGAAATAGGGCTTAGCGGTCTAGAGTTGAGTATAGCTTCAATCTGGCAAAGTACTATCGAAAATTCCTCGTAAGTGAAATTGGCGTTACTAATAAGTCTCCTCATGTGTTATTTCGCACTTTTAACAGCCGATTCCCAAATCCCTCCCCAATGAGGAGACCTTGGAGGAATAAATTTCCATGTCGTTTCATTTTGTGACAGAAAGTCTTTTATAGAATTTGAGTTGGTTTTATTTTTGAAGAAACCATATATTTATTTATTTTATCCCATTTTGACGTTTAAAAATGACATAAGCTATTTTAGGGTTCGAAAAAAGAACGGTTCTAGAACGGTTCAAAACAATCGCACAGTTTATTATTGAAATTTGTGATAGCTAAGCCGTTGTCATTTTGTTGATTGATGAACTGTACTGCGAGATGTACAAGGTCATCTAAGACGACTGAACAGGGGCTTATTTTTGACCTTTTCCGTTCCTGTAGTTTTGAAAAATTGGCATATTTTTTCTGGAGAATTCAAAAATGGTACCAAAAAATCATTTGAACTAAACACCAAAGAGTTACGCCATGGATGAACTGTTTTTCAAATGGAACATGGAACACCCTGTTTATTATATAATTTCTGGAAATCTCGCATTTTTAACGTCTATTCCTTTGAAAATATTTAAAATTTCAATGTTTTATCCTTATGTGATGGCGACAAAATATGTTAAATTTATTTTGACTTTGAATAAAAGGTGATTATACCTCTATCACCTATGAATATATTAAATTGAAAAGGAAAAGCTAAAATTATTAAGCATAAAACATTAAAATAAAATAAGAACAGCGGAATATCAAATATTTTCAACAGAATAGACGTAAAAAATGGGACTTTTCCAAAAATCATACAAAAACAGGGTGTTTCATTTGAAAAACAGTTCACCCATGGCGTAACTCTTTGGTTTTTGGTTCAAATGATTTTTTTGTACCATTTTTGAATTCTCCAGAAAAAAATATGTCAATTGGCTATTTTAAATTTTTTCAAAACTACAGTAACAGGGAAGGTCAAAAATAAGCCCCTGTTCAGTCGCCATTGGATGACCCTGTACATCTCGCAGTCTTCTTTTACTTGTGTATATTTTGGAGCAGAATTGCAAAGATATCCAACAAATGGTAGGTAATTTATTTTGAGTGCGTGAGAAGAAAGCCTTAGGTACAATCAATAGGAATTATTGTGAAATAACATGAAGTTGTGATATTTTCAATATAACTTTGCATTGGGGAATGGCAGGAGAGTTAGGGACCACTCCAGCTGCCGGCAAGATGTACTTTCCCATTCTTTAGGATCACAGGAATACGATTTTGAGCATTTTTGTCGGTCCTCACATTTTGCATACTCATATCCGTCTAACTCCCGGTCTAAACCGTCCTTTTTTCGAACCCGAAAATAGCTATTATTGAACGCATAATAACAAAGGTAAGTAAACATTTATCACCTGAGTGATTTAAAATATTTTTAACTCACTCTCGGTTTTTAAGTCACTTTGCCAGTATGAAAATCTGCTACGAATACAGACAAACAACTAGTTATACCCTAGCAACCATCATTTTCATTAATTAACGCTTTCATATACTACAAATTGAATTATTTTTATAATTTGATTCCTATTTCTTTATTTTTGTCCATCAATATGGGAAAAACTTTTGTATACATCACGTGAGTTAAAATGTTTATTCATGAGAAGAAAGTTTAACCCACGAGCCTTAGCGAGAGGGTTAACTTAACTCACTTGGTGTATAAATAACTATTATTCAACACCTGCTAGTTATAAGAATCATTATTTGTATCAGTTTAGACAGGTAAACTATCAAATAACATTATTAACTTTATTAATTTTAACTCACTCTCTTATAACGTCAATGCAAAACGTCAGAAAATAAAAATGTTATGAATCCTGCTTTAAAAAAGACTCATTCCCAAAAAATACCTGTTGGTTTTTTTCAATTTTCATATGCTGCTCGTGTGTTATGATTTCTCAGTTGTTGGATAAAACATTGTATGCTACTCGTGCGTGTTATGTTTTTTAAGTCACTCGAGAAATTATACAAATTTTTCTCGCGTGACCTTTTTTCAACATAACACACTAGTACCATAAATAACTATTATTAAAAACTAAGAAATTACAACAAAAAATACTGGACTCAAATTGCTGCGACGTAAAGTCGATAACATATGAATCAGTGATTCTAATTACTGTACGCCTTTCCGTATGCAAGACGATGAAATTTCTTCTGTTTATTTGAAAACAGCGAAAACAATAATGAAAACTCAAATAAAGCTGACGAGGAAGTTGCAGAACTATTGAAAATAAATCAAATTTCTAACACAACTAAAATTGCCAAAACAGCAGAAATAATTTTAGGTTCAAGTAGCAAATATAACGTGAATGTGGAAAATACAATTTTATTGAGAAGCAGTTGGATAAAGTGATAAATGTTTTGAAAGATGATAATCTCAATTTTAAAGAAACCGAGAAAGTGAATGTCATACAGAAAGTTGAAAAACAATTGCGTCTATATTCAACAAACGCAAAAAGAAAATAATAAAAATTATATAAGTAAACCAACAATCAATGAAATAAAGAATATTAGAGAGGACTTAAAAGTCTCCATAAAATTTTAAACATTCATAGTGAATTTGATCACGCATTTAAGCCTCATTGGGCTGTTATTCGCTAACTACAGGACTATTAGATAGTTCGGAGTGTCGTTAAGGCAGTACATTACACCATACATAACAAGTTACTGCTTTATGGGCAAATACTGAAACCAGTATGGGCATGGAGTTGTACTGAAGAGAGTACAAAGTACTAAGAAACATTGTTAATACACTTTGGTACCTTCGACATAGTGACCTATATCGGAAGCTGAATATTGAAACTGTAACAGAGACTATAAGAAAGTACGCAAAATTACATGAAGATAGACTACATCGGTATGTGAATGTGGAAGCGATGGAGCACCTTGACAACTCTGAGCTAGTTCAAAGACTAGAAGAGTGAAGCCGTTTGAGCTAGTAAACTAAAGTTGAAAAACACAACAAAATAGTGCTACCTACCTCAGCCTTTGCTTAGACTTTCTTTTGTACATTTTGTACTTTGAATTATTATATACAGGGTGTCCCAAAAAGATACCGACAAACTTTAAGGGGTAGTAGGGGACATCAAAATAAGCATTTTTGTTTATATAAACGTATGTCCGCAAATGAGCCATTTGGGCTGTAGAGCAAAAAAACTGTTTGATACCTACTTTTATTCTTCGCAATAATTAAATCACTTTACTGATTAATTTTGCTTTATTATCAAATAAATTATGGTTTACAATAATTGTTCAAAATGTTGACCATTTACTTCAATGCAAAGATTACACCGTCGGGTCATTGACTGAAAAGTTTAGTCTACGAAACACATGTTCGTAATGAGGAAGATCTGATAGCACGAATTGGTGAGTTGTACCCATGTAGAAGCTATTCCCGGAATATTCCAAAGAGTTCGCGAGTTGAACAATTATTGTAAACCATAATTTATTTGCTATTAAAGCAAAATTAATAAGTAAACAATGTTTAATTATTGCGAAGAATAAAACTAGATACCAAACAGTTTTTTTACTCTACAGCCCAAATGGCTCATTTGCGGACATATGTTTATATAAACAAAAATGCTTGTTTTGATGTCCTCTACTACCCCTTAAAGTTTGTCGGTATCTTTTTGGGACACCCTGTATATTTATTAACTAAACCATTAGTTGTTTTTTTTGGTTGGTTGGCTTCCCTTTTTTTAAGTTTTAATGCCTTTATATTAGTTACTCTTTCCTAGTTTTTAGTACTTATTTTGTGGTAGGTAGGTACCTAATACCTACTTAACCTACTTACGTTTTTAATAATAATCATCCTTTTTCATTTATCCTCGTCGCCAATTGTGGTGCTCACTATTCTCATTTATTATTTAAATAAAACGACCAAATTTACCATTAAATCGGTTAGTACTATAGGTACCCGACTCCGTGTGTAGTGAACGTCTCCCCTTGTTCCCCGTTCTACGTCGTCGCCTACTACCTTTGTTTATTATCTCTCGTTTGTTTACTTCTTCAACCATTTTACACTATATTTTGCATACATTACGCAAATAGTATAAAGGCAATTGCATTGCTAGTAGGTTCTCTCGTTCTATTATTTCCAGGGTTTACCCCGAGTAATTAGTTCCACACGTTTCGATTGCAATCACGTAATTGATTATAAAATGTTATTCTTGATGGAGTGTCAATTAAGATAACAAATAACTTGTTGAGGCTAATATAAGTAGATAGATGAACATATTACATTAATATCAGTTAGTCGTCAATAACACATCAGAGTTCAGCAGAATGGCTCCTAAATTGTATGGTTTTTTTGGTAGCCCACCTTTCGGGGCTGTTCTTATGTGCGCTAAAGAATTAGGGCTGGAATTGGAAATTGTTATTGTGGATTTCAATGCTGGAGATCACTTAAAGGAAGATTTCGTCAAGGTGAGGATAGGATAAGAATAGATGATTTTAATCAATTAATAAATTAATTGAGTTTATTGCGTTATTTAATCAAACAAATAAGTAAAACGAAACTTTTTGAATTAGGTATTTAAAAAGTTTGGTTGGATTTGTATGTTGTTTAGAAATTTACCGGTTTTCCGAAAAATGTCTTCCAGATAAATCCCCAACGCACCGTCCCACTATTAGAAGATGATGGATTCTATTTAGCAGACAGTCATGCCATCAATGCGTATTTAGTAGGAAAATATGGCAAGGAAAACGACCCACTATATCCCAAACATGACATAAAACGCAAAGCTATCATTGATCATAGACAATATATGGATTCAAGCATTGTTGCAGCTAACGCTTTTCAAGTCACTGTGAGTATATTATTTTTCACGTTAAAAGAGATTATCCATTATTGTCGAATAATCATATTACAGAGGCCACTATTTTTGAAAAAAATCAAACCAACTGTAGCGTCTATTGAAAATTTCAGAGAAGCCTTGCAAACCATGGATAGACAAATCGAAATCCAAAACACCAAATATATTGCAGGCGATGTCCTTTCTATAGCTGATTTCAGTAACACTGTTACAATAACCAGCTGGGGATATTTTTTGCCCAATTGGCCAGAAGAATTTCCAAATATCAATGCTTATATTGAAAGGATGAAAAAAGAAGATTGGTTCAATGTAAACGACGAAGGATGGAAAAATTTTAAAGCCATAATGGATTTGTTGATGAAATAGATAGCAAACATAATTAAAAAGTTAGTTTTTGATTTTTTTTCAAGATCTTTTTAACTTATCATGATGAGCTAATAATAAATTCAATGTCAAATAATTGGGGAACTACATTAAAGTTGCCAATATCTTTGCAATGAAGCATGAGAACTAAAAACTGCATTTCATGTATGACGAGATCAAGTTTATATTAAGTATTCTGGCTGGAAAATACATTATTACCCGATTTGTGTTTGTTTTCAAATCAATCACGCATCACAATCAGTACTCTCTTATTAAAAACAAATTTCATTACTGACGTCAGCAAACATAATCGGGATTGAGGATTTACTTCTGATAATATTGCTTTTGGGTAAAAGAACCTAGTCACGCTGACCTTTTTTTTGATAAACTTGGGTTTTTCAAGATAATAAATAAATTTCTTGTTGCTCATTATTAAATTATAGGAAATCGTAAAAAAATGCGTGTTAACCTTAGAACGAGCTTTCAAATTATCAAAAGGTGTCTTCACACCAATGACGGTTCTAAAGTAGGTATTTTAGGTGTTCCTTTTGATAAAGGGCAAGCTAAAAAGGGCGTTGGAAATGGACCTAGTATTATCAGGGAATTGGGATTAATTGAAAGGCTTGAAGAAATAGGTAAGTTCCAATTCTATTATTTAATTTTTTAGCAGACTAACTTATTATTGTAGAAGGTAAATTGAATATAAAAGATTATGGAGACGTATCATATGAAATTCCTCAAGATTTGAAGACCCACAGTATACCAAACATGAAAGAATACGAGCATATCACAACTTGTAATCACGAAGTTTCAAAATCTGTAGAAAATATTTTAAGGGATGGTAGAATATGCGTTACCCTAGGCGGTGACCATTCACTTGGTAAGTAAAATTTAGGTTCATGAAGTTTGAGTAAAAACAATATGTAGATTATCAATATTCATTACAACTTATCATTAGGAGTTGGTACTGTCGATGGTCATATAAAAGCCAAAGACGAAAATGTATGCGTCTTATGGGTGGATGCTCATGCAGATTTGAACACAAACAAAACCTCAAGCACCGGTAACGTCCATGGAATGCCTTTAGCATTGCTGGCTAAAGAATTATCAGATTATTGGCCATATTTACCAGGGATGGATTGGCAAAAACCAATAATCTCATTGAGAAATGTTGCCTATATCGGACTTAGATCTGTGGATTCTTATGAACGACTGGTTATTGATAAATTGGGTAAGATTTTGATGACGTTATACATTTCATTGCATCACTATTATTGCTGTTACAAAATTTCAGGTATTAACGCCTTCGGTATGGAAGACATTGAGAACTATGGAATAAGCACCGTAATTGATATGGCTCTAAACAGAATAGATCCTGACAAAGATAAATCGATTCACGTTAGTTTTGATATCGATGCTCTTGATTCTTTGGAAGCTCCAAGTACTGGAACTTCAGGTAAACTAAATTTCACTTCAACTTTATAGGTAAAATATAAAGATTTCTGGTTATAGTTAGAGGTGGTATGACGTTGCGGGAAGGCATTCATTTAATGGAAATAATTTACCGGACAGGACGCCTGGGAGCTTTTGACTTAGTCGAGGTGAACCCCAGTCTAGGAAGCGAACAAGACGTAAAACGTACTGTGGATGCGGCAATACACATTATTGCAGCAGGATTAGGCCATTCCAGAAGAGGACTTAGACCGAAAAATATAGAGACTTTGCCGCTTCAAACGTTCCCGCCAACGCGTCATGTAATTTGAAATTTACATAACTGAGTAATACATTATTATAATAATGTGATATTATTATTTTTATAATAATGGTCGTTGCCCGATTTTTTATACAACAACTAGGTACTTTTCAAAAGTGTATTATTTTACAAAGAGTATATTAATTAATCCTTTCTTGTTAACTTTTGCTCATTGAAATCGATACTGCATGGTATATCGTGTCTTTCCAAATATCTCGAAGTTATTTCATACAACAAATTATCGTTGAATAAATTCTCAAAAAAAGTTGTATAATTGACATTATAGTGGAAACGAACATGCGTCAAATGTGTCCATAAAGTTCATGTTGATAGTTTGTATAGTTGGGTTGATGAAATGTGTGGGACTAACGAGCGATTCTACAGGGAACATAGGTCAACACAAAATAGTAAGTGGGGATAATCGTAATAAGTATACACAGGGTGTTTGGTACATCGATAGGAAATTTTCAATAAGTGATAGTTGGGGTCATTTGGGAGCTGTTTGACCACATTTACCCTTATGCAAAGTTTCGTCGTTTTTGAGATATCAGCATTTTTAGATATTTTTGAATTGTTCCTAAAACATATTGTTTTTTTTGGTAGTAAACACTTTACCCTTTCTCAATTTTTTTTCCTAATATGCACTCTTTCGAAAAATACAGAAAGAAAAACCGAATGATTGATACAAGAATATGTAGCCCAAGTTATGTTTTAAAATAGGTATATGGATTCAAAATATCTATAAGATTGGCGACATTTTAAAAAACGGCGAAATTTTTCATTAGGGTAAATATGGCTTCCAAATGACCCCAACTATCACCCATTGAAATATTCCTATCGATGTACCAAACACCCTGTATAATAATGTTGTTGACGATCTTGAACGGCAGATGAAGGTCTCGGAGCTTTATTCTGGATGAAATGGATAAGAGGTTGAAATCAGGACACTAGCTTGATGAAGTTAATATGCCTGAGAAACATTTTCTGTGACGGTTCGAGCAGATGAAGCATATTCAAGATGGGTCCTCAGTCGAGCTAGTCGAGCACAGTTAGTGATGTGATAGCTTGATGTACCCAAGCATTCTCAATGATTTACTAATTTACTAATAACACAAGGAATATGAGGATGAGTTCAAGACTCCAAGGTAACGTTATCAAAATCTCTCAACTTACGGATCACTGGAAGCGGCTGGCCATTCAAAATGTAGTTAAAGTTCTAAGAGGATCGCAATCTAAAAAACTAAATTTACACTTTGAGATATTTGGGGTCATCTCGTTCGTACTATTTTACACCAGGAAGCAAATCTGTCTAGACTAGGTCATCCCTAAGGATCGAACACTCCCCAAGTAAATAAGTTAAAGAACATACCAAGAGAATAATTCAAATATATCAAAGTTTAAACAGGCTAACAATGGGGCTGTTATGATTGGATGTGATAACAAAGAGGATATTGAGGCATTAGAAGAATAGATAACTGTAGAATTAGGGAATGAATATCAAGTCGAAATACCTGCACTGAAAAAACCAAATAACGAAGTGAGTCAAGAAGATAGTGATGAAGAATGAAGAAACATAATAATTTGGAAGCTAACGAATCTGATATTATGATACTAAAAATATATGCAAATAAAAGAAAAAGAATCCATATTATTCCAGAAGTAGATCCAATAATACATAGCATTCTGGTGAACAAACGAACAGCCAAAATTAGATGGTCTAGAGGAATGGTGTCCAATCACATCATACTTTGTTCAGATTGTGATCAAAAGCACATATAAGGAATGCCAGGTGGAAGAAAAAAAGTGTATCAATTGTGAAAAGCAGGAGAAGTACGAAACCAACCTTGATAGCTGTCATTTCGCTCTGGATCGTCAGTGTCCTGTATATCTACGAATTTTAAGTAGGTAATCGAACTAAAATGATAGCCTATGAAGCTTCTTTAGCATAGCAAATAGAATAAAATACTCTAATACTTATCACCATCAAAGCTCCCAAGAGCTTGTAGCAAAACGCCCCAAGTACTCTATATAAATTGTTTAGATGGTAAATGGCGAGCGGTATATTGATGGTGTTTATATACTTGGAGCTTGCTATCTTAAATCTGTGGAAGAGGGTCCATTTGCAAGAGAGAGAAACAAACTAATGCGGTGTACTAAATTATATTTTATTTCACATAAAACCCAAAAATCAGCCAAATATCTTCAAATACTTTACATCCTTCTTTATTTCTATAAAATCAATACTTCACATCCGTTCTAGATTTTTTTTTTACGGACCACTGAAATATCCCTACTAAATAAGAAACGCCCTATTCATACTATTTCTCATAAATTATAATTTAACTCATTTTACTACATCCAAATCATTCCTAATAACTATCCTTTACCTAATCAAATAATTCTTTAAAATCTCTAAGTCCTTTACTTATGAAAACCCAAAATAATTACCTATTTGTTTATCAACTAATTTATTCTCATAAAATCTTACAATAACTTCTACTTGAAAAATAAACTCCCTAATTCAAAATTCATTTCATGAACAATAAACAAATTCTAATATAAGTTTCCTTTTAACAAGTTTCCAATATTTTAAGAAAACAATTATATTTAATGTCATCAAATTTCTTTTCAAAATTTCCTATTGCAGTTAATAGTTTATCAGAACAAATTCTATTTTCGGATTCCTATGCCTAGCTAATAAATTCAACTGTTCAATTCATAATTCCAACTCAAAATTGTATATTGTTAAATGCATTATAAGTACTCTTCATATTTTCTTCGCACATTTAAATTAAAATGTCATTATATCTGAAGGTAATTAAAGTTATGCGATAATGTATCCTTTATAAAACACTCAAGTTATTAATTTTATTGTAATAAAGTTCCACCGTGATTAAAATCAAAAGTTTTCTAGTAAAATTCACACAAAGTCATGTTCATCAAAAATAAATCTTGTCACTATAGAGTACTTACATTTTGTCCATAAAACACACGTAAAATTACTTAATTAATTACTCAAAATATTTAGCTAGCACGCACATAAATTATTGAATGAATTTCAAATGTTATTACTTTCACGATTTTCCGTAAATTTTCTAAGTTAAATTATACCCGAGGCCAAACGCCATAAAAGTAACTTTTCGCGAAACTGGACAGACTTTAACTCAACTGGACTGGACAACTCTTAACTGGCAACTGTCCTCTCCTTCTAAATAACGCGCTATTTATATAATTCGATGCTCCCAATCTCTTTGTCCATGACAATCAAGATGATGCAATTTCCTTGGAATTTTATATCGTTTTTAGCCTGAAATCAATTAATTATGTCGCAATAATCTGATTTATTGAGGTCAAAACGTTTTTGGTTCAAGAATGCCATATATCATCAAATTAATTAACATGCTGGCCTTGCTAAGAAAAAAGTTCATTGATCGGGTTTTAGTGATGTCACTGTCCTCGTTTTTATCATTTTTAAGAATTTAAGTTAGATGATGACTTGGCCGGTGTTGCAATACTTAGCGTTAATTTGTTTTATTTTTAATTTATCGATACAGATTTAAAAATACCGGAATTAAATTTTGATTATTTGATAAAATTTAATTTTTACAGTAAAGACTTTGTAATTATCGGGTCAAATTTCTGGATCATCACAAGCTTTTAAAGGTAGGACATCTGAACGTAAGATCCATACACAACAAGTTTACATCTTTCAAAACAATTATTCTTAGTGGACAATATGACTTTTGTGCTGCTAGTGGAACCTGGTTACAGCTACAGATTGACTTCAGTAATATTAAAATCCCAAACTATTATATATCAGGCAAAATAGAACGTTAAGTGAAGGGGGTGGAGTACTGTTTTTCGCTGGAAAGGAACTGACAGTCTGGAACAGCTCTGACTGCAATTTGAACGGGGCAGATATGCATATGCAACTGGTGTAGTATATACTATAGATCCTATAGACATTTTCCACTGAATAACCTTGAAAACAGTTTAAGAGCTGTTACGATAAAATACAACTATGATGTCATTGTATTAGGTGATCTGAACATAAAACTGATGTTTGAAACCAATCAAAACACAAAAGACCAAAGTTTATTAATGAATGCTTACAGTTTAGGCCAAATAGTAGAAAATCCCACTCGTATAACACATGACACAGGCAGCTTGCTAAATATAATAATTTGTGTCACGTCTGAAATGGCAATCGACGACGGATTCATTGATGTTAACCTATCTGACGATGAAGCTATTTGTGAATATCCTGGTCAAGAACAATTTTTATGAAAGCCAAACTAGATACATGAGAAACTATAAACATATTGGCCGCGTTCACCAGATACAAACGTTGGTAAACTGTTTGCGATTGTTCTGCTGAACGCTACGTTGAATTTGTGTTAAAACCAAACATGTTTTGCAAACGGTCGCCATTTTTGCAAGCATAATTTCAGAGTGTTTATAATTTTCAACTGTGTTTGGTGTGGTGACCTGTCATTCAGAAGGTGACGTTCTATCATTGAAAAGTTGAATCGTTCAGCAGAACCAAGAGTTTACCCGACATATTCTGTTGATATTTGTTAACTGTTTACAATCCGTTTTGATTCTGGTGAACGTAGCTAAATGACATGCGACAGTCTTGGTTCGCATGTATGTTTTGTATGCTTGATTGCGTAGCCGTATCATCTGCTTTAGATTGTGTGTCATCCACGGGGCCAGGTCTTTCTTCAGATTAACAGCACACAATGGTGCATGAAGATCCAATAATGCAAGAACACATCTGTTCAAGTAGGTTAGTTTTTCACCACTGTCTTCTAGACATGTTGCCAGTTTATTAGTTGTGCATCTTATGAGAATATGGCGACCGATTGCACAACATGTTTGATTTTAACACAAATTCAACGTAGCGTTCAGCAGAACAATCGCAAACCGTTTACCAACGTTTGTATCTGGTGAACTCGGCCAATATTCAATATTCTCACAAGATACGCAACTAATAAACTGGCTACATGCCTACTTGAACAGATGTGTTCTCGCATTATTGAATCTCCATGCACCATTATGTGCTGTTAATCTGAAGAAAGACCTGGCCCCGTGGATGACACACAACCTAAAGCAGATGATACGGCTACGCAATCAAGCATACAAAACATACATGCGAACCAAGACTGCTCACGACAGAGGTTACTTCTGTGATATTAGAAACTACGTTAACAAAGCGGTGAAAAAAGAAAAAAAGCCATACGAATCCTGAGCCTTAAGACTAAAGGATATCAAATTCATTCTGGCAAACTATGAAACAATGGGGTTTAGTGACATCAAAAAAAGACAAAGATAGCCCAACCAAAAATGAATACAGTTTCGATGAAATAAATAGGAACTACATCCGAATTTTCGCCACTAATGTAGTTCATCAATAGTTCGTTTTGTGACGTCATGAGTTTGAACGCTGGCTAGAAGCTGCGTCCATGCTTCCGGCGCACTACTTTCAATATGACGTCATGAGTTTCTCGCAAAAGCGTTTGTGTGCATGAAATCATGGAAGTGGTTCATCGCGAAAATTCAGTTTTTGTCATAAACTAAGCAGCAGATGAAGTGGGACACCCAAAAAATTGCCTTATTTTGACTTGCTATAACTTCTACATTTTTTGCCGATCTTGGATTGTGAGCCACTGTTACAAAGCGCCATCTTTGGTCCATGCGTCAGTGTCGTCGTACATTTTTAAAAAAATTCCTTCTCCTTATACAGGGTGTGAATGTAAGGCGGCGAAAAATTTTCATTTTTTGGCGAAGAATATGGGAAAGATGGGGGGTCCGATAAAGTTCTTTCTGATGTTGGGTGAATCACTGGGTCAACACCTCGGGACGTCTTTGCCATTTTTTCGATACATCGCGTTGCTATGGAAATATGGCCATTTTATGGTATTTCGTGTTTCTCTTGAAATTAGCGATTCTTTAATTGAACAATAACAGATTCCGTCTAAATTGCATCAAGGAATGACTTGTATTGAAAATGGCAACCCCAGCGGCGTGCAGAAGGGGGTCTATGAAATTATAATAAATAAAATCGATTTATTTGAAAATTTTAACGGTTTTGTTAAGCGTTACAGTTTAAAAGGTGTTATAAATAACTGTGATGAGTTTGATTTTGAGATTCAGAGGCGTTTGGTGAAAAAAAAACAGCATTTTTCATTTTCTTCCATTTTATTTAATGTTAACGTGATACGAACAAACCTTGTAAATCATTGCCATCATGTAATGCATTTTCTGTCAAAATTTGAATTGCCATGGTCCAAATGGCGCGACTTACTAGTGCTGTTGTAGAGAATATTTTAATATTGCAGTAGAGAAATCATACAATTAGAGAGACTTCTGACTTACTTAATGTCAATAAATCGTCCGTGCGGGAAGAGCGTTGCAAAGAGAAGCTAACAACGGTACTGCTGCTTACCGACACGGTGGAGGATCTCAAAAAAGAACAAATTCTCGTCAGGATCGACTAGTAGTACGTACTGCGGTTGGAAATAGAGTTTGGACTGCCAAGAGAATCCAAGCATCTGCAGTTGAATGTTCCAGCAGACACCATTAGAAGGCGCCTACATGATCAGGGATTAAATGCTCGCCGTCGGGCAAAGTCCCACTTTGTACGAACATTCATCAGGCGAACAGAAAAAGATGGGCCCAGGAATACCTGAATTGGGATTTTAGGTGGAGAGACTGTCTTTTCGTTGATGAATACCGTTTCAACCCGTACAATTCCGACGGCCGATTGCTAACTTGGAGGAGATGGGGAGATTTTTACAAGATCTTGCGTTCCCAAGTTGCATTTGGCGGTGGAGGATGGACAGTTTGGGGGGTATTCAACACAACGGAAGGATAAAACTCGTAGCGGCAATATTACCGGCCAAGTCTACCTGAATGAATCTCTGATTCCGCAAGTTCTCCCACATGCTCGAAATTATGGCGGGGGTTTTGTTCTTGTTAGACGATAATGCTCGGCCTGCAATGGCAAAATCTCAATCGTACCGAATTGCCTCCTAGATCCTCAGACATGAATCCGATTGAGCACGTCTGGAGCTGGATGAAGTTACAGCTTTCTCGGGGAGAACGTCAGCCAAAAACTCTAGACGATCTCGAGGAGATGATTCTGGAGCTCTGGAAGTCAGTTCCTATGGAGCTAATTAATCGCTTAATTCTGAGCATGCCAAGGCGGTGTCAGGTAGTGATTCAGGCTAGAGGAGGACCAATGCCTTACTAAATAAAAATAATTAACTATTGTATTAGCTTTTTATGTAAAAATGCATAATAAAGTCTAAAAAAATGGGGAAAAAATGTTTTTCTATACTGAACGCCTCTGGATATCAAAATCAAACTCATCACAATTATTCATAACACTTTTTAAATTTTTATTTTCTACTTTACTATTATAGATCCATAATACCTAGGAAACGAAATACGTTAACACACCTATAACAACCTGATCCATAACGCCCGCTTTTGCGGGCGTTATGATCTATAACGCCCGCTTATAATACCTTAAGGTGTTTTTGTTGTTGTTGTTCTATTAATTTGCACTTAGGCAGCCACTAAATGTCTGACCGAAAATAATTTTCGGTCTAGCCAGGATTCGAACCCGGTCTACCATCAATGTTTCCCATGTAGTCCAGCGCGTTAACCCACAGGACCACCACCGTTGCCTTGCCTTATGAGATGTTTATAGATATATTAATTTATTTCGTTTCTATGTTCAGGTCGCAGGTACAGGTACAGGTCACAGGTACAGGTACATGTCAAAATACAAAACAATATTCTGTCACACAAGTTTAACTGATTTTGTTAATAAGAAATTGATGAAAAAACATTGTGTTGAGTAGAAAATAAAGCATTGTATGCACCACGGGGATTTCAAGATTATAATGCCCTTCAGGCGAAATATATCCCTCGGGCCATAGGCCCTCGGGCTAGTTTCGCCTTCGGGCATTATAATCTACATAATCCCCTTGGTACATAAATAGCTATAACGCTTAAGAAAACTCAAAAATTTCAGATAAAATCGATTTTTTTTATTTTAATTTCATAAACCCCCTTTTGCACGCCGCTGGTGTTGACCATTTTCTATACAAGTCATTCCTTGATGCAATTTAGACGGAATCTGTTATTGTTCAATTAAAGAATTGCTAATTTCAAGAGGAAAACTAAATTCCATAAAATGGCCATATTTCCATAGTAACGCAGTGTATCGAAAAAATGGCAAAGACGTCCCGAGGTATTGACCCAGTGATTCACCCAGCATCAGAAAGAACTTTATCGGATCCCCCATCTTTCTCATATTCTTCGCCAAAAAATCGAAATTTTTCGCCGCCTTACATTCACGCCCTGTATAAGGAGAAGGATTTAAAAAAAAAAATGTACGACGACACTGACGCATAGACCAAAGATGGCGCTTTATTACAGTGGTTTACAATCCAAGATCGGCAAAAAAATGTAGAAGTTAGAGCAAGTCAAAATTAGGCAATTTTTCGGGTGTCCCACTTCATCTGCTGCTTAGTTTATACAGGGTGTCCCAGAATATGTGGGCAATCTCTCGGATTCAGATAGAACACAAAAAAATAAATGTGATCATTTCGTGTCCTTGCAAAGATTTGTTTTAATTTCGTGGGTTAGAGGACAGGACCAAAAAAGAAACTATCAAGCTTTTGGCAACGTTTCGGAATATATTTTTCCTTTTTCAAGCCCTGGAAAAGGGAAATACAAGCACTTAGTACAACAATAAATATACTGTTGTGAGTTAATTACAACTTTTAAGCCAAAATAAATAAATAAATAAAATAAAATAAATTGTTCCTTTCAGTACTTACTTAAACTATTGCTTCTGGAGTCCGTTCAGGATGGACAAAGGCACTTCTCATCATAATATTTAAGGGATGCAATCAATTTTTCACAAAAATTCGTTATTTTGAATTTAAAATTTGAAAGCTAACTGATTTTCACATCTGATTTTGTGAGGTTATATTAGTAGTAGTGATGGGCTGATTAAACATTTTTACCATCGAAATTTCTCTTAGTGATGGGTGATAATTGCTTAAACTCCTGAACAGAAACCATTTGAAAGGGAACATTTACAAATTATTTCAAATTTAAGAAAGAAATAATTGTTAATTCGTTTCAGAAAGAAACTTTTGTCATTATTAAAATGTATTGCATAGCATTAAAACTGAATTCAAAATAATTTAAAAGCTTTAAAATATGTGAACACTAAACTTAAATAACAAACCAATGTAACCAGTACCAACGAGGAAAGCATACAGACAAATTTAATATTAAAAGAAAGCTACTAATTGTGATTGAAGTTCCTTCCCTACAATAAGTTATAAACTAAGTTTATGTAGGCAAACATAAAGAATAAAATAAAATAAAATAAAATAAAATAAAAAATGAAATAAACTATTGTCACAAACAAGGCATAAAACTAGTCACAAACAATCACCAAAATTAATCATAATCACAGAGATATCACAGTATGTTAAAAAGGATTTTATTATTCAATGTTGTTGACATTTTTATAAGTCTGTAGTATGTTGTTGTATACTCCACTAAGTCTGTCTGTTGTGTCAATTTTGATATTTACTGTATTGTTTAAATTTATGTGAATCATCTCACTCACCTTTCGCTTATAAATCTGAGGTTCAGAGTCTACCATTTTAACTTCATCAAATTTGAAACGGTGGCCAGTTTCAAAATGATGTTTTGACAGTGCAGTCTTGTCTTCATTATACATTCTAACATTACGACAATCATACCTGTGTTGTTGAACTCTTTTGTCAAGATATTGCATTGTCTCGCCAATATAGCATTTGCCGCATTCACAGGGTATTTTGTAAACTACTGAGCTTCTTTTTCCTTCTGGTATCCTATCTTTAAGTGGTGTGAAAAAAGAGCTAGCGGTTTTTGGATTGTAAAAAGCTAGTTTCAGCTCCGAATTGTTAAAGCATCTGCCTATTTTTTGAGAGAGACCATCAATGTAAGGAAATTTGAAGTATTTTTGTTGAGTTTTAGTGTTACTTTTAGTTTTTGTTCTAAATCTATTTATATTTCTGTTTATGAAACTTAAAGGATAATTGTTGTTCATTAATTGTTTTTTGACTTTTTCCATATTAGTGGTGTGAAATTCTGGATGACTTAGATTGATGGCTCTGTGTAACAATCCATTTATAATTCCTATTTTGTTGGAGAGAGGATGGTTTGATAAATAATTTAAAATCCTACCAGAACTAGTGGGTTTTGAATACCAATTTGTAATAAGGGTACCATCAGGTTTGCGATGGATCTCCATATCCAGGAAACATATTTTGTTACCATTTTCACTCTCCATCGTGAATTGGAGTGATGGGTGGAAGCTGTTGAAGGTGTCTAGTAGTACATTGAGTTGGTCTTGAGGAGCTGACAATACTGTATCATCAACATAGACAAATATGAATGGGACATGGAAGTGTAGTCTTTTCAAAACTTCTGTGATGAGATGATTCATGACTAGATTAGCTAAAATTGGTGATGCAGGATTTCCCATAGCTGACCCATCTTTTTGTAAGTAAATATCACCATTATAGGAAAAATAACTTGTGTCAAAGCAATAATTTATTAGGTCAATTAAGTATTTTTTAGGAATGTCTGTGTAGTTTGAAATAAATCTGTGTTCAGAGTTAATAATATCCAAGACTATTTTCTTTGGTATGTTTGTGAACAGACTAATTACATCTAGGGACACTAGGACATGTCCATCAGGTACTACATGTTCCTTTATTACCTCTGCGAAATGGAAAGAGTCTTTTATGTTAAAGTGGAATGTTGTTGTTAAAGGATTGAGTATTTTATGTAGATACCTAGCTATGTTGTATCCCGGTGAGTTGACACAACTAACTACAGGCCTAAGATGTAAACCAGGCTTATGCGTCTTTCTCAAACAGTAAAGTTTTGGGGAAACTGAGTTGTGACGTTTCAATTCCTTTTCCTCTCTAATGCTGATCAGATTCTGTGTTTTCAGCTCAGTAATCATTTTGTTTGCGATGGTCTGAAATTTGTTTGTTGGGTCCCGGTTGGTGGATTGATATACATTAGTGTCACTCAGCATCTCAACTACTTTTTGGTGGTATTCACTTTTATCCATAAGAACAGTGGAGTTCCCTTTGTCTGATCGACTGACAATTATATTGGGATGGTCTTTAAGGAACTGTCTTGTTTTTTTAACTTTACCTAATAGGCCTTTGTTAGTAGTTGAGTCCTCTTTTCGGTAGAAATTCGTGATGATGTTGGTGGACTGGGCTCTCAGGTTGTCCTTTTCTTCATTCGAGATAGCCTGACTTCTTATACAATACTCGACATCTTTGATAATTGTGGGTATAGGTATCTCCTTCCTTGTAAGTGGGAGGCCAAACTTTGGTCCCAAACCAAGGATGGTTTGCACTTCTTCAGGTAACTGGACACCAGTATAGTTGTAGAGGTAGTTTTTACCCACTTTCAAGCATATCTCATTTTGTGTCTGTTCCAAGGATACAAGTTTCTTTATGTTGATTTCTTTAATTTTGTGAAATTCTGCATTATATCTGTTGTTATTTTCATTTAAACAGTATAAATAGGTTTCATCTGGGATAAGTTTTCGTAGTTCAGCCTTGATAAGTTCGATTGAGTCAGTTGTGGTTCTTAATTTCCATATCGTAATGTCAATTTCTAAGTTTAGTAGAGTTTTTTTGAACTTCCGTAGAATTTTGTCAGCCCTTTTTTTATAAGGGTGTTCCTCAGTGTAAAGTGGGTACATGCATTTTATGCTTCCGTTCAGGTGCTTTGGAGAACAAGCACTAGTACTCATAAAACATGGTCAAGGGACATACTGAAATTAGCTAACTTAAAAAATAGAAGAATTTTCCTATTAAAATGCAGACAAAGTGACATTCTTCCAAAGCACCTGAACGGAAGCATAAAATGCATGTACCCACTTTACACTGAGGAACACCCTTATCAAAAAAGGGCTGACAAAATTCTACGGAAGTTCAAAAAAACTCTACTAAACTTAGAAATTGACATTACGATATGGAAATTAAGAACCACAACTGACTCAATCGAACTTATCAAGGCTGAACTACGAAAACTTATCCCAGATGAAACCTATTTATACTGTTTAAATGAAAATAACAACAGATATAATGCAGAATTTCACAAAATTAAAGAAATCAACATAAAGAAACTTGTATCCTTGGAACAGACACAAAATGAGATATGCTTGAAAGTGGGTAAAAACTACCTCTACAACTATACTGGTGTCCAGTTACCTGAAGAAGTGCAAACCATCCTTGGTTTGGGACCAAAGTTTGGCCTCCCACTTACAAGGAAGGAGATACCTATACCCACAATTAACAAAGATGTCGAGTATTGTATAAGAAGTCAGGCTATCTCGAATGAAGAAAAGGACAACCTGAGAGCCCAGTCCACCAACATCATCACGAATTTCTACCGAAAAGAGGACTCAACTACTAACAAAGGCCTATTAGGTAAAGTTAAAAAAACAAGACAGTTCCTTAAAGACCATCCCAATATAATTGTCAGTCGATCAGACAAAGGGAACTCCACTGTTCTTATGGATAAAAGTGAATACCACCAAAAAGTAGTTGAGATGCTGAGTGACACTAATGTATATCAATCCACCAACCGGGACCCAACAAACAAATTTCAGACCATCGCAAACAAAATGATTACTGAGCTGAAAACACAGAATCTGATCAGCATTAGAGAGGAAAAGGAATTGAAACGTCACAACTCAGTTTCCCCAAAACTTTACTGTTTGAGAAAGACGCATAAGCCTGGTTTACATCTTAGGCCTGTAGTTAGTTGTGTCAACTCACCGGGATACAACATAGCTAGGTATCTACATAAAATACTCAATCCTTTAACAACAACATTCCACTTTAACATAAAAGACTCTTTCCATTTCGCAGAGGTAATAAAGGAACATGTAGTACCTGATGGACATGTCCTAGTGTCCCTAGATGTAATTAGTCTGTTCACAAACATACCAAAGAAAATAGTCTTGGATATTATTAACTCTGAACACAGATTTATTTCAAACTACACAGACATTCCTAAAAAATACTTAATTGACCTAATAAATTATTGCTTTGACACAAGTTATTTTTCCTATAATGGTGATATTTACTTACAAAAAGATGGGTCAGCTATGGGAAATCCTGCATCACCAATTTTAGCTAATCTAGTCATGAATCATCTCATCACAGAAGTTTTGAAAAGACTACACTTCCATGTCCCATTCATATTTGTCTATGTTGATGATACAGTATTGTCAGCTCCTCAAGACCAACTCAATGTACTACTAGACACCTTCAACAGCTTCCACCCATCACTCCAATTCACGATGGAGATAGAAAATGGTAACAAAATATGTTTCCTGGATATGGAGATCCATCGCAAACCTGATGGTACCCTTATTACAAATTGGTATTCAAAACCCACTAGTTCTGGTAGGATTTTAAATTATTTATCAAACCATCCTCTCTCCAACGAAATAGGAATTATAAATGGATTGTTACACAGAGCCATCAATCTAAGTCATCCAGAATTTCACACCACTAATATGGAAAAAGTCAAAAAACAATTAATGAACAACAATTATCCTTTAAGTTTCATAAACAGAAATATAAATAGATTTAGAACAAAAACTAAAAGTAACACTAAAACTCAACAAAAATACTTCAAATTTCCTTACATTGATGGTCTCTCTCAAAAAATAGGCAGATGCTTTAACAATTCGGAGCTGAAACTAGCTTTTTACAATCCAAAAACCGCTAGCTCTTTTTTCACACCACTTAAAGATAGGATACCAGAAGGAAAAAGAAGCTCAGTAGTTTACAAAATACCCTGTGAATGCGGCAAATGCTATATTGGCGAGACAATGCAATATCTTGACAAAAGAGTTCAACAACACAGGTATGATTGTCGTAATGTTAGAATGTATAATGAAGACAAGACTGCACTGTCAAAACATCATTTTGAAACTGGCCACCGTTTCAAATTTGATGAAGTTAAAATGGTAGACTCTGAACCTCAGATTTATAAGCGAAAGGTGAGTGAGATGATTCACATAAATTTAAACAATACAGTAAATATCAAAATTGACACAACAGACAGACTTAGTGGAGTATACAACAACATACTACAGACTTATAAAAATGTCAACAACATTGAATAATAAAATCCTTTTTAACATACTGTGATATCTCTGTGATTATGATTAAATTTGGTGATTATTTGTGACTAGTTTTATGCCTTGTTTGTGACAATAGTTTATTTCATTTTTTATTTTATTTTATTTTATTTTATTTTATTTTATTCTTTATGTTTGCCTACATAAACTTAGTTTATAACTTATTGTAGGGAAGGAACTTCAATCACAATTAGTAGCTTTCTTTTAATATTAAATTTGTCTGTATGCTTTCCTCGTTGGTACTGGTTACATTGGTTTGTTCTTTAAGTTTAGTGTTCACATATTTTAAAGCTTTTAAATTATTTTGAATTCAGTTTTAATGCTATGCAATACATTTTAATAATGACAAAAGTTTCTTTCTGAAACGAATTAACAATTATTTCTTTCTTAAATTTGAAATAATTTGTAAATGTTCCCTTTCAAATGGTTTCTGTTCAGGAGTTTAAGCAATTATCACCCATCACTAAGAGAAATTTCGATGGTAAAAATGTTTAATCAGCCCATCACTACTACTAATATAACCTCACAAAATCAGATGTGAAAATCAGTTAGCTTTCAAAAATTTTAAATTCAAAATAACGAATTTTTGTGAAAAATTGATTGCATCCCTTAAATATTATGATGAGAAGTGCCTTTGTCCATCCTGAACGGACTCCAGAAGCAATAGTTTAAGTAAGTACTGAAAGGAACAATTTATTTTATTTTATTTATTTATTTATTTTGGCTTAAAAGTTGTAATTAACTCACAACAGTATATTTATTGTTGTACTAAGTGCTTGTATTTCCCTTTTCCAGGGCTTGAAAAAGGAAAAATATATTCCGAAACGTTGCCAAAAGCTTGATAGTTTCTTTTTTGGTCCTGTCCTCTAACCCACGAAATTAAAACAAAAAAATAACATGACAACTTCCTATAAAAAAAAATTCCTACTGCCCCCCCTACGAAGTTACGTGCCCCTAAAGGACGCCTCTGAAAATCGTTTTTTTGTTGATAACTATCAAAATACTTCGTGTAATTTTGTTTTCTTTTAATATGATGGATATTAGATAAGACCCCTTAAAATGGACCCTTTCAAACACACTTGGCCAATCTAGTTTGCCAGGGACGGACTAGCTTTAACACAATAATGCTAAATTTTTTTACACCCTGTATGATATAGGCATAGCAATAATATTTTTATGGCGTTTCCGATTGGTAGATTTAGTGCGGAACTAGTGCAATTTTTTCTATTTCTCTCTTTTTCTTCTACAGGTCGATTAAAAAGATGCAAATACACTCAGTGCGCACTGAAACTACCAATCGGAAACGTCATTAGATTGTTTCAACCTTGAACTAGAAAAAAGGTACTCTTATTCGATGTCAAAAAAATGAGCTGGTTTCGAGAAAACTCTGTTTTTGTGTATTAATGGTTTTTTATTAAATAATTTTTTATGTCGACTCAACATGAGATCCTTCTAATCTTATGCATTCCATACCTATTTTAATAAAATATTGTTCGACTTTCGACAATGCTTCAATTAGGCCTTATTTCGCGAAAGTGAAAATTAATCCTTTCTACTAATATTTCCTCAGTTTTATTATTGCGTTAAAGCTAGTCCGTCCCTGGCAAACCAGATTGGTCAAGTTTGTTTGAGAGGGTCCATTTTAGGGAGTCTAACCTAGTATCCATCATATTAAAGGAAAAAAAATTACACGAAGTATTTTGAAAGTTATCAACAAAAAACCGATTTCCAGAGGCGTCCTTTAGGGGCACGTAACTTCGTAGGGGGGGCCGTAGGAATTTTTTTTTATAGGAAGTTGTCATGTTATTTTTTCGAGTTCTGTATAATACCACAAGAGAAAAAATTTTGCTGGCAAAATTTTCGACTGGTATGAAAGTTTGTTGCTGGGCAATTTCGCGAATGACATTTTTGACAAAACCACTCGCCTGACGGCTCGTGGTTTTGTCCCCGCACCTTCTTATGGGATTTTGGTTGAACGCGGAATTTAACCAAATTTTGGTATGTTGTATATTTCGACCTGCTGATTAAAAGTTCTCATGGGTACAAACCGATCCTATGACTAGTTTCGGATATACAGGGGGTTTTCTAATACTACCTTAGGCAACCTAAGTACCTATATAAAGTGTACATAAAGCAAAAAAACTTGCATGTATTGCTTTAAAAGTTGTTTATTTCATCTTTCCTTAACTAAAACTGTTTACTAGGTGTTCGTAACTCTTCCTTTATATACCAGGGGCGCTCAAAAACTATGGCTAGTACTAAGCCTAATGAGTTAATGACCAAAAATGTTCAAAAGTGTGAAAAATTGTGTACTTGTAGGTACTCAGGTACCTACGTTTTGTGATAAAAGTGACTTTCTATCTCAATGAATTCCAGTTCTCGCTACGCTTGTGCTGAACACTTTTTGCCTCATAATCCCTTGGCCTAGGGTTTAACGGCCAGTTCCATAAATATGATGTTAGGTCGGCTTTAAAAAAAGAACACTTTTCGTTAAAGCATAATTTATGCAGCCCTTAAAGTCAGTTGTGTTCCATAAAACATTCCAAATCGTCTGTTACAAAAAGGAGTAATTATCAGTTTTCCCGATTTGACAACACTGAAATTAAAAAGCTGAAGTTGGTTTTCACGTGTGTTGACAAAAATTCTAGCCATTTCAAAAATGATTGAAATAAGTGAAGAGAACAAAATGAAAGAAAGAAAAGTGCCCCTTTTTCAAGGGAGGATTAAATTCGTTTATTTGAAGCTATTTATGAAAAGCGCAAACTTGAAATTATTGAAAATAAAGAAACAAATAAATTATCAAATGCAGACAAGGTTTGTAGTTCCAATTTGGTTTTATCCTATGCATGAAATCTATGGAGAAGGCTTGGGAACGGGCAGCTTCAGCTTACAGTGTTAGTGGAACGGTTGTAAGAGATGTGGATCAATGGAAGCAGAAAGACAATTTGAAAAAAAAGAAGGCTTGTATGGGCTTTTTCATCCAGTAGGGCTCCAACAGTCAGCTTTGTTAACCTAAACCAGTCAAAGAATTCTATGTCGTCATATTTTTCAAAACAATCCACTCTCATCCTGTATCGCTTAATATAATTTCAATTATATCCTCTTCATCTGAATGGGTCGAAATTTGCCATTTATGAATCATGAAATAACCAACACACAGAACCTGTAATTTGGCACCTTATAGGTTAAATTGCCCTATAAAGTACTCTTTTTAACGCGTAATTGGCCAAGCTCGGCACTTTAAGGTAAATGTCACTTTTTCCTAATGACTCCTTCAAAAACTGTTCATGGAACAGATTTTAGAAGTTAAAGGTGCTTTTTAAGAATAAAGTAGGCTTTTTCGTGATTATGGAACTGGGCGTAAGTGTTTAGTTATAAGGTATACATACACTTGGTGATTTGTTTGAAAAATCTAAACAGTCATGGAAAGAAAAGCAATGAAAATTGTTTTTTCATATGTCATATTTCACTTAGTAACCAAAACAGTGACCCTGTCAATAAAGCGAATTGTCCTTTTTGTCACCTTTCTCGTGAAAATGGCAATTCGGGAAAGGTAATGTGCTACGTGTGCAATGAAGGACTAGAGTAAGAGTAAATCGCACTATTTTATTACTGAAAGATGCCGAAGTCCGTAGATTGGCTGTAAAGCGTCGAAGCGAGTTAGGCTTTGAAGATGAAAATCTTATTGTTGAGACCTCAAGGTGGATTTTGACATTTAAAACTTTGAAACATAAACAATAACGCTTGGCCCTAATTGGTCGGAAAATGAGGTGTCCCTGCAGGTTGTAATCAGTTTTACAATGCATGAGGTCCAAAGGGCATCTTGCGACCAATAAGCGGCATTGTTTATGTTTCAAAGTCAAAATCTATCTTGGGAAAAAATACAGTATACTTTGTCATACTTCTATTTGTGTTTCTTTTAAAAACACACAAAGGCGCACCAAAGAAGTACTTTTCAAAAGACCCTCGTACATTCACACATATAGGCACCTAACTAAAAACATGCACCTTTCTGTAAAAGGTCAAAGCTTAATCAACAAGCTAGCTACCACAAATAAACGCAAAAAGCATGAAAATTCAGTATTTTCAGGTTGCCTGAGGTAGTATTAGAAAAACCCCCGTATATCCGAAACTAGACATAGGATCGGTTTGTACCCATGAGAACTTTTACTCAGGAGGTCGAAATATACAACATACCAAAATTTGGTTAAATTCCGCGTTCAACCCTTGCGTTCAACCAAAATCCCATAAGAAGTGTGCGGGGTCCTTTCATGAGCGAAATTACCAAAAAGCAACAAACTTGAATAAAACCAAGAAAATAATTTTGCCTACATAATTTTTTCTTGAGTGGTATTCGGCTGGACTATTTCACGAGGTTTTTTACCTTAACCCTACAAAATTTTGTCGCTGAAAAACCATCATGTTGGTTCTGTCCAGGTAGGAACAGGTAGGAGTTTTGTCAGTAGGAAACCGGCCGTTCCTATGACATTTTGCCAGTTAAAACATTCTAGTGAAATAGTCATATTTTACCGTGCGTTCGTTATTTTGGTCCGAGTTCTCCGAGCTTGACTTTACCGTTCGTTTATTTAAAAAGTGTACTCGGTGCAGCCTCATTCGCGTTCGTTTATTAAAATTTCTGTCACTTTTATACAGCGTTCAACTGCTCTGTTCGCTCACTGGTCACGTGATTACGGCTCCGCTCAGCACGCTCTGCTCTTTGAGCAAAATACCGAACGCAAGGATAGTCGTATTCACGATAGAGTTTGAATTTTGACCGTTATTTTCACCAGTTGAAAATAAATAAAATCCCCAGATCTGTCCCTTTTTCTGACAACTATCAAATAATGATACATGACATTTTGATTTGACATATAAAAATATCAGATTCGGGTCTTTGAATTTTGAATTTCGAAATTTTGTGTAAAATCGTTCAGTTTTTTGCCGTTTTCTATTCTATTTGTTATCGCAATCGGTTTTTTGGTTTTTTATGTAGTGTTCTGTGCCTTTGTGTTTCGGTGTTGCGTTTCAAACCGGATTTTAGTTTGAATTTAAGTGTTTACTCTTTTTATAAGTGTTTACTTTGGACTCTAATTTTAGGATTTTTGGATTTTAATAACTTAACTTCCTTTAAAGAAATTGAAAATAAATTTTTATTCTAGAATGTTTTTCCTAAATACGACCCTGTCGTTTATCCCAGCTGACGGAATCGAAGCACTAACGCATGCTGGCAACCTAAAGAAAAAGTTTACTAGGAATGTCAACGCGAACTGTCAACTTCACTTTCTATCGTGATTACAACTATATCAACACATCAATCTGTACACCAAATTTTGCCACCATATGGAAAACGTCAAAAATTTTGCTATTAAAAAAATCTTCAAGCTCGGCAGGGCTTACGAACCTTCGGCCTGTAAGCATCTCACCAACAGCATTAAAGCTTATAATTTTAATGTAGTTAGGTCGTTATCAATAAGTACTTGTGATTTTAATGAAATTGATGTCTACAATGCAATTGTTAGCCTAAAAGACCATTTGTCTGCAGGGCCCGATAACATAACTGTGATATTTTTGAAAAATTGTGTATGTATTTTGACCTTTATTTTAAACATTATTTTTACTAAGTCAATCTTAACTGGTATCTATCCAGATGTGTGGAAAAAGTCATTTGCAACTCCTATATTTAAAGGTGGCGAAAAAAGTGATGTTACTAACTACAGGGCAATAAGAAAAATGTCTTTGAGAGCAAAAGTTTTTGAGATTATTATAGATTCTAAAATCAAGACTGCACTACAATCAATTTCAAATGAAAACCAACATGGCTTTATTGCTGGTAGATCCACCGTGAGTAACTTGCTTGTTTATGAGCATTTCTTGAATAGTTCTCTTGAGGGGGGTAACCAGGTGGATGCTATCTACACAGACTTTTCAAAGGCTTTCGACAAGGTTAGCCACACTCTGCTTTTGGGAAAGCTTGAGAGGTATGGTGTGTTTGGCAATCTCCTGCAATGGTTCCATGGTTATCTGACCAACAGAAAACAACACGTGAAAGTAGGCAGTTTTGTTTCTGAAGAGATATTGGTCCCCTCTGGCGTTCCGCAAGGTTCACATTTGGGTCCACTTTTATTTAATATTTACATCAATGATGTAACAGAGTGCTTGAAATATTCCAAATGTCTTGTGTATGCAGACGACCTAAAGATTTTCAGAGTTATTGAAGATTTGAATGATTGTTTGAGAATCCAAGAAGATTTAAATGCTTTGAGTGAATGGTGTAATACAAATGCAATGACATTAAACGTCGATAAATGTTTTATTGTAAGGTTTTATAGATTGAAAAATATTATTGAATTCGATTATTCCCTAGATAATACTTCACTTAAAAGTAAAGAAGAGCTAAGAGGCCTAGGTGTTTTTTTTTACAGTAGCTTGAGTTTCAACATTCATGTTAACTATATAACTAATAGAGCATTAAAATTGCTGGGTTTTGTTGAAAGAACTCTGCAAGACTTTAGTAGTATTGATTGCTTTAGAACTCTATTTTGGTCTTACATAAGGTCAGTTTTGGAATATGTTTATCAGGTTTGGTCTCCTTACTATGGTCAGTATGTTCAACAGATTGAAAGAGTGTAAAAGAGGTTTGTGAAATTTGTTGGGTTTAAATTGGATATACCAAATGAGGATATTGTATATGAAGAAATACTTAACTCCCTTAATCTTACAACTCTCAGCAATAGGAGAAAATATATTGATATGAGAACCCTATATAAAATCTTAAATGGCTACATAGACTGTCCAGAATTGCTATCTTTGTTAGGGCTGAAAGTGCCACAGAGAAATCTGAGAGGGGTAAACCTGTTTAATGTTCCATTTCATAGAACGAATTATGGTTTATCTTCATCTCTGACACGCTTTTCAGATAGTGCAAATAAATTGCTTGCAAATGGTGATGTAGACATCTTTAATGATTCTTTAAATGTGTTTGGCGCAAAAATAAAAAACATCCTCCACAGGATTTCGAAGATCACATGGCATTGGAACTGTACTAATTAAGATAAATGATATGTTTTAACAGCCAAAGACCAAGGAATGGCCACCATAATGGTATTGTTGGACATGTCAAAGGCCGCATGATTTACTACTAGCCAAACTATATCACTATGGAATCAAGGGAATGGCCTGGAAATGGTTTGAACAATACTTATCACAGAGGCATGTCAAATTGAAAGGCACCTTTCATGCTCACAAATAGTGGAAAAACGTACCTTTCATGCTCACAAATAGTGAAAAACGGGGAATCTCAAGGATCAATTTTGGGACCACTTATATTCAATTTATTCCTGGTAGACTTTCAAAGTAGCATACAATGTTGCAGTAGAAAGGATAAACTATGACCTTCAAGCAATATTTGAATGGATTCAGGAAAATGGTCTAAAGATCAATGCGACAAAACAGAAGCAATGATATTTAGTAAAAAAGCTCAAGACCTCATAGTCGCACTGCAAGATCAAATAATATTTAACTCCGAATCTATTAGATTAAATAACACCTGTATCAAAAATCTCGGCCTGCGAATGGACTAGAAGTTGAGCTATGCGCATCAGGTCAGTTACATCAATAAGTCGGCATTTGGCACACTGAAGTGCCTGTCTATAATCAAAGACTTTCTGCCAAGGGACGCAAAACTGAAACTATGTGATACCCTATTACTAAGCAAACTGAACTATGGTGATACCACTGTATGTATATGGACTTTATCTAAGAACTGAAGACATGCAAAGATTACGGAAAATTCCGAATTCCTGTGTTCGATACTCATGTCACGTTCGAAAAAAAAAAAAAAAAAGTTCCATTTGCAGAACATCGGTTGGCTAAACATGCGGCAGAGAAGATGGTTACACTTGTGTTGCCTTATACATAAACTTATTAAAACTAAACAACCCAAATATATATTTATATGGCAAAGTAGGTACAATTGCGTTCAGAAGCACACCCCTAACAACTCAGACAATCGCAACAAACACCCAGTGTACCAATTCACCATATTGAGTTTTTGGAAAAGGGATTTTCCTACCAGGCCTCAAAAGTGTTCAACGTTCAACCAAATATCAGACAACTTGGAAAACTTAGGCAGTGTAAGCTTTAAAAACATGATGCGTGAATTAATACTGTCTAAAGACTTCTTAATAGACTTTTAATCTTAATGTTAATCGCTGATAATCTGCATTGATTTGTATTTTGTTTGTTGTTTGTTGGTCAATAGTATCTACTCTTATTGTAATTTGTGCCAAGACAAACCAATTTTTATTTTTTAAAAATTCCTTTTGTAATATTTATTATACTTATTACAAATAAATGATTTATTATTATTATTGCATACGAGGATATTTTCGTCTTTCAAGTTAGGAAGAGTCACTACGGGGAAAAGTCGATGATTCGTTTGAAAATTCGTGAAAAATTAATGATGCTTTGCAAAAATATTTCGGAATTTGAGAAGGATAGACTCAACTCTCAAGTACCATCGTCACCAAAAGTATCGGGACACAAATAATGCATAATAATCTCCTGGACTAATTCTACTGTCATTCATTTCAATGCATTTAATTGATAGTTTGACAAATATTTGACAATAAAATTCATAGAATAGGTCAAGAGCTAATGTGATGCTGTCCCAGTTACTTTCGGTGACGATAGTACATTGGAGTTTATTTTATTCTCCATCAAGTTAGGTCTGCGAGAGGCACCACGGGGGAAAGTCGATAATTTGTTTGAAATTCGTGAAAAATTAATGATGCTTTGTAGTGATTTTTCAGAATTTGGGAAGGATGGACTCAACCATTAAGCACATTGTAGGATATTTCATTATCACCAAGATAGGTCTAGGAGAGTCACTACGGGAAAAAGTCGATAGTTCGTTTAAAAGTTCGTTAAAAATTAATAAGACCTCCTATTTCAGTCATATGACCTTAGAAATAGAATATACTTCAGGCAGAACAAATGTTATAGCTAATATGTTATCACGTCCTTCTATAGGTGAAAGTACGATACCCCTGGTTACTGTTGATTTAGGGCCCAATTACAGTATATTTGCATCTGCAAATTTGCAGTTCTACAAATATGGCCGACTTGCATATGCGGTATTTATTTGCGGAACAAGCGAATTACAGAAAAAATCTGCAATTACGTCATATTTATCGAAAAAAAGTGCTTGGACGCTACTGATTTACCGGTTTTAAATGTCAAAGTTGTCAAAGTGATTGCAAGGACTTACGGGATCGTTTCACCATGCGCAAATTTGCAGGCGACTTGCAAATGCATTCTGCTTCTGTAATACGAAAAGTCAGACTTGCAGGTTCTGCATTTGTATCTTGGTGTTGCAGAGCTTCTGTAATTCCGGGCTAACCTACAAATCTGCCTGGAATATATCACATCTACTCGGACCTTTACCGCAGACAGATCACGGCTACAGATGAATCTATATTATCAATAGTAATATAACTAGTGCAATGGAAATTATTGATAATCTTTGGGAAATTTGCCCGAATGCATTTTAGTTGAAAAAGAGTTTTCAGTTAAAAACGCATGAGTACAAATTTGTCGAAAATTATAAATATATTTCCATTGCACGAGTTGTATTTAATGAGAGAATTTCATAAATCAAAAATTTAAATTTTTTGTCAAAAAATGTCAAAACACCAGTTTTCGCGCCAGTTAGTATGCAATTATCTGATAATTTGCACTAGTGCAAATTATCGCGTAATTCCAATATGATTGGTTCAAATCAACAATCAAAACATGTCAATTTATTGTTGGAATACCAGTTTTGACAGATGTATGAAATTCTCAATGTAACCGCCAGCCAGGTAGAATTATTTTCATTGTCTGCCAGAAAGTGTGCTTGTAGGAACTCAACCTTATCATCCGTCGGCGAACCCCGTAGAACGTAAAAACCGCGCCTTTCAAAATCACAGTTGTTCATCGTCGTGGCTGTTGATCATATTATGGGAAGAACAGCCGGTGTTTAAATTCCTTAAAGCAAAGTCTAAAGATCCTCGAACAAGTCCGCTCACTCTCGCTCGTCGCCTAAAATTCCCCTCCTGCCGACGCGCTACTTCTAGCCTATGGTTTCCCTGCTCAAGAGGACCCTCGTCTATGCCTTCAGTTACCGGGTGGCTTGTATCGCGTTCTATATCGGGTGCGCCAAGCAAAAAGTGTAGTAAATTTTATTCGAAATTTTTGCGATTTGATAAAATTAAAACGCAATCATATATTTTTTAAGGTGTCAGCAATGGAAAGACATTTTAGGCTTTGTTGCAGAACATAGATAAGCACACAAAATTAACACTCGAAGCGGCTAACAGAATTGTCAGAATATGTTCTGCACACTTTAATGAAAACTCATTCACTTTGTCCGTAAATAGTTATTCACCTAACAAGTGCGGAAACTTATACTTTTCTGCACGCAGCGGCAAGCCGTTAGTGCGGAAAAGATACTTTACGCTCGTGTTAGGTACAATATTTCTCCTACGAGCGTGCGGAAATTGACATATTGTTTTTTTTATTTGTTTTTGGATCTACTAATCCTAAAAGAAATGGTCAAAAATTTGATTTTTTAGGAATTAGAAGTATAGAATTTTTAAACGTATGTCGCTTCTTGAACACACAAATAAAAATAATTTCCTATTTGTACATGAAATCGATTGCTAATACGTCAATTATTGACGTATTATCAATCGAAGTTCGTTTTTCTTGGTAATATTTTATTTCATCTAATTCGTGATTGATAAATAAGGATGGAATTATTCTAATGGGTATCAAAAATACTATTTAATTAATTATTTATTATTTACCTAACAAATGCGGAAAATGATACTTTATCGCACGCAAGCGCAGTTTGGTCAAGCCGTTAAGGGTGGTGAAGGCACTTTCCGCATGTGTTAGGCACAACATTTTTACCTATGACCATCTACATCTCCAAGAAAAGGCAGTAATAAAATTAATTAACGATTCAGATTAATTAATGAAATTAGATTAAATTTTAAAATTATCAAAAATCCCTTTCCTAGAAGAGAAGGGATTTTTGATTAAAAATATCAAAATCTACTTTACCGCACTCTATGCGGTAAAGTAACTTTACCTACGAGCGTGCGGTAAAGTGCACTTTACCGCACTTATTTGCAAATGGAAAGTGGCACTTTACCGCACACTATGCGGTGAAGTTACTTTACCGCATAGTGTGCGGTAAAGTTAACTTTACAGCATAGTATGCGGTAAAATGAACTGAAAAGTGTGCGGTGAAGTTAACTTTACCGTATAGTATGCGGTAAAGTAGACATTGGTATTTATGATTAAAAATCCTTTCTTTTTCAGGAAATGGATTTTTGATCATTTCTAAAATCTAATCTAATTTCATTAAGTAATCTGATTCATTAATTAATTTTATTAATGCCATTTTTTGGAGATGTAGATGCTCATAGGTAAAATTTTGTACCTAACATATGCGGAAAGTGCTTTTACCGCCCTTAACGGCTTGACCGAACTGCCATTGCGTGCGGTAAAGTATCACTTTCCGCATTTGTTAGGTAAATAACTATTATCTCACACTTTGCAGTCTACTTTACCACACACTATGCGGTGAAGTTAACTTTACCGTACACTATATGGTAAAGTAACTCAACCGCATAGTGTGCGGTAAAGTGCTACTTTCTATTTGCGAATCGGTGCGGTAAAGCGCACTTTCCACATGTTCGTAGGTAAAACTCATTGAAGATGTCGATATTGGTCAGTACAAAAAGTTAATATCTTTCTTGAAGAGAAAGAACGGAGGAACGTAATTTCGAAAAAAAAAATAAATTCTCAGAAGCATGACATAAGGAGAAAAATTGAAAAAAAAATCTGTGTGGAAAAACTTTTCTCGCGCACGCCGGTCTGTTTTTTTTTTTTTTTTTTCACGCACTCTGTGCGAAAAAGTGATACTTTCCGCACGCAAATCGATGCTTGAAAACTCGTTTTCTGCACGCTTGTAGGAAAACCTTCATTAAAAACTGCTATTCCATCAAAGTTACTACCAGAACGTGATGTTAAGCAACATTTACCGCTGATTTTATAATATGAAATTAATTGAGTAACAATAATTATTAGGATTATCCGTCAATTAATTTAATGCTAATCGCTAAGCAGAAAAAGTTTTTCCATAATTTTTTAAAACCAAAAAATTATTAACGTAAATATTCTTAAAAGACATTCTTTTTCAAACTCCCCCTGTAAAAACATTACCAAGTACAATCGGGACCAGCGCCCTCGTATTTGCTTCTTATCTACAAATCGGCGCGTGCTGACATGATTTACGACCTTCCGCAAAAAATGCCGGCTTTTTGAGGAGATCAAAGGAGTGACCGGACTTGTTCGAGGATCTTTAGACTTTGCTTAAAGTCTCAATCTAGAGTCCGCGTCAAGAGTAAAGAGTACGGTGTCGTCATATGCGCACAAACCCAATTTTGAAGACTAACCGAACTATCGTATCGATCGGTGCTGCTGCCGAACGCCAAGCACTTGGTTCATTGTTGTACGGCCAGCAGGCATATTTATTTAGTTTATTTTGTGTCCAAGTTTTGTCTAAAAAGATACCCCGCTGCTGGTTTCAGCTCACGGCCGAGGTCACGGCAGACAGCGAGAGATAGACGAGGGAGAGAGATCCGACCAATGACATCAAAACACAGATAGACCGAACAATAAACAAAATTTTCGTATGACAACATCTCTCTGTCTCTTTTGGGTCTTTGTGCTATCCCCACCACTGAGAATGCCAAATATTGTCTTGAATCCCTAAATAATATATTTTTCTCCTCTAATTAACATTTTCAATTTTATTTCTGAACTCAATTTAGCAACAGCAGATTATAGCAAAACACCGCCCAGAAGCGGCTTGTTGGATGGCAGGCAGGTGTTGATTGTAGTAGCTAGCTATTTTTATTGCAAACAGGGATTATTCATTAGCGTTAAACAAGAAACGACTAACACGATATTGGTACTCCCAGAATAAAGGGCTCGTATCGAATATTTTCAGTTTATTTGTCAATTTGTTATTTTATTTATTCATCCAATTAAATTTCGAGATATATTCACGTGTGGGCGGGGTTTTTTACACCATTTTGAGCAATGATGTCTCCCTACCCCGACCCCGCGAGCAACTCAGCTCCCCTGGCCCATGGGTGGTCTTGTCAACACAACAAATAATAGTTTATGAATGGGATGATCCATCTATCTGTGTTTTGATGTCATTGGATCCGACCCGCTTCGCGCAGCTTTTTTTGTCGTCATCGTAGTCTTTACTGCTGACGCGGACTCTACCTGTTTTAGTGCCACTCATCTGACTTTCGATGACCGGAGAGACTTTCGAGCATTTGTAGAAAACGGCATTAAGTCAAATACTACATGAAGCTCGCGATAACCACAGAAAACATCAAGACCGTGCAAAGGGAAAATAATGTTCGTGTTGTTAACTATGTATATGCATGTCCTGATTCTGATAAACACGCATATTCTCAGTAAAGGCAAATACACTTTTGCTTTTAAAGTTGTGTCCCGTCGAGATAGACTATTTATTTAAAATTACTCACCAACTAGTCACGAAGTAGCCTCTAAGCCTTCTTACAACCTCCAGTAGGAAACCGTTATTTTTCGGTATTGACACCTTATTTTAGAGCATAGAACATCATCTGATAATGAAACCGTCCATGTGTGGGAATCTGTTCAACTCCAGCCTCTTAAAAACATATTTCAGCAGTTCCTGGAAAATCTATACGTTTATGCAAACTTGGACTGGGAAGCGAAGTTGAGTACCTATCTCTAGTGATATTATAACTGACGATCCTACTGACTAATGACGACCGTGAGGGTAGTAGGAAGATAAAACCAAAAATATACCATTGTTATCCTAAAGACAGTTTATTTCATATAGGTAGTATTAAATATTATTATTTTTCCGTTAAGTGGTTTATGGGAAATAAAACGCGAGATTAATTTCAATATGTCTGTATTCGATACCAGTTTCTCTAAGACTAACTTTTCACATAATTTTTACAGGCAAAATTATACATTTCAAGGGTGACTCACCACTTCTCTTGTTTGCCAAAAACCCTTCCAGGTACCAGCCAGAAGTCATAAAAGCAGACCCTTTTTCTTTAAATAAGTTTCGACTGCTAATACATTTTATTATGTAGATAATGGCATTTGCTTTTTCTCAGGCTTTTAAAACAAATTTAATATTGCCACATATTGCCTTTTGGAACCTGGTTGACTTGTTTTTGTATAATCATAATTCTAACACGCCCACTCAAAAAAAAGACTCAACCAGTATATAAATATGCATTCCTTATATCCTAAATATATCTTATTTATTATTTCTAAGAAAATAAACTGGTAGGTATATAAAAAAAAATTCAAACACAGTGTCATATTCCTCCATAATATCATGACATTGTACCTTTTACGACCCTCGAATACTTTCCCAAATAATGTCTCGCCGTCGCCGAAAGCAATACTATTATATGACCCAGACTTTCTGTTAAAGAACCCAAAGATATTGTATGTAAATAAATTAAACATTTGTCCACCATAAACCCCAAAATTCCCAAATATCCTTAATGGTCATTCTTTGGGCGAACAGACTGTCATTTATTGCCAATATTTATTTAGGGTTTTCCAGTTGTAATTATGTAGGTTTTAGAAACGTTTTAGAAGGGATGTAAAGGTGGATTTGTAAGAGATCTAGTGAAGCAAGAAGACAGTCTTAAGACAGCTTCAGTCGTAGTAACACATTTTGTTAAAACTCTCTCTAAAATAAGTCTTACTTTTGCTGTAGTTCAATTTCATTCTATATTCCATTACCTAATAAAGCTACAAGTTTCAAACCAAAAACAAAAGTAGTTTGAACCAAGGCAAAACACTGAAGGATCACAACAACAGACAAAACAAAAATACAAAACTATTATAGTTATCAAAAAAAACCATCTACAGTAAGCCCATCTTAGATCTTATCATGTGAAACTTTACTGCTGGTAGTGGCTTCGTAAACGCATCAGCTAATTTTTCACCTGTTGAAATATATTTCAATACTATTGTTTTCTGTAAGATTTGTTCACGTGTAATAGTATATTACATACCGAGGTGGAAAGTGTTTCATTACTGTCGAGAGATTAGTTAGTTAACTGAGACGCGAAGCGTCGAAGTTAACTATAATCTCGAGACAGGAATGAAACTTCCTACCGAGGTTTGTATACTATTTTATTTACAACAATTACAACCCTCATAATTTCGACTAAATACTAAAAAAAAATTTAAAAATTTGTTGACAAGTTCTGACTCATCTAAAAAAACGTTTGACATGCAGGACTCGTCTTAAACATTTTAAAAAATGAGAACTTACTTTCCACCCGGGTGGAAAGTGAGCACTTTCCACCCGGGACCACTTTCCACCTGGGTGGAAAGTAAAATTCAAAAAAGTGTCACTTTCAAACTTTTGAAAAGTCAGAAATGTCAACATTACGTATGTGGTTGTAAATAAAATAATATTTTATGTCAATATGTTTGGTTCTTTTATGATTTATAGGGTTCTTTGCTATATTTATGCAACCATTATTATCTTCGTAAATAATTATGGGGGCTTGTATTTTGAAATTAATGCTCTCTAATAAATTTCTTAGCCATATCGCTTCCCTAACACACTCAAACAGAGCCATATATTCTGCTTCAGTAGAAGAAGCAGCTACTGAGGATTGTTGTTTTGAGTTCCAGGATATTGTACAATTTTCAAAGACTTTAAATAAAAAGCCTGTAGTACTTTTCCTGTTTAGCTCATTATTTCCCCAATCTGAATCAACATAGCTCTCAACCATATTGACATAATTATCATTGCGTTTATTTGTTAATTTAAGATCTACAGATCCTTTCACATATCTTAATACTCTTTTCAAGCAAACCCAAAGCTCATTATTACTTTTACTTTGAAATCTGCTTAGAATACTTATTGCAATACAAAGATCTGGCCTTGTACAAAGCATGGCGTACATAAGACACCCAATCAAATTTCTGCATGGAACATTCAAATTCTGATCCCTATTCAGTTCCTCATAATTTAATTTATTTTCTAATGGTGTGTTTACAGATTTGCAGTCGGACATGTGAAATTTATTTAGAACTGTTTTTAAATAATAAGTTTGATCTAAAATTATAGTGTTTTCTGTTCTTATGATTCGGATTCCCAAAAAAAGTTTAACATCTTTTAAGTCCTTCATTTGAAATTCGCTCATGAGATAATTTTTAAAATCTGACATTGTATCTCTTTTACCTGTACAAATTAAAATGTCATCAACATATAAAATCACATAAATATTCCTACTTATGTCTCCTTTATCCAATAAATATAAACATGGATCAACTGATGAGCTTTGAAAATTATATTTTTTTAATAGTTTGATCAAAATGTTCATACCAGCATCTAGAAGATTGTTTTAGGCCATAAATTGATTTATTCAATTTGCAAACTTCATCAACGTCTGCTTTTAGACCTTCGGGAATTTTCATGTAAATTTCCTCATCTAAAGTACCGTGTAAAAACGCTGTTTTCACGTCCATATGATGAACAAGTAAATTATGCTGATTTGAAAAAGCCAACATCACTCTAAATGTTGTGATGCGGGCGACTGGTGCAAAAGTTTCATTAAAATCAATTAAATATTTCTGACTAAATCCTTTTGCTACCAATCTTGCTTTATATTTTGTGGGATTTCCTTGTTCATCAATTTTGACAGAAAACACCCATTTACAATCTACTATATTTTTGTCTATGGGTTTATTTACAAGCGTCCAAGTGTTATTTAAATTGAGCGAATCAATTTCATCCTTTATGGCTGCCTCCCACTGACAACGATCATCCCTTGTTTTAATTTCTTGGTAAAATTTTGGAATTGATTTTACAAGGGTATGTGCACATAATATATGACTGTTATAAACGTCATTATTTATTTCTTGATCGTTGTCATCAGTGTACGGAGGCTTTCGATGATTTTTGATTCTCTCGCTTCTTCTAAGGTTCGAGCCTTCTGATTCATTTGATGTTTGTTGGTCTAATTGGATATTTTTATGTTCAGAATCTACTAATTTTTCCGAGTTCAAGTCGGTTTTATTAGTTTTGGGCAGGGATATTGAATCGGCGTCACTTTTAATGGGCCTAGTGACTTTGTAATTTACCTCATCGATTATTACGTCTCGAGCTATTGTGAAATTTTCCTTTTCAACATCCCAAATTTTATAACCGTTAGGTACGTACACCATTAAAATCCCTTTCATTGATTTTTCCTCGAATTTGGTTTTTCGAGTTTTAATATGGACATAAACGGTTGAACCGAAAATTTTTAGAATGTCCAATCTGGACTTTCTATGATGCCACAGTTCATATGGTGTTTTATTTACCTGCAGAGCGGAGGTTGGTAAAATATTTATTAGGTAGGTAGCTGTTAAGACAGCTTCACCCCAAAAAGATTTATCCAACCCCGATGTATAAATCATCGTTCTCGCCTTTTCAGTAATAGTACGATTCATCCGCTCTGCTACACCATTTTGTTGAAGGGTATGAGGTACAGTTAGATGATAAGAAATGCCTTTCTGAACACAATACCCTTCCATTTCATTGGATAAATATTCTCCTCCATTGTCACAATAAATATCCACTACTTTATAATTACTGTGTGTTTCGGCTTTTGCAACAAAATCTTTAAAGACTTTTATGACTTCCGATTTCAATTCAATTAAATATACTACAGTATAGTGCGTGAAATCGTCAATAAATGTTACAAAATAATTTTTATTATCAACAGTAGGAGGAGTAATTGGTCCACAAACATCAGAGTGAACAATAAACAAAGGTCTTTTAATATGTGATTTCGATTTGGACTTTGCAAACGGTAGTCTAGTTTGTTTCCCATTTATGCATGCTAATAACATAATATATTATTTACAGGGACAATATTATTTATCTGACTGACATCTTCTACCATTTTAAAATGCTTTAATTTTGAAAATGATTGAGCACTTGGGTGCCCTAAACGTTCATGCCATTTTTGGTAGTTATTATTGTCAATCATATTAATTTTATTCCCATGATTTTTAGCTATTTTAAATTTTATACCTATTAAACCATTAATGGGCTCACCTGTAGCTATTGTTTCACAATTGCGTTTAATCTTCACTCCATTTTCGTCGAAAATTACCACCATTCCTTCGTTCTGGAGGCGCGTCACGTCACAGAAATCAAGTTGTAGGGCACTTCAGGTATAAATAATACATTTTCCAGAATCCCCCAGACTCCAAGATTTGTTATCACTTCCATCGATCCTGCTTTTGTGGCTACAACTGTTGTTTCATTTTTAGCTACTGCTATTTGAATTGGTCTTGGTAGTTCATATTTTGTTGAAAGGAATTTTTCTTGGTTGACAATATGATCTGTTGCCCCAGAGTCAAGCAGAAACAATGTGTCTTCAGTCTGATTCAATGTTGTTGTTGCAAGATCATTTCTGAGCATAAAAGCAAAACCATTTCCTTCTGAATGCGTGCGTGAAACAGCTTGAATGTTGAGTTGTTTTTCCAGCATTTGTTTGTAGAAGTAGCAATATTTTATTAAATGGTTTGTTCTACCACAATGATCGCATTTGATGTTTGACATTTTAGAGGCAATTTTTCAATCCTTTTTGAAATTACCTTTCTGTTTATTGTGAGGGAATTTCTTCTTTTTGTACGGTTTTTGATTCTGATGTACAGGGAAACTATATATGCTTGTTTGAGGTGCCTCTGAATGTGTTGAGAACTTTGAGACTTGTGGTGGTGTTGTCGTTTTTGAGTTTCACTTCGTGATCTAGTAATCGCGTTTTGACGAATGACAAATTGTCCTCTCCTAAAGTCTTCAATGCAGTGATTACACCCTCGTAAGCAAACGGCATTGTTAGAAGAAGATGAGAAATTTTGTCCATCTCGTCTAATTTAGCTCCCGCTGCTAGTAATTCTGTGATAATGTCATCAAAAATTGTAAAGTGTTGTAGCAAATGCTGGTCTCCTTGGAACTTGAGGCTGAGAAGTTTTTTACGTAATGCCAATTGTGTGGCTAAACTTCTCCTTTCATAAATTGCATCCATGTCAGCAAATACATCCCGAGCAGTCGGTTTATCTTTGACGAAGTTCAAGAATGAGTCACTGAGGTATTCTGTGATTATGCCTTTCGCATACACATCGTGCCTTTTCCATCTATCATTGGGATCAGCAGGAGGCGTCTCATCAACTACATAAAGTACTTGTGCTTCCGCTAGTAGTAACCTTACACGAAATTTCCAAATACTGTATTTTTCCCCGTTAAACGGTTGAACATTCCTCGGTTTTGTTTTCTCCATAATAGAGATTTAGCGACACTTAGAGAAAACACACGTTCGTGGCACTAATGTGAGTGCCCACAGCACAGGATAAATAATTAACACAAAATTAAACGAACGTTTTAGTCCACTATTTGCTATTCGCGAATTCTGGGCCCATAACCTATTAAATATTATTATTTTTCCGTTAAGTGGTTTATGGGAAATAAAACGCGAGATTAATTTCAATATGTCTGTATTCGATACCAGTTTCTCTAAGACTAACTTTTCACATAATTTTTACAGGCAAAATTATACATTTCAAGGGTGACTCACCACTTCTCTTGTTTACAAAAACCCTTCCAGGTACCAGCCAGAAGTCATAAAAGCAGACCCTTTTTCTTTAAATAAGTTTCGACTGATAATATATTTTATTATGTAGATAATGGCATTTGCTTTTTCTCAGGCTTTTAAAACAAATTTAATATTGCCACATATTGCCTTTTGGAACCTGGTTGACTTGTTTTTGTATAATCATAATTCTAACAGGTAGTTATATGTATTATGATATTAAAACATTATGTGCTAGAGGAAGTTACAAAAAATAATCAATTTCTTAAATTGAAAACGACCTCAGAAAATTTATAATAGTAAAGAGAAGTCCTACAATCTGAAAAAAGTGACATATAATTATAGGTAAAGTATCAAATCATAATTCCATTCTACCTTTCCAAATAATCTTCGATTCACATCAACTTCAACGGTGAGTTTCCAATTAAGTGGTCTTGATGCAATAGTAAGGAAAGTAAACAACGTCTTCTTATTGCTTACATTCCATTCATGCCAATTTAATCTATCATAGAGCGCAAACAGGAAAATGTCTCCCTGATAATAAAGAAAAAAGAATAATTTTTGTCATTTTCAATATTTTTTATCAAAAAATATGTACAATGCATATAGACTTTAATCTTAATCTGCTACAAAACTTCTAAAAGGGTTATTAATGATAATAAAGTTGTGTGTAAACAATCAACGGTGAAGCGGTGTAAAGTGTATACAGGGTGTTTGGTAGGTTGATGCATATATTTTGGGAGGTGATAGACTAAGTCATTTAGAACCTATTTAGTCAAACTTACCTCAGTAGGTACCAAGTCTTATGGTCTTCAATGCAATATCCAGCAACAACATCACAAATTATTACAAAAATTAGCCATACGTTAACAAACTGTTCACTTATTTCAGTTTAAAAGTAAACACTTTGTAAAAAGAAGAAAAAAGAGGCTAGTCCAGTTTTTTCCGTAAATGCCTACCTACTCATTTTTGGGAACCTGGTAGCACAGTTTCTGGTAGTCTTAAAGGATTATTGTGCTGCAATCCAAAGAAAAAATTGTAATTTTTTCGTGGTATGTGCAATTCAAAAAGGCACATGTGAAAAAAGCTTTTAAATTACTTTGAAAACCTTTGGTTGTCTTTATTTTATTCTATTTTTTTTTTCGAATAAACTTAACTTGCAGTGGAATTGGTATGACTTTAAAGTGGCACTCTTATAGTTAATTTTTTATTTATTTTATTGTTAATGCATATCACACAAGAAATACACATTCCATTAGATACAAAAGAAAAATAATTGAGACAGTATTTCTGAATATCGCACTAATGCACTCAACAAAGGATTTGTAAGATTTTTTTAAGAAAAAATTAAATCGGCGATATTTTGAAAACCATAGGACTTGGTACTAAGGTAAGTTTGACTAAATAGGTTCGAAATGACTTACTCTATCACCTCCTGAAATATATGCATCGACCTACGAAACACCCTGTATAGTGGAATAAAATCACTGCTCTAACTCGCTGTTCTCTGAGGGTGGGTGATTCCGAGATATAACCAGATCAAACCTATCTTGTAGAGGACACTTTGGGGCATAGGAAATGGAAATGTACAACTTCTTTTAATAAGACTGAACTTTGAATAGGGTAGTGGACAATTTTTTGAAATATTTTTTTTATTAATCTCCATAACAAAATAAATAGTAGTTGATGATTCTTTGATTTTGGAAAACAAAAATATACCTAAAAAAAAATAAACAAATTTATACTTATTTTAAACGCTATAATTTACCGCCCGGCAATTACGTCACAGCTGTTATGTCTAAGGCATTCCGACATTAATAAGAGTGGGCGAGAGCGCGGTCAGTGCGTCCTTATATTTCACATGCTTCTAGAAAAAGATGCAGATAAGCTCAGTGCACATTGATTGCTGCTTGCTTGCTTGTTTTAATGGCGCTGCTACTGAGGCAATTTGCCAGCACGATTTCGTGGTGACCCTGATGTTGTCTGGCTCTAGGCCATATCATAGGTCCCCTATTTGTTTCACTCTTTTCCGAGCTCTTTTCTTGCTTCTAGGTACCGTCAAATTTAACCAGTACTGTGATTAGGCTATGAAATAACTTTTTCCTACGAGCGTGCGCAAAGTAGTACTTTTCCGCACGCATTATCGTTCTCAAAGTTACACTTTTCCGCACTCAGTGCGGATACGGGCCTTATCCGCACTGAGTGCCGAAAAGTAAAAATAATTGTCAAGCACCTGTCGACTTTGACACATGATGACAAATTTTTCCTCTGTTTCTATAGGTATCAGCCAACATCTATACAAACACTGAATATAATAAGCTTTGACACATTGTCAGATTTGTGTTCTCAATTTACATGTAAGAATCTACAAACTTCTTTCGCATCAAATTTAAACGCTTTAAGATGAACAGCTCTGACGAGGATTTCAATTTCCTGTTTTTTTGTTATGTAATTTTGTGATAAATGAATAGTTTCGCTTCAGGTTAATTGAAAATAATTGAACAAATTATCGTTTTTTTTTTTAATTTTTGTTGTTACCTACCTGATATGAGGCTCGTAGGAAAAATTTTGTTCCTAACACGTGCGCAAAGTTTCTTTTCCGCACGCAAACACTCATCCGAACTCCGCTGCGCGTCGTTCGTATAACTGTGTTTGCGTGCGGAAAAGTAACACTTTGCGCACTTGTTAGGAAAATAACTATTTCCTACGAGCGTGCGCAAAGTAGTACTTTTCCGCACGCATTTCGGTTCTCAAAGTTGCACTTTTCCGCACTCAGTGCGGATACAGGCCTTATCCGCACTGAGTGCCGAAAAGTAAAAATAATTGTCAAGCAACAATAAGTACACCTGTCGACTTTGACACATGATGACAAATTTTTCCTCTGTTCCTGTTCCAGCTAACATCTATACCTACAAACACCAAATTTAATTAACTTCAACACATTGTCAGATTTGTTTTCTATATATATGCATCTACAAACTTTCTCATCAAATTTATAGCATTTTCCATTTGTCGAAACAGGGCAAAAAAATGTATCCTTATCCTTACATGTTACATGCTTTTAGAAAAAGATGCGGATGCACTCAGTGCGGCACTGATGACAAATGGAAATCGCCATTAAACGCTTTAAGATGAAGAGCTCTGACGATGATTTTCTGTTATATTTTTTTTTTGTTATGTAATTTTTTGATAAATGCATAGGTTCCCTTCAAGTTAATTAAAAATAATTAAACAAATTATCGTTTTTTTTTTAAATTTTTGTTGTTACCTACCTGATATGAAGCTCGTAGGAAAAATTTTGTTCCTAACACGTGCGCAAAGTGTCTTTTCCGCACGCAAACACGTATCCGAACTCCGCTTCGCGTCGTTCGTATAACTGTGTTTGCGTGCGGAAAAGTAACACTTTGCGCACTTGTTAGGAAAATAACTATTTTTTTTTTTTGAGGTAACAGTTATCTAAAACAAAAGGTGAAATAGGGAAACAAAAAATCAAAATACACAATGCCACACGGGAGAAGCGATGGGAAGCAGGAATAGGATGCAATAAGTTGAGCACTACAGTTTCAATCTGTTAACAGTCAAAAAACTTATTATCATCTTAACCAATCTTTCATTCAAATTTGCCAAAATGGTATCTACTGATATTGGGGTCGGAATTTTCATATCTATGCCTGTCTGATATAAGTCAAGATGTGGTAGGTAGTTAATGGGACATTCTAAAAATATATGGTTTAGGGATTCAATTGCCCCACATTGACATAATGCATCATCCCTTAAGTTAATCCTAAAAAGGTGTTCTCCAGTCATGCAGTGCCCTGTGCGCATTCTAATAATTGTGGTAATATGTCTTCTGTCTATATAGGGAAAGAGTGAAAACCAACTCTTGACTGGAAAAACTGATTGGACCCTAGAATACTTATAGCCCTTATTACAAACAAGTGTTTGCCATTTAGCCTTGTAATCTTTAATCAGTCCCTCCTTAACACTAATCCAGATTTCCTGAGCATCTATTTCCATTCTTTTAGGAACTGTTAAAATTCTTCCTATGTTAGCCAACAGGTCCGCCTCAGTATTTCCAGGGATTCCAGAATGACCTGGAATCCATGCCAAACGTATATCAAAACCATTCTTGTTAGCACCCATAATTAGTGATTTTGTTTTTAGCGTCCAATAGTCTGCTGTTGCAGAATACAGGCATTTATTAATTTTCTTTATTGCACTATCAGAGTCAGAAAAAATTATTGACGATTTAATCCTTTTCTGAATAGTTACTCTGACAGCATCATGTATTGCAACTGTTTCCGCTTTACAAATGCTTAACATATCTGGCAGTCTTATTGAGAAGTTGTGGTCAACAGCAGGTATGCTCATCCCATATCCTGTTTTATGATCTTTTTTCGATGCATCTGTATATACAAAAGTAAAATCATTTTTATATTTTTCCGTGGCTAACCAGAATTTTTCTTTAATCATACTTTCATTCTTTCTAACACAAAGGTTCACAGTTTTAATGGGGTTGTTAAGGGTGTCGAAATCAAAATCATAACAGGGCCAATTATCACTCTTATAAATGTTTTCAAAGTAAGGTAGAAAATGTTCTATAGCTATTATTAGATAAGGTAAATTTTCCCTTCTGTTGATATTGTTTGTTAGTATTATTCTGTTGCGTGTCCTCAAAATCAGATTTATCAAGGGGTGGTTTTTAATACTTATTATTTTTGCAACAAACTTAATTGAAATTAAATTTCTTCTGCATTCCAGGCTTAATGACGCCGTTTCAGCAAGAAGGGCAGCCTTTGGTGTGGATTTCATACAGCCAATACATATTCTAATACCCTCAAAAAAGATCGTTTCCATGGAATTAAGTATTTGATAATTAACTGGTTTGATAAACATAGCTCCAAACTCCAGATGAGATCTAATCAGAGCATGAAATATGGTCATTAAGGTACGCGGGTCAGCTCCCCACCACACTCTGCAAACCGCTCTTAGTACATTAAGAGATTTTTTGGCTTTGACAATATTATTTTTAATGTGATTGTCCCATTTTAAATTTCTCTGCATAATAAAACCCAAGTATTTAATTTGATCCTTATATTCTATTGACTGATTCATGATTTTAACAGTAGGTGGAATATTATTCCGCTTTCCTTTTGTGAACCAAATGGCCTCTGATTTGTTTGATGCCAGAGCAAGATCATTATCATGAAGAAAATTTACAATTTTAGAAATAGCGGAATTAATTGATTCTGTCATAAGTTCTAAATTAGTACCACTGCAAAAAACAGCCAAATCATCCGCATACCCAATTACCTCTGACTGTCCAAAATTTATTTTGAAAAGGTCTGCGATATAAATATTAAAAAGTATAGTGCTCAATGGTGAGCCCTGTGGTAAGCCTTTGGTTGCCAGAAATGGTCCCATCATAGTTCCATCACTGCCTCTTGTATACAACAGTCTATTCTTCATTAATTGAAAAATTAGGTTATTAATTTCAACAGAAACGCCCAAGTTATGTAATTTGTCATAAAGTTTGTATAAATTAACATTATCATAAGCAGATTTTATATCCAGGAACACAGCTATTACCGTTTGTGAACGAATGAAAGAATCATAAATGCAAGTCGACAGATAGGCTAAGTTATTCTGAATCCCTCTTCCTTTACGAAAACCTGATTGTTGAAAGCCAAAATTTAACTTACTTTCCAACATCCAGTCCATCCTATTTTTAATCATACACTCCAGAATCTTCAAAGCGCAGGAGGACAAAACAATGGGTCTGTAGTTTTCTGCCAAAAGAGGATCTTTATTGGGTTTTAAAAAAGTTAAAATATTAAATTTTTTCCATGGTGTTGGAATTCGATCACCATTTAGATATTTGTTAATAATGTTTAGAAAAATTTGTTTGGCTTTGAGAGGGAGATTTTTGAACATTGAATAAGCCAAGTCATCCATTCCCGGTGATGATGATTTCCTTTTGTTTTGAAGCACATTGTCCATTTCATTAATTGAAAAGGGAGGACAAGTTTCATCATCTGTCTGAAGAGGTTGAAAGTTTGGATCAATATTGATACTTGAGATTGTCTGAAGAATTTGAAGCTTAATGTTATCAGGAGTTGTATATTTATTCAAAATATTATGGTGGTTTGAAAACTTTTTAATCTTATTCCAGACATAATTAATATTTGATTCCCTATTGAGGGTCTCACAAAAAGATTTGAAACTGTTCTTTTTTTTCTCCCTTAAATTTCTCCTAGTAATGGCAATTATTCGTTTTGCATTTATGTAATTTTCTATACTTGGGGCATTATTGAACACATCCAGAGCACTCTTTCTCGCATCTAACCACAGGGAACACTCCTCATCCCACCATGGATTGGAAATTTTTCCCACAGAGCCACACTTTTTCCGAGGTATCGATTCTTCTGCTGCCGAATTCATAATTTCGGTCAAGTCCTGATAACTTAAATGTAAGTCTTTATCAACTAAAAGCAACACTATTTTCTCATAATATAGTTGCCAATTGGCCTTATTGAAATTCCTCACTTCATAAGTACCAAAGAAATACTTTCCACTATTTTCGTTTTTAAAATTAAATTCTAGAAACGTTGGGAAATGATCGCTGTTTCCACAGTCCCGAACAACTCCCCACTCCATATAGGCTGCCAAATTGCTACTCACCATTGACAGATCCACTGCGCTACCTCTGTTATTAGGATTCTGAAAAAGAGTCATCTCTCCATCATTCATAATGACCAAATCTCTATCTATTATAAAATCACTTATGATTTTCCCTCCATTATTCATGGGGACTCCATCCCACATTGGGTGGTGTGAGTTGAAATCGCCCATGATGACTATTTTATCAGCAGGCACGTTCACCAAAAGGTTCTCCAGCAATTGTAGATTTACATTATTAGAGGAATTAGTGTAAAAGTTAATAATGTATAATTCATTGATTTTAACAATAATATACTGAGTGTCATCTGATGAAAAGCCCTTAATTTTAGTAAAAATAATATTTTTCTTAATGCAAGTTACAGCACCACCATATCCATCCATTCTGTCTTCTCTTATTATATTATATGAATTCAAAGAAAAATTCTGATTTATTTTAAGCCAGGTTTCATTCAAACATACAACATCTGGTTTTTCGTGTTCTAATAACTTTATTAAGTTGTCTCTGTTGGAATTAATACTTCTTATATTCCATTGTAAAAGTTTTAATTTGTTTTTGTACATATTTTTCTTTTTTTTTTTTTTTTTAATTAGAAATCTGAGTCTTGGTCTATGTTTATATCAGATTGACGAGACAATAATATTTCTCTGATAGAGTTCAGATTATCTTCAGACGTATTCAAAATGAAGTTCAAACAATGATCTAGTTCAGTATTTTTTTTAAAGCTATGCAAGGCACTTTTAGGCATGAGTGAATTTAGGTTAACCATTTGTGAATTGTAGGGAAAATTAGTTGGAGTATAATGAGATGTGGAGGGTTGAGGGTTTATATAAGAATTGTCCTCGGAAACGCTCTGAGAAGGGATTTGCTTAGGGTGTCTCGAATTGGGAAAGAACAGTGCATCTTGATGTTCCTTATAATCAAAGCCTTTTTGAATGATTCGTTTTTTATTATTATTATTTGCAACAATTTGCGCGAAGGATCTTTTTGTAGTGTTATTTTGGGAGAAGTGACTTCTTCTTTGTGAAGGAAGGGTCACATTATTCTCATTGTTGGGATTTTTAAGGGTGTTGGGAAACTCTTTAGTTTTGTTATAAACAAAGTCTCCTCTAGGTACATAAGTTTTTTTACATAATTCGCTTGCATCATAAAAGGTAACATTTTCAAAGGCCATTAATTCTTTAATATTCTTTTGTCTAGTATATTCAGGGCATTTTTTAGAAATTGATTTGTGATTTTCTTTACAATAAAAGCATTCAGTTGTGCAAGAAAAATCTGTATCACCTTCCAAATGGTTTTCCTCTTTGCCACAATTGAAACATTTTTCTCTTCCTTTGCAATTATGTTTGGTATGTCCATATCGTAGACACCTAAAGCACTGAGTGACTGGAGAAACATACACCTGAACAGGTCGTTCCAGGCCATAAATTTTAACATATCTTGGCAAAATCACACCTTTAAAAGTAAATAACACTGAACCTGTTGGTTCATAAACCGTCTGTTCATTTCTAAGTATTTTCCTATTAAGCCTTTTCAATGACAAAATTTCTATTTGATTGTCTGCTTTGCAGCAATCCAATAATTCAATATCACCAATGTCACTATCTATTTGCCTCACGATGCCCTTACAGGATACAAAATTAAAAGGGATGAAAATATTATATCCTTTTTCAGTCAAATTTCTATTTTTAAGTAGATTATTTGCTGATTGAAAATTTATAAACTCAATTGATATACGATTAAGACCTTTATTGTAAATTTTTTTAATATCGGTTAAATTTAAATTGCAAATGTCCCGAGCTATTTTTATATTATTCACCTTCCCAACACTAAAACCAACCTTATCAGTGGATTCGACATAGACAAAAAATGGACCCTTATCAAGATTTGAATATAAATAAGTTGGAACCTTAGTTTTTTCATGGTTCAAGTCCTGTCCCGGCGGGGCCCCTCCCCCCCCGGGGTCCTCCATTTTCGACAAATATATCCAAAAAAATTAATAAAAATGACAATTATTTAAGAAAAGCAAGCAGGAAATTAAGCAAATCAAATGAAAAACTCGTCAAATGCTCAACTTACCTCTAGTACAACAAAAGACAGAATTTGTTAGTAGATTCCTCCGGTCGTTTAGCTGAGACCACAGAAAGCCAAAAAGCTGCTGCTTCAACCACGGTATTCACCAAGGATGATACACACTACTAAGGATGGCTTATCCTCATAAGGCCTGTGTGTAACAAATCCCCCCCTACCCCGCCTAGCCAAAAAATCAGTTGTGACGTAAACATCATGGCGTTTTTCGTCTTGACGTAGGCTGTTTGCACCACAGGTTATGTTATGATCTGGCTGCTGGCTGGAAATTATGGAACTAGTTTCTAGTATAATTAAAGTCTAAAATTATAAAATTATATCAGATACATATAATCATGACTTTTAATTATTACTGTTGTGTTCCTCAATGCAAGTCTTGGGCTAAAAAAAAAAGCTGACAAAGGATTGAGTTTCTACATATTTCCCCTTGAAACAGGCCCACGGGTTTATTTGGAAACGAAAATGGAAAAAGAAGTGTCGAGAAGAAAAGCCTTCTGGATTTTAAAACTTCGTATTGGCAAACCAGTCACCAAATTCATGAAAGTGTATTCTCTGCATCTCAATTAAGCAAGAATTTTGTGTTAAGGTAAACAAGCATAATGGATAGTTTTGTGCCCTAGCTTCATTTTATGCCTGCTTCTAGGCATTTATCAAGTACTATCTATTTTTAAAATGTTTTGTTTGAAAATATTGACTGTTTTTATTATTACAGGTGAGAGTACAGGTCTTAGGGCGGGTATTATAAAACTGCTTTGACAGTTAACTTAAAGTTAACTTTTTGAATTACATGTAATTCCAGAAGTTAACTTTAAGTTAACTCTCAAAGTAGTTTTATAATACCCACCCTTAGAGGTACAGGTAGAGGTCGGATATTGAAAAAAACAGTTGTACCATCCCAGAATTTGCCCTCTTCTATAGTGATCCATAAACCGAGCCAAAAAATAGATTCCATGGGTGCTGAAAAACTTGCCGAAAGAAAAAGAAATCAAGTTTCTAGTGAGACTGATACAAGTAATGAATGTAGTTATACTTTTAATCAATTATTAAACTCTTCTCAGATAGGCATACAAATGGCCGAGCAAACAGCAGAACGTGTAAAGTGTTTATTAAATCCTAATTACCAGTATTATATTATAGGTAGTTCGAGTAAAAATCAGATTTGTGGTCAAGTTATTTGACTTTGTTAATTTAATTTTCACCTATTTATAAATAAAAATAAAGAGTTATTTATAAAATGTTTATTTATTTATTACACATACAAGTTATTCAAATACAGACATTATAAGGGAGATCCATACCAGCCTTGAGACCCTTTTGGCAATGTCCTATTGTAGAAAGTTTACAAAAATATAAGAAAAAGATCCGGTTAGGCTGTTGTATAGATATAATCATTTCGGGTCAGATAAACGAAATAGATTATAATGAATTTTGGCCTGCATCATCACGAGCAGCATTATCGGTGAAAATTATTACCCAGTGTGAAACTTTCGAGAACAGTGAATAAATAAGTCGATATTGCATTTGCAGCACATTGTTCTTCCTCGGCTGCTACAGTTTTGACCACCACATCGTTTTTTTTACGTTCAGGAAAAGTGTTTCAATAATGATGCAGTCCATAATACCTTATATCATTATTGACTCAAAAATCACTTGCTGCAGCCCGAAGCATATTCTCCTGTAGCGCAAGGTGGTACTTTATATTTCCTCGGGTATGTCTGAAAATAAAAATAAGGTTAAAATTGTATGATTTCCCAAAAAATTGTTAATTCTACTCTACCTGTGATATATTTCCCATTCGAATAAACAATTTCTGCACTAGCACAAAAGTTGCCTAGTAGATAAGTCAAAACCACGTTCCTCATCTGCTGAATCTTAGTCAGTGAGCTCTTTGCTTTCTGTGTGGGCTCAATATATTATGCCATCAACATTTTCATTATCATAAGCAGTATTCAAAGCTTCCTGATGGCTAATTCCACAAACAAAATGTAACTAAGTACCTAAAAATCTTAGCTTCTGCCCAGGCCCATATGCCATATGGGACAGTAATATTTACAAGAATATAATACATAAACAAACAATTCATGCTCGAATAGGAATATGTTATAATAATATGAGAAAACCCTAAAAACAATTAAATAGTATAGAATAAATTATCTCATAGTTATTATACTTACATAAAGAAATGTAAACAAAACGCCGCGTAATTCTCCTAGGGCTCCATTAAATCATACATGCTGAAAACGTGTAAATAGGCGGAATGACGAAAGCTAGCCAGATATCGCGCTTTACCCGCTATAATGGTTAATCAAAATCAAAATAAAATATTTTTCATGACAAATTATAAATTTATAAAACCGCTGGCGCAAACAGCTGGCGACTTTGTTATGACGTCAGCAGTGGTTGGAAACAGTTGAAAACCAATATGGCGGCAATTACCCAAAAAGGGGCCGAATTCACAGCACTGTTGCACATTGATTGACATATGAAAATCTCTCAAAAAGTGGGGTTAAGTTGAGGGTGCGCCCCGACAGACGCTGATATATCTCTCTTTTTTGCACTAATGAGTAAGTGTGTGTCGAATATAGGACAAAGGTTTAATTCATTTCATACTCAAATACAACAGCTATGACGTAGAATCAAGGCGCGAAATATTTTCGTTTAAATATTGCGTCCCAAAACTCTACTTTCACAATCGTTTTAAACCAAGTTAGCAATTTTTTCGGAAATTTCTTTCAATAGGAATATTTTTCATTTACTCCATAGATGAACAATAGATCATCGATTTCATTGAAATTATACCTTGTCCACTACCCTATTCGGCCCTTAAACGTGACTAAGCTCAAATTTGAAAAACTACATTTTTCTAAACATTACCCGCTGTATTAATTTAAGCATACAATCTAAAATTCTGATTTTTTGTACACTTATATGTACTTGAAACATGAGCGCTTCTAATGTCAGTTCAGAAATTTCGAAAAGGTTCAAGGTTTTTTTGTTAAAAAGTTAGGAATATAGAATTATTAAAATCGTGCATCTAAAACTTCACCCTGCAGCGAGCAATGTGTATTATTGAAAATTTCTATACATATATATCGAATTAAATGTAGTAAGGACATTGACGAAGTTAAAAAAAAAAATTGAGGCGCTACCTTTAACGGTTATAGAAATAAGTATACATTTTTATCCGAAAGCCCAGGGGTGCGCTCAGACCATCGTGAACCGCGTCGCGACGGAATTGGCCATATTAGTTAGGTTAGGAAAAATCGGGCGCGAAATATAAAATGGGTTCCTAAACACATTTCAACAAATTTGACAGCAATGTATTTCTGGAGGATTCAAAAGAGTGATTTTCAGACGGGAATATCTTGGGTTCTGGGCATTTCTTAGTATTGGAACCTATTGTACATCAAACTTTGAACATATTTCTCTATAGTTCATGCTCTAATTGTTTTTTTAGACCTATGAATTAAAAATACAAATGATTTTAATTAAAAGTGTCTGTTTTCGGTGGACGTACGTCGGGTCTAAAACCAGCTGAGAGAAAGTGAGGTTGTGTGCTGTGCAGAGATGTTAAATTACCGTAATTTATATTTTTGGTAAATTACAACTGTATTTTACGATTTTTTATTACCAATAATATTTACCGCGGTAATAAATTTTTGGCTTCGTAAATTACGGTGGAAAATTCCCTTGTGCATATTTAACTGGAAAATTACTTCGTAATTTTCAAAAATTGATAAGTGGAAATATCCCTGGGTCCTTATTCTTGATACAGGGGAGCAGCGTTCCCAGGAGAACGAGTGTTCCGTCTTTCTCAATGATATGCAACTGATAATATAAGTAATAAAGACGGAACACTCGTTCTCCCGGGAACGCTGCTCCCCTGTTTCAAGAATAAGGACCCTGGTGAGCGGGATATTTCCGGGTGCAATTTCCAATGCGACAATGCCGCGCGGCGTTCGTCGGAAACCCACCTTTAAGTTGTCATTTTTGGCATTGAGACCAGCTTTTCCATTTAAAACGCATTGATGTCAGAAATCTGTCAAAGTGTATATTTTTTGACAAACGCAATTTAAATAGGGAAGATCAATAAAAATCACCATCACAGAACATATCATCATATTTAAAATATTCGAAACAACTTATAGTAAATAAACTTCAAACTCGGGAAATTTCCTATCAAAATATAACACGTGCATAAAATATTTCCTGAAGGAAATTTTTAAAAATTCCGTCTTTAGTCAATTTTTTTAAACAAAACCATTCGTGCATAGCGCCAAAGAAAAAATCCCTCACCCTTCGGGTTCGGGATTTTTTCAGGCGCTATGCACTCATGATTTTGTTAAAAAATTGGCTTCAGACAAAATTTTCAAAAATTTCCGGAAATATTTTATGCACTAGTTATATTACTACTGGTAATTTACTGTAGTTTATAACGGTTAATTTTTAAAAAGATCACATTTGCAGTAAGCTTACTTTCAAAAAACCATTTACCACCGTTTCTAGGTGTAGCTAGGCAACATTTACCATTTTCATAGAGAGATTGAAATTGACACGGCATAATTATTAACTAACCTAACATAACCCATACATTTTGTATCTTCAATATAAACAAAAACGGCCGTAAACGTTATAAAAAAAACAAAAGAATTTTATTTTCATCAACAACAAATAAACAAAATCAAAAAACATTATGTTTTGTGTAAAATTTTACATAGCATAAAATAAACTCAAACTCAAAAAACTATACTATAAGTTAAATAAAAAACAAATTCTGTTATGGCATGGCCGTTTGCATATCGATCAATTTGAGGGAGGTTTACCGTCTTAACCGATAATCAACGTTAAAAGTGTCGATACTTAATACTGATTATCGTTAAACCTCCCTTAAAATGGTCGGCGCAAACGGCCATTAATCAGGCACTACATCTTCTTCATCGTCACTGACGTCACTACTATCATTAGTTAGAAGAATTGATGCCATTGATGGACTTGCAGTATTAGGTAATTCAGTTTCTGTATCCATGTTAATATCAGAATCTTCGGAATCAGATGAATATTCTGACCCTGACCCAGGTACAGATTCGGATGAAGAAAGTGGATACCCCTCATGACGATCCCCAATATTTAAATTCTGTCTAACATAAACTATTTTTTGTGCTCTTTCATTTGTGAGTCGATTTCGCTTGTTTGTATGTACATTCCCATACGTTGAAAAACTTCTTTGTGTTGCAGCAGTTGTTGGTGGACAGCTTAGTATTTCTACTGCTACTTTACTCAATTTTGTTGTCGAACAAATCGATTTCCACCATGTTACTGCTGACAGTTTTCCACATTTTAAACTATCCCATACGAAGTTTTTGGCAAATATTCCTTCTTTTGTTTTATAAATGGCAATTTCCATCATGACTGTTCCGAGATCATTATTAGTAGTCAAAAATGTAGACATTTTATTTATGAAAGTGAGAGCATCAATATACTCAGATTCTGATAAGTTTTTACCCATGTAATATGGATCTAATAAATTAGCTGCAACTTGAACTGGACCAACCGCCATCGATTTTCTTTTTTCTAGTGATTGCAGAATTGCGTTTCTATCAATATCATGTAGACCAAGGATATTTGAAAAGTGTAAACACAAATTATGAAATATTTCCACAATTCTTGAGATTATTGGTGTTGTCGTTTGAATGTCTGTTATATACTTTGCCACTGGTGATAAAGTTTCGTAAAGTATCTGAATTTTGGTCCAGAAATCATCATTTAAAATGTTTGATTTCACTGATCGATCAATTACATCAATAACATTTTCAGAAATGGAAAGCTCTTGCAGGTTTCTTTTATTGCTCAAAAGGCTGTTTAAGCTCATGCAAATTAATCCCCACCGTGTATCCACAGGTAGTTTTAGGGTTTTTATTTCACTTTTATTTATGGAATTTTTGTTTTGAATGCTTAAAAATGTGGCATTCAGAATATGCGATTTCCTAATATTTTTAATTATCGATTTAGTCTTTGAAGTTATTGATTGAAATGTTGGTAATTTCAAAATATCATGGATTAGCAAATTTAGTATATGAGCTGAGCACCCATAACAAGAAAACATACTATTTGGATATTTTTCATTCAATAGATTCCAGGAAGCTGTCATATTTTGTGCATTGTCAGTAATGATAGACATAACTTTTCCTATTCCTATTTCATCTATTACTTCAGAAATAATATTGCACATGAAACTAGCTTCATGACGAGCTGCTCTCGTGTCTATTAATTTGTAAAGCAGTGGTTCAGGTGTAGTTATCAGAACGTTAATTATAGATTCATTCCGAATATTGGACCAGCCATCAATCTGAATCCCAACAGTTCTAGCACTTTCAATTTTTTCTTCTACAGACTTTTTTATTCTATCATATTCATTATTCAATAGTTTGTTCGATAATTGATACCTTGAAGGGAGTTTTAATGAAGGTCGTTTTCCAGTGCTTGTTCTCAGTTAAGTTTAATGGTGTGTTAGTTGCGTAACATGCCCTTGCCAGCAATTCCCAAATCTGCCCCTGCAAATTACAATATCGTTATTCCAAACTAAGTACAGATGATTTCGATCTTACCTCTTCTGTGGAATCCATACAATCTATGAATGAATCCATTGTTGCTGTTGATGATAATGCACGGCTTTTTTTATTCCCTGAAATGTGCGATTTTTCAGTTTGGTTGATCTTCTTAGCATGTTTTAAAGTTTCGTCATTGTCATCATCTAGATCGTCATCAATATCCTGTGTCAGTGTGCTCTCTGTGTCAGTATCACTACTGTTAAGTTCAGACTCATTCTCAGTCTCTGCTTGCATTTTCTGGGGCCTTATAAATAAATAAATAAGCTGTATTTATACCTACAGACTATCAGATCATAAACTACATCTAGTAACTACGTGTAACTTAGCGTAACATTGTATTTGGGAATCAAATGTAATATAAAAAATTGAAGTGGACGCGCTAAATTCGAAATATACTTACGTGTCCGTTTCCTTTTTTTAACGATCTCCTTAGCCTTTGAATCTCTGGTTATAGCTATTTTGATAGCAGGAGGGCAGTGCAGACATTTTTCAACTAAGTGGTGAGACATTCGTGTCACATTTAGAACATACGACTGATTACAAAATTTACACTTATAGGTCTTTCCATTGACTTTATTGAAAGCGTCTACAATTATACTTTGTATTTTGTTTTTTCTGCCCATTATTAACATTGAAAACACAAACGGTACAACAATAAATAAAACAAAATAATAACGTTACGGACGCGAGGGTTGTAGCACTCTCAAGGACACGAATACACTGAAAACTGAAACGGTTGAAAAACACGCAGACGTCGCGCGTCGATAGACAGCCAGACAGGAGACAGGTCTTAACAAGTAGCGGCAAATTCTGCATCTGTTTGAGCCGCCAAGTGGTGCTGTCAAGGGTTGCTGTTGCTGTTATTCCAAAATAGGTTATGTTATAGACAGAAATTAAAATAAAATACCGTATTTTATGGTAAATAACTGTAATATATTTTTTTTACTACTAACCTGAGAAATCGTCATTATTCAATCTATTTTTCTAGGAAAAAATTGAATTTCTCTCCCTAGGTGAATAATGAAAATAATGAAAAAATACCTAGGTCAATAATGAAAATGACGTCATCACGCAAGGATATTGTCATGTTTCTATTGGTTCAATTTCAATTTCAGACGTCAATTTAAAAAAAAATACAGTTTTCTGTAGGTACATAGGAAGTTATCATAAGCTGTTGATAGAGGGCAGCACTTTCAAGAGGACGTTCAAAAAAATAATTGGAGCATGGATTTTAAACAAATTTTCTATTTTCTACTAACAGTAGTAAAAAAAATTCTATATATTCCTCGGTAGAGAAAGTCATTATATACCTTACGCATTATAAACCTCGGCGCTACGCGCCTCGGTTTATAAAAGCGCTCGGTATATAATGACCAACTTCTCTACCTTGGTATATAATATACTATTTTTTACTACTAACCTGAGAAATAGACATTATTCATTCTATTTTTCTAAGAAAAAATTGAATTTCTCTCCCTAGGTTAATAATGAAAATAATGAAAAAATACCTAGGTTAATAATGAAAATGACGTCATGACGCAAGGATATTGTCATGTTTCTATTGGTTCAATTCAATTTCATATGTCAATTCGAAAAAAAAAATACAGGTTTCTGTAGGTACATAGGAAGTTATATAAGCTGTTGATAGAGGGCAGCACTTTCAAGAGGGCGTTCACAAAAAATAATTAGAACACAGATTTTAAACATTTTTTTTATTTTCTACCAGCAGTAGTAAAAAAAATTCTATATATTCCTCGGTAGAGAAAGTCATTATATACCTCAAGCTTATAAAAGCTTTCGGTATATAATGACCAACTTCTCTACCTAGGTATATAATATACTATTATAATTTACCAAGTAAATTACGGTAATTTATCAGGTAATTTATGGTAAAATACAGAAATTAAAATTTGGTATTTTACGGTAATTTACCGTTAATTATCAAAGTTTTTTATCAGTAATTTACCAACTCACATCTCTGGTGCTGTGTTATGATTGTTGGTGAATTGTTTATTTATTTATTTATCACTAGTTCAGTCATTTATTTTTCAGTTTTTTTGGATTATTGAAGTACATTTACTAACCAAGTATGTAGGTAAACTTTTATTTTATTATAATTAGGTACTCATATATACTTATGGATCAAGCAACGACTTACGTATTTTATACAAACATCGGCTTCTTAAATTGATAATATTTTTATTTTAACAATGTTTATTCAACTTTCAAACACTCTCTTAGTTAATTAACATATTAAAAAAACTATTTATACAACTCAATTCCGTAACAAACGTTCTATCACGTCTACAGACGCTTTTAAAATTGAGTCCCCGCATAAGACATCAATGTATTAATTTTTGAACTAGGAACCTGCGCCAATTTGCGATTCTAACCTAACTAATATGATGAATTGTTCGTGCATTCACTGAGAGGTGCATTTTCTGACTTTTCCAGTTTTGTGCGTTCGTATGCGAAAAACAGCTAAGTCTGATTTAGGGCGGGTATTATAAAAATGCTTTGACAGTTAACTTTTTGAATTACATGTAATTCCAGAAGTTAACTTTCAGTTAACTCTCAAAGTAGTTTTATAATACCCGCACTTAGTATCAAAGTTTGAACCATATTCAACAGTTGCTTCTCCTCGAACTGATCTTAAAGTGAATGTGACCAAAAAAAGCAACTTAAGCTACTTAAATCAAGAAAAAAAATCTAAGATCTCTCGTGAAAACCGCAGTCTTTTATTCAAAATACTATCCGAGAAAATTCTTCATGAAGATAAATTTTGCGGGAACTTGTGACGTCACACCGGCTAACTGCCGAAATCATAGCCTTCTGTTCGTTCAGTGGTTGAACCGTGTCCTAGACTTTAAGTGGTTGCAATTTGCTTTAAGTGAGTTCGTTGACTTTTGTCTTGGAAAATTTTACACATATTTTAACTGTGCCTCCAAAGCCGGTATGACGTCACAGCGTAGGCGTTTGCCACTTGAAACCACCCTTACTCAAAAACGGTTCATCGTAGCAAGATGCGATTCAAATATTTGTTCTTAGATTTTTTCGCACTAAAACTTCATTTTTGGGTCACACCCCCTCCAATTCACTTACTCGCATCTATTTTTCTTTCTGAAGCAAATTCTTTAACTTGGTCGAAGGTATGAAGCACTGAGGATAACGGTGGTTTTTAATAGATGAATCGGTCAAGTCAAGTCTTTGGAAAGACGCAGAAGAAGTAGCTTCGCAGATGCCTATGCATATGAAGTTTCTGGAAAGAGAAAAGTGATGAGGTTTCGGAATTTTTAAAAATTGTCAAAAATAAAGAATCCCTATTAAAATTTGTAACTGGTTATATTTTGGAACATTTAGCTGATAAATAGAAGAAACTTGATCATCGCTGGTGGTTTTGAAAATCCAGAGTTATGCGTTTCTGTCAACAAGGATGATGTAACCGGATTGAAAGATTTGGAATCGAATCATGATGAGGCTGGCGCATGACTTAACATCCACGTCTTATATGAATATCAGATACTTCACCAAAAAAAAGTGTTGGTGAAGTCTGTAGATACAAATGTTCTGGTATTACTTATTTACCACTATTCTAATTTTATTGAAGTAAGTTCTTTGGAAGAAACCTACCTTTTTATGGAATTAGGAAAAGGGAATAAAAAAACGGATCATTCCATGCAATAAATACCGAGTGCAGAAACTGGAAAATAAAGTTTGTAAATATTTATCAGCGTTGCATGTGTCAACAGGATGCGATACCAAGAATGCAATATTTAAGATCGGCAAAAAATGTATTTTCTTAAAATCTTGGAGCCTTCAATGAGTTATCAAAACTGAACTCTGTGTCTACCAGGGACACTTTATCCGTTAGGACAATTAGGTCATGTCCTACGGGCCACAAGAGGATGGAAGGCCAACGTCTGGCCTTTAATTTATAATATAAAATATAAAAGCCCACTATATTAAAAACATCGACTTGTTTAGTAGATTGTAGATTGTAGATTGCTGGGTGTTGTCTCCAGGAAGCGTAGACTTCTGCCGAAGGAAGCTATTTTCCTGGGTGTCAGTTGGCCCACTTATTCTGGTGACAGTGTTGCCCCCTCGAGGAATTTGAGTCTCTTGCAGAACTGAGCTGGACATTCACAGAGCAGGTGCTCTGCGGTCTCTATTGCGTCTGAGCAGAATCTGCAGAGATCCTCTTCTGCTCTGCCCATTAACCTTAAATGGTATCGGGTCTTCAAAGAAAAAACCAATCGAAGATTGCTTTGATTACGAAAACGTACGTCGCATTACTGTTTAATTATTGGACAGTATTATTGACAAATCATTTTGACATTAAAGTTCATTGAGAAAATTAAATAAAAATATTGCTAAGACATACGTTTAAAAAACCATAGCAATCTTAGATTGTTTTTTTTTTTGAAGACCCGATATGTGTCCTGTGAACAGTCCTACCACCAATTTGATGTCTAGTCTGCTCATGTTTAGGAGCTGTTCAGCTCTTTTTGACTGTCTGAGTTCCGGAGTGTGCCTCCAATATGATGACAGTTGGTCTTTCTCCCATTTGTTGAGTTCTTCCATGATGTGGCTTTTATTAAGCCACAGTAGGGCTCTGGTCCATGGTATGGTCAATGGTGTTGAGGCAACACCACCTATACGACAAGGCTTGGAAGCAAAAGAATTTGTTGAAGATGAGTCATCACACCTCGACCAAAATGAAATCGATCTTTCACACTTTAGACGTTTTCGGAAACGCAGATCCGACTAACTGAATTACCAGCTGATGTTCTTTGTCTTTTTTTAATCGTGTTCATTAAAGAAAGATGAAAGACATACAGCTGGTGATCTGGGTAATCGGATCAGTATTTCCGAAAAGGCCTTTTGTGATATTTATTTACAAATCGGGGTTAATTGTTCATTTACAACTTTCAAAAATCCTGTGCTGTTGATTGAAGACGAGGTCTGTGCTAATATAAATTATACACTTCCTGCTGGCTGGAGTAATTTAATTTCATAAAATAGCTATTTATATAACAAGTACATAAAGTAAGGCTTTATTGTACGAATAATTTTATGGCCGAGCGAGCGAGGCTATTAAATAATGAGTCAATAAAGCCTGTTTATGTAAGCGTTATATATATGATTTTATGTACGATTGCGACTGATTTTTGTTAAAAATTTAATAGTTATTTATGATATAAGTGTTAAAAGTACATTTTTAAGGCACACATGTGAAAGTTTGCAGAATGAGCGAAGCGAATTCTGCAATTCACATAAGTGCTTTAAAAATACTTTTAACACAAATATCATACAATATTTTTTCTACAAACGGCAATAACAAGCAATAACCAGTGACAAATTGGATTTTCAAATGAATAATAAATTGGAAGCATCTTTCCTACGTAAAATTAATGAATTTGATATTTGTCAAAAAATTCAAACAACCAGCACCTTGTTTTACAGGTAATGAAATGTCTCGTCAGTTTCTTAAAAGTCTGTCGTATGGTCTATCGTGGTCAGTAGGCTTTTTGCTAAAAATGCAACAAAATACACAAGAAAAAGAGGGTTGCATCAATCCCTTGAAAAATATAGAGGAGGCGGCCGATGGAGCTTCCTCAGTTGTTCAAATTTTACCATTAAAATTAATGTAAAAAATTAAAAATACAAACTTTTTTTGACGTTTGCTTTCAAATTTTGACGTTTCATTTTTAACACTAGTGCCTTAAAGACTTTTAACACTAGTGCGATAAAGTAACATTTTTAATGCTTCGAGGGGGTGTTAAAAGTTGCATTTTTAACACCTTTGTAGAAAAAAATATTAATGAAAAAAGTAAAATTCGCGTAGGTATACCTGCTTCACCTTGGCAGGTTGTCAGGACCTGTTTCACCTTGGCAGGTTGTCAGGACCAGTTTTACCCTGTCAGGTAGTCTAGGCAGGCAAAAAAGTAGCACTTTATTTTACTAGTAAAATAAAGTAGCACTTTATTTTACTAGTACAATAAAGTGCTACTTTATTGACACAAAACTGTTCTATAAATAGCACTTTATTGGTCAATCGGACATAAATTATATTTAAAGGTATCTTGAATAACTTTTTCCCCTTTTGGGCAATCAAATTACAATCAAATTTCTAGGTTAGGTGTTTCTGTTATGGACTTTGTATTTTAATTTTTAACTTTAAATAATGCCTCACCGGTGCTGTGTCCTCAAGTGTAGAGGCAATTAAGACAATGGGCCTAAAGTTGCTACATTTGGACTTCCCAGAGATTTGGACTTGAAAAAAAAATGGATTCTTGCAATAAAAAGGAATGATTTTACACCTAGTAATAGTAGCAGAGTGAGTTATCCAACAGGGGAAATTTTAGAAGCTCCTTTGAAAATTCCCAGATTAGTGGCAGGTGAATGTTTTTAACAAGTCTGTTTCTTTCTTGTTATTGATAAAATCCTGATTGTAGATTGTAGAGAAATGCAAAGGGCTATTGCTGAAAGTTTGGATGAAGCAACAAATTATAATGAGGCAATACATTTTACTTCGCTACATGAAGCTGATACCAGAATGAATGAACTTGAAGATGGATGGTTGAAAGGAAAAGGCAGGACAAACTTGTGCTTCTTTTATTTAAAGAGAAGAGAATGAGAAAATGGAGAAGCAGAAGCAGCTAGAAAATAATGAGGATTTGAGTACAGAAAGAAGTGGAAAAATGAAAAATAGGGGAAGGTTACTTATTTTATGTGACGAATATGGTCGCCATCTGGACAGATCCTTTGGGGTAAAATGCAATAAATTGGTATGTCAAACAATAATTAAGCCAGGCGCATCTTTTGAAATGGTTACAAAAGACATTGTTGAATTAGTAAAAGATTTTACTTTGGATGACTATGTTTTGATAATGGCTGGTTCTAATGATGTTGATAGATTGCAATTTCCATCTTTTAGAGATATAAATAGAAAACTTAAATACTGCACTCACACTAACGTTGTTTTAACTTCAATTCCTTACATGAATTATAGAAAGAATGGCCTTGATGAAAGGGTGCAAATGTTTAATAAAAAGCTTTATGAATATGCAGATCGATTGAACTTTTATAGTGAGGGAAAAACAATGTTTTGTGATCTCAATGATTGGAATGGTTTCAGAAAAAGTAAGGTGGAAATTGCAAATCTTATAAGCAACACCGTGTTTGCTGTAAGTAAAAGGAATGCTAATCTTATTTATGTTAATACAGAAACTTTTGTTGATAATAGCGGAATTAACGAAAGTAGTCAAAATGCGATTACGGGGGCTGAGGTAAAAGATCAATTGTTAGTATCTACTGGCAGTTTTTTAGATCAAGTTTTGATAGAAATTCCAGAAACATAAACAAGCGTGATAAGATTTTTATATTGTACCTTAACTCATCTAGTTTAACGGCTCACTTTGATGAGATTTATCAGCTAGCTTTAAGTAGATCACCAGTAGTTATAGCATTGTCTGAAACTTGCTTAACAGAAAAAATTCTGGATGGGGAGGTTCATATTGATGGTTATAGCTTGGAGAGAGTAGATAGTAATAGTAGAAGTACAGGTGGGGCGATTTTATACATAAGAGATGATGTTAAAATTTTAAAATCACAACAGACATTTAAACATAAAAATTATTGGTTGGTTTACACATACATCTTTTACAATAAGAAAAAATATCTTTTGGTATCTCTGTACAGATCTCCAAGTTCATCTAAACGGGATTTTGAGCTTTTTTTTCAAGCATGGTGCGAAGAAAATTTGATTGATGAAAATTGTGTCATTTTAGTTGTAGGCGACTTTAACATCGATTACAGAACGGATGAGTCAAAAGCTTTAAAAGAAATTCTTGTAGATATAGGTCTTAAAAATATTGTTTTTGCTACAACTCGCTCTGGTAGAGATAAAGACTCAATCATAGATTTGGTGCTAACGAACTCTGATAAGTTGTTTAAAGCTAATGTTATTATTACCCCAAAAATTACTGATCATTACATGATTGAAATATTACACAATGTGAGTCCTAAAGTGGCTAAGACTGTTGATACTAGAGGTGGCAATATTGATTTTTTGAGTATCAACCAAATGTTGCGCAATTGTGAGTTCAGGTACTATCATTCTGACATAAATCATAAGTTTAGCAGTTTTGTGTCAACTGTTCTGGAAATTTTAAATTTAGTTGCTCCAATAAAAACCGTAAAAATTTTTCCTAAATATAAAAAATGGTGGAACAATAGGGTTGAGATGGCGATGCGAGAACGTGATTTTAGTTATAGGACTTATAAAAATAATAAAACAGATGAAAACTTAAATGAATATAAGCAAAAAAGAAATTTTGCAGTTCAAGTGTTTAGAGAAGAGAAACGTAAGTTCTATGAAGAAAAAATATGTCAAAATAAAAATAATCCCACAGAAATGTGGAAAACTTTGGAAACTTTATTACCTTCAAAAAGAACAGTGGCTAAAATTGATGAGGTAGAAATAAATAATACCTTAATTAGTGATAAAGAGGAGTTACCTAATAAACTGAATATTTTTTTTGTTGATAGTATTAAAGATATACTTCGGGATATAGATAAGTCTGATCTTGGAGATTTTCCATTGGCTCACCATGACGATTTGGTTAATTTTTCAGATTTTGGTATGTTGGATTTTGAAGGGTTGAAAGATATTGTTTTTGGAATGGCTAATAAATCAAGTCCAGATGATATTAACATCAATTTACTCAAAAATACTTTTGAGATTATAAAGAATCCACTTTTAAATTTAGTTAATTCTTCGCTAGAATTAGGTCAGGTTCCTGATATGTTAAAAGTTTCCACTATAATCCCGATCCCCAAAGTAATTAAATTAAAATCTGCCAATGAATTGCGTCCAATAAATTTGCTTTGCACTATTGACAAAATTTTGGAAAAAATGGTGTATATGCAACTTGTTGACTATATAGATCGGAATAAAATACTAAGTGATTTTCAATCAGGATTTCGAGTAAAATTTAGTTGCGAAACTGCTGTGCAGGGTATCTTGGAAGACTGGAGGCAAAATATTGACAAAAACTTAGCAACTGGTGCCATTTTTCTTGACTTACGAAGGGCATTTGAAACTGTAAACAGGACAAGGTTAATATTAAAGCTAAAAAGCATTGGTATTAGGGGAGTAGTTTTAAAATGGTTTGTGAGCTACTTGAGTGACCGTAAACAAAGACTAAAAGTCAATGACATATTATCAGAAGATATATCTAATGATTTTGGCGTCCCTCAGGGGAGCGTGCTGGGGCCTTTGCTATTTATTATATATATTAATGACATAATTAAAAACGTAAAAAATTGTACCACATATCTTTTTGCTGACGATGCCTTATTCTATTATTCCACAAAAGATCTGGGCCAACTTGAGACATCACTTAATCAAATATTGGATGATGTGTATCAGTGGTGTAATGTTAATGATTTGAAGGTCAATATTTCTAAAACAAAGTACATGATTATTGCAAGGGAATCCATTTACAAACAGCTATTGGCTATGGACTGCAAATTATTGTTGGGCAGCGACACTATTGAAATGGTAACAAAAATTAAATACTTAGGAATTTGGATTGACCATAAACTAGATTTTAAAAGTCATGCATTAGAAATAATTAAAAAAATCGCTTTTAAAGTAAATTATTTATCTCGCTGCTCTCCATACTTGTCTACTTGGACTAAAAAAACTATATTTAATGTATTAATACTTCCACATTTCCATTATTGTTCTAGTATTTTGTTTCTCTTCAGACAAAATGAGCTCTCAAGATTGCAGAAATTGCAAAACAGAAGTATGAGGGTGATACTCAAAAAACCAAGGTTAACACCAATAAAGGATATGTTAAAAGAACTTCAATGGCTGCCAGTGCGGGAGCTTCTTCTGTTTAACACCCTAACATTCATTCATAAAATAAAAATTGGTCAAGCTCCGCAATATTTGTTAGGCAAAATTATGTATGCTTCTGAAGTGCATCAATATCATACGCGCCACAGAGAAAATTTTTATATCCCAAGGGTAGATCAGGAAAGGTCGCAAAACTCATTATATTTTAAGGGCTTGAGTAGGTATAATGATCTGCCAAATAATGTTAAGTCTATGAAAACAGTGAATTCTTTTAAAAAAGTTCTCAAAGATTATATGCTAAGTGATGTTAACTTATAAGTAAGTAGTATGTGTCACTTGTATTGTATCAGTGTACGTTTTTTTTTAAATAATTTTTTATCATTGTGTTATTGACTGTAGATTTTAAATTGTTTTTTAATTAAATTATAAATTAGCTTTAGTGGAATTTCAATTGATAACTGTAACTGTATAACTGTAAATTAGTCTTGACTAAATAAAGGATTTATATATAAATGAACCAGCTGAAAGATATCCAAAGGTGGAAGTGTCTGTGTTTTTGTAAGAAGACTTGAATATTCAAGTGTTTTTGGGCCATGTATATCACCACATATTATGTACTAAGTTTTGTGCATAAAATAAATCCATAGTAAACTCTTCAGAGAAATATTCCGCTTTTTATTTAAAACAGCTACACCCCTAGTCCTAACATTATTTACCATCAAAAACCAAAAAGAATAAATGGAAACTCCTTAGAAAATTACAGTTATGAGGAGAAAGAGGAACCGTTTCCAACAAGTATGCACGTATTTATGTGCTCCGCGATAAAACTAAGATTTCAGCGGTTATAGTACAGTGAAAAACTTGAAATTTTCATGAAGTGTTCGTTACATTATCGTTAATCTGTGATTTTATTTTTGTGAAAAGTGGCCAACGCAAACAGTGCTTAATTACAATATTTACCAAAATCAGTTTTGCACAAAAAGCCTCAAAAAAAGATAAGCTCACCGCCTGTTATCTTTTAAAGTCAACAATAAATTCTTTTTATGATTCTTGAACATTTAATTCGATAAATATGATTTTTTTGTTTGTTTATTGTTGTTCCTCCAGCTCATAGTTTTTTTTTTTTTATTTTTATTTTGGTTAAACTGGCAAATGTTTATGTTTACATCTGGGTGTTTTGGACTTGACTTATTGTCTGGGATTTTTCTTCGTTTTCCTGGTTGGCCCTCTTGGATTTTTGCTTTCCCCTTAGGGTAGTAGTATATTACAGTGGCGGCTCGTCGTATAAAGCAACTGAGGCCGGGCCTGTGTAATGTAAAAATTACAATAATAAAGTAAAATTTTGAAATAATATTTATTAAATATTTAACGTTTTTCAACTATTTTCAATCATTAAAAGAATCAAAACATCGAATTTTCATTAAAATATAATACTATTTCTTGAATCTAGCGCGCGCTTCTACCTATTTATCCTTATAGGCGCTCAAATCGTTGCCGGACAGCATTAAAATAAAATAGCAATCCCAAAAATTTTGGCCTCATGTGCGTCACAGAACGCCGAAGCGATGCCACGGCACTCCCCACCACAACGCTTCAACTGTAGGTGAGACGATAGCGAATTTTTATAGGCATTGAGGCGCACAATTTTGGGCTTGTTAATAAGAAACCTTGCATCGCTTGCTGCTGCGACAAGTATTTAATTGGTTAATTGGCTCATATTTTTTATTTTGGTCTGTTGCGGGTTAAAAAACTGTTTTTTGGAATTTATTTTGTTAATTTGAAACTCAATATTTGTATTAAAATAAGAATTAGGTAGCTACTGCTGTTGTTTTGCAACTGTAAGAAATGAAAATTTTCATTAGAAATATACAAAAAAAAATATCCGAGATGTTCTTTTGATGAAATTTTGGGTCAAAATTTGGGCGTAACACTTGAAAATTTTGTTTGGGTTAACTTGATGGGCCATGGGCCTCACCAGTTTGGATTGTCACGAGCCGCCACTGGTATATTACAAAACATGTCGCAGAAGTTGCCATCAAATGGAATATGCAGCAAATGCCTGTCCAATTGCATATTTAGAGTGAAAGCCGAGAAGTCTGAAGGCACTGAAGAACTATTTGGCTACCCATGCGATGGCTGCAAGACGATCTCATGCAAGAAATGCGAAAAATGGGGTGCAACTGAGATAAGGTTCATCCAAAAGGTATCAAGAAAAATTCCTTACTTCTGCTCGGAGTGCGCGCAGGAGAAAACTGAAGCGATACATAAACAACTGGAAACTGCGAGTAGGGAGAATAAAGACTTGAAAGTAAGAATGGAGTTGATGGACAGGGAAATCAGCGAGAAGGAATCAGAAATACATTCTTTAAAGGATGAAGCTGAGATTTTAAGACAGGAAAGGGCAGAGATGGAAAGTTGTCTAAGGAGAAAATTAAGAACTACCGTTGATTTTGAAGATGAGGTTTTTGCCGTCGAGGAAAATTTGCAAAGGGAAATCAAACAACAAAGTTCAGAGCTAGAAGATCATAAAACTACGATCTATAATCTAAAAAAGGAAAATTTAGGCCTGACAGAACAAATTCAGGATTTACTTGCTAGTGCCGAAGAATATAAAGGGGGGGTTAGAGACCTGGAGAATGAATTGGATAATTTGTCTAGCGTGACGAACGATATGTTACAAACAATAAGAACACTAACTCAGGATAACGAAATATATATGAGGGATTATAAAAAGAGCCAACAACAATTGTTTCTACTACAGAATTCAGTAGTGAACATCAAAGATCCGAGTCCATCAGTATCCTATGTATCTACGCAATGTAATTTACTCGAAAACACAGTGGAAGATCAAAAAGGACTTAAGGATACTGACACAGAAAAGTCTAACGAACAACGTAAAATTCTTATAATAGGAGACAGCACCATCGTGGATCTATATAAGGCATTGGAAAGGCAAACAAATCTAGAAAGGTATAAAATAATCAGTATTGTAAAACACAACGCTCTACTAGAAAATATTACGGAAAATATTTGCGACCTGACTAAGGACTTTACAAGGAGGGATTTCGTCATTGTCAGTGGGGGACAGAAAAATGCGCTATGCGGAGGTAGAGTTAACCTGACTGTTTTTCAATCACTATCACAGATGTGTGAGTATACAAATTTGATATTGTTTTCTGTGCCTCTTGGGGAAACAGACGTGTTTTGAATGGATTTATCGATCAAGTAAATATTAAGATGTATGAATTTGTCCAGAATCAGTTAGGAGGCAATGCTCAGTATGTAGGTTTGAACTCTTTTTTAAACTCTTCCTCCTTTATTTTTCGAGCAAACACCTTAAAATTTATAGGAAAAATAAAGATAGCTGAAAAAATAACTCAACTTTTATCACAGCATTTTTTAATGTAAATTACAGCATCGACAGAAAAAATTTAATTAATAGGGAACCAAACTTTAAAAGGTCAAGTGATTCATTCTTCATATTTCTGCTTAATATTCAGTCGATTAGAAACAAAACAGACGAATTGTCTATATTTCTTGAAGACCAGGATGGACCAGAAATCTTATTGATTACCGAACATTGGTTAAAACCTTATGAACCATGTTATGTTCCTGGTTACTTGGCGATTTCCATTTTTTCACGTGAAAACTCAATTCACGGTGGTACTGCGATTCTGGTGAAACAAAATGTCTGTGATAATTACAATATTAGTTCAGTAACAAAATATAATGCGCTTTTGGTTGAGAAAGAATTTGAATTCTCTATAGTATATATAAATAATTTTAATATGTATGTAATATGTATCTATAGACCTCCGGGCTGTGATTTGACAATTTTCTTTCAGCGACTTGACAGTCTTTTGTGCAATTTTTCCATTAATTCTAAATTAGCTTTGGGAGGAGACCTTAATATCAATTATGCTGATAAATCGTCCTTGCCCACTCAAACCTTAGATAATATATTTGCGTCCTTCAGCTTACAAATGCAAGTAAACAGTCCCACGCGCATCACCCAGAATTGCTCGTCAATTTTGGATTATTTCTGTACAAACTTTGATCTGCATGATGTAAGTGTTTTGTCTGCAGCGCTGTCTGATCATGAGGCTGTTTTGGTAGGGTTTTCGATTAGACTGGATCAGATGGGAGAGAAACGGAGAATGGGTAGAATTTTTAGTGCGAAAAATTTTAGAACCTTTGGGGAGCAATGCGCAGCCGTACAGTGGGACCACATTGCAGGATCTTCCGATCCATTGAGTGCATTTCATCACGAACTAACTGACCTTTTTAACACAATATTTCCTATAAAAAAAATAAAAATAAAATCTGAAAAAGGTAAACCATGGGTAACATCTGGAATAAGAGTCTCTTCTAGAAATTTGCGCTGTCTGCACTATATCCGTAAATTTAATATTAACAACAACTTTTTTGTGTCTTATTTTAATTCATATAGACGTATTTACAGAAAAACCATAAGGAATGCCAAGGATTTATATTATAAACATCGTTTCACACGGGCTGGAAACAGCACAAGGGAAAACTGGTCTGTCATAAATGATTTAAGAGGCAGATACGCCTCATGTCCTAAAGCTGTCAACATGGAGCCTGATACTCTGAATGCTTTTTTCTGTTCTGTGTTCGAGAGAACGACATCCAATACTACAAGTAGTAAAGATCCTTTGGATTATCTTGGGGAGTTCAATGTTCCCTGCAGTTTCTACTTTCACCCCGTCGATGTGCTTGAATTAAAGGAAGTGTTTTCGCAGATCAAGAATAGGAATTCTTCTGGGTATGATGGAATGTCCATTAAGGTGTTTGAAAATCTCTCAGAATCTGCTTTGCTTTCACTCGTAAATGCGATTAACGTATCTTTCGAAACTGGAGAATTTCCATCCTGCTTGAAACGGGCGGTTGTGATTCCTTTGCACAAGGGGGGTAATTGCGAAGATCCATCTAATTTCCGCCCTATATCGCTACTTGCCACCCTTTCGAAGGTCGTTGAGAAGCTAGTGAAATCGAGGCTGGTTCATTTTCTATCGGCATTTAATGTGATAACACCCTCTCAGTTTGGTTTTCAAGCATCTAAGAGTACGAGTGATGCAATCTTTTCGCTTCTGGAAACCCTTTACACAAGTCTGAATGGCGGAGATGTGGCTGCAGCAGTGTTTTGCGACTTTTCAAAGGCCTTTGACTGCGTAAATCGCGAAGTGCTGCTGCGGAAACTTCACCGCTGTGGTATACGGGGAAAGGCGAATCTGTGGTTCGAAACATATCTCTCCGAGAGGGTTCAGGTGGTGAAAGTTGGTGATGATGAGTCGGCTCCCTTAGTATGTCACTATGGTGTACCGCAGGGATCGGTGTTGGGACCTGTTCTTTTCTTGGTATATATTAATGACCTTGCGATGGTGAATATTCGGGGTAAGTTCACTCTCTTCGCGGACGACACCACTCTTCTATGGCATGCGGAAACAGGCGAGAATCTCAGGGAGATGATAACTACAGATTTACCAAAAATCAAAGGTTGGTGTGATGCTAATTCTCTCAGCTTAAATATCGCTAAAACTAGTATACTTACTTTTGGTTTTAATTTTAATGACTTAATGATAAATGATCAACAAATCGAAAATGAACCAGTCACTAAGTTCTTGGGCCTTCTCATAGACAACAAACTTAAATTTGATAGACACATTTCATCATTGAGCTCTAGGCTGGCCTCTGGTTGCTTTGCTATTAGAGTAGTTTCCAACGAATTGGGTACCGCGACGGCAAGGATGGTGTATTTTTCACTTTTTGAATCGCACCTTCGATACAGTATAACATTTTGGGGTTTTTGTAATCAACAATTGTTTAATTCAATATTTGTTCTGCAGAAAAAAGCAATACGATTTATGTGTCGGGTGGGAGTGAGGGAACATTGCAGACCACTGTTTATTACACAGGGGATATTGACAGTAGTGTCTTTATTTATTCTTGAAACAGTGTGTCTGATTCACAAAAACTCGTGTTTTGAGGTCCCTGACCATTTACATAACACAAGATTAAATGCAAACCAAAATCTACGTCTCCCTATTCCCAGAATGACACTTACAAAAAAATCCATTATATATGAAGGCCTCAAGATGTATAACCATTTGGGAACTGAATATAGACAATTGCCATACTCGCGGTTCAGGAAGAGGGTAAAGAGTGTATTGATGGCAAGGTCTTATTACAGCCTGGAGGAGTATTATGATGATTGTTTGTAGCAAGGTTTGCAGCTATTGATTTTGTCAAGTACTTTCATTTTAATGTTCTGTTTTCATATGTATTATTGTTTTTAGTTATAATAATTGTTTCTATTCTTACGGCTGTTTGTTATTTTAATTTTTGACATTTTAATATTGTAGTTATTATTTTATTATTGTACTGTTATTACTCTTACGGTTGTTTGTGAATTTAAATTTTGACATTTTATTATTGTGTTTATTGTATTTTTCTTATTGTTGTATTTTTCTGCTTTGTAGACAAGATGTTTTGCTCTTTTTACAATAAAGCATATTTTGATTTGATTTGATTTGATTTGAGTTAACATTTTTTGGTCCACCTATGATGACTCATAATTTACTGCTTCCAGGCCTTGTCCTATAGGTGGTTTTGATTGAGGCCCCTTCTTTTGCGAAGCCATCTGGTTCTTCGTTTCCTTGTATGCCTCGATGACCAGGCAGCCACATCAGCGTTACCTGGTTGTGTGTCGCTAGTGTTTCTATCTTATTTAGTAGCAGGACTAGCATATATTTCAATACTCTTTAATTCTTATAAATCATACTACACAAGCACATTTGGTTTGCCCAGAGTGCACTGCCTGACGTCACGATGCTCTGGAATCACTCCGCTCGCTCCATCGAGCATCAATTCGGAACACGCCCTAAAGTCACAGAGCTGCGGTAACTCGCCGTCGCGTTATTAGCGCAGCACGAGCACGTGGCAACTGGCAACGGAGCAGGAACCTGTTAGTGTTTGCGCTGCTTTGCCAAATTGTAAGTTTCTTTGAGCTTCTTCTGGAGCACCCAGGGACTTGAGCAGCGGCTTAAGGGTCCAGTGTACCACGAAGTCGTGCCTTATTGTTGTTGAGCTTGTAGGACATGCAGGGGCGTCGCGTCGGGGGGGGTGGTACTGGGGGTAATTACCCCCCCCCCCCCCCAGGATCGAATTATCAAGAGAAAAATCATGATGCCAAAAAGAAAATACATAATATATTGAAGAAAATACATTTTTGTTTTGTTTTATTTTTTTCACAAATGAAATAATTGTTCTGGAAAAGTGAATGACCTTGAAATTTGCGAAAAATTTCACCTGCGGCGCGTTTTTGGAGGGCGCCTTCTCAGCCCTCCGTACCATTTACCCCCCCCCCCCCCCCCCCCAGACTACTGGTCACGCGTCGCCACTGAGGACATGCACAGGCAACGTGGTACGAATTTTCCTCACAGTTGCAACCCTTTATGCATCTTTTCCTCGCTAATGGATTTAATCCCAAGCTGTTCTACCGAAGCACCCATCAGTACACAGTCTCCAGCATCCATATGTGGTGATTGGTAGGCTGGGAACTCAATGCCATCATTTTCTTTTAGGACGTTCCTACCATATAGCATGTTTTGTGACCATTCTTGTTCCATCATTTTGTAGCACCTTCCTTTGATTTTACCGGATACTACTTGGCAACTTTTCATATTCTGCCAGGTTAGTAGTTTGAAATCGTCTGAATGATTTTATTTAATTCCATGAAAAAGAACAATCACTCATGAAAGGCCATAGCAAATAATTGACCTACGGGCCAGAGAAAGGTTAAAGCGTCACTGGTGTCTACAAGCGAAGCTGTTTATATTGCCACCAAATTTGCATTGGCCCTGTTCAGAAGGGCGGCCTCGAATTGCGCACTTAATACCTGGGCCCTATCTATTTTAACACGAATTGCGCACTATACAAAAGAGGCCCCAAATTTACAGTACTCGAATTGCGCACCCGAAGATTATGATAATTAAGTATTATAAAAATAATATGTCCATAATAGAAACAATATTTTCACACAAGAAAAAAAATGTACAAAGATGAATCATAACAATATACAATTCGTTATTATTATTAGTCTATTGCTTATAAAAATAACTTTTAAACATTTTATATATTGAAGCTTGTCTATTTTTGGATACTGAATAATCTTTTCTCTTTTCTTTCTAAGTTTCATCGATACTTTGTAATTTCATGTACGTTTCTGTCTGAATTTCATTTAAGATATATACAAAATACAAGGATGGATGTGTTTTATAAAACTGACCTTCTATTAGGGTTGTATCCATTAGGAATAATTATTTATAAAATTACCTGCAATTGCACCAGTGCGCAATTCGTGGTAAGTATTCTAGGTTCTAAAAGTAACCCTCATTAAGAGATTAAGAAAGTGCGCAGTTCATGCACGTCCGTTCAGAAATAAGAACAAGGCCATGAAAACCCTCGATGAATTGAGATATCAATTGACGAGGTGTACTTATATAACAAAAGAAACTGTATTTATGTGATAACCAAAATTTCAGGTGCATATATCAACTGCGTATATGGATGTCCAGTCATATACCTATTATGCCTATACTTGACCCTGTTACCTTTGGTTGGACTAGGAATAATGGAATTCTCGAGCCTGTTTTGATGACTGCTGATCTCATACCAACGGATATAAGGCAACTAATGAATATCTTCTGCGAAGATAAATTATGTCAAAATAATAAATGTGTCTGCTTGAAAGAGGGTTTAACATAGAGGTAGGAAACTATCGAAGAATCCAACTATCGATATATCGATAGTAACGAATAAAAACTATCGATGCATCGATATAACTATCGATAAAAAAAAGGGTTTACGTTTTGGACCCATAACAAAACCATATCAAGAACAACAATACCCAAATGAATTTTAATATCGTGAATAACAATATTTAATTACACACGTTTTTTTTCTTTAAGCTGAAAGTAAAAAACAAATATAAACACAACTGAATTAAAGTGTAGTTGAGTTGAAGGTTTGTTGTTAACTGATGATAACAGAAAACATAAACTCATCTTAATCTTTTTTAGTTTTGATTCAACTACCAACCAACCAAAATAAAAAACAATCATAAAATATGATGAAAGATGGAATGTAAATGATAGGAGGACTGCTATCGATTGTCCAAGTAGAACTATCGATAGTTCGATAGTGTGGCAAACTATCGATATATCGATAATTACCATCGATAGTTTTCCACCTCTAGTTTAACATGCTGCAGCGATTGTTCCTGCAAAAGTTGTCAAAATGATGTTCCTGATTTATATGAGGATGACGAAGAAGAAAATATTTAAAGTGAACTTCATAAAAAACGATTCAATCACTTACTTTGTGTTTATAGATTTTTTTATTTTATTTCTAGATATAACGCTAACGCACTAACGCAGATGATTTCCAGAATGGTAGCCGCTTTCAGCATCAGAGCGCTAGAGCGCATTTCAAAGCTCCCGGATAAAAATTTATATTTCTATAACCGTTTTAAAGTTAGCGACTTATTTTTTTTAAAAAAACTTCGTCAATGTTTTTACTACATACATTTGATTCGATATATGTATATGTATAGAAATTTTCAATAATTCACATTGCTCCTCGCAGCGTGAAGTTTTAGATGCACGATTTTGATAATTCGAAATTCCTAACTTTTTAACAGAAAAACCTTGAACCTTTCCGAAATTTCTGAACTCTCATTAGAAGCGCTCATGTTTCAAGTATAAGTGTGCAAAAAATCAGAATTTTAGATTGTATGCTTAAATTAATACAGCGGGTAATGTTTAGAAAAATGTAGTTTTTCAAATTCCAGCTCAGTCACGTTTAAGGGCCGATTTCAAAGTTCAGTCCTATTAAAAAAAAGTTGTACATTCCCATTTCCTACGCCCCAAAGTGTCCTCCACAGGATGGTATAGGTTTCATCTGGTTATACCTCGGATTCACTCTCAAAGTCATAATTTCATTGCGATTTTACTCCACTAATAAATGTTTTGCAAGGTTTAATATTTGGTATAACTGAACTAACTTCAGAACCATAGTACCAACCTAATTTTCAGTGTAGTCATTATACCGAACGAGTGAACGAGTCTTTCAACTTCTTTGCATAATTAGTTTTCCCCCATTACCTAGGTACCTATTTGACTTACCTTATCTTCTAATAATTGTGCCTTATTAGTAACAATAGCCAATAAATACATTGAATCGAGTAATCCGCCTACCAGGATAACGTTAGATGGATTCTAAAATAAAATTAATAATCGTCGATTGAAGGGCAGCGTCAGTAGGTACCTAAAAACTCAAAGTAGGGGAAATATCTCGAAAAACATACAATAAGTGGATTCTGGATTCTGGATCATCATCGTAGGTCGTAGGCATTCATTTGCTAACCAGTATTATAATACTCCCATTACTTCTGGGTTCTTTGATTATAGGCTATTTATAAATTCTCACTTGGGAATTGGGTCTGTATCGATATTAGGTACTTTCTATGTATGTATATAGTCCATATTGACCTCCTATAAAGTTTCATGGATAACTTTTCAATTATTTTATATATTTCGAGATTACTACAAAAAATTTCCATCTCTCATAGTTACTTCTAAAGAAAAAGAGGTTTCTTATTGCTTCCAGTGCTGACTGTCCACCATGTTTGATAATTGACTTTAGTACCTACTGTTGTCTGTCCTTTATGTTTTCTGTGGAGCCAGCCCGACTCTTGTCTCAGGGAGTAGAGCTCCCCGATAGAACAAACTTTTCGTCTTCATCATTCTCGTTTATTTTTCGATAACGTTGACAAGGACAAAACATTCGTTCTATCGGGGAGCTCCTACTCCCTGAGATAGAATCGGGCCCCAGGGTTCTTATTCTTGAAACAGGGGAGCAGCGTTCCCAGGAGAACGAGTGTTCCATCTTTGTTAAAGTCCTTTTTTTTTTAAGATAAAAGTTGTCAATGCTTTCAATTTTTTTATGTAGTACGGGATACGAGGCCTATTTCATCAAATCATTTTACACCGTCTTGCATTGTTATCATCAGTTAGATAACATGGTACTGAAACGCACTTGTGCAGGGAAATACATAGGAGTGGGGGATTTCGCTGAAAAAAATGTTTCAGAAAATGTCATCATAAACGAGGAAAATATTTAATTATACACCGTCTTGCATTTATTTATTGAGTTAATTTGTACATAAACAAAATTGGATTAACACATGCAAGACATTTTCATGGGGGTTTTGGGGTTGTAATATAAGATGGAAATTGTCAATTTTTGAGAGGGGTGAAATATCATTTTACACCACTCCATTGTTGATTTATATCAAAGCTTGAATGTATAATAGCCACTGGATACTGATACAAGACGTCCTGTAGAGGGATAACGGGCTGCAAGACGGATGTCAATGTGTTGTCTCATGAGGGAGTGAAAAATTATTTTACACCACTTCATGCTTATGTCCGCCGAAAGAATCTATGTTAAGAAATGGTATTACATCAGTCCAAGACGTTTTTTCTGGGAAAAAAGTTTAAAAATCCATTTTAATTTTTTCACTGAACTGTTGAGTTATTTACTGAACCGTTCAATGTTTATTCTTTTTTAAATCATACAGATGAAAAAGGACAGTTGACATAGCAGCTCAACAGGGGAGTCTGTTGAATACAGGAATTATAATTTTTGTTTACAATTTCAGACAGATCATTTGTTGTGTCATTTTCACATTTTTTTGCTGCTTTAAAATGAAATTCTTCAAATTTAATGCTTACAATGTTATGTGCACAAAACATGTTATGTGTCATGGGATATCCACCTCAAAGAGAACCTAAATGATTAAAAGCCGTCAAAAATAAAACAATTTTCAATCTTTTTTTATTTGATGTCCGTAGAAACATTCATATATACATATTATTAGGAGAATTTCGCAAAATAGAATTATTCTACGTGGTGAAGAGCAAAACTATTTAAAATTAATGTGCATAATTTGTAATTTGAAGTAGTATTCACCTTTGTACCTGATAGATTGACCCTTGTCAAAATTAGTCAACTTCATCATCGTCTTGCAGTCCTTTCTTCCCATTTAGAATGTCTTGTATTTTTAAAAATGTTATCAATGTGTTCTATTTTTCCCATAAGTACCAGTGCAAGACGGTGTAAAATGATTTCCTCCTCCCTCATAAGACAACACATTGACCTCTGTCTTGCAGCCCATTATCCCCTCACAGTACGTCTTGCATCAGTATCCAATGGCTATTCTACATTCAAGCTTTAATCTAAATCAACAATTGAGTGGTGTGAAATGATATTTCACCCCTCTGAAAAATTGAAAATTTCTATCTAATATTACAACCCGAAAACCCCCAGGAAAATGTCTTGCATAGGGTATTCTAATTTTGTTTGTGTACAAATTAACTTAATAAGTAAATGCAAGACGGTGTGAAATTGTATATTTTCCTGGATTATGACGACATTTTCTCAAACATTTTTATCAGCTAAATTCCCCACTCCCATATATTTTACTGCGCAAGTGCGTTTCAGCATCATGTTATCTAACTGATGATAACAATGCAAGACGGTGTAAAATGATTTGATGAAATAGGCCTCGTATCCCGTACTACACATAGTTACTAAATTTTTGATTGGGGGAATTATCTTAAAAAAAAAAAACAGACTTCACTTAAAATCTGTTTTTTTTTTTAAAGATAATTCCCCAAGTCAAAAATTTAGTAACTATGTTGGCAACACAAGCCTTTTCTACATGAAAAATTTGATAGCATTGACAATTTTACATTGTATTGCCAACCTAATGTCAGTTTGACTTTTATCTTTAAAAAAAAAAACGCACTTTATATTAGGTATCATTTGCATATCATTGAGAAAGACGGAACAAGCTTTCCCCTGAGAAAGTTGCTTCCCTGTTTTAAGAATAAGGACCCACTGTCTTACCATTCATAGCAATATTTCAAGATGGGTAGGTATGTTTTGGTACTCTTGCTGGCTGTTCCTCTTCTGGCACTTGTTTGGACTACTCGTGATGACACTTTGGGTAGGTATCAGGAAAAAATGTGTTGGAGATCTGGAGTCACTTTATGACTAAGGCAGTGACCAGGATCATGGTATCATTACCTAAGAGGGTGTTTGATCCCATTGGATTTGCCTGTCAGACCAAATTGATTCCGAAGTTGTTACTCCAGAAAACTTGGAAGGAAAAGTTGGCGTGGGACACTGAAGTTGGTGAAAACATCAAGAAGTCGTTCCAAGATTGGGTAAAAGCTTTGCCCATTTCGCTGGATATGCAAGTTGGATAAATGCGTTTGGTGAAACAACTAGAATGAGCTTACAAACGTTTTACGACGCAAGTTAAGGGGCCTACGGTACGGGGGTCTTTTCGAGATGTGCCTATCAGGATTAGGTTTATATTACTCTTTTAGGTGCAAAAAGTCGAGTTGCGCCAATGAAGATTGTGACTATACCTCGGATGGAGTTGTTGGCGGCAGTTATTGGCACTAGGTGTACAAAGCTGTGAAAAAGGCTCTCGAAATCAAATCATTGGAGTGTTTTTTTCTGGAAAGATTCAACAACAGTATTGTCATGGATTAGGAGAAATAGAGAGTGATGTAACTTTCTATGCAATAGAGTTAGTTGGATCATTAGATTAGTAAGACTGCCACAACGGACAACTGATCTCATGTTCCTGGATCGCAAAACTCTGCCGAGCTTCCATAACGAGGTTGTTCACTACGACAGCTGTACTTGAATGGTTTTATGAAAATCCCAATTTGTTGTTTCACTATATTGTCACATATAATGAAACAGAGATTTTTGCTGAAAAGAAGAAAAGTGCTTAGCTAGTTTAGCTAACTCCGAAGCGACTGAGGGAGTTCATTGTTCACTGAGTGTTTTGTGAAAAACCCAACCAGATCATGCAGCGTAGTGGGTAGTGATCTGCTTCGCATGTCGATGGTATCAGGTTCGAGTCCCGGCAAGGTGCATGTGAATGTTTCCTCCTCTACATGTAATTTCCTACGTGATGATTGTAGAGTGTATGCACACAAAAAAAAAGATTTGTTGCTCGAAGAGGAATACCGAAAGTAGTACACAGTGACAATGGAATCAATTTTTCCGGCACAGATAATTTATTCAAGAAACTGCAGTGGAGAGCATAGATGAAAAATATGCAGCCGTGGAGCGAATATGGTGCAGTACGTTTGATGCGTGTTTCTACTGCAAATGGAATGTTGGTACGCCCTGTGCAGAAAGTGTATACTTTAGAGGAGACTGGGGCAGTTTATTTTTGGTGGTGATTTTATTCGTTGAACCGGTAGGTAGTTGTTCGTAGATCCCATTGTATATGGTCTATTATGAAGCTTATACGTTTTCTTGAATAGTATTTTACCCTCCATTAGTCGCGCGTGTATCTGAGAGATACATGCCTATTATTTTTGCAAATAAATCAAAAAGGAAAAACCCTATAATATTATGGCTTGTAGTAATCCTCAGGCACCCTATACTCATTACTTTCCCAAAATTACATGGTCGTACTTCTACCTGGAAATTTGGAATTTCCAAAAAACTCCGGGTGCGCTCGGCTTTTTACCTATATTATGCTAAAGCTGCCGGGCGTTGTGGGCGAAACTGCAACGACTGCGAAAATAGAATTCAACTTCTGGAATCTCTTTTTCAGTGAAAATATTCTATCTTTGATTGTTGAGTACCCGAATCAATACATAGAAATTGTAAAACCGAAATTCATCAGATGGTTCAATTTTTTTATCAATGATTTAGTATATGTATCTCTGTGATACAGCGCGACTAATGATGTTATAAAACTCGCGCGCCTAATGGAAGGTTTAGGTACTTTTTTCTATTCCACGTACAAATATAAACTCTCTCAGTTTTGAAGTTTTTGTTCTCTTTTAGCTTGGTTGGTTTACTCCGTTACTTCCGTTTGTTTGGAATTATCTCTCATCTACCTACCACGATTATTTTGTGCCGCATTCGATAACATCGGTTTGAATAATGGTTTGAATTCTCATTCAGTGTTTGGATTGAAGAAGATTTTTGATCCGTCATTTGAATAGATGAATTTGCCTGATTGTTCCAATCCAAATATATCTGATAATCTGATTAAAAATATAGGATAGCCATTGTTTTTTTTTTTGAGCACACATTAACCTGCAAAAACACTAACTAAATTAAATAATACTTACCAAATAAAAACTCAAAGTATAGAATACAACAACTGGGGTCACACCTAGGGATATACTCCAAACACTTAGGTTCATCAATCTATAAACCTTCGCGTAGCACCTTAAAAAAAAAAATAGGAACATATACAGGCGTATTCCTCAATCACGCTCGTCTTATAACTTTTTCATTCATATTTCAAAATTTTTTGATGAGAAGGTTAAATAAGAAAATTTAAAAAAAAAAGTTTAAGTGAGGGTGATATTCAGACGAGTATTCAGAGCTATCAGTCTGTGCATAAGTAGGTATCTACTTTTTATTATTTACGCAGAGATGTTAACTATTCGGTGTGTGTCATACAATGCTTGAAGATAAAAATACAGCGAAATAAGTAAGGGAATGTTTAAGTAATAGGTAGGTAGATATTTGAAAGAAAAAAAAGATCATCACAAGCAGGCGAAAAAAATTAGGAAGCTTTAAATATATAATACAATAATTTTTAATAATAGAATTGTAGCTAGCCTGTCTCTGGCAAGCGTACATAATAGATGAAATCGAGATTTTTCCAATATTATGAGTTATATTATTATACAGGGTACCTAAACCATTTAAAACAAAACAGGCTAAATACCCCAAGACAGTTATGATTTTATTGGGAACAAAATAACATAAAGCTGCGACTAGTCTAAATCAATAGGATTTATGATCCTGATGAACATACTAAAAGTCCCCAGACCTCCCCCTAGGGGAACATTGTGAAAATGGCGCCGCCATCTTGGATTTTTGAAATTTCTTGCTTAATTCACGTTTTACGCGAAAACTACTCATTTTTGGAGAAAATATGAAGAGCAATTAATTGGAGAGCACAAAAAAACCTTTAAAAAGAATTATTTTTGAACTTCCTGGGTACTACCCTTACTGAGATAGAAGCCGAAGAAATACCGCCAAAATACCGCTTTCCACCTGCAAGCTAATATAACTTGAATGTTATTGCGTTTTGTAGGAAATCTGATATAAATCCATTTTAAACGCTTCAGAATAGCTTTTCCGTTAAACTTTTATGAAAATTTTATTGTTTTATACAACAAATTCGATTAACGAAACATAATATTACTAACGTGTATTCTACCTACATACTACATATATATATAGAAACTTGTTTAGTCTGTTATGATAGGTACAAACAGATAACAACAATAGTTATTCAAATAACCAATTTTGAAAACAACTTTTTTCGCACGGCCAAAACAGTTTAAACAATAATTTCATATTGATAAAAAAACCTAGACAATTTGACAAAAATTGACAACTTTACTTTGGTGTCTGTTTGTGTCAAGTCAATATAGAGAATATATATAGTGCGAAAATAGAACAGCGTGCGTTTTTTTTTTTCGCACACAATTTTCAGCGGCAGCCTAGCATGCGAAAAACTCCATTTTCAGAAGCAGTGTTAAAAAAAAAACTTTCCTAACCTAATTACATACTAACTTAACTAAATACACTAAAACCTGGCCTATTTACATTTCTTCATCGGACTCAGTATTGTTGGAAGGAGAACTTTGTTGAAAAATATTTTCGCAGGAATTTCCCTGGCCAGAACCGCACAAATTTGAGCAAAAAACGCTTGATTTTTTGCAACTACATTGCTTCGTGCATCCCGTTTTGCAGTTACAAAAAATCATTCTTAAGATAAATTCTGGAGCTACCTCTTGTTTCATTGTAATAGGATGTAGCTCTTCATTTACGTCTTTCCATCCCCATTCCAATGGATCAGGAGAGTAGTCCAACCACTCTTGTATTTGAAAATAAATTCTGGAGATATGGAATTTTTCCTACAGCCGTGCGGAAAAATCGATTTTCCGCACTGATATGCGTGCGGAAAATGAGTTTTCCCGCACGGTGCGGTAAAACTTTTTTTTTGACATATCAGTGCGGAAGCTGTCAGTGCGGAAAAAATTTTACCGCACTGATATGTCAAAAAAAAAAGAAAAATTTTACATTTTTTCGCCTGTAGGAAAAATATTGTACCTAACACTTGCGGAAAATATTTTTCGCACTTGTTAGGTAAATAGCTATTGCGGCATCTGTAGTGGAAGGAAGAGCAGACAAATTAAAGTTTGTGCCAATATTTTGCCTGGCGGTGATAGCATTGTATTTTTTGAATCTAAGTTCATCTAATGTAATTGTTGATGTATATCCGTAAAGGGATACTAAGAAGCGCTCACCATATTTTATTATATCATCCTTGGCTGCTTTCGGATTGTAAAAAATAGAAACATCGTTTCTCAACTCAGGAAGCTTCTCTAAAAGTTGAAGAACTTTGATTTTCCCTATTTTGTACAAACCACTCACAGTATCGCAACCCCCTGCGGCGTGAATCAAGAGAATGTTTTTCAGAATGGATTTTATTTTGTTCTGTAAATCGAAAATTTTAGTTATTCTATTTGGGGTGCCTTGCCTTCCAGGTCTCATCATGAAAACATTTTCTTTTTTTGAAAAATGCAATAGCAGGATTAGAAGATCAGTATCTTCGCAAACTAATGTTACGTTACCATTCTTTTCACTCGCATTTACAGTTTTAGTGACAATATCACAATCTGCATCCCCTACAGATTGTATGACATTGATTCGTTTAGAACGAAGATTGTCAACTAACATCTTGATAAAGGCTTTCTTGTTTTTCACATTACTGAAAAACTGTTCCTGATTTATTCTGGCGAGTCCGGTGCCGCTGATTTCTATATCTGGACTACCTGACTTTCTGCTGCGTCTATTTTGTTCCTGTTTTTTTGTATTTTTACAGTCGTAGCCATCAAATACTACAATACAGTTTGTCCCATAGTGGTATGTAATGTATTTGTAATATTGATCAAAAATATTGCTATACGTAAAGGGAATTTGCCAAATCAACTTGTGAATTATCAAACCTCCATCACGTCTGAAATCACATGGGAAGGAGGACACTTTTTGTCCAAGTACTGGAAAAGTGCCGATTTTGTTGTTTTTCTTAAAATTCCTTCATGAAAGAGTGAAGCTGGATAAGGTGCTAGCTCAAATTTAAAGCAGTCTGAGATGTGCTTCTGATTTGTAGCTACATATGATTCTGTTGAAAAGTTGTGTGGTATTAACGGGCATCTTCTCGTTTCCGTACGTTTTGACTGTTTTACTGAGAAAAGCTAGTGATCTAACTTTGTCGTTTCTTCTGAGTTTGATATCTTGAAAGTAACTGCCAAGCGTTTTTTCATAAAGCTTGTCACCTTCCTCCGATGCTTCATCGCAATTAATATCGGATGTGGCTACCATTCCAGTATTTAGCGAAATCAACTCTGAGCTAGAGCGTCTAAACGGGGATTGGTTTCTCAACCAGTCAGACATCTGCTCCAAATCTCTGGAATCATAGAATTTTCTTGATGGTCAGAGTTCAACGTGTTGATCAGATGTCATGGACTTAGCTTCAGCCAGATTTTCGAGAGACTCGCAGACTTTAGCACAGTGTGGCGCAAAGAGTGCCCACTGTGATACCACGTTACTGTTAAGCCCTCGACCATGAGTCAAGTCAGTTTTGAGAGATCGCATCAAAACTTGCTCAATGGTCATGTCGGTCCACACACCTGACCAAAACAAAAAAAAATGTAGATCAAACTCTCCCTTCCTTTCTGCACAAATAAATAGTTTAACCAGGTCTATGAGTTTGATATATTGACACCAAAGTTTGCCAGTTCTACTTCTTCAAGATTCCTTCTCTAGAAGGGCACTTATAATGGTGGTAAATTTTTCTAATTCGGAGGTCATCTCGGCGTCTTCGTTGGGGAAAGAATGAGGACTTTTGAAAGCGTTTGGGTTCAACTCATCGATGTTTTGATGCCTAAGGAGATCAAGTTATAGAGCTAGATGTGCTATGAAATGTGCTCTCAAAGATCGAGCATAAGAATGTCCTGCTGACATAGATGGAATACTGTTCTTAGCAAAAACTGTTTCCCACATATCTTCCAGCCCACTATTACTCATTATGTATCCAATTGATCCAAGGAATGACATCAATAGATGAAATCCGCCCAGACGGACAAATATATTTTTGAGAGGACTGCCAGGTGGAGCGGACTCTATTACGTCAGTCGCTTTAAGAAAAAGAGGCTGGTCAAAAGTCCCAGAGCATAGACCCTGGGAATGCCTAGTAGACATTTTTTGTGCAAAAAGTAGAGCAGAGTGAAGAGTAGTGAGATTGCCTGGATCAAGATTAATCATAAGCAGCGGGACTACTGATGTTGTTTCAAAATGCCCCGAGACTGCATTTGCCATGTATCTGTTCCATGAGGCTTTGTTATCCAAATCAAACAAAAATGTTGAAAGCCAAGCACAGTTGCGAAGAGATATTTCCGCTAAATTAGACTGAGCAACCTCGAAACGTATCTACAATGGTTAGATCTTTTAGACCATTTCTTGACTTTTGATATGTAGAAATTCGAATCTTTGCAAATTCCTCACGGTCGATAATGTTGAGAGTTTGCTTCAGCCGTGGAACACTTTCAACACTGAGATTTTATGAAGGAGAAACACAAACGATACCACCCAAGCTGTGAAAGGTTCCCTTACCATCTAGGGTCTTGGTGTTAAAATCTGCATTGTCAAAAACGAACTGGCAAAATGTGTCTATAGGAAACTGATAGTTATTCAGAGATGATGTTGTTGCTTCATATTTTAGTACTTCTTTATAAGTAACCGGAAGTCCCAATGCGCAGAGGAGGTCGATTAAAATTCTCATTCCAGACTTGTTGTGAATATAAACTACTAAGCCCAAAAAAATTGGAGAAAGGTATGACTCAATAAGTTGGCTGCGGTTAGAATTCGTTTGTCGGCAGCTAGTTTTTCACATAACTGGGTCAAAAATGTAAGTAACAATTTAGGAAGTTCGTCAAGCCCTCCATTTTCGATGAATTCATTAGACGGGTATTCATCTAAATTGAAGGCTTTTGAACGTATTTCCTCTCGCAAGATCTTAGCACAAGCTTTGATAATGGATTCTTTTTGCTCATTTTCACCTGTATAATTTAGAATCATATTTTTTTTCACAAATTCGATACATGAGCCTTTGAAGCAAAAAATTGCCGGTTTTGGCACCGATTCAAACACCACAACTTCCTCTCTATAATGATTTTGAATTTAGTGAGTAATTCAGTAAAAGAAAACTGGCATTTTTCTTCTCTGTTTTCTTCGATGTAATGAAAAAGATTATTTAAGCCTTCGGCAAGAGTTTCGTCTCCAGGGCGGCCAGGAGCATTTAATGTTTTTTGTTTTTTCACATAACATAAATCACGCTGCAAGTGATCCTGAGTGCCCGTCTTACAAATACTTAATACAGGTACTAAAGAGTAAAATAGATTATGGAGGGTTCAATGGCTGCTGAAATATACGAAATTGGCATTGGGAATGAGCTGGACAACTTGAATAGTGATACTCAGGAGAGTATAGACTGCGAGTTAATTAGTTCTCTGTTGCCTCTTGATAGGAAACATTTGAATATTGTACATTTTAATATTAGGTGCATGTATAAAAATTTTAATGAACTCGTTTCTTTTTTGCAGGCTTATGGTTTGGCTTTTTGTGACATTGTTATTTTGAGTGAATGCTGGCACATTGATAATACAAACCGATTTAACATTAGGAATTATAATATTTACTATAACCATGGAGATATTAATAAGAATGATGGCATGCTAATAGACCGTGAGATAGGGCCTGTTTAGTGGAGTCATTTTTTTTTGTCTGGCATTTTGAGGGATGAATGTTGCTAGTTAGCTGATGAGAATATAGGTGGTTTTAGTGCCTGCCACCTGTTCGAAATGTCCACAGAATGTTTCGCCGGAAAACTCGACTTCGAACTGGGATTACCGTCTGGCGATTTTTCAGCGATATTTTCACAACAAAACCTTCCATTCTCTCGATTACCAGACAAAAAGTAAACGCGGAAGGTTCTTTTCTTTTCTCTTGGAAGTTGACACTCGTCCCCACTTTTTCAGCTATTGTAAAGTATCTGGTATTTTTTATGGGTGAATTATTTGTCAATATCAATCTTTTATTTAGAAGCCAAAAAATTTGAGATCATTAAAAAAAAATTCCTCATGTAAATCAATTTTTTTCTTTTGCAAATTTTCGAACGGGAGGCAGGCATTAAAATCACCCATATTCTCATTAGCTTAGTAGCCACATTCAGCCCTCAAAGTGCCAGACAAAAAAATGACTCCACTAAACAGCCCCTATATCTCACAGTCTATAATCTATGTAAGTGAAAAGATTAATACAAAATTCGTAAATATTATACTAAACAAATCTGGTGTTAGAATAAGTAATAGTATATTACAATCCGAGACGGGAAATTAGCTATTACTGTCGAGAGACTATATCTCGAGACAGTAATTAAATTTTCTGTCGAGCATAGTATACTATTTTATTTTTAACCATAATTTTTGCCAATTTAAATCAGAAATTGAATTGAATGTGAACGTAGCTTCATGGTATTTGCTTAAATTTTATGTCATTGTCATCAATTTTCAAAAAATTTGACAATACCTGCCACATAAATATAATGAAGAGAGGACGGGAAGTGAGGACGGGAAGTGGAGCAGGGAAATGAAAAGACAATAAAGTGACATTTTCAAATTTTTAAAAATTCTGTAATATCAACATTACATATATGGTTAAAAATAAAATTAATTTCGCCATTAACAATATTACCTATGGAATTACATGTGGATACAGACCACCCTCAACTAACACGCACTATTTCATTGAGGACATAGATAGATTTTTTTCAGACAATCTAAATGAAAATATTGAACTATTTGTAGGTGATATTAACATAAACACATTGAACAAAAATGATTCGCTTACTAATCAATATCTATCTCTGCTAGGTTTTTATGGCTTTCAAGCTACAATAAGGGGTCCCACACGAGTGACTCTAAATAGTGCTACTTGCCTAGATCATATTTTTATAAGAAACAAGCTAAAGTCAGGGCTTCTAAAATTTGATTCTTTCATATTGAATGGTGATCTGACCGATCATTTTCCGGTAATGATAAATTTTTATGGGGAACAAGCCGTTGGCACTCGGAGTAAACTAGTATCAAAAATAGTTGAAAATATAAATCTTGAAACGCTTGGCGATCATTTTGGTCGGGAAAATTGGGTCCATATAATCAACAACAATGATGCTGAATCTGCTACCGATAATTTTATTACCATTGTGCGTCACTACATCGAGCTATAAAGAAAAGAGAACTGTTTATTTTAGGGACTATAATAAATTAAAGCCGTGGATAACAAATGGTATTATATCTGCAATAAAACGAAGGGATAAAATGAAAAAAGATATTTTATTAAATAAAAATGCAGCGGATACTGAAGCATATAAAGCCTATAGAAATAAATTAAATAAAATAATACAAAAACAAAAATATGAATTCTATAAAAAAAAGATTGAAAACAATAAAGATAACCTGAAAAAAATCTACCAGATTGTCTCCGAGGCTGTTGATGAAAAAAAATGTGGTTCTGCAAATAATTTTGAGATTCTTGACGACAAAGGTAATTCTTTCTCTAATAAAAAAGACATGGCAACCTACTGTAACGAATTTTTCACCGGTATCGGGGTATCGGTATTAAAATGCATAATAGAATAGTGATTCCTGATGACGTTTCAGATTGATCATAACTCTTTAAGTTCCATGTTCTTAAAACCAGTTAATAAAAATGAAATTATTAGTCACATAAATTCTCTAAAAAATAATTGTGCTCCTGGTTATGATGGTGTAGAATCAAGAATTATTAAACATTTTCATTTGCATTTAATTGATCCACTTGTACATATTATTAATCTTATATTTAGCACAGGGGTGGTGCCTTCAGGATTCAAGAAATCTATTGTAACTCCAATATTTAAAGATAAAGACAAATCTAAAATAACTAATTTTCGTCCTATAAGTGTAATAAGCAATTTTGCAAAGGTGTTTGAAAAATGCCTAAGAGACAGATTATCAAGCTATCTCTTGTCTAATAATATTTTATCAAAGCATCAGTTTGGTTTCTGTAACGGTCTAAGCACTTCAGATGCAATCTACGAATTGACCAAAAATGTAACAAATAATCTAGATAATGGTAACAAATGTCTAGCTGTTTTCCTGGACCTTGCGAAGGCTTTTGACACAGTTCCCCATGACTCCTTAATTAATGTGCTGAACATTTGTGGAGTTAGGGGAGCTGTGCTAGAAGTCTTTGAGAGTTATCTTCGTGACAGAAGCCAGGTCGTAAAGATTCAGGACACTTACAGTGAACCTCTATCTGTGAAGATTGGTATACCTCAAGGCACTGTCCTTGGTCCATTACTCTTCATAACCTATATAAATTCCTTAACGAACTTAAGAATAGAGAACGGTCTTGTAATATCCTATGCGGATGACACTGTTATTGTCTTCAGAGCACAATCCTGGGACGAAGTAAGAAATCTAGCAATGTTGGGTATCTCTAAAGTCAAAAATTGGCTTGATTCATTCAAACTCACCCTAAATATAGATAAAACTAATTACATTGCGTTTTCCTTAAAAGCTGCTAATCGCCCACCTTTTACCAACATTCTAGTTGAAGTCTTTGACGAAGAAATAAACGAGGTTTCATCTACAAAATATTTAGGAATCATAATAGATAAAAATCTTTTTTTGAAGGTTTTTTTGTGCTCTTCAATTTATCTGTCTTCATATTTTCTCGAAAAATCAGTAGTTTTTGAGTAAAACGTAAATTAAGCAAAAAATTTCAAAAATCTAAGATGGCGGCGCCTTTTTGACAATGTTCCCCTAGGGGGAGATCTGGGGACTTTTAGTATGTTCATCAGGCCCATAAATCCTATCGATTGAGACTAGTCGCAGCTTTATGTTATTTTGTTCCCAATTCACCATATAAGAATTTTTAACTGTCTTGGAGTAAAATATCTGAGGTCACTTTTATTTTTTAAAAAATCGCTCGTACACGTATTTTGATTGTGTGAGTGTTTGAAACATTTTCAGCACTAACTTAACCCTCTAGGGGGGATGGGACCAACCCTTACCATTCCAAATGGAACAGGCGGTCAAGTGATACCTGTTTTAAAAGAGCGTTCAATTTTCTTTCAAGTTACATCAAAGGAAAGAAAATTGAACGCTCTTTTGAAAGAGGTATCACTCGACCCCTTGTTCCATTTGAAATAGGTAGTAAGGGTTGGTCCCTCCCTGCCTAGAGGGTTAAAGTTGAAGTGCTAAAAATGGTTGCAGAAAACTTCCTCCTTTGAAAATCAAATTACGTGTACGAGCAATTTTTTTGAAAATAAACGTGACATCAGATATTTAGCCTGTTTTGTTTTAAATGGTACACCCTGTATATTTACAGCTATAGATATAATGTGTTGCCACAACTAAACTGCAGTCAATTTGTGACGAATAAATTATCTACTACTGAGAGAAAACACACAATAAAATACAGCTCGAAAATGACCCTAATTTAGCATGACATGGTAACCTAATGGGAGAACTTTAGAGGAAACCCTATTGGAATTGAAATATAGATAGAGGTGCTGGAATCCAATTGGAAATGTACAGAGACATAAATTTCCATTTAAATGTCAGTGTGGCAAATTGGACACGATCATGGATGAGACTTTATCAACACTCGGCCAGCAGAATTCGGCTTATCCGATGACAAAAAGAAAACTCAAACAAACCGGTTGTTGTCGAACTTCTCGTCAATTTTACAAGAAAATGTGAGATAACAGTCTCGCTGTGTTCTGGAGACGCCGATAGATTAATTACGGAAATGGGAATTCAGAAGCCGCAAATAAGGAAATGAGGATGGTTACTTGGGGAGAAACTCGGTTTTTCACTATAATATTTGTACGTGTAGCTCTTCAAGGGTCAAATTCGCGTATTTTGCTCCTAATTAGGCACCCCATATGACGTCATAAAAGTTATCACGTAACTTACGTCTCATACTACGAGTCTGGTTTGGTCGCCAACCAACTATGGTCGCTCGCGTTTTGTCGCCCAAAAAAGAACAAACACTTCGCGCATAAAAAGTCCGAAAGTCGGTGATTTCGCCGGTTAATGATTAAATGCCGGCTTAGTGCAACCGAAAGAAGATCTGGACCTTGACGTCAACGATGAATCCTGCTTTAACTCTAGTAGATAGTCAAAGGGGATTCAAGCATAAAAATCCGACCATAACCTCAATCTTTCATTCTTGACACGTGGTGGATGCGCCGCCGTTGACACGAAGGTGGATGCATCGTCGGCGCCATCTTGTCAAACGTCATGGCGCCATCTAGCGTACATAGTGTGAAGCTCGTAATACAGGATGCTGTAGTTGGGACCCGTAGGGCTCCGCCCCCCAAAAGGGGGCCCACAGGGCTGCGCCCCCCAAAAAGGGGCCCCCGGATTTTAATATGGGTACCAGAAAAAGGGGTGGGGGGAAATGTTTTCCCGCCATTTTGTCAACCGTCACCTGTCAAACGTCATCTGTCAAACGTCACCTGTCAAGCGTCATCTGTCACCTGTGATGACGTCATACCGGGTTATTGCGGTGAATTCTTGCAATTACAGGTTCCTGTAATATGGAGTGTGCGTGGAAGGGATTGTTCCGAGTCGTTTCGAAATCGCTACGTATATTTAATTAGGGTTCGGGTTCTGTGATGACGTCATAGCGACCTGGGTCACTTCCATTTTTGCATCAAACGTCTATCATTGCGTAAATGGAGTACACGCGTTATATAATTTTTTACTTATATGGTCACATCAGTTTGTGTGTCGGTGGCGCCATCTAGCGTACGTTGTGCGACGTGTCCTATTACAGGATGCCGTAGTGGTAAATAAAGAAAATTCGTGAAACTCAAGGTTGCACAACATCGAGTCGACGACGTTTAATGTCGGAGCGTTATAAACAAAGGTATCATATTTCACAGTTTATTTTACTGATAAGCATTTACGTTCTAGCGCAAATAACAAGCTGGGACTTCCATCTAATATTTTGTTGATGAAAAAAGGATATTTTCACTGCAGATTAACTATGGGAAATTTAATGAATTAAATGAGTCACACTTGTTTTTTAAAATTAAAACCTATTTATTTATTAAACCATAGGGTACATTGACTTTTTCCAATATGGTACGTTAAATTCAATAATAATATTACGCAGCAAATGGCAATAAATATGACTACATTTAAAGTGGATTTCGGTGCGATGTCGTTGTCTGATAGAGTCTTATGGGAATTATTGTATGTTTCTTCTTGCTGTTGTGGTTCTCTGATGAGAGTTCTCCATTCGGTATCTCCAACAGTTTCATCATGAAAATGCAGCCTCACCTTGTAACGCAGGTACGCCAATGTCGTCGACGACGGTATACGAGTCGTGAAAACAGCTAAATGGCCCTTATCTATTACTTCATAATGCATTTCTGTCCACGATGTTGTATTATTAGGTGCGGAAAAGTCCAGCATTATTGACATTTTGTGGACATTGTACGGTCTGTGTACATAGAAACTATTTTGCACAAGGGCAACCAAGAGAACATAGTACGATTGACTTGACACCATCATGGTTAGTAATTGAATGATAAGATTCATTTCCACATCCTTAATAAATTGGCGCAATGGTTAATCTAATGAAAACGATTTTTTCACCAAGAAAACTTTTATTTTAATAGAAACATCATACAAATTAGTCAACTTCATCGTAACCTATATATTTTGCAATAATATCATCACATTTAGCACCATACTGTTTTAATTGCTGATGTAGTCCATACTGATTCATAAGCACACATAGGTCCTCCAAGGAGATGGAATTAGCCAGATAAAGATTACAAGACTTGACACCATTTTCATATTTTTCTACATCTTGCGTGGAAAACCAACCATTAGTGTCGGGTTCTTGCTCAAGTGCTTGAAGTAAAAAGTACATGTCTGTTTCTAAACTAGTACGTAGCAAATAGACAGCTTGTCTTATACAGGAAGATTGATGATGGCAGCAGGCATCACCACGACGACCAGTAATACTACAACCGGACATTTTGACTCTTCAAAGGTTGCTATTGTAGTGTGAAAAATAAAAAGCAAGCCTGTTTTTTATAGTCATTTATTAATACTTATACTAATTGGATTGGAGGGTGGTACAACACGCGTCCAGCTTATCTAAATCCCTGACAATTTTGCCTAGGTTCATAGTAGCAAGTTCTAGAAAGTAGCAGCTACGTTCACATTTGTTCAAGTTACACACGCTGATAATTGATTGCAAAAGATGGCTGCCGTTTTTGACATTGTGAGTTACATTCAAATATTGTAGGCAATCATAACATAACATAACAATGAAATTCAAATCCTTGGCTAATTCTAATCTATAATTTATGAGAGGACAAACAGTTAAAATTTGTTTGATGTCGTCCAAACAAAAACACAATGCACAATTATTCGACGTAAGAGTTAGAGCTTGTTCACCGAAAAACGATTCGACATACAGAGTGAAATTCTCGGATAACGCCTGTTGTTGACCAGGCACAGCAGAGTCTTTGACGCCAGCAGCAGCAGTTGCATTCACCATCGTGGACACCTTTTCCAGGAATTCATACCAGTCGAAATCGGCTAGAGTTATGCAAGTTTGATCTTCGGGCAAGTTTAGCATGGAGTTTACTATTTTGACTGCTGGCAGCATTCCTCGAGCGACGCTTAGGCCCACAATCAACTTGAAATTGTTCACCTGGTAGCTAACTTCGTTGAGTAAACGTTTCTCTTGAGCAATTTCCATTCGACTTTTCAAAATCATACTATCCAAATATTCCCAATAATTTGACGAACACTGCGAATCGTCACTGTCTTCGGCACTGATATCTGCGTACATTGCGTGATTCGATGCACAGGACATTTCACGATGACACCGTGACTACGTTCAAATACTGAGACACAAAGGTGGTACTTTGAGGTTTATAATAACTTTTACGGCCCCCCACCACCACCACCACTCCGTCGAACATGTCTTAGACCAATCACATGCGAGTATTAAATGGACTCTTTATTCATGTCAATCCAGCTGTTGTGTGATTTATCAAAGCCTAGCCACTTTACAAGCATTTTGTTTCCCTTTTTTCGTAGCACTTGCTCCACGAGAAATACGTCTGGCTGTTTTGTTTTCTGCAGCTCTTCTTCGTAAAATCCACCGCTTATCGGCTGACCTTGCAAGTCTTCCAACAGATACGTCGTTGGATTCGTGATATGAACTTTAGCTATTTTAAAGAGCTCTGTAGTCCAGTTTGGGGTATAGCCTTTTTGGAAAACATGTTTATACTTGCTTATACGAACAATGTCACCAACCTTGAACTTTTGCTTACCGGCAACTTTGATATGACTATAAACACTATCAAGTATCGCCTTTTCATTCTTTTTATTCACGTTACTCGGCTTCATATGTATCGTACGATGTTTGCTATCATTATAGGCATCAGTTATAGGCCGTAATAAATCCAGCCATTTATGATTCCCATTCAATGTAAATTGCTTAAACAGCTTTTCTTTAATGGTTCGAATCACTCTCTCGGCGATCGATGCTTTCAAAGGACTAAACGAACTATAATGATGTATTCCATATTTCTTCATTAGACTTGCAAATTGAGCATTGTAATACTCCTTTCCATTATCAGAGATAATTTTCTTTGGAATTCTTCCAGATGTTTTGAGTATCTCTGCCATAGCGTTGGCAACATCTGGTGCAGATTTCGATTTAATGGCACGCGTCCAAAGGTACTTGGAAAAACAGTCGATTACAACCAATATGTATTTGAATCCATTGTTTTCTCCGGCATATTGATCAAGTTGTGCCAGATCAGTGGCAAAAGTATCGTCGAGGCCATATTGTATAAATCTTCTACGTTTGAAGTTTTTACGAGCCGGTCGATGAAGCTCCTTAACCACTTGTTCTCTAGACATTTCACAAAGACAACTAAACATATATGTATGGGAGTACGTATATTTATAATAACTACTACAAAATATTGGCTGCATGTTTAATTTGATCAATTCGATGGTTGATGGTTGCTTCAAATTGTTCCATTTTCTGGAAACGTTCCTCGCACGTCATGGCCAGCTGACTCATCTTTTCTCCAGTCTCTCTTGCTAGATCACCAAGGCTACGAAGGTCATCGTGGACGTTTCTGTTCAAGATTTGATCCAATTCCTGAATGCGGATCATACTGCTTTTAACTTGATCGCTGATGTTATCCACTGCTTCTCCAAGGGCGCCAAGTGCTTCATTTGCGATGAGCACCTTATTGTATAGACTGCTAGTTGCCAAGTCTACATACTTTTTAGTGGATGCATCATTGTCGTCACTAGGCATTTCAATATTGCAGAGCCTATGATTTTCAACATTATAATCGCCATCGGTAGTGGTCGGCAAAGCTGATGCCTGAGCACGAATAATTTGACGACGATGTGACGAAGAAGAAGACAGGGAATGTCCAAACTTATTCATGGCTAACACACTAATGACTGATAGATGAAAGCTGTAGACTATTTTATTATTATTAGTAGATTAGTCTCGGATAACGCCTAGCTCTCGCAACTCTTCCAAAATACTCATTATTTCATTCGTGTGATTTCCATTGCCAGCCTCTTGAGACGCATCCAATATAATCAACCTATCAATCAGTTCGTTTACGTCATCGTAATACACATACTGTTTGGGTTTTTCATTGTACTGCATCATTAAAGACGACGGTGATGACGATGCCGGTAATCCGGATCCCGACAATGATTTTTTATGAGATTTTGATTGCTTTGCTGTTGGTGGTGGAGGTGTATATGGCTTTATAAATTGTTGATATTTTCTCGAATTGGTCCCCTTTATCTGACCTGTTGGTTTATATTCTCTTCTATGTGCATTGGTGCGGAATAAGATTTCATTGAATTGTTCGTTGTCTTTTTCCGTATTCAGTCGAGGATGTTTGAGAAATAGCAAGTCGTATAGACCGCGACTCTTGGGATAAGTAACGTTTCCAACATTAATATCGCCATTTGGTAGAAAATCAACTATTTCTGTGCCGATGGTCCAAAAGCCGGTTTCCGAGTTATATTTCAATCCATAGGTCGTATCCGTTTCATTAGAACCACCCAAGTATTTAAGAATATACTCTTGAGCTATCTCTGGATATTGTTTTATAAATTCTATATAACTCGAAGTCTGGTTTCCAATTATTGATTGTTGTAAATCGTCGTCGTCGTCGTTTTCTATTGGCTTCTCAACAAACAACACGTCATCCTCATTTTTTGCTGGCTTCTTAGATTTTTCCACAAGTTTATTTAGAGGAGCGGTTATGGGGTTCAAAAGTCTATCCAATGCTTCATCTTTGTTACTTTTCTCCAGCTTCAGAGAAAAATATTTCTTCCGTATGTTTCTTGCAACAGTATTAATTCGTTTCTTGACATCTCTGTCAGCTTTACTCAAAACAGGCGGAGTCATTGCAACAACTCTACTACAGGTCTTGATACAGGTCAGTCTACACAGACAGCTTTTACGAGACAGGTCAGTCTACACAGACAGCTTTTTCGAGACAGGTCAGTCTACGCAGACAGCTTTTCGGGACAGGTCAGTCTACGCAGACAGCTTTTCGAGACAGGTCAGTCTACACAGACAGCTTCTTTTAGGACAGGTCTCTCTACACAGACAGCTTCTTTCAGGACAGGTCAGTCTACACAGACAGCTTCTTTTAGGACAGGTCTGTCTACACAGACAGCTTTTCGAGACAGGTCAGTCTACGCAGACAGCTTCTTTTAGGACAGGTCTCTCTACACAGACAGCTTTTTCGAGACAGGTCTGTCTACACAGACAGCTTTTCGGGACAGATCTGTATGCGATAACGTCTTTAGTAACACTGAAGCTGGTGTAATCACTTAGGGAATTATAAAGGTATCAAACTGGCTCCTGTAGCGTCCTTTGCACATATCGCAATCCTTGACAATAACCAGAAATCCATATTTCTCTTTCCAGCACTCTGAACAGAGCATTTTGAATTTTTCCAGCGACATATCTGTATTCACGTGATCATCGTAGACATGTTTCAGATTCATATCGTCTTGCTTGAATAAAATCAACACGTTTGCGTTATCTCGCACCAATTGTTTGGGCACTTTGGAATACGTTTGACACAGGTAGAATGAATCGACTGCATTATGTCGACCCATGCAAAAGTAGTTTCGTATCTTGTCCTGTTTCTCGCAAGCCACATCGTCGAATATAAATACAGAATCTGGTTTCGTATTTTCCGGATCCAACACCATTTCATTATCACTGAAAGCCTGAAAGGTTACACTTGGAACATTTTTCAGCACTTGCTCGAGGAACTTGTATTTCTCCTGATATAGTGACTTTGAATAAACGTAGACATTCTCGAATCTGAGTCCGTTCGGGTCGGTTAGCAGACTCAGCATCACATTGGTTTTCCCCGAATTACTAGGACCACAAATAATTGCTCTAATCGTATTTGGCAAAAGCTCACTATGTCTATTCCTCTGCTCACTCATTCCTTTTTCAGGCAAATCGAAATTAAAATCAACTTTGATGGTGAGTTTCTGTTTTTCTGCGCGCATCTTTTATAAAACAGTGTTTACTTGACCACTGCCTCAGTAGCAATGGAGACACTGAAGGGTAAAGGTCTCTTAAATAGTGGTATCAACAAGCTACCGTTCGAGCTCCATCTGCCAGGCTATTCCTATTGTGGACCTGGTACGAAACTTGCTGAACGTTTAGCCCGAGGTGATCAGCCGAAAAACAAGTTGGACGCAGCTTGCCGAGAACACGACATTGCATACTCTGAAAACAGGGAGGATTTACATAAAAGACATCAAGCCGATAAGGTGTTGGAGAACAGGGCTTGGGAACGAGTTAAAGCCAAAGATTCTAGTTTCGGTGAGAAGAGTGCAGCTTGGCTGGTGACAAACGTGATGAAAGCCAAACGTAAACTCGGTATGGGCATGCGTCGACGACGACGACAACAAACTAAACCGTTCAAATCGTGCATCTTGAACAAAATTAAAAAACATGTAAAACAGTATGGCAATGTAGGAGGCGGTCCAGGAGGAGAAATACCAACAAAGGAAAACATAAAATTGGCACTGAAAGCTGCCCGCATGACAATCAAGCAAATTGGTGGCCGAAAAAAAGTGAAATTACCTCGAGTTATCAAAGTGCCCAAAGTTGGAGGAGTTTTACCTTTAATTCCCATATTTGCTGGTCTCAGTGCGATGGGTGCATTGAGCGGAGGGGCAGCGGGGATTGCGAAAGCCGTAAATGATGCCCGAGCAGCAGCCGACAAGCTCAAAGAATCTCAAAGACATAATCGGGCCATGGAAGCCATTGCCTTGGGTAGGAAGGGGAGCGGTTTATATCTGGCTAAACACAAGACCGGACATGGATTGTTTTTGAAAAAAATGCCAAAAAACTACCAGTGAAGCTACCCAAACGAGCGCTAAGCGATAAAGACATTAGATATCTGACATCCAAATTGAAAATAGCCAATTTCCGTGGAGTGTTTATGCGTGATACATTGCCGTCTAGACCGAGAAAAATCGAATGTGGCGTGATTAATTTGGACACAATCAGCGGATCTGGAACACATTGGGTAGCTTACAAGAAACGCGGAAACCTGGTTGAATATTTCGACAGTTTTGGCAACTTGAATCCGCCGAAAGAAGTTGTTCGCTATTTTAGGAATTGTGAAATTTTCTACAATCACGATCAGTATCAAACGTTCAATACATACAATTGTGGACATTTAGCATTAAGTTTTTTATTCAATAATTGATGATAATAAAATAATTATAAAATCAAGTGTGTGTTTTGTAGAAGCATTAGTCATGTCTCAGACGTTCACGTTGAAAGGTCGCTCCAGTTGTTTAACTGTTGACATTAATCCACCAATAGAATTAGACTCTAGATACAGTTATTCGCTAGCCCTAATTTCCTTGAGTACCTGGAATTCTATTCCAAACATCGAGTCTGGACGAAACAAGTTTTACCACTACTACGCGAGTGGCAAAGACGACGAGCAGGAGCGAGTAATCGAAATTCCAACAGGGTCGTACGAAATTGCCGATATCGAAAGCTACCTTCAAAAGCAATTGGCTGCGAATAGTGGTGGTGGTGGTGCTGCTACTAGTGGTGATAATTTACTGTCTTTAAAACCGAACAATAACACTTTAAAGTGCGAGCTCAAGAGTGTTTACGATATAGACTTTGAGCCCCAAGATAGTATCGGACAATTGCTGGGCTTCTCACCACTCATCCTAGATGCAAACACGCTACACGAATCTGATATTCCAGTTGAGATTATACAAGTGACTACTATACGAATTGAGTGCAACATTATCTCAGGATCCTATTATACAAACAATCCTTCGCATACATTATACGAATTCACGCCGGCCGTTGATCCAGGATATAGTATAATTATTGAGCCGAGAAATCTGATTTATCTTCCGGTGAATAGAACCAGCATCGATAACATCACCATAAGTATTTTGGATCAGGAAGCAAGACCTGTCAATTTTAGAGGCGAAGAAATCGTTGTAAAATTGGAACTCAAGAAACATGGTTTTAGTTTTTAATCAGCAGCAGCAACGACATATAAGTAGTGGATACGTTCAGTCCTCTCCAGTCTGTAGTCAGACACCGACGAAACATCAGCAGCAGCAGCAGCAGGCACTCACACGCAAGAGTCTGATTTATTTACACTCTTTATCGCACAAATATGGTTTTCGTATCGGAAAAACTTCAAATATTTCACCCAGTCAACGTGGATGAATCCATTTCTCGAGAAGAATGGCATACATATCATCCATTCACAAAATCATTCAACTACAGTGATGTGATTGAGATAGTTATCAACCAGCAAGATGTCTTTATGGACATTAGTCAAGCTGAGCTTTACATTGAAGCCAACTTTAAGGAGGACAATACAGTGGCAGGTGCTGGTGGTGGTGGTGGGACGACAGGAACATGTTCGTTGACAAATAATGTGGGAGCCTTTCTGTTCGAGACCATAACTTATGAATTGAACGGAAGAGAAATTGAGAAAGTTCGAGATCCTGGACTGACAAGCACGATAAAAAGTTTGCTATGCTTTAATGAACACGAAAGCAAAGCACTAGACGTCGCAGGATGGGGTACGCCGCTCAAAACCCTGAATGAAACAACAAAAGACTTTAATTTGCTAATACCGTTAAATTTTCTACTGGGTGTTTTCGCCGATTACACTAGTGCAGTTATGGGAAAACAGAAACTAAAACTTGTTCGAGCTAGAAATGATGACAATTGCTACGTAAACTCTACAGGCGATAAAAAGGCTACTATATCAATATCGACGATTGAGTTGCGAGTTAAACATATTTATCCCAACGATGTCCTAAAACTGCAATTGTTGGAGGAAATTTCCCGAAATAAACCAATCTTTTTCGGGTTCCGTGATTGGGAAATTCACGAATTGCCCGCAATGAGAAACACAAAGAAAGATGTTTGGACTGTGAAATCAATGTCGGAGAGAGCTCGATACGTTATCGTATTTTTCCAAACTGCCCGCAAAGACAACTATCAGAAAGACGTCACATATTTCGATAATGTCAACATTACCGATATCAAACTATTCCTAAACTCTGAAGTTTACCCCTACGAATCTTTGAATCTGAATTTCGACAACAGACAATATGCCGAAGCGTATCGCATGTACACCGAATTCCAGAAATCCTATATGGGAAAGACCTATGCTGAACCGTTACTGGATTTCAGCTCGTTTGCAAATCAATGTTTGTTTGTAATAGACTGTTCGAAACAGAATGAAGCTTTGAAAAGTAGCACAGTCGATGTTAAGCTCGAGCTGCACAGTTCTGAAAATTTTCCAAGAGATACTCGAGCCTATTGCATCATTGTACATGACAGAGTTTTGGAGTATTTACCTTTATCAGGCACTGTCCGTAGCTTGATTTAGTCAGTTACCGTCACCTGTACGCCTTGTCAAGATGAAATTTGTAGTCGTCGACCTGCAAGGTTTCTGCACGCCTGAATTTTACGCCAAAGAACTAGCCATCTACGATGGTAAAAATATGCAAAGCTACATGTTCAAACCTGCAATTCCGTTCCATGAGCTCAAACAAGACTATAAAAGGCAAGTGAAATATCTATGTGGAAATCATCATGGTATCTACTATAATAATGGCGAACTGGACTATCAAGAAATTTATTCCATTGTCTATGAGAATCTACGAGATGTTGACGTCATCTATGTCAAGGGCCACTCAAAGCATGAGTTTCTAGCCAAACTTTTATCCGAAATTGAAACAAAACGCCTGCCTCCTTCTCATATTGTTAATTTAGAATTTACTAGTGCTGCTAATAATGTACCAAAGTTAGATAAGAAACAACCTATACACTGTACTTTTCATAGCTTAGACTTGTGTATTTGTAGTGTTAATAATGCATTTACTCTGTATGATTATATTGTAAGCCTTTTACCAAAAAATAAAAATAAATAGGATTTTTGAAAATTACTCTAATGGTTTTAATTATTATTATTGAATAAATCGAGTTGAAATAAATTATAATAATTTGTCATTGCAAGACCATTGTCTTTATTGCGTCGAAATATTTCTTTGTTTTTCATAGTATCGGGTTTCAGTTTCCCGTCAACAACGTTATCTTTATTTTCGTGGTACCGCAGATGAAAATAATTTCAAGAACTCTGTCGCCGTTATTCTACGGAAAATGCGAATCAAGCAGTTTTTGGTCGAAAGCTGTAGTGCCGTGTGCACACGGGATAGAGAGATATCGCAAAGAGCATCATGCAGTATTAGTGCCCACGTTATTTTAACATTAAATCTATGCCTGAAAAGACTGAAATAGGCAGGTAATATAGGTTATGTTTAGTTTTGTTGTGTCCAATTGAGTAGGTCCATTGCTTAAAAAGCTAATAATAATAAAAATTAGCATTTAAATTTCAAATCCTCTCTGACCTTGACGACGATCATAAACAACACAAATCACAACAAGGTACAAGTAGATAAGGTTATAAAATAGCGTAAGCAAACAGGCAACTTTTACGTAGAACTGTTTTGCGATAACTCTCTATTGGCGACTCAGAAAATTCTGCCTATATAAGAGCCAACGACGCTTCCCAGTTGTTAGTTCACACTTTTGCCGCCTATCAACAACAACAACACCAACAACAACAACAAAAACAAAAACAGTGATAGTGAGTGTCTGTTTGTGTACTCTAAAATCGTAAGTGAATTTTTAATTTTTCGCGTAGATTAAATAAATGTTGTTTTTTGGTTATAGATGGATCTAAAAAAATTGAACGTTGCATGTTCTGTTGTTACAGCTGACAACAGGAAACCGGTTGCCAAACTACAGGACCTGCCGCAAAATACGCCACAACAGATCCTGTCGGCCAAACTGGTGCAAACCAAGTTTGGTAAAAGCGTGCTATTGGAGCTGACTGAAAAGGTTGTGTTCCTGCCAAAGCGTGCCACAGAAGCTTTCAAGCCGGTTATTGTACAGTTCGATACCGGAGCTTACAGCGTGATATACAGGGGCCAGAAAGCAATACCCGGTGTGCCGAATCTAGTGTGTGATTTCCAAATTGTGCAGGGCAATTAAGTTCTCTGCTCACCAGAGAGAGAGATAAGGTAAGTTTCAATTACATACACTATTCAAAGGTGATTAGTTTTTCGGAAATTTTTATTTGTAAAAATATTTTTCAATTTCTTATCATTTATTTATTTAATCTAATGATTTGTTTGTTGGTTATGGATGTATCTTTGAACGTAGCGTTTCTGTTGTTGCAGCAGCAGCCAGCAGTAGCCAAACTACACGAGTTGCCTGAAACCACAACAGATCTTGTCACAGCGTGCTGTTGCTGGAATTGGTGGTTGTCTTCCTGCTACGCCAACGAGCTACGGAAGGATTCGAGAGAGAGAGAGGGTAAGTTTCAACTTTGTAAATAAATTGATTGATCTTTAGCCACATACATATACGTACACTATGAATGCTTCAAAGGTCATTAAAGAGTCTCAAAAGTTGATTTTGGTATTTCAAAAGTTGCGTAAAATTCTTTTTGATAATTTTTCACAAAGAGACAAAACAATTTGGTGCAAACGTTTAACTAAAAAAATTTGCTCGTGCAATAAAGTTGTTCGTAATGCTACAAAACTCTCAGTTGGTCTTCAACGAAAACTGCAAACAATTATTCAACAGCTTAAACTGATTAGAAAACTAATTTCAAAACAACACCAACATGTAGGAACAGGTTTGAGTGGTTCAGCAGCAGCAACAACACCACCACCACCACTTTCAAAGAGGGTTTTATGGGAAAATGTTTTATCTTGTTTTCAGGGAAGGGTACGAACTGGGATTATCATCAATTTAATTCACAAGGATGTCGATCAATTTTTGAATGATGCATTTAGGATATTTCTGAAAAAAGTCACTGAAATTTTACGACAGTTTCCATTAATTAAAGTCAATACAACATTTTGTGGTGAATTTATTAAAGCAAAAAATGATCGAGATGTTTGTGACGTTAAATATTTCAATACCAAAAATGTCATCATTGATGTTGGAACAGATATTTTTGATTGGTTCAATGATCATGTACGAGATGAAATTTTGAACAAGCTTTCGGAATTTCAGGAGCGCGATTCGGGCTTTGCATTACGTAGAATACTTTATTTGGAAATTAATATAAATAAAATGGAAATTGGAAACGGGTCATCTTACATTGAATTACCCATTGAAATTTCAAAGAAACGGGCTTGCATCAACATTAAGAATTCTGATCAAGCTTGTTTCTATTGGTCTGTGGTATGTGGCCTTTTTCCTACCTCTAACAATAAGCAGCTAACATCATCATACCCAAATTATAGGGCTGTTTTGAATATGCAAAATCTACCTATCCCAATGCCCCTCAATCAAATTCAAAATTTTGAAAAGTTAAATAATATTTCGATTAACGTTTACGGTTTGGAACTGAATGTGACCAATAATAAACAATTTTATACAGTAGCACCAGTTAGATTAACAAAACAAAAACTAGATAAACACGTCAATTTGCTGATTGTTCAAAACAAATATTATCCAAAAGTAGACGATTATGATTTTGAACAACCAGCAGAGCTACAAGATGAGGAAATCAAGTATCATTATTGCTATATTAGCAACTTGTCTCGACTTGTATACTCACAGCTCAGTAAACATAAAACTAAGAAATTTATTTGTGATAGGTGTTTGAATTATTTTGCATCTGAACAGCGCCTAATTGAACATGAAAATTTGTGCTCCAGATTAAATGATTACAAGATTACTTTCCCCAAATATGAACACGTTGAATTTCGAAATTTTACTTACAAACAACACACACCTTTTGTCATCTATGCTGATTTCGAAAGCATACTTCAAAATTTAAACAACAGTAAAATTTCGGAAAAAACTCGTAAATATCAGAAACATGTTCCATTTAGTGCTGGATACTACCTCAAATGTGGGTATGATGATTCCCTATCCTATTTCAAAAGTTATCGAGGTGTAGACTGCATGCAATGGTTTGTTGAACAAGTGTCTCAAATGTCTAAATTTATTTATTCAAAATTCAAACATATTGTACCTCTTATTGCTAGTGAAACTATTAGCTTGTCCAATGTGTCGTCGACACATTGTCATATTTGTGAGAAACCTTTCACAAACAGCGATAAGATTGTTCGTGATCATGATCATTTTACGGGGAAATTCCGTAATTTTGCGCACCAATCCTGCAATCTAAACTATCGTAAGCATTTTATAGTTCCAGTAGTTTTCCATAATCTCTCCGGCTACGATATTCATTTCGTAATCCGAGAGCTTGCTAAGCATGGTCACGTGAGCGTCCTACCCGTGAACAAAGAAAAATACATTTCGATCACCTACAGGGAACCTAATAATGGGCTGCGTTTCAGATTCATTGATTCACTAAGATTTTTGGGTGCCTCTTTGGATGAACTTGTCTCCACGTTGAACAAAAAGGACTTGCTGATATTGAAAAAAGAATTTTCAGACTTGGAGCCGTCAAAATTTCAACTATTAACTCAGAAAGGTGTCTTTTGTTATGATTATATTAATGATTTTTCAGTATTAAACGAAACTTCTCTACCTTCTATCGATAAATTCTACAACAAGTTAAATGATGAAGATTTAAGCGATGAAAAGTTCGCTCAAAATGTCTGGCATTTGTTCAAAATTCAAAATTTAGGTGAATATTCGGATCTCTATTTGAAAACTGATATTTTACTTTTGGCCGATGTTTTTGAAAATTTTCGCAAAAACTGTATAGCTACACACAAACTAGATCCAGCGTGGTATCACAGCATGCCTGGTTATACTTGGGACAGCATGCTCCAATTTACGAAATGTCGTTTAGATATTCTTCGGGACATTGATCAGATAATGTTTGTGGAGCAGGGAATTCGTGGAGGCATTTCCGTATGCGTGAATCGTTATGCTGAGGCCAATAACAAATATATGGATACATATGATGAGTCAAAAGAATCAAGGTATTTGCTCTATCTCGACATGAATAATTTATATGGAAAAGCAATGACCGAGCCCCTACCCTACGGTGGTTTTGAGTGGGTGGACGGAGACGACGACGACCTTAAAAATTTTGATGTTATGGCAGTGGAAGACGATTCTCCAGAGGGCTACATCCTGGAAGTTGATTTGGAATATCCTAGACACTTACATGATTTACATAAAGATTTACCATTCGCGGCAGAACATCGTAAGCCGCCAAATTCAAAGTTACCGAAATTAATGACCACGCTGTATGACAAGAAAAACTATGTTATACATTATCGAAATTTAAAACAGGCACTGAAACATGGCTTAGTTCTGAAGAAAATTCGCAAGATTTTAAAATTTAAGCAGTCAATGTGGCTCAAGCCCTATATCGAGCATAACAATAACTTACGTAAACAGAGTAAGAATGACTTTGACAAAAATCTTTTTAAATTGTTCAATAACGCGGTGTTCGGAAAGACTATGGAAAACATACGAAATCATAGGATTGTGAAATTTGTAAAGACGTGGGAAGGGCGGTATGGTGCAAAAAATTTAATATCTAGTCCAAGATTTCATAGCAGAACCATTTTAGATGATGATTTATTGTTGGTTGAATTGAAAAAAGCCGAACTATTTTTCAACAAACCATTGTATGTAGGCATGTCGATTTTAGATATTTCGAAAATATTCATGTATTCATTTCACTACGACTACATGTTGTCCAAATTAGATTCAGAAAAATGTCACATTCAATATATGGACACCGACAGCTTCATATATGACATCGAAACCGATGATGTATATGAAGAAGTCATCAAAGCCGACTTGTCTAAATTCGATACCTCAGACTACCCTCCAGATAACCCATATAACATACCGCAGGTCAATAAAAAGGTTTTAGGTTTAATGAAAGATGAACTGAATGGTGATATTATGACTCACCAAGTAGGCCTTAGATCCAAAATGTACAGCTTCAAGACCCTTAAGGGAAAAGTTGTGAAAAAATCGAAAGGCGTCAAAAAAAATATAGTCAAGTATAAAATTGCATTTGACGATTATGTAGATTGTTTGAAAAATTTCAAAGAAAGTACCGTAATGCAGAGAACCATCCAGTCTTTTCAACATAATGTGTTCAGCATTGAACAATCAAAAATTGCACTAAGTCCAGCTGACGATAAACGTTTCTTAGTGCCCAATTCCTTCAATACTCTTCCCTGGGGGCATTATAGTCTTGATGTTGGTGACGAATTAAAAACATTGTAATGTTGAGCATCAATATGTTTTCTCTCTTTCTCTCTCTTTCTAACGTGTATATGTATGTACTTAGTCAATTAATTTATAAGGTCAATATTAATAATTGTTTGTATATTTGGAATAATGTATCATTTTATCTATCTCTCTCTCTCTCTTACTCGTATTATGTATATATTATGTTAATTAATCAATTAGGTCACTAATAATAATTGTATATTTGAAATAATGTATCGTTCTATCTCTTTCTCCCTAACTTGTATTATGTATATATTATGCCAACTAATCAATAAGGTCACTAATAATTGTATATTTGAAATAATGTATTATCTATCTCTCTTTAACTCATATTATGTATATATTATATCAATTGATCAATAAGGTCACTGATAATTGTATCTATTTTAATAATCTATAATTTTTTAATAAACAGTTCAATATTTATTGTATTTGATTTTTATTTCCCCGACAGCATCCTGTTATACGACACAAAAAACTTGACACTATGTACTCTAAATGACTCCACGGATGTGACCCAGGTCGCTATTACGTCATCACAGAACCCGAACCCTGAATCGAACTTTGCACTATGTACTCTAAATAGCGCCACGGACGTGACCCAGGTCGCTATGACGTCATCACAGAACCCGAACCCTAATTAAATATACGTAGCGATTTCGAAACGACTCGGAACAATCCCTTCCACGCACACTCCATATTACAGGAACCTGTAATTGCAAGAATTCACCGCAATAACCCGGTATGACGTCATCACAGGTGACAGATGACGTTTGACAGGTGACGTTTGACAGATGACGTTTGACAGGTGACGGTTGACAAAATGGCGGGAAAACATTTCCCCCCACCCCTTTTTCTGGTACCCATATTAAAATCCGGGGGCCCCTTTTTGGGGGGCGCAGCCCTGTGGGCCCCCTTTTGGGGGGCGGAGCCCTACGGGTCCCAACTACAGCATCCTGTATTACGAGCTTCACACTATGTACGCTAGATGGCGCCATGACGTTTGACAAGATGGCGCCGACGATGCATCCACCTTCGTGTCAACGGCGGCGCATCCACCACGTGTCAAGAATGAAAGATTGAGGTTATGGTCGGATTTTTATGCTTGAATCCCCTTTGACTATCTACTAACTCTTTTGGATATGGAGAGGCCGAGGTCAACCTCGGTCCTACAAACTGTGAATCTCTCTCGCATTCTCGATCTTTTATTGATTCCAAAGACGCTGTATCTAATAGGTAGGTATTTCGATTACAATAATTATTTCAATACACTTTTCACATCGAAAAATGGATAACGCCTACCGTGGAAAGCGCTCCTTTCCTGATGGTATCAAAAAGAGTTTACGTCAGAATATAACGGAGAAAGTGATAATCTTGTTTTGTCGACACCGAGAAAGTTTTTTTTATGCCATGAATTCTATGGTCACCTCTTGGCCTATGATCTAATTAAGTACATAGAAACAAACAATATACAGGAAACATGTAACTAAAGGGTTAAGTAAGGTAGAATTTAACATGCCAATAATACATATAATTACCTCATAATTGCATGATGCTTTTCAATTAATAATATTAAATGACGGTTTACCAATTCCTGATTGGCAGTTTCTGGTAATTTGTGCACGTGATCTATTAACATTATGAATTGGGCTTCCAGGAGATTTAGCAGACAGAAATAAAAAAACTTGAAGGCCATCATTAGCAGTACAGCAAGACCAGTGAAAATCATCATTACATAAAAGCTTGGTTCAACCATTATCGGCAAGATTTTATCTAGGACAAATTAATTAAACTGACGGGAGATAGTAATTTTGTATTTATTCTTTGATTTTTTTGCACTAAAACTTCCATTTTTAGGCGTCACCCGCCCTTTAAACCGTCTATAGGATTATTGATAGTTATTCAGAAATCAGAACCCTTGAAGTTCCTATCTAAATAATATAATGAAATCGTGTCAAACCTATAACAACGAAGAGAGCCACAGCATCATACAGATTTGGTTTAATGGACAACAAAAATAATTCTGCCACTATAACTTGACTGCAATTACTTATGAACCATATGTCTCCCCATTTCATTTTTTCCAAAATTTCAGATTTAGAAGTATATGGAATGGAATTTAGATCCCAAGGTAGCTTAATCATTTCTGAGATGGTCAATTGCATTTTGGGCACAGCGTATAATATAACCAGGGTCATAGTTAAGAACTGCAAACGATTCAATTAGAAAAGTAGTTTTTGAAAAACAACTTTTAATTTCAATTATTCTAGGTACATACTTACATATAAACATATTAGCAAATTTGGTGCATATTTCATAAAAGCAGAATCTTTGAGGCAAAATACAGTTTGAATTGCAATAAGAATACTGTTACCAAGTACGACAGCTTTGATTGTATATTTCACATATCTTTGTTGCAATAGGCTCAGAAATCGGAATAAAAAAGTGTTGAAAACTGGAAGGAAATTATATTAGTAGTATCGACAATTTGTAATGCAAATAAGTACAAATTATTTTGACAAAAAAAGATGATATACATACCACTTTCCTTTTGATTCTCTTCCATTGTTAGATCAGTTTGCTAATTTCTATGCTTTCGGTTGGTGAGCGTATTGTAGTTTTTACTCATTCGAGTTTAGTTTAACTTTTTAATGCATGCGTCGATTTATTCAAAAATTAGATTCTCATTAGCCTTATTGAGAAACTTTTCTTCTGATATTATTGATTTTCAATGCTAATTAAAGTTTCAACTAAGTTTCTAATATTCAATGATTAATATATGGTTGTTGGTAGATTAGCGGATATAATTGAAGTACTTACTAAGTATTATTTTTTGAGAAATTGGTTATAATTGGATACTAAAAAAAGAGTCATGGTACCTACTGAATACTGAATAAGGCTGGTGTAATTGCAGAAAGGGTTACAACCTACTCTATTCAAAATATCAGAACAAGAAAAAAATAGTTATTTGTGTACCAAGGCCGTAAAGTTGATCTTTTTTGGCCGAATCAGAAATTTGCGGCCAAAGATAGGTAGATACACAATTATTTATAACAAAAACTACGATAAAGAGAGTGTGATTATAGAAATTTGCCGCCTTTTTCGCCTGGTATCTTACATTGAGCTTCTTTAAAAAAGCAATCAATTTTGAAAACTTGCTGATATTGATATGTTAGGTATTTCCGACTATAATTGTAAATTTTAATATAGAGTATAACATGGGTAAACCTGAAGACCATAACGTTGAGGATTATTTAATTTTGGCATTTTCCGAAAAAAATGCAAGAAAATACTTCTCCCAAACTTTTAATCATGCCGTTTTTTTTAGCATTTTATGTAGAAATTTGGATAGAGCTAAAATTAAAAACTTGGTTTCATTGTGGTTGCTAAGTAATTGTTTATTGGTTGTGTTGATGGTTACGGCACTGCGTTTCCGATTGTTTGTTTATTTTCACCAAAGTAGCGGCCGTAAAGTAAAAGCGGCCGTGAAGTAAAAGCGGCCGTAAAGTAATAAAGCAAATGCGGCCGTGAAGTAAATGCGGCCGTAAAGTAAATGCGGCCAAAAAAGATATACTTTAGGGATGATATTGAATCCGTAAAACTAATCTTTTTGTGACAGTCGCCTAAAAAAAGTATTATATGTTATCAAAATCCTAATTACCAGTATCAAAACACTTAATTCATTAGCACCATCAAGATTTCTGATTATCTTCTATCCTAATCCTATTATCGTCGATTGTGCGTTTTCTGATGGGTAAATGTGGATCTATATGAAATAACTCTGGAGCCACACTCTCTTCCACAGTCTTGGTACACCCAGCCTCTGGCAGCATTTTCTTTCCCTCTGTTCTCTCGCTCGTTCCTGCGGTCCCTTTTTGCGGTCCCGTGTCTGCGTCGCTCCTATTCATATAATAGGACAAGAACTATTGTGATGCTGTCCCAGTTACTCTTGTTGACGATGTTACCTTATCTATATACAGTGCGGCCGTAAAGTAAGGAATAATAGGGCCAGATTTAGGCACAGGCAACCGAGGCAAACGCCTAGGGCGTCACGATTAGGGGCGCCAAATTACAAACAAATTTATTTCGAGTGAATAAGTTAAAAAGAAAATGTTTTATACCACAAAGATAATAGGGAGATAATAAAAGATCCAACAACATTGTCCGGTAATAGTGTCTATGGTTATCACTGTCACCAATCATAAAGGCATTTTCGATCATCTTGTCTCAAAACAGATTGAACAAACTTTCGCTCTAAAAATTGAAAATGTTATAACCTTCGACCATTGAAGACACTCGATGGTTATAACATGTCTGATGGTGTAGATTATAGGTCTGTTCTCCCAGAAATCGCAAACCAGTGAGAGCGTTTTTGATTGGTGCAAATCGCCAACAACCAGTTTTATGACTATTTTCAACCAATGAAATTCCTACTGACTGGTGTATGATTTCTGTGAGAACAAACTTATCAACGAACTCATCTCTGACTTTGCAAGACGGGTTCATTTTTAGTGTTGATAATTTAATTAGTTTCGAAATAGTATATTGTGTATTAAGGTGGAAAAGTGACACATTCTCGGCCGACGGTGTAAGTTGACGGGCGAGGCGAAGCCGAGGCCGGCAAACAGCGAAGGCCGAGAATGTGCTTTTCCACCGAAATACACATACTATTTTTTCTGCGATCGGTTAAATACCTGTTAAATGTTTGTCTTTTGGTTCCAAATATTCAGCAGTACGAGAAACCTTTTTCCCGGCCTAGGCCGGAAAAGTGTTTTCTGTATTGTTATTAATTGATTTCTTAGCAACTATTGAAACATAATTGAAATACCAGAATATTGAGTTTTGCGACCTGTAAACCAGTCAAAAATGCTGACATTTCTTGTCAATCGCAGAAAAAAATATTTTTGCGTTTAGTTAATTTGAAAAATACATATGTATATCCCAACAAACGCAAACTGGCTGGTCCGACAACGGGACGAAACGTCTCCCGACTCGACGTGTAGGTAGGGCATGTCCGCCAGGCCGTAAGGGGGCTGAAAGTCAGCTAGCCAACCATTTAGCCGCGGCAAAACTTAGAATAACCGACGACGGGCCGATGGTAGATAGCCGGGTAGAGGCACGGCAGGCCATCCGTATGGCTCGCATGCGGCTATCCTCTTATAAACCGCCATTATTATCTGCCAGAAGAAGGCGCAGGCGCCCCGAAATATTTCAGTATTTCAGATTCAGAATTTTTTCCTCTATGACAAACTTTTCTATCAAGCTAAAGAAATAAAAATTGTATACAATAATTTATGAATAAAATTAATATTTCTAGCTTAAATAGTCGCACAATGAAAACTAGCAATATCCCAATCTCGAAATACATAAAAATTGGAATTATACAGGGTTATTGGTAATTCGATACATATTCCTTTGAAGAACAGGTAAACACAACACAGCAAGCTTTGGAAGCAAAACACAAAAATCATCAATAAATTGATAATCAGTATCACTTCCACGGCAGACAATCAATCAATCAATCAATCAAAATATACTTTATTGTCGGAAAAATAAATTTCATTGACAAAGCATGATCTTAAATAATGTGCAAGTAATTAAAAATTATCGGGTTATAAAAAAACAAAAAGAGGTACAATCAATAAAATAAAAAATAAACATAAACATAAATGTCAAAGCATAATCCTAAGCAACACATGTACAATTTTTACTACATCAAACTATAGAGTCATATAGAAGGTACAGCCAATACAGAAAAAACATAAAGGTTGCGGTCAGAACAAAACAAAACAATGAAACAAACAAAATTAAAATTTTTCATTTAAAAATTCATTAATATGATAGTAGGCTTTTCCATGTAAAAATGTTTTGAGCTCTAGTCTAAACTTTTTAAAACCACCTATCTGCCTTAAGTTAACAGGCAGATGATTAAAAATTTGCCTACTTTTATAAATTAGTGAATTTTGCGCCAATGCAGTCTTGGGTATAGGAAGCTGAATTTTAAGAAGTTGCCTAGTTGGATAAGTTCTTGGATATTCTAACTCATCATAATGTTTTTTGTGCATAAGGCAAGCAGTTTCCATGATAAATATACAGCATACTGTAAGTATTTTATGTTTTAAAAATAGTGGCTTGCAATGCTCCGAATATCCAACCTTACACAAATAGCGCACTGCTCTCTTTTGAATGACAAAAACAGAATCAAACAATTTATTAGAACAGTTACCCCAAAATGCAATGCCATACCTGATATGAGATTCAACCAACGAGAAATAAACCAACTTAGCAGTATTCAAACCAAGTTCATTTGACGCTATTCTTACAGCATAGCAACCACTTGCCAATCGTTTGTTTAGATTTGTAACGTGCTCATTAAACTTAAGTTGAGTATCAACATGAACACCAAGAAATTTACAGCTAGTTTTATTTTCAATTGTGTGTGTGTCTAATAATAAATCATCAAAAAAAAATTTAAATGTCAATATGTTGGTTTTCTTAGAGTTAAAACAAAGCAAGTTAGAGTCACACCAGCTCTTTACAAGATTTAGGTCTTCAGAAATAATCTTTTTCAACTCTTCAATATTTTTTCCGTTCCAGGACAGAGTAATGTCATCAGCGAATGATGTTATTTTAGCTCTAATGGGGAGGTGATTAATATCATTTAAATAAAGTAAAAACAATATTGGTCCCAACACAGATCCTTGTGGGACACCATTGGTCACAGCCAAGTTTGATGACTGAGTATCACCAATCTTAACAAATTGTTCTCTTCCCGAGAAATAAGATTCAAACCATGAGTATGAGATTCCTCCGAAGCCATAAATTTCTAGTTTTTTAAGCATTATTTTATGATTTACGCAATCAAAGGCTTTAGAGAAATCACAAAACACAACGGAGACAAGCTCACTTTCATTAAGACTGACGAATACCTGTTCCAAAAGATTAAATATTGCATCATGGGTGCCCTTTAATGGTTGGAATCCAAATTGAGTGTCACTTATTATGTTGTGTTTTGAAAAATATTTCAACATTCTTTCTTTAACTAACTTTTCAACTATTTTTGACAACGTCGAGAGAAGTGATATTGGTCGATAATTACATGGGTTGTCCAAATCGCCACCCTTATAAACAGGCAACACAATAGCTTTTTTCAGGCAGTCTGGAAATACTCCTGTTAAAAATGAAATATTAATACATTCAGACAAGACATATAATGCATTATCAGGCAAGTTTCTAAGCAAATTTAATGAAACATTATCGTGCCCACTGGATTTATTGTTTTTTATTCCTCTAAAGATTTCATTAAGTTCTAATACGTTTGTAGTTTCCAGTACAAATGAGTCATTTATTTTAACATCCAATAAATAAGAACCAGGATCCACATTACTTTTCAAGTTTTGTTGTAAAGTATCAGCAACACTACAGTAGAAGTTGTTGAGAATATGGGGATCTAATTTAACATCTGTTTGAAGAACTGAGTTTTTACCAGTTAACTGATTAATTATTTTCCAGTTTTCTTTGCTGGCATTTTTGGAGGAGTTTATTCTATTCTGATAAAACTTTTCTTTAGCTGCTTTTAAAACACTTTTGTAAATTTTTCTATATCTGCAGAAATAACTTATGAACTGAGGACAATCAGTAAATTTGCGAATATTTTGTAACGAAAGCATGTTTTTTGATGAAACTTTAATAGCGGGAGTAATCCAAAGTTTACTTTTCTTTTGCTTAATTTTTTGTAATGGAAAAGATTTTAAAAATGCATCAGTTACTAATTTTTGGTATTCGTTTAGTGGTGATTGACAATTCAAAACTGCTGGCCAATTTAATTCCTTGCAAATATCTTTAAATTTTTTATAATTGTTGCTGCTAAGTAGTCTACCAACTTTATATTTTGGTGGTTTATTTATCGCAAGTTGAAATTTTGCTAAAACTGCCTCGTGATCCGAAATGCCTACAGGAATTACACTACAGCTAACAAACATTTGCTTTAAGACAAAATTTGAACACAGATAATCGATTTTGGTTCGAGAATGAACAGTTATTCTAGTAGGTTCGTTAACATACATCTCTAGGTCAAATGATAAAAACAAGTTAGACAGAGTTTGCTGTGCCTCTGATCTGTCATCATCAAAATTTATATTAAGGTCTCCCCCTAGTATCAAACCTGCCTTGGGTGGCAGTTTTGATAAAAGAATTTCAAGATTTTCAAAGTATTGCTTTAAGTTTGAATAATAGGGGGGCCTGTATATACACAAAATATGTAAATTATTTTTTTTGTTATATAACAAGGAGAATTCAAAAACATTTTCAATTAAAAGGGTATTAAACTTTGTTATGGGGGTAACATCAAAAGATTGTAAAAATGTCTTATTGACAAGAATAGCAGTTCCACCATGAGTTTTACTATTTCTACAATAGAGAGACACCACAGTATAATTAATATAACAACTTAACAAACTTAAGAACAACGGGGACAATGCTAAGAGAATAAAAAAGTTCTTAACGAAATTCCTATAAAATAAATCTATTATTATCTACGAAGAAAAACAAACCAAAGAAAAGGCAAGCTAAACTGAAAGCAAACACTACATACAACACAATATGGACGCCGCGCCTCGATGACAATAGGTAGTGATTCTGTTAAATTCGGTAGTGGAGAGGGACATAGCGCCCTTTCCCGTGTCCGAGTTGTTCATGAAACGGCGCGAAATTCAATCGTCAGTCCCATAGCGGTAAACCGCTTCCTAACTGCATGTGGTCCGGAAGATGGACTACGTAACTAGCAAAGCATGCTACGGATCTGCTTTGGCATGAAATAGGGCCTGCCGGTAGCGAGTTTCCGAGTGGTAGCCACCTTCGGCCTGAAAGCATAAGAACCGTTCCCGGTATACCCGAACTGGACTGATGGAGGTCCAGAGAATGGCTACATCAACCACCAGAGTACCGAACGTGCCGACTGGCGGCTGCTTATTTGCCGATTGCCATTGGTTTGTTGGGATATCTATCTACCAGTAGGTATAGATTTATTCTCACATACATCACATACCTAATACCTATCAGAGCAATTTCATTGGTAGTAAACTATCAGAAAACTGGTTTCCGGCGAATTGCACCAATCAAAAAAACTCCGACCACTGGCGTATCCAGGGGGGGGGCAAAGGGGCAATTGCCCCCCCCCCCAGAGCAACATCTTTTTATTCCCTTTATTTTTTTAAAAATTGTCAAATAATAAAAAAATTAATTCAAAAATGTACTGAAATTAATTTAATAAATAATACTTTTTTCAACTACATGAACAGGCAGCTTTATTGTAAATAGAAACTGTTCAGTTGTACGCTGTGCGTGACAATCAGGGAATAAAAGTCAAAATACTATTTTTATATTTAGCGTAGGTAATGTATTACTAGCTGCCTAGCGCTTTCGCCTTTGAGCCATCATCACTCATCAGGGCTCAGACTTTGTCAAAAGGCGACACCACCAAAAACACAATAACCATCTTCCTCAAAAGCAATAATAATTATCTGGTAAAGCTGGTCATGCAAAATTGAGTAGCGGTAAGTGGTATCACCACGTTCCGCTACTGCGCTGGCAGTCCGGTTCCAACAATGAGTAACAGATAGCATGATGGCGCCTCCAGGATCAAAATATTCCGGAGGTAAAATACCCGACCACTCGGATCGGATCTCCGGGCGGCATTTTTGTATCGAGCGCCCAGTATACCGCATTCGGGTAACGTCGTATTAACCGAGGCCTGTCTCATAACGAGCGTCTGATTTCCCGATCGATTGTCAAGCTACCGTACGCTTGATACTAGTCTTCTGCGAAATTATGGATCGGCGTCCAACAATTCAGTTTTTTTTTTTTAATTGTTTATCATTTATTATGCACTGGCCAGAAAATTATATGTACCACATTGTCGATTCCAGCGAAATACGAACTAATTTCAAGACTAAGCAGGAAGTCGAGGTAAGGGAATAAGTAAGAGCAAAATTATGTTTTATCTACATAACCTTACCATGAATAGAATACCATGGCGAGATAGAATAGGCCACTTTCACGTTTTTTCGAAAACATTTTTGAATTATTGTGTTAGCCATTCTTCCAATGACATTATCATCTGTATACTTTTTTCTCCAAAAAAAAAACGCATATTTTTTGAAATATGTTAGAACGATTTAAAAATCGAATTTTTAAAGCAGGTAAAAATTAACAAGATTTTTGCTATTTACTTAGGGATTTGTATACCTGCAATCGTTATTTGACAAATGCGGAGATTAGATTCAGGCAGATGTAAATAATTATTTATGATGCTGTCTCTAAGTAACAAAACTAACCAAAACTAACCCAAATTGGAGCTGAGCAAAAGGTTAAGGTAAGCACAGCCTTAGGGTTAGTTTGGGATAGTTTGTTAGAGACAGCATCAAATAACTAGGCAAATAGCCAAATCTTATTAATCTTTAAGTTTTTTGCTACTTTCCATTCCACTTAGTGAACTACTAGAATTAAAATTGCTTTACGATTTGACTACCAGAACCAAAATTAAACTAATACATATTATCAAGTAGCTTGATGGTGAGGAGCCAGGAAAACTCAAAAAGATATTCGAGACTGTAGGCGCGAGTCGCGAGTATCGAGCATACGGTAGTCCGAGTGATTTTCGTACTACCGTGCGCTTGATACGTGCCGAGGTCGGGTACCCCGAATGCGGGTTGCTGGACGCTCGATACAAAAATGCCTCCGGGCGTCGGGTGATCCTGGGGGTCCTTCATGCAAAGATATAAAGAGAAGATCAAAAACTCAACTCAGAATTGATTTTAGCAATATAAGAGGAATAAGTACAAATATGAATTCAGTTCACCAACATCTTGAAGAACAAAGACCTGACATCCTTGTTCTCACTGAAACTAAAATCAGTTCTGCAACACCTATTGTGAACTATCTTTATCCCGGCTATGACCTACACCACCGATTTCGACATAATTTTGGGATCTGTGTGTACATTAAAAATGACCTTTCATGTCATCGAGAGGAGAAGCTAGAACCAGCGAACCTTGATATCATATGGCTAAAATTCACCTCAAACTCATCGACCAAGTTTATCTGCTGCCTCTACCGACCGCCATCTAACACCGAGTACCAAAACTTTTTCGCGACATTATCCGAAAGCTGTGATAGTATACAGTCAAACTATCCACAGGCGGAAATTGTCTTTTTAGGCGATTTCAACGTCCACAATATACCCTGGCTGAAACACCACAACAAAACAGATAACGAAGGCAGAGAAGCAGAAGATTTTGCCATAAGTTGTGGTCTAACGCAGCTTGTCGATGAACCTACCCGTATCTCAGAAAGGGGCGAATTTGCAGCGCTTTTAGACTTGTTCCTAACCACAAATCCTGACTCGTGCACAATTCAAGTAGATGCTCCACTTGGTTTGTCCGATCATAAACTTATAATAACAAAGTGCGAAATGCTCATCCCACCAAGCCAACAACCACTTCCTCGTAAAATGTGGCACTATAAATCGGCAAAATGGAATGACCTAAAACAGTTTTACCTGCATTTTCCATGGCAAGAGGTTTGCTTTAAAACAGCTGATCCCACTATTTGCTGTAATGAAATAACACAAGTAATCTTATCTGGAATGGATGCATATATCCCACATACAACTAAACGTAGAGCTAATGCAAAACCTTGGTTCAACAGCCAGTGTCAAACGGCTGTACAGAAGAAACACAGAGCATATAACCTTTGGAAACGACATCAAACCGCTCAAAACCACACAGAATTTATAGAAGCCAGAAATAGTTGTAAAATTACTATTGACTCCGCTAAAGAAACATACAATCAAAGAATAAAAAACAGGTTGCTGAATTGTCCAAGTAGTTCTAGGTCCTTTTGGTCTCTTGCAAAAGCTGTTGGATCTAACTTCACCAAGTCATCCATACCACCACTTACAGATAAAAATAATCACTTAGCCACAACATCAGAGGAAAAAGCCAATATGCTGGCCCAAATGTTTTCCTCCAACTCCAACCTAACAGTGCCAAACGGAAAAACTCCACCGTTCATTGAAAGGGTTTCCCATAGTATGCCAGAGGTATCCTTTTGTCACAGAGAAATACGAAAATCCCTTAAAAAGCTAGATACAAACAAAGCAATGGGTCCGGATGGCATTCCCGCAATAGTACTCAAAAATTGCGCCAACGAACTCACCCCAACTTTCGCAAAATTATTCAATTTGTCTTACAGGCAAGGAGTATATCCATCATCATGGAAGTCTGCCGCAATACAACCCATTCCAAAGAAAGGAAAAAAGACAGATCCGTTAAACTATAGACCAATTGCTCTACTTCCGGTGATATCAAAAGTAATGGAAAGAGTTGTGAACAATCACCTAACCAAGTACTTGGAAAAGTACAAAATTATCAACGATAAGCAATACGGATTTCGAAAATATAGGTCAACTGGCGATTTACTTACATACGTCAATCACATATGGCAGAAAGCGATTGAGTTGCGGGGTGAAACAAGAACAATTGCCTTAGATATATCTAAAGCATTCGACAAAGTTTGGCATGAAAATCTGCTCAACAAGCTCAAAGCAATGGGATAATCGCCGAAACTTTGCACTTGGTTTGAAAGTTACCTAAAGGACAGATCCATTTATGTTGCACTGGATGGCCAGAACTCCAACTCTTACCAAATAAATGCTGGTGTGCCACAGGGAGCAATCCTTTCGCCAACTCTTTTTCTGATTTACATAAATGACCTCATAGATAAAACAGTAAATCCACTTTATTTCTTTGCAGACGATGGCAATGTAGTCTCCTCACTCATACCACCCACAGGTCTTTCCGCACGTGAATTCCATCATCTTAGACTAACTCAAATATCGCAGATAAATAACGACCTGGAGATAATAGAGGACTGGGGTAACAAAAACCTTGTACAGTTCAACGCGCAGAAAACCCAAGCAGCTCTGTTTTCAAAAAAGACCAGCACCGGTGAGCCAAACATCATGCTATCTGGAAGTGCTGTCACATTACAGAGTCAGTTGAACATCTTGGGGGTTACTGCAGAGACCAACATGTCTTGGCACAGTCACGTGGCAGATATTGCTAAAAGGGCGTCCCAAAAGCTGGGGGTGCTATTTCGTACAAGACATCTGTACACACCAAGCCAATTGCTGACACTCTACAAAGCCCAGATTCGACCAACTATGGAGTACTGCTCACATATATGGAGTGCAGCACCCAAACATACCTTAATGCTTTTGAACACCGTGCAAAAACGAGCTATCAAGCTGATCAATGACCCCGCACTTACTCGTAACTTGGATGGTCTCGAACATCGCAGATCTGTGGGCGATTTATCTCTCTTCTACAGGTACTATCACGGAAAATGCTCTGAAGAGTTGGCACGTATGATTCCACCGAGAGTAGCACCTACCAGGCGAACCCGTCAAACAGACGGTAACCATGAATTTACTGTCAAACTAGAGGCACCAAGAACCTCATTATATCAGAATTCATATCTCTGGAGAACAGCATCGCTGTGGAATAAACTCCCTGCGACGGTTTTCCCTGCAGGTTACAGCCTGATCCGTTTCAAGACCAACATACACCGACATTTCCGCGCACTTGCCGCTTCTCGAGCGTGATAGGACATTTCCTTGCGAGTGCGCATATCCGTAAAAAAAAAAAAAAAAGGTACCTTTATGATTCAATCTTTCTGTGGAATGTACAATGTGTGCTATTTTTTCTCCAAATGATTGATGTAAGCTCAGGGGCAAGTGAATGGTTGAGCGGCAGTAAAAGTACTTTTAAAAAGTACTTCTACTGCTGCTCCAACGACACTAAAAGTACTTTTGCTGCTGCTGAATTTGCCTAGCAGCATAGAAATCAAATTTCTGACATCTTGACAGGGGTTAACAAAGTGACGTTTTTCTGACGTTTGGAGAAAAAATTCATTGTTTATCATATTGACCATTTCAGTATGACGTCACGCTTGAGAGCAACCAATCATTTTGTTGTCAAATTTAAAGTTTTCTAGGTTAAAAACGGGTGGAAAAATGCCAAAATAATGTCACCCGAAGCTTTCTAAACTCTATTTTTTCCCAAAATTGATTTTGACATTGTCAACTTTGAAACATAAACAATGCCGCTTATTGGTCGCAAGATGCCATTTGCACGACATGCATTGTAAAACTGATGTCAATCTGCAGGGACACCTCATTTTGCGACCAATTAGGGCTGCGGTACCTATTGTTTATGTTTCAAAGTTTTCAATGTTAAAATCCATCTTGGGAAAAATACACCATAGGTTAAAAACTTGTCGAAAAATGCCAAAATAATGTCATTTTTGGTTATAAATTACCCATTGCCCTCCAGAGCAAATTATCTAGGGCCGGTTGTATAAATTAATGGTTCAACGCAAGTACTGTTGAACTGCAGTTCACTGTTGAATGTGCTTCAGTTTCGAGTGTTGTACCTGTGACGTAGGCAGCATGTTTCTCGCTTTGACGTAGGCTGTTTTAACAGCTGACGACTTAAGTTATGACGCCGGAAATGGCGACACACCAATATGGCGGCGATTACCAAAAACGAGGTCGATAAACAATCCTGTAGGATCTAAGGTTTGTCTCATCCTTGGTACCACTGCAGGTTGGCTTGAACTATATAGTCATCTGTACTGAAATGGTCAATTAATCTTAAACCATTTTGAAAATACAATTTGAGAAGGGGGCGCCAGAATTGTACTTTGCCTCGGCATAAAATAGCTATTGGACCGGCCCTGGGAATAAATTCAATGATTATTCTTCCAAGCAATTTTTTTTTAAATTCTCGAACACGTCAATTTTATTTTTTGTCGAGTATTTTTTATATAATAAAATTATTATACAGGGTGGTCGCAGAAACGCTGGACAGGTAGTAGCTTAATTTTTTTAAATGGACACCCCTAATTTTTTTTACATTTTCGGATTTCTGATAAAATTCTAAGTGTTTTTCATAAAACATGTGCCATACCCTCAGATGCTATACCTATCTTCAACTGTTTCGGAAATCTTGACAGTTGAAAATTGACTTTTTGCAACTATGACAGGCTGTAAAACCTAAACGGTTAATTTTAGAGGAAATCCGATATTACATTCCTATCTTAGATTTTCATAAACTATCATTTGACACCAACTTTGAATAATTACCTGGAGATTAAATTTAACTGGAAATTTTATTTATAGATTAAATTCAAAGATGGTATCAAATGATAGTTTATAAAAATCTAAGATAAAAATGTGATACTTGGTTAGTTTGTTGTCGATCCCTTAATTGTAATTGGTTGAGGTTTTATTTGGGATTGGATCGAAATAAAACAACAGAAGTCTGTTATTTCAGATTGTCGACGTTTCGCAATATATTATTGCATCTTCAGGACACTACAAAATGGTAAGACAATGTTATTGTGCAGAGTCCTAACAACTCCAGTTATGTTTATAGTATTGGGTACTTACATTTCAGATTGACTTTCTATGTCATAACATGAACAATATACGAAGTTGTTAGGTAGGTACAGATTCATAAGAGACGTTACATTCACATACATGGTACAGTTTAAAATTTATCAAAAAATATCACAAAAACGTTATAAAAATAATCACACATTAAAACTTAAAAAGTAAATGATTTTAAAATAAAATATATAAGACAGACACAGCCAGCTGTTACTATTACAATAATAAATTAAATAGTGTTATCGTTCGTGGGAGCAAACAAAGAAAAACCAAGTAGGGAATGGCATCCGAATCAAAAAACACTAATATGAAAGCTTTTTTGTGATGATTATTTTGTTGTTGATAAAATGTTAAAATAGGCGTTACTTAAATTTTGTATATCTGTTCTTTTATTGACGCAATTTTTATCTTTTTGTATTTCGATCATCTCAGCAATTAGTCTTTTTCTGTAGTTAAATTGTGTTTGTAATATTGTGGTGTTGTCAAAGTCGAAGTTATGTCCTGTCTCTAGTTTATGTTCTACTAATGCTGTTGGGTTAGTCTTCAAGAGAAAGTTTTTTTGGTCATTTTGGTGTTCCTTCAGTCTTTGTTTCAAATATCTACCAGTCTGTCCGATATAGTTTTTATTACATTGAGAGCAAGGAATATTGTACACCAAATTTGATTTTAATTCCTTTTTAGTCTTTGATTTGGTTTTCGAGAAAAAATGCCTTTTTATGGTATTTTGGCACTTAAAGGTGATTTCGACTTTTTCTTCTTTCTTAGATTTATGGCCCTTGAATGTTCTTTTTATTCGTTCGGAAAGCTTTCCAATATAGGGGATTTTGCAAAAAAGTTTCTGATCACTTTGTTTTGTTATTTTTTTTGAATTTGTTTTTTTAAGAATTTTTCTTATTAGAGATAATGAATAATTATTATTCAATAACATCCTTTCTATGTACTTCAGGTTCTTACTATGAAATTTTCCAGAAGACAGTGCGAGAGCTCTAGTTTTCAAATTATTAATAATATTAATTTTTTGTTGAAGAGGGTGTTCAGACCAATAATTTAAAAATCTTGCTGTGATCATGTCCATTGATCCTGCTGACTGCCACCGAGCTTTTTATCGATGCCTCTGTGCGGGCAATGTACCGTTGTTCTAGTTCTGACGTGAGTCGTGGTCTAGATAAAGCTAGTACTGCTTGTCTGCATTCCGTGTGAATGTGCAGGATCTTGTCAGTGATATTGTTACTGACTATCTGTTCTGCAGCGAAGGTTATACCAGTAATTTCCGTTTGGAGTACATTTGGCAATGGAGCCAAGGGTTTTAATAAGAAATTCAGTTTGAGGGCTTTGGAGTATACTCCGCATCCCGAGCCTGTTTCAGTTTTGGATCCGTCAGTGTAGATGTAACTTATTCCTGCCACTTTGTTGTTACCAAATGCCTTTCGTGTTGATTGCGTAGTGCTGTTTGAGGACGAAACATGGCAATGCAGAGTCCACTCTGGCTTCCGTCAGTGGAAGCGAGTTCGTTGCCTCGTGCTATATGCGGGCTCTCTTCGAACCAACTTCTATACTTGATTCTATACCAACAGTGTGAAAGCGCATCACTGTGGTTGAAGCAATGAACTATAAACTACACGTACCATATTTATATTCATATTCATATTCATATTCATATTCATATCATGAATCACCCTGTATAAGTATTTTTTTTAAAAGTGTATTATTATTTTCCCTGTCATTGCGCAGCATTTCTTTTTTTGTAGTACATTTTAAGTTTTACTTATTTATTTTGATCTCCCGATTTTCATATACTTTTAGACTTTTAGATCTTTTTTTTTTTAACAACTTTTAGACTTTGCCTATTTCAAAAAAAAATTATTCAAGTTTATGAGATTTATAATTTGTTTTTTTGTATTACGCATAGGGAGTGTAAAAAAAGTGTAACACGTCAGATTCAATTTTTTTTATGGAACACCCTGTATATTTTTATATTTTTTGAAAGCGCTTTCAAAGAAAAATATAAATATGTACAGGGTATTTGATTATATTTGGCACCATACCTACAGCCTTTACTATTTAATATAGAAGAAAATTGTAAATACAAAACTTGACAGTTTTTTTTCTATATTTTCTCTTAACGTTATCAGAAAAAACAAAATCGCACCGGAAAATGGAGAAACGTAGACAACTTCGACTTTTTTAAATGGAACACCCTGTATATTTTGTGATAAAATGAAAGACCTTTTCTTCCGGATTACAAATATATATATGTTGACCACATTTGCGTCAGCCTTACAAATTACAAAGAAATTTTATAAAGATAGAGATCCTTATGGAACTTCTCTGCAAATTCTTTATAATTTAACCTGAGATATGTCAAAAATTGCTCACGCAAATGTTATCAATATATATATATATATATATATATATATATATATATATATATATATATATATATATATATATATATAATTTTGGGAATCGATTTGGGGAATGCAGCAAAAATAAAGTGTACTCTTTAAAGTTTATCCGAGCTTTCGATAATGTTTATTATCATCTTCAGGGAACTATGGATCAATATACATGTTAAAGACAATAAGACAATAATATAATGTAACTTACATCTTTGGTGAGATTATTAAAGATAAATGTTGTGTAATTGATCTGTTCCATTAGCATCGAGGACAGTGAGAACTTAATTATTAGTCATTAATACATAATAAGCTTGTTAAAAATTATTGAGAATGGATGAAAGATTGTGTAAATGGGACAATACAACATATTAAAATATTAAATAGTTACAGAGAAAGACTTTTACAATATATCACCCTGGGTTTGAGGATCATCCATCAAATGTGTAATTTGGAATTATTATATTAAAAAAATAATTTTCTTTTAAATTTAAATGTCAACCAGAACCAGCTGGCCGTCAAGATCACCTGTTGAATTAATGACTTAAGACATATGTCATTGTAAAGTTAGGTTAGGTATACAACGCTATGTTACATTGAATGAACTGATATACATTCGATGTGACGTCACCAGCAGACCCACTCAACACAGCAAGACGCCAGGAGCAACAGAATAGGATTAATTGAATCATTTGACATAATACTAAAAACCAATAAGCAAATAAATCATAGTAACACATTAAAGAGAATTTTCATTTAAATTGAGGTTAGGCCCTTTGTCTAGGTGTAACAGATAGGAATAAATCTCACTGAGGTGGTTAATATCAGATTTTTTGTTCATACAATTATCACTCTGAGAAATGAAAGCCATCTCTTTGAAGAGTCTCTTTGAGTAGTGGGATTCACTGGTTAAAACTCTCACAGAGTCATAGTCCATTTGGTGCTGGAGTGAATGTACATGATCAGCCAAAGCGCATCTTTCAGGGTGGAGTCTGCTATCGCTTTTATGGGAAACAATCCTGTCTTTCAGTTGCCTAGTTGTCTGGCCAATGTAAGTTTTGTCGCAAGAAGAACATGGAATGCAAGACACCACGTCTGATTTTGCGAGAATCGGAACTTTGTCCTTTAGGTTAGAGTGAATGGACTTTATGGGTAAAACTGACCTATTGGCAATTTTAATGTTTGTGAAAGCTTTACTGAAAAAACTAGTCAGCTTGGGTGTAATGTCTCTAATATATGGTAGTGATGTGTACAAAACAAAAGGAACAGTGGCCTCAACAGGGGCCAACCCCAGAGGTGAATCAGCTGCCGTTGCAGGGTTATTCATTTGGGGATTGACTAGGTTGTTATGGCTAGTGTGTGATTGTAACACTTCTGTGGACCTTGATGTGCTAAACAGAATCTTTTTTAAGAGTGGAGTAGGGTAAGAGTTGTCCTTGAAAATCTGGAACAGAATGTTGAAATTCTTGTTGTGAAAAGTTGTGTCTGAGATTCTTTGAACTCTATTCTTCATTTGTTTGACCAAATTAATTTTCATTGATTGTTTATGGTAAGACAGATAGTTAATGAATCTTCCTGAGCTACAAGGTTTACGGTACCAATCAATTGAGACGGAGTTGTTAGAGTTCCTGATGAATTTCGTATCCAGGAACGGGACAGAATTACCCTCATCCTCATTCTCCATTGTGAATTGTATATGTTGATCAAAACTGTTCATGGCGACCATTATCTCTGTGACCTTATCTCTAGGAAGTGCTAGGATTATGTCATCAACATATTTTTTAATGAAATGTAAGTTAAAAGAGAGAGTGGGAATGACAGTGTCCAGCAGGTCGTCCATGACATAATTCGCTAAAATTGGAGAAATTGAAGCACCCATAGGAGTACCAAAAGTTTGTTTATAGAATCTGCCATCAAATGCAAAATATGTACTGTTGAAAAGGAAAGTGATCAACTCCAGGAAAGACTCCCTGCTGATGCCAGTGTGTAGTTCGATTCTGTGCCAATTTTTGTTAATCGATCTGAGGCAAGCTTGTAGATAGACATTGCTAAAAAGAGACACCACATCCAAACTGGCCAAAACATAATCATCCGGCAAGACGGTGTTGTTAAACAATCGTGAGACTTCGAAGGAATCAGAGACATAATATTGATTGTTTATATCATAGGCTTTTGTCAGTATATCAGTGACCAAAGAAGCCACATACTGTGTAGGTGCACCAATTGAGGCCACAATTGGTCTGACAGATAGTGTTGGTTTGTGAATTTTAGGTAACGCGTAGAACTTTGGAGCAACACCCTTATAGTTAGTAAGCTTTTTCTTGGCCGCTTCATCAATTTGGTTGGTGGTTTTTAACTTTTTAACCATATCATTGCACTTTCTCTGAATGGACAACGTAGGGTCTCTTGCAATTTCCTCATAAGAATTACTATCTTGAATTAGTTCATTAGAAAGTTGGAGGTAATGGTCTTTGTACATAATAACCGATACGTTACCTTTATCAGAGTTAGTCAGCACAATGTTAGGATTGTCTTTAAGGAACCTTTTAGACTTTTTGTATAGATTGTAGAGAACCGAATTACTGTGAGAGCTTTTGTGAACATGATTGGTGATAATGTTAGTGGCTTGTGCTGTTAAGATGTTCCTGTCTGAAGGACTGTTAGATTGTGAAATAATATGATCAACATCAGCCAAAATATTTTTGATAGGGACATCTCTGCCAACCTGTGGCTCAAGACAGAATTTAGGCCCCAGAGAGAGAAACCTTAAAATGTCCTCAGGAATACTTACACTCACTGATGTAATATATATATATATATATATATATATATATATATAAATGGAAGATATAAGAAAAGGACTTTATATCTGTAAGGAAACTGAAAAAGGTCTCTTTCCAACACATTGTTTCTTATGACAAAAACCGAAATATTTTTTTTCTCGAAAACTGTTAGAGATAAACATATCGAACTTTATATCATTGAAATCGGAAAAAGCAGAGCTTTCTAATGAGCTATTAATATATAGGGTGTCCTATTGGAAAAAACCAGACTTTGGTCAATATCTCGACGTTGGGACCAGCTAGAAAAAAACTGAGAACGTCACTGAGTTCTGCTTGAAAAAGTGCTTCAAGAAAGTTTTTACGGAAATCAATAATTTCCATAAACAAAAAAGTTATGATGGTTTCACATTATTGCTCAAAATCGAGAATCGCCCTCTAGCGGCTAAACGGTTGAAGATATCAAAAAGCGGTTTGCACCAATCGAAATTTCATGAAATTTGAGCCTCAGAGTGGGGGGTTAATTTTTTTCTATCTCTAAAAATAAAGGGTGTTTCCATAAGGAAGTGTCCAAATTGGCCCACCCTGTACAGGGTGTTTCAAATTCCAGCCACATCATTGGAATCTCGGAAACGGTGAGAAATACAGGGTTGGTTTAATTGGGGCAAAGTTGCGTAATTTGATGCTTAACAAAACGCCGATTTGATATTTAGGATCTTCCAAATACTTCCGGAGATATCCGGAAAAAACCCAAATTATGGAAAATTGTTTTTAGTTTTTCCTGACTTCATTTAAAGTGATATTTCAAAAAAAATATCACTTCATCAGAGCCACTTTTTTTCTCCTACAAGATGCTATCATCAAATTCAAAATATGACGTTTTGTATTTGGGCCACCATCATCAACTTAATTTTTTTTTTGAATACGGACACCTATTTTTTATTTAAGATTTTATAAGCTTCTGATGTTCTAAAACCAATGATGTATTGCACTTATTCGAAAAACTTATATTATTGACACTTCTCATAAGAACTAAATGTGTTAGAGAGAGACAGAGAAGAGATTTTTGGTAGGGAATTACTGAAAAGTTTAAAAAAATATATTTTTTCGAATAAATGCGATACGTCACAGGTTTTGGGACATCAGAAGCTCTTAAAATCTCAAATAAAAAATCCAGGGTCGTATTTAAAAAAATAAAGTTGATGATGGTGGCCCAAAGATAGTGGCGTAGCCAAACCAAACGTGGACGTCGGCGACATCCGAATTGCGAGGCCCTTTTTATGTAGGGTGGGGTGGCCATAGGATTTCTTGAGACAAAAAGCAGGTACGGGTAGCCGAAGGAAGAATTTTTTGAGTGTCACGCCCCTGTCTCCGAGCAGTTATTTTCAATGAAGTAGTAAGAAGGTTGGAATAGCCCTTTGCCTATCTACTCAATACATATATTTGCGACCAACATTAGAGTGAGAGAATAGGAGAAATCCATGAGATTTTCTTGCCCTTACTGGCGCTATCTCACTCAGGGTTAGAGTGAGAGATATGGGAGATCCAATATATTTCTTGCCCTTACTAGCGCTATCTCATTCTGGAATCAATTGGATGACGCAAAGTTCATTCCATACCTCTTTCTACTTCATTGGTTATTTTACATAGTATACCATGCAGAGAACATCGAGTCTATAAGCTTCGCCTCCAAGCCTAGTCCAGCTTTGGTTCAGCATTGAAAATATCTGTAATGCGGTATAGAATGTAGTTAGGGTGCCAAATACGGAATAGTTTGTAGTTGGGTTCTCAGAAACGCGGCATTTGGCAAAAGGAGATGGAATGGAGTGAGACAGCATGACAACTCCGAAAGTATCCAGGGGTTCTAGAACCCACGATTCGCATACAATCGTTCATTTTCATTTAGTGTGTGAGTGTTGGAAGTGAAAACAAAGCAAGATGGGTGAGCAGAGTAGGTAAAGAGATTTAATTTAAAAAAATAACATCCTGAGGTAGAAATAGAAACTCTGGAATTTGAAAGTTGTCAAGAATATAAGGCTCCAATTAGATGCAAATGATTGGGAGTGATTTTGCATAAGCTAAGAATTTTATAGGAAAGCTCAGTGCCGATACATATACAAACTGGATAGTTAGGAGAACGTTTCTTAGGGCCGGTATTTCAATGTTCCCTTAAGGTACAGAATAACGTTAAGTCATCCTTAATAAAAAATTCATCGTATATTAAAGTTCCCTTAAATCAAGGTGGATCTTAAGCCACCTGAATGAATTGATTTCAAGTTCACCTTAACAATAAGGGTACCTTAGTTAAGTCTTGATTTTTAGGTAATATTGAAATACTTACCATCCCTGAATATACAAAAATTTAGCTTTTCGCAAAATTTCCGTCTGTCCAAGTCCAGCATAACAACCTCAACAAGAATGCACAGAAAAAGGGCAGTTCTAATTTGCGGAACAGGAAAAAGGGATGCAATGCACAAATTGACATCAAAATTTAAAAAATAATTGAGGCCACTATCCGACGTGACAGTTATTTGAAAAATAGTCTGAATGTCCAAATACAGGTTTGTTATAGGTTGAAATAGTTATCCCGCGTGCGACTCGTGCGAGCGTATAACGCGATTACCTAGTATAACCCATTTTGCACAGTGCTGATTAGATTCTATACCGCATTACAGACATTTTTATATTGTACCAAACTCAGATCAGATACAACAGTAAACAAACAATTTGCGATCCAACATCCATAAGGTCGATTTTTGCATGAAATGCCCGTTTGCCAATAATCCGATGTGATTTTCAATATTAAATGTTTTCACGGATAATCCATTATTTCAAAATATGTTTCAACATAATATAAATGTTTTTTTATATCAATCTTTGTTGAAACATAACTTAAACGCCTTTTTGAAAAAGATAATTAGTCTTTTTTTAATTTAAATTGGTGAAAATTCTGGAATAACCAGGAATATATGGCTCGAAAAACGGCACATCGGCAACGTTGCATCTACGAGCAGCCAATCAGATGATTTTATGTGACTTTTGGCATCCATTAGGGATTTGGCAGTGTTGCTGGAAAGTGATCAAGCTAATTTTGTGATTTTTTGTGATTTTGAGTGTTATTTTTGGATTCAAAACTATAGAAAGTGTGGTGGAGACAGTAACAATGGTACGTCGATGTATTATCTGTACGGATTCAAAGCAGAATTCGATATTTCGGCGGTAAGAAATTTGACATCATTTTACTCTTGACATTGGCCGCCATTGGCGTAGTTAGAGGGTATTTATGGTAATTTATTGTAAAACTTCTATTACATTCTGAGAAAAATTCAGAGGAAACTTTTTATTTGAGATCTAGAAATTAAATTACAGCAATAATCTGAGTTTTCCTGAATCAATATATGTAGGTAAGTACTCACGATAGGTACATATTCCTCAATAGTTTTATTCAACTTTAAGCCCTGTTTAGCTAGCCAATAATAGTGTATAATTCATAATGCTTATTGCTTAATGCACAATGAATTATTGCTAATCGAGTTGTTAATACTAATTTGAGAGGGTTTAGAGCTTAAAAAGGGGATATAAGAGTTTAGGCTTAAAAAGAGGATATAACCGTATTTTGAAGTGTTTTGCGATAAGTAGATTAATGTAGAATTGGTTTCAACTCTGAATTTTTAAAATTACGCATCATTGAGAAGTAAGAATTGTGAGCTTGAACTTTATAAACTTTGACTTTATACACTATTACTGGGTTCTATTATAATTTTTGTTGTAGTTTTCCTGTAAATCTGGACAACATTAAGCCTGACTGGAAAAAAAAGGAAGGCCAGATGCTGAACCCAGGCTTGCTGCGTTCAAAGATCCATCATCTTTTAGGTAAGGTTGAACTACATACAGTATTTATTTTCCTTAAACATCTTTAGTGTATATTATGAATTCATGGATCATATTTTTTTTGTCACTTTTTCTCTCAGCTTGTTCTCAAATTATTATTATTATTATTTTTCAGTTCGGACTCTACCCTTGTTGAGTCACCTGACAGAAACCCAGGAAATCTCTTCTATTCAAAGTAAGTTTGATGTGATATAGAACAGTTCAAGGAGTATTTCCAGGCCTTTCTGTTAGGTGCGTTTTTTCATCTCACATTATTATTTTCAGACCTTTGGATGATAATTTTGAAACTCTCGTGGAGCAGCCCAGTGGGTCTGAAATCATTACTTTGCAGTCTGACAGAAATATGGCAGGCCCCTCAAGCAGCCCAGTGAAGGAAATCATAAAAAGGTATCCTTGATGACAGATATCTTTATTAATCTATTAAAAAGTATTGGAGTACCATTTTTGATTACTAGATATAATAAATCAAAAATAATTATTATTTTTTTGTTAGCAGGGTTTAGCAACATACAAAAAATAAGGATTCTGGTGGATCAACAACAAAAACTGCATCAGAAATGGGAGATATTACAAAAAGGTATTATGTTTCACCCATTATATTTTAATATTTTCTACCTCGACAATAGGGAATTTTCATAAGAAATAAATATGGCTTATTTTGTTTTTATGGTGCACATTTTTGTGTGAAATATTGAATATGAGCAGTTTTGTATTAAATTTATGGATATTATAGTCATATGGCAATTATTAGTTTTAGATTGAAAAGTTTCGCGCGGAAAAGTTACGTTTAATATGGCCGCTTCCAGTGACGTCAACTGTTCGTAATTTGAGGTTAAGGGTAGTTTACACTGATCGTAAATCCACGGTCCACACTTTCGTGGTTCTCTCTTGAATCGTGGAACGATTGGTCCACGATCAGCTCACGTCACGCCACGACTAATATTGAACTACCATAAACGGGTATATTGAGGGAAGATTGTCAGACTGCGCTTTTGTAAATCCTGTATCAACCATGCTGAACTATTTGAATTACAAGATGTCACAATATGGCACTAAATACGGAAATACCTCATAAATAACCGCTTTCAAGTTCCAATGCAGTCGAAGGTTCGCTAGGCGATTTTTTCTGACAGTTTTCAAAGTGTCAAAGGCTCTTGTGAGAACAGACCTTAACGTTGTGTTTACAGACAGTTGACGTCACAAATGCCACCATCTTGAAGCTAATCGTTTTCGCGCCAACGAAAATAATTTGAAATTCAAAATAATTTTTTTTATTTCAATGAGGACATAAAACAAAAAAAAAACATATACATTTTATATTTGAAAACATAAGCAATAAGAAAAAAAATACTTTGAAAAATATGACTGTTCCCTATTGATTATTATTTGTATAGGCAAAGAAATTAAAATCCAAAAATCTAATACCAATTATTTGTGGGGTTTTCTTGCTACTTCTCGCAGAAATGCTTGGATCAAAATCTAATGTAGATCGATCCTGAAGAAGAGTCTCCCCCGGCCCCTACTATCCTGAGAGTATTTTCTTCAATGTCAGGACCAGAAACGAATACACAAGCAAAGCGAATACATAAAGGCCTAGACTCTAACAATGCCACTGAGGACCGAATGGCCTTCCCGCAATAGTACTGCTGAGCTAACAGCTCCACTATGCAGGATTTTCACCTGTGATCCTGTATGATATACAGGACTGCATGCTTTCCTTTTTTTTATAGAGGCAATATTCATTTTTGTTCAAAAACCACTCACCAGCGAAATAAAAACAGTGGTTGTACCAAATTAAAGTTTCTTTTCTGAATCAATACATATTATAATTAATGAATCAACTCGGTCGTTTTAAGTACATAGTTAAAAAATGTAAAGCTATACGTTAAGCTATGGCCTATGACTATACCTTGTTCTTACCTATATATAAATCAAATATGTATGTACTGATAGTCAGCTTTTATATTCCATATCATGTAAAAAAAACTTTTGTATAATTGGACGATTTTTTGTATTTTTAATAAACATTTTATACTTATACTTGCGTATTTTATATTTATACCTATTGTATCTAGTAATTAATTTGCTGCTTTTTGCATGAAGGCTTTAGGTCTTCATGAAAATATAATAGGTACATACTTATTTTTAAGGATTCAAAATCATAAATAATAAATTATAATTACAACTTAAATCATAATTTTATTTATATTGATTTATATTTTCTCAAAACAACACGCCGCCACTGGTAGTGGCAAAATCCTAATGCGTCAGTGTTGCCATTTTATAGGTCTATCTCTCTCTTACTTATGTGATGGACTAAAAGATGATTGATTGTAAACATTGGGCGATTTCTAAATGGCATGTTTGGTCTCTAGTTTTATTATTAGTCTGAGGTACCAAAGCTGGACTGGGCTTGGGGGCGGAGCTTATAGACTCGATGCTCTCTGCATGGTCAAACTTTGACATGGTATACTATGTAAAATCGCCTCTGGGCATATCAACGGTATTAGTAGTAGTAGTAGTAGTAGTAAGCATGCTATTTGATAACAATACTTATTTAGTTAAAAATATTAATTTTTTTCCGACAATCTACCGAAAAAAATAGAAACCATATGATTTGAGAGTTCTAGGTTAATTTGCAGTAAAATTGATAAGTTTCAGCGAAATCTATGATATTTAGAAGTTTCGTATAGGATTAGGTTTATTTGTTCTCTACGTTTTATTTTGGAAAATCGGAGTGTCAATTTTTAGGTTCGGTAACCTATTTTTTGCGAGGCTCCTTAGGGCGCGAGGCCGTCGGCGGTCGCCGACGTCGCCGACGCCTAGCTACGCCACTGCCCAAAGACGAAACGTCAGATTTTGAATTTGATGGTAGCATCTTGTAGGGAAGAAAAAATGGCTATGGTGAAGTGAGATATTTATTAAAATATGACTTCAAATAAAGTCGGGAAAAAATTTGCATAATTTCGGTTTTTTCCGGATATCGCCGGAAGTATTCGGAATATCCTAAATATCAAAGCGGCGTTTTGTTAAGCATCAAATTACGCAACTTTGTCCAAATTTAATCAATCCTGTATCTCTCACCGTTTTTTGAAACAGCGTGTACATATATACAGGGTGTATATTTTAAGCGATACAACTATTGCTATATCCGAACGGTAAAAGCTATAGTCTGGCAAGTGGTAACTTGGTAGAGACGAAAGGGGGAAGAAAAGTGGGGCGTAACCTTAGAATATTCACTGACACCTCAACTGACACCGCCTGATGACAACCATGTCTTTGGGTTCAGTGGCACCGAAAACACCAAGGAAATAAACCAAAAAATTATTAGGAAAAAAATTCTTGAGTTTCACCAATAACCACGCCACTGGTGCTGTCGTTCAGTCTCTAACCAATAGAATCATTTTTCTGAATAATCACGCCTCTCCACTTCCATCATTTCGCAATGTTGCCTGATTTTTTTCTATTTCAAAATACTACACATGCCCATATTGCAAAAAAAAATATATCACCAACTTGTTTATTATTGTTTCTGTCAAGTTTGGCAAAGCAGCAAATTCTATTGCAGTTCGCCGTTTGACTAGCCAGACAATACAAGGTCGGTTAAATTAGAAAAAAGATTGTCTTTTTTGATACCTATAAGACTCGTTTACTATTTTTCATATTTCTCAATTTATTTTTTTTTAGATACTTCTAGCAATCAGATATTATTAGTCTGGCTAGCGAAACGGCGAACTGCAAAAGAATTTCCTGCTTTGCCAAACTTGACGGAAATTAGAAACAAAATAATAAACAAGTTGGTGACACGTTTTTTTTTGCTATATGGGCCATGTGTAATATTTTAAAATAGGAAAAAATCAGGCAACATTGCGAAATGATGGAAGTGGAGAGGCGTGATTATTCAGAAACAATATTCTATTGGTTAGAGCCTGAATGACAGCACACAGTGGCGTGGTTATTGGCGAAACTAGAGAATCTTTTTTCTAATAATTTTATTGGTTTATTTCCTTGATGTTTTCGGTGCCACTGAACTCAAAGACCTGGCTGTCATCAGACGGTGTCAGTTGAGGTGTCAGTGAATATTTTTAGTAACGCCCCAGTTTTCTTCCCCCTTTCGTCTCTACCAAGTTACCACTTGCCAGACTATACATGGTTCAATTTTTTTCCATTTCAATTTATACGTTGTACGAAATAGCTATTTACCTAACAAGTGCGGAAATAGCTATTTATACAATAAGTTACGAAATGAGCGTCTTTTAGGCACGCGACGTGAAAATTGTCCAACGAGGCAAAGCCGAGTTGGACAACACGTCGAGTGACTAAAAGACATCGTTTCGTAACGTATTGTATACAAGATTTTTTCTACTGGCATTTTATAATAAAAAAACACAATTTTATTTCATGTGAATAAGTCGATTACACCCAAAATCTTTGTCACCTGCTTTTACTTGACACCTGACACTTTTCATGCGATTTTCTTTTCAAAATTCGACATCAATAATTAAAATCCTAGAAAGTAGGTAATAACACAAAGTTCTGTTTTGAGTAACCCAAACGTTCAATTCAGTAATTCCATTTTCAATATTCATAATAAATACAAAACAAAATTCAAATATGTGTTTAGTGTTGTTTTTTATTTCTGAATAATGAATGACACTTTTAGGCACTAGTGCTTAAAAATTACTTTTACGCACTCATAAGTCACTTTTACGCATTCAAAAGTCACTTTTACGCACTGAGTGCCTAAAAGTAACTTTCACGCACTCAGTGCCTAAAAGAATGTCGTTTCAAAACTGAAATGACAATCGAAAAGTTGCTATTATGAAACGTCAGTAGAAAAATGAATTTTTCCGCACGCGGCTGCCGTTCACCGAACGACGCGTAGCGGAGTTCGGTGAAGCAGCCGAGTGAGGAAAAATATTTTCCGCAAGTGTTAGGTACAATATTTTTCCTACAGGCGTAAAAATGTAGAATTTTTCTCTTTTTTTTTGACAGCCGTTCGGTAAAAATTTTTCCGCACTGACAGCCGTGCGGAAAAACTTTTTCCGTACTGATATGCGTGCGGTAAAAGTTTTACCGCACCGTGCGGGAAAACTCATTTTCCGCACGCATATCAGTGCGGAAAATCGATTTTTCCGCACGGCTGTAGGAAAAAAAAATTATTGAAATTCAAATTAAAAACTTTGGCGCGAATACGCGCGGTTTCAATATGACAGCAGTTGTGACATCAATATTTGGTAAACAACAAACGCAGCAAACGAACTCCTGCTGACGCAGCTATTTTTGTGTTATTTAAAAGTGGAAAAGCTTTCTTTTAGTGAAAATTGTCGCGATGGATGAAGAATATTGTATAGGACTACTTTTGGAATTTAATTTCACTTGCAAGTTCCCTTTTGACAAGCTTGTTTACAGAATCGTGACGTCAAAAAAGGGGCCATCATGGAAGCATTGTTTTGGCGGGAATTTTTTTATTTCAAATTTAGTATTATTTTTTGTGTAACAATGGCGGTATTAGTTAAATGAAAACTGGTCATATGGATATTGTACAGTATAAATTATCGATTTAAATCAAATTTGGAAAATTTTATTTCCCTTGCAAGTTCCCTATTCATTTTAGTTTATAAAATACAGGCCAATACAGGGTGATTTCTATTTAAATTTGAAAGTTTCATAACTTTTTCAGCTTTACAACATGCGGCATCTTCAAATTTAAAATCCGACGTTTCGTGATCGAGCTACTACCATCAACTTCAGTTTTTTAAATGCGGACCTGGATTTTTTATGTAATTTAAAGGAAGCGTGCTTCATTCCATTTTTAAAAATGATTACCGCCCTATCTCCAAAATCTCAATTTTTTCAAGGATTATAATGGGGGTTTGATCCTCAGGTTTGATCCTACAAAAGGACCTCAAAAACGTCAAAATCGGATTAGTATTTTCGAGATACTCAAGAAAATCTACGTAGGGATATTTTCGAATGTAATACCACAAGAGGTTTCAGGATTATCGGATAATACTTTTATGTCAAAACACCAGTTACCGTGCAAAAGGATTATCACTTGTTAAGCCTCTCATGTCATATGGGAAGGATTATCACTTATTAATCCTCTCGTGTCATATGGGAATAATGTACAGTGAGTTGTATAATCGAATGTAATACCACAAGAGGTTTCAGGATTACCGGATAATACTTTTACCTGTCACGAAACGCGTTACGCAGCAACACCACGACTCCGAAGGAGGAGTGGTGTTGCTGGTAATGCGTTGAGTGTCAGGTAAAAGTATTAGGTAAGCCTGAAACATCGAGTGGTATTTAAAAGGTTATACAACGAACTAAACTTTAATTCTTTTTCAATTAATAATTTCATGAATCAAAAATTTAAATTTTTTGTCAAAAAATGTCAAAACACCAGTTACCGTGCAAAAGGATTATCACTTGTTAAGCCTCTCATGTCATATGGGAAGGATTATCACTTATTAATCCTCTCGTGTCATATGGGAATAATGTACAGTGAGTTGTATAACCTCAGATATTTCCTATGCATAGCATAGGAAGGACCTACATACTTTGACAGGCGGATATACAGGGTGGGGACTTTAACTGGAACTAATTCGCTAGAGCCTTCGGATAAAATATGTGTACAAAACGCAAAAACAGGTCGATCAAGATTTTTTGCTTGAGTTTTTTTCACATTAATTTTTTTATACAGGGTGTTCCAAGAACAGCTGTACGGTTGTCAACTTTATTTTTCCAAATGGTAGCCCCTATATATTATGACATTTCTGGATTCTGCAGAAAATTCTAGACATATTTCATTTACAATGTCATATACCTATCTTCAACTGTTTCGGAAATATTGACAGTTGAAAATTGACTTTTTTGCAACTTTGACAGACTGTAAAACCTTAACGGTCAATTTTAGAGGAAAACCGATTTGACATTCCTATCTTAGATTTTCATAAGCTTTCATTTGACACCAACTTTGAATTTAATCCATGATTAAAAATTCCAGTTAAATTCAATCTCCAGTTAAATTCAAAGTAAGTGTCAAATGATAGTTTATGAAAATCTAAGATAGGAATGTAAAACCGGTTTTCCTCTAAAATTAACCGTTAAGGTTTTACAGCCTGTCAAAGTTGCAAAAAAGTCAATTTTCAACTGTCAATATTTCCGAAACAGTTGAAGATAGGTATATGACATTGTACATGAAATATGTCTAGAATTTTCCGCAGAATCCAGAAATGTCATAATATACAGGGGCTAACATTTGGAAAAATAAAGTTAACAACCGTACAGCTGTTCTTGGAACACCCTGTATGAAAAAATTAATGTGAAAAAAACTCAAGCAAAAAATCTTGATTGACGTGTTTTTGCGTTTTGTCCACATATTTTATCCTAAGGTTCTAGCGAATTAGTTCCAGTTAAAGTCCCCACCCTGTATCTGCTATCACAGACATATTATCGGGTCTTCAAAAAAAAAAACAATCAAAGATTGCTTTGAATACGAAAACGTACGTCGCATCATTGTTTCTTTATTGGTCAGGATTTTTGACATGACATTTTGACATTAAATTTCATTGACTGACATTGTTAAAATTAAGGGAAAATAGTGCTAAGACATACGTTTAGAAAACCATAGCAATCTTTGATTGTTTTTTTTTTTGAAGACCCGACATAATCTTCTTTACATTTCAAATTTTTTTTTGCAATGATGATATCGGGTCTTCAAAAAAAAAACCAATCAAAGATTGCTTTGGTTACGAAAACGTACGTCGCATTATTGTTTCTTTTTTAGGCAATTCAAACCACGTGACATTCAAGATGGCGTGGCGGCCACACATGGGCCAAAAAACACAAAAATAGTTATTTGTGTACCAAGGCCACCTGAAATTTGCTTGGCCTCGGCTACGCCTCGGCCGCAAATTTCTGATTCGGCCAAAAAAGATCATTCGGCCGAGGTGCACACAAAATTTTTTAGGCGAGCGTTTTTTCTTGAAAAAAGACGAAAATTCAACAGGAGCTTTAACTTTTTATTGATTAGATAAATAATCCAGCAAAGATAGGTAGATACATAATTATTAGTAACAAAAACTACAATAAAGGAAGTGTGATTATAGAAAATTGCCGACTTTTTCGCATGGTATCCTATATTGTGCTTTTTTGAAAAAGTAATAGGATAGGGCTAAAATCAAAAATTTGGTTCCATTGTGGTTGCTAACTATTTATTGGTTGTGTTTATAATTACGGACCGCGTTTCCGATTGTCTGTTTATATATTTTCACCAAATTATATAGCGGCCGTAAAGTAAAAGCGGCCGTAAAGTAAAAGCGGCCGTGAAGTAAAAGCGGCCGTAAAGTAATAAAGCAAATGCGGCCGTGAAGTAAATGCGGCCGTAAAGTAAATGCGGCCAAAAAAGATATACTTTAGGGATGATATTGAATCCGTAAAACTAATCTTTTTTTGACAGTCGCCTAAAAATAGTATTTTACATTATTAGCCAGGTAAAACAGTTTTTACTGGTGATTGAAGGAAATGACTAGCGAGCCCTCAGGCGAGCTTGTCACCTTCAAGAGCCAGTAAAAACTGATACCTGGCGTATGATGTACAATAATTTATTTGTTACTCATTTGTAAACAATGAATAAAAAATTAATACATAAGTAATACAATTTTAATAAATAATTCTCCTGACCGTACTGACTTGTAAAAAGTTTTTACAGTTTAGCTGTCAATTTTACAAGTCAGTAGAGCCAGTAACTGGTAAAAATCAATTTTCGTTGTTTATATGTATGATAAATGACGTTTTACAAATGAGTGACAAATAAATATCTTTTTTCTGTCCGAATTAATAGTTCAGGTACCTAGTCAACAAATACTTTATTAAATAATGAAAATCAAAGTTGTAAGCAAAACTGTATGCAAAATAATTTAGAATACGCATAAAAACATATTCAAAACAAACTTGCTTGGCCGCCAAGTCACATTGAATTTTCCTTTTTGACAGATGGATTGAATTGCCTAATTGGTCAGGATTTTTGACATGACATTTTGACATTAAATTTCATTGACTGACATTGTCAAAATTAAAGAAAAATATTGCTAAGACATACGTTTAAAAAACCATAGCAATCTTTGATTGGTTTTTTTTTTGAAGACCCGATACCTTTACAATATTAAAATTTAGTTGAAATTTACGAGGATATATTTTCAATGTTAATCGTTCCTCTTTCTCTCTTTCCAAGAAAAACCATTCCTGGTGAATCATGTGGTGTATCCAGTGAAATGCTTTAACGGTAAGAGTGGTAGTTATTTTGAAAATAAACTCCTGCCAATTTGGAACACAGATGCCACACTACGAACAATAATATATCTTGGTATTTTCATTGTATGATTGAAGCGCTCCATGCAAAACTGCATTCACTAAACTCATCAAATTTTGAACCACTTTCTCTTGTAAACCAATAATACTGTTACGAAATTAACTTGCGAGTCCGGGCGGATTCTAAGTAGATAATTTGTTGTTTACGTCTGGGAGCATGTCTTCTCTGGGAATTCTATCATATTCAACAAAGATGATTTTCTAGATAGATCCGGAATACGATTTCGACTATGAATGCGCGTAGTAATAAGTATTGAGTCAGTCCTAAGCAAGAGTGTTCTTGTAGTCAGTTTAGATACAAGAACTGTTGGTACGCTTCGATAAGTGATAAGTGAATTTTAAATAAAGTCAATTTGTTTAATAAAAGTTGTAACCTGCTGTTTGTCTTAGTGAGTTTTAGTTAACCCAGAATCCATAATAAGCTACTAGAAGTAATAATAATAAAATTCCTTTAAAAAATTGAGGATCCCACTCAATGCCAACAAGTTCATCAAGTTCTATTATAGGTACAAAAGATAATGGTTCTAAAAAAAAACGTTTCAGTTATTTAAAACTATTATATTATGCCAGCCTCTAGTAAAGGTTTCATTAATAACATCCTATCAAATCCTAATCTAGTTAAATCTATACTTTGAAAATTTCCGTCCAATATAAGTTCAGAAACAGCCCTACCGATGGCTGGAGACTGTTGTATACCTAAAAATGAATCATAATTTATCCTAGGATTAAAGCATGTGAAAAATAATACTTACCATGACCACTAAATCCAGTGGCAATATAAACATTTGTGAATGCCGGATGGGGCCCGATGATTCCGTTTTCATCAAAACTGTTGTATTCATAGAAACCACCCCAGGCGCCTTTCACCTAAAAAATGTTAATGATTAGAACCAATATACAGTTGTTATATTTTTTATAAACAAACTCATATCGCTGCTAGGGATTTTCTACAATAAAACTACATAATAAATCTACATACCTTAACTGCATTGAAAGCGTCAACCCTACGTGCCAAAAGAGGCCACACGTGCTGGTCGAAAAATTCATAATTTACTTCTAAATCTTTTGTGTCAGGTTCATTCTCTGCATCAGGTGACAATCCGCATATGAACTTTCCACCTAAACCGTCTCTTCTAAAATAGGCCCCTGAGTAATCAATGGTCATGGGTGTATTGAGACCAGGTGCATTTTTTTCACAGTCAAAAACAAAAACGTATCGTTTCCTAAAATTAACAATAAAATCAAAATTTTGTACTTTTTAATTATTCCACCAATGCATCATAATATGTGAAAATAATAATGAAGTAGCACAAATAATTATTACCTTCTTTCTACTGGTAGTGGTACTGATAAAATTCCTTGTCCTGTTCCTATTCTAAGCTTCTCAGCTACTTTACCAGATTCAGCACCAGCTGCTATTACACATAACGAGAAACGGATTGTTTTAAGCTCACCGTCTGGCATTTTTACCTAAGTAAAAACGATTTATAATTATAAATTAAGTACATAAATATCAAACCTAAATGTATATCAATTTTTTCTAAATTTATTACTTAACTACATTGTGCCCTTTTTTAGACATACTTTGATAGTACGAGATATGGTATTAATAAAATCTAATCTGAGATTTCTAAAAGGAAAGATACTACTACAATCTTTTCATGTTTCCCCTCTAAGCATGAGGTTGTAAGTGATCTTATCATAAGACATGATCGCTTAAAAAACTGCCTGGCAATCATGTTCTTGGTGTCAATGTAAATTTAAGATTCAAATTTCTAAGATTTGTAGTGATTTAATGTGTCAGCAGATTCCAGTAGTGGGGCAGCACTTCATGGATCGTTTCAGCCCGAAACCTGGTAAAAACTCCATGAACTTTACATGCAAATAAACAATCCTGCTGCTAACTAGATTCCAGGAGAGATTCGGATCTTTGACAAACGATTCTTCATCATTTATTTTAGGCTCATAAAACAGCATTTTCCAATATTGACTACCATAAAATAATGGAAAATAGGTTCTGAACCTGGGAATATATTTTAAAAGGACAATATATAAAAAGCTATAAGCAAGACGAAAAAATGACTTCTTCAATTTGAGCCACAATAGTAATTTACTATACTCCAGTTACAAATACGTACATTGTTTTATTATCTCTGATGTACTTACCACCACTGCTGAAGGCTGGTCTGCAGTGTTGTATTTTTGGACTCCCTCTATATTCATATCAACATCTCGAAATTCGAAACCTACAACTTCTCCATTAATATACTGGGCGCCTTTTTTTTCAGAACCAGTCTGGAGCAGTTTTAATAACGACCACGGATCGAACCAACCCTCCTTCTCCAAGCCAAGACATCCCAGCGCCACATCATCGACATTCATCCATGGAAACCTGAAAATCTATTGATATAGGTTTTTTATGTTATATTTAGGATGACGTCATCGAACAAGGACAGACAATGTTGTCAATGCCTATTTTTTTTTTATAATTTACCAGAATATCATGTGTCAATAATCCTGACGACAGCTAAAAATAACGAAATGAAAATGTTCATACAAGTCATGCAACCTCGCGCGCCATTGCCAACCAAGAACATCTGAAATTTTCCTACTTTAAATGCGTTAAAAAGTACTTTTAGGTTTGTTAGGTTGGCAGCAGAAAGTTATTAAATGCGACGTCATCTTAAATATAGCGTAAAAATCCTATAGATTACACTATATTAAATTTAATGTCTAATCAAACCCAACTAAATTTAAATGTGTTTTATGTGACGATCAAAAATTTATACAGGAGATGTATGCTAACCATTAAAGATGGTGTGAATGTAATTAGATAAAAAAAAGTTAGTGCTCAAGTTCTGTGAACATCACCACAGTATGATTTAAGATGCCAAACATAGTTGACTACTAACCACACATGTTATGATTCATATTGATTTTACCATTTCATTTATTTACAGATTTTCAGTCAGACTAAGCTACAGTAGGATACATAATATACAAGAATACTCTATTGTGTTTTTATGATGTCCTGTAGACCTAAGAAAAACCTATGTCTGATTTCTATGATGTAGGACAAGTCAAAAGCCTTTGCTAGAGATCATGTGTTATGATTTTGATAGATACAAATTACAATAATACAAACCTTTCTTTGATTTGATGTTTCTCTAAAACAACATTAATGGCTCCCAAGTCTTTTTGCAATTGGGCGTTTTCCAATAATTGGTCAGCCCCATGTTCACTTGCCAAAACCAGGTATCCGTGTGGAGTGAAAGCTACATCTGCGTGAGGTCCAAATCGAGTTTTTAAAGTTCTTATGAACTCGTGTCCAAAAAGTGACATCTGTATATTTTCCGATAGAGAAAATTGCTGCCGTAAACCGCCTACTGATAAACATGTTGAACTTTTGCTATACTGCAATAAAAAAAAAATGATTCTTTTCTAGAAGAAACACAAATTTAGTGAGTATTTTATTACTAAATATTCAATCAGCTAGAAGAAAGGGTTCTGAACTTGAATTTCTCTTGTTTAACAGAACACTGGCTTAAGCCTGATGAAAGTTTATTAATTACACTACTTTGAGCAAATATAGTAGAAAGGACTTTATTCACTGCAGCTCAATAGTTCTTATGAATGATAGCATCATATCTTTTGGCATTATACCTGTAAAGATTGGAAGTTATATTGTCTCACTTACTCAGTTGTTATCGGGGCATGCATCTGTAATTCTTGTTGGTGATTTTAATTTTAATATAGATTAGGAATGTTCTGAAAATGTAAATGTCCAAGCACTCAATTACTTGCTTAACTTGTTTGGTCTAACCATGCATGTTGATAGTCATACGTACAGACTTGAACATTACGCCAAACAACAAACAGAACAATGAACCGAACGAAGATTGAAATACTAATTTGAACAGGGCTACAAACGCGTTTGCAAACTGGTTTGCAAATCCTGGCCGTTTGTAGCCCGAACCCAAATTAGTTTTTCACTTGTCTTTTGGTTTGTTGTTCTGTTTATTGATAGGCGTAATATTCAAATCTGTATAAAGCTTAATAATATACAGAATGTTACATTTAAAAAAAGTATCGTTCTGACATTTCCTTATGGAACTTTCTGGCACTTTTTAATTACCCTGTATTTATGTATATACTTAAGTGGTAAATAGATAAGTTTAGCATCTTTGAGGGTATCTTTCATCCCATAAAATACATAATATTTAAAAAACAAATCAAGCTAGAATTAAATTAATAATAATGAAGACATTTCTTGAGATAATAATTAATCACATATTTGAAATATTTTTATGAAGTTATTTATTTTATCTTGTAATATTGATGATGCAAATAGAAATACATATATATCATGTGTCAACCAATTATTATTTGTTAGATAAAATGTTAAAATTATAAATATGTTTGACCTAACAGGCCACTTTCACGTTCGAGGAATATAGCAAATTATGATATTTCTTGACGCAAATACATGGATAGATAGAATGGACAAAATTTTGCAAGATTTCAGTCAGATTATTGAATAAATTAATAGATAAAAATATCAAATTGAAACAAAAAATGACGCGTCTAAAAACATAAACAACAAAGCAACCTCTCATTGGCCAAAGCAGATACACAGATTCATGCGCTTGTTGCCATATTTAATCATGCGAAATTTCCAATTAGGATGGATGCCATGTTTTTTCCTATTAGACAGGACAAATTGAATATACTTTAATATTTTATGCAATCATGTAACAAATACTTAATTAGGTACGTACATACTTATGCAGGGTGTCCAACCGGGAACCAAATCGATCTATATATACAGGGTGGAATTTTTAAATGGAATAAATAGGGTAGTGGACAAGGTATAATTTCAATGAAATCGATGATCTATTGTTTATCTATGGAGTAGGTAAATGAAAAATATTCCTATTGAAAGAAATTTTGAAAAAATTGCTAACTTTGTTTAAAACGATTGTAAAAGTAGAGTTTTGGGACGCACTATTTAAACGAAAATATTTCGCGCCTTGATTCTACGTCATTTCCAGGCGGTAAATTATAGTGTTTAAAATAAGTACAAATTTCTTTATTTATTTTTTTAGGTATATTTTTGTTTTCTAAAATCAAAGAATCATCAACAACTATTTATTTTGTTATAGAGATTATTAAAAAAAATATTTCAAAAAATTGTCCATTATATACCCTATTCAGTATCAGAAAACCTGTTTATTTTCTGGAAATTTTTTTAAAAAAACGATTTCCTTTATTTTCAGTTTGGCACATTTTTTCAGCCTGTTCATGGAATTTACCCCTTTCTTAAGGAGGGAAACCACCCCCAACTTTTATTTTTCAAATGTAAAGATTGTATTGTGATGGTTCGTTGGAATGGGCATAAAAAAAACGAATATGACCCATTATTTACTTTTGCATTTCGGTGATCTAGTTATTTGATTTTTTTTGACAAAAACACACTATTTTAGGGTTGAGAATCCGAGTATCAGGCATAAAATAGTGTGTTAACGTCAGAAATAATTACATAACGTTACAAATGTTGTTTCGCATTAGGGTTCTACGGGGTTCTACCAAGAAAAAATGCTGAAGATATTCAACAGTTTTAACTGTAAAAAAAATTGTTTGGAAAAATATGTTTTCATTTTTTTCTCGCTTTCTACATCACCCAAATGCAAAAGTAAATACATAATGCGAGCATAATGGATCATTTTCCTTTTTTTATGCTCATTCCAACGAACTATCACAATACATATCTTTGCAGTTGTACCGGAAGTAGACGTCAACTTGCCCTTTGCCATCTTCTTTTTGATTGGTTCTTCAAAATCCTATATATTCATATGGTAAACGCCGCCATTTTGTGCCCAACTTTTTGCTACTTTTAAATATGAATATATAGGATTTAAATCTCAATTTAAATGGACATCCATCATACCAAATTGAAAATAACGTATTCAATGACTATAATTAGGCACATCAAATATGTGTTCTCAATGTTTTATAATGGATGTCTATTTAAATCCTATATAGGTAATTTATATTTGAAAGTAGCAAGAGGTTGGGCACAAAATGGCGGCGGGACTCGCGGCGGGACCTCTATTGTCGCCACTGTATGTAAAGGTTTATTTAGCCACTATGCCACTGTAATATACCCTATACCTAAGTTCAACTGTTTTGGAAATATTAAGAGTTGAAAATTGACTTTTTGCAACTTTGACAGGCTGTGAAACCTTCTTAATTTTAGAGGAAAACCGATTTTACATTCCTATCTGAGATTTTCACAAACTGTCATTTGACGCCAGCTATGAATTTAACCAGAGATTAAATTTATCTGGAATTTTTAATCATGGATTAAATTCAAAGTTGGTTTCAAATGATAGTTTATAAAAATCTGAGATAGAAATGTAAAATCGGTGTTCCTCTAAAATTAACCGTTTAGGTTTTACAGCCTGTCAGAGTTGCAAAAAAGTCAATTTCCAACTGTCAATATTTCCAAAACAGTTGAACTTAGGTATAAGGTATATCGCATATCACATGAAATCTGCACAGAAATTTACGTAGAATCCAGATATGCAATCATATACAGGGTGTCTCTTTAAAAATAAGCATTTTGACGTATACTTCCGGCGAGACTTCCAGTATAACCGGAAGTGCCATCATCTTGAAAATATTTTAGCTGGATTGCCTCCATTGACATTAAAGGCTCCGGAAGTACACCAATCGCAAATTTCAGGCTCAATTACTGTTCACGAAAATTTGCGTTAGGTTTTCGAAAGTTTAAAGAGCAGCGGGACTGTAGCGCTAAATTCAATTTTGCCGCACAAATATTAATGGACATAAACCCGAGCCATATGGAGGATTGGCACTTACTTGGTTTATGCTGGTTTTCGTCGATCCAGAGGAGCTCCTCGTGTCCAGAAAGTCTGCTTCTCAGCGACACACCGATACAACACAGTCTTAGAAATAAAAATAAGGAATTTTTGCCTTGAAATCGATAGGTTTTTTGATTTTGATAACGACCGAAAAAGCGGACGTGGTTTTAGAGACACGGCTTCGTACTGTCTCCTTCCTTCTCATAAATCACATATTTTTCACATACGCCGAGTCTGCGCGAGCGGTGCCAATTTTGATTTGAACTTGTATGGCTTTTAACGGTTTTTTCTTTCGCATTTTTGAATAAATATATAAAATAACAAAGTTGCATGAACAATTACTTTCTGATTTAGTAAGTTTGGAAAAGTCTGATTTTAAAATTGAAAACTAACTTAACCTTCCTGATTACAGCATCTAATTAGCCTTCAATAAGTCACTGACACTAAGTTCACTGTCCAACAAGTTTAATTTATTTATTTATTGAAACAACTAATACAGGTGGATAACCCTTTTAACAGTTGTGTTTAAGTTACAAACTAAACTAAACTAAGGTTTTAACTTACAAGAAAAAAACTAGGACTAGTTGGAGAATACTAAATATTACGGAACATATATAGGTGCTTCTAGCTGTATTATGTAATTTTAATGCTACTCATTTCCTAAAAACAGGTCTTTAGTTTTTCTTTTGAGTTTCATGAGTGAGTCTCCAAATATATCTAAAAGATTTTGATGTTCATTATAATTTAATAGCATTGTTCTTAGAGGGGCCATTCTTGGCCGACCACATTCAGGCGATGCGACTTTTCGCATTTTCACAAAAAAAAGTAATTGTGCCTGAAAATCGCGGAGTCCTTAATGAGCATTTAATGTCTGTGCAAATGGAATTGCAATTTTCGTTGTTTAACCCACTTTTTCGCTCATGTTCTGCTGATTTAAGTTAGAGCTAGCAGAACAGCCATTTATCCAAAAATTTCTCATTACAGTATTTAATTAGCTTTTAATGTATTCACAACGACTGCACTATCGGAGCACGGATTTTCACTGTCAGAGGTTTTTCCGCCAGGCTTAGCCGACATCACCCACGCATCACGACTTTTCGCTATTTCACAAAAAAAAGTAATTGAGCCTGAAATTTGCGATTAGTGCATTTCCGAAGCCTTTAATGTCTGTGGAAGTGGAATTGCAATTTTCATTGTTTTAGCCACTTTTTCGCTGAAATTCTGCTGGCTTAAGTTAAAGCTAGCAGAACAGTCATTTTCACGAAAATTCACGGAGCCAAAAATTTCTCATTAGGGTATTTAATTAGCCTTCAATAAGCCTTTAATGTTCCATATGTTGATTTTTGATTCTGCTGACTTTGCTCTTCCAGCTTAAGAGACATCAAATTTTCAAAAATTTTCTGCATACAGTTTTCATATGTGTATGTACAGTCGCGGCCATTGGAATAGGCTCCTTGCATCAAATTTTTTTATTGCTGATTTCGATAGTCCATGAAAAATAAGTCAACACGTGTTTTTTCTTTTTCTTGTAAGCCAAAAATTGACGGAGATACAACGCTTTGAAATGTCCTTCCTACGTCATAACTTAGGTATAATACGTTGTGAGTTGTGACGTCGCACATGCTCAGTATATCTATATATACAAAACTCAATATTTGTTATAACTTCCGAAATAATCATATTTGGACAAAATAGAAAAACACGCATCGATTTTTTTTCGATTTCCTACAGTTTGCAATAAACAATAATCAATTTAATTTTTCATGCAAGTACCCTATTGGCACACACTTTAAAAACGCACCTCGTATTGCATCAAAATCTGACTTTTTTAACAAGCAGTATGTACAGTGTCATTATTTAAATGTGCAACATATGGAATTTTTTTTAGTAGTACAAAATACAAACAAGGCCAAAAGTTGGTGCATGTCTGATACTCATATTATTATTAGGTGCAATTAGAATGGTTGCAAGTCGAACAGCATACAGGGTAGCTCAAAAAATATCAAAATTGTACTAATATTAACTTAAATAAAATAAAACTTTTGCACTTTAAGGAGAGTTTTTTTAATATGCATACTATCATAAGTAATGTTTTAAGTTGTTAAAAAAAAAATTGAGTTGTTATATCATTGCAACAAACATGAACTTTGTGATTCCATAAAAAATTAAAAATATAAGTTAATTTCACAAATATGCTTGAATTTGAACAAAGTTATGTAAAATTGATTTGATTTTAATTAATTTTTAGAAGTATCAAGGGCGGAAATAAAAAATTAAAAAAAAATATAGAAATTAATGTTTTTCGAAAAAAAAAAAAAAAAAAAACCTAGGAGGCCATGTTTTGGTATTTAGGCATAATACTTCCAAACAACTTTTCTCAATAACATTTTGCTGAATTTTCTAAAATAAGGGTACTTTACAGTACAATTTTGATATTGTTTGAGCTACTCTGTATGCTGTTTGCAAACATTTTAAGTGCACCTTATATGATTATCAGACATGCACCAACTTTTGGCCTTGTTTGTATTTGGCTTCTGCTATTACTAAAAAAAATCCCCATATGTTGCACACTTAAGTAATCACACTGTATAGATCGATTTCGTTCTCGGTGGGACACCCTGTGTAGGGTGGCCCAAAAAAAAAGGAATTTTGTTTTTGAGCTGTAACTTTTTTTTGTTGACCAATTTCCTTTTGTTTTGGCTTGTTTGAAAATTTTATCAAAGTTTTTGTGAGAACCAAAATGTTAACAAGGTAGTAAGTTGTAACAAAGTTGTAGGAATAATGAGAAATTCGGCATCCCTGCATTTTTTGGAAAGTGACATCACTTTCCGAGCTCGTGTTTTTGCAGCAGTTTAAAAATTTGATTTTTGAATCATTTTATTTCCAAAAATAAGCGTTTTTTTTGGGGAAAAAAGTATACATAATATGTTATTAGAATGAATAACACAAAAAATTGATATGGCTTTTGAAAAGTGGGAAAATGACCTATCAGGAATCTTTTGCTGGGCACATACAAATAATTATTAATTATATGTAATTTGTATATCTGAAACTAGGAGTTTCTAGAGTTCAATTTATTATTCAGAAATGCATGAAGATAGTTTTTTTTATTAATCAATTTTGTTTGAATCTGAAGTTGCTGCTGTAAGCACCTGGATGGTGGGGGTGGGACAGAACAAAAATCACTCCAACTTTTGTGACATTATTAAAACAATTTCATAAAGATTCGCAACACAAAGTTACAATAATGAACTTTTGATTGTTTTGTATATTGTATAGATAAAGAATAGGTATAAATTACAGGGTGTCCGAATTTGGATGGTTTTAATAGGAAATGTCAATTTCTGAGCGAGATACAAAAAAATTAACCCCCCACTCCGAGGCTCAAATTTCATGAAATTTTGATTGGTGCAAACCGCATTTTGATATCTTCAACCCTTTAGCCGCTAGAGGGCGATTCTCAATTTTGAGCAATACTGTGAAACCATCATAACTTTTTTGTTTATGAAAATTATTGATTTCCGTAAAAATTTTCTAGAAACACTTTTTCAAGCAGAATTCAGTGACGTTCTCAGTTTTTTTCTAGTTGGTCCCAACTCCGAGATATTGACCAAAGTCTGGTTTTTTCAATAGGACATCCTATATATTAATAGCTCATTAGAAAGCTCTGCCTTTTCTGATTTCAATGATATAAAGTTCGATAGGTTTATCTCTAACAGTTTTCGAGAAAAAAAATTATTTCGGTTTTTGTCATAAGAAGCAATGTGTAAGAAAAGGATTTTATATTTGTAAGGAAACTGAGAAAGGTCTCTTTCCAACACATTGTTTCTTATGACAAAAACCGAAATAATTTTTTTTCTCGAAAACTGTTAGAGATAAACCTATCGAACTTTATATCATTGAAATCAGAAAAGGCAGAGCTTTCTAATGAGCTATTAATATATAGGATGTCCTATTGAAAAAAACCAGACTTTGGTCAATATCTCGAAGTTGGGACCAACTAGAAAAAAACATTTCTAATTTCACCTTCAAACAATCTTTAAAATATCACTTACGGATGTATCCTTCTCAACTACAACCACATCAAAAGAGTCTACATTGGATTTCTCTTTGAGCCAATAAGCTATGGAACTTCCTATTGCACCACCTCCTATCACAACAATATCCGTTTCACTAGGAAATCTTTTAGTTATTTTGCCAGGGTTTGTTATTATTTTATAACCAGTTTTAAGATCGTTTAATAAAATTCTACCAGTTCTAGTTATGGGATTCTCCCCACGCCTCTCCCTTTGTAACAATTTTCCATTTTTATTATGAAAAGTCCTTTTTAACAATAATCTTATGCTAGGGTTCGATGCTTTTGTTAATAACATGGCTACGTTACAATATCACTGGACACTGAAGGAAGATAAACTGGATGCCAGAACGTTCACATCAAACTAATTAAATTAAATATGTACTAATTATAATTATATTTTTAATTTAAATTTAAAAATTCAAGATAAGAACTTTGGTAATTAAAATCCTGATTTGGATGTTGAAATTTGAGGTTACGGTACGTCGTGAGATAAGCAGGTAGCGCTTTCATAAATGCCTGTCCTAGGGTGAGAAATCTGTGCAATTACTGTTCTAGCTGAACTGTTCGGGTGAAAAGAAAACGTTCATAAGGCAATCCAACCAAGGATGATACACACTACGAAACATTGCTTATCGGCCTAGTTTTTGGTAATCGCCGCCATATTCGTGTGTCACCATATCCGACGTCATTAAGAAGTCGTCAGCACTAGAGGTCGTAGCATTATATTGTTTAATTTTTATTAACATAATAATATAATAGGCAAAGAGGAAGATGAAAACGAGATCGAAAAAAGAGTTGTTTTAGAATGTTAATTAATGTAGAATGTAGTAAAACCAAGTATGCATAAAGCAAAAGCCCGCGGAATCATAACCTGTGGTGCAAACAGCCTGCGTCAAAGCAAGGAGGAACATGCTGCCTACGTCACAAATGGTGATTTGGCGTGGTGGGGGACTTCAGATTTGTTCCACACAGGCCTTATAAAGATAGGCTAGCCTGTAGAGTAGTAGTTAGTTGTAGTAGTGTGTATTATCCTTGCAATCCAACGATCCTTCAAGGAAAAAATTCAATATCGCGGCCCATGCCAAGCGTCTGCTTATGTCATTGATAGTATAAAGTTTTTTTTTTTTTTTTTTAAAAGAAAGTCAAAATGACATAAGGTTGGCAATACAATGTAAAATCAAAGATTTCAAATTTTTATGTAGAAAAGGCTTGTGTTGCCAACATAGTTACTAAATTTTTGACTTGGGGAATTATCTTTTAAAAAAATAGACTTTAATTGAATTCTCGATAAAAGGTCTATTTCTACAGAAATCCCAAACCCATCAGAGTGAATTTCATTGGTTGAAACTAGTTTTCTGACTGTTTCTGACTGTTTTCATCCAATGAAATTTGCTCTGACTGGTTTGTGATTGCTGCAGAAACAGACCTAAGGCGTTTTCTCGCGTCTCAAATGTTTCAAAACATTTTTCAAAACTGGTTTAAGTAATGTCACCATGACGTCATAATTTCTCGGTGCGAGAAAATAAAACGTCGATTGGATTGTATTTCGAAACGGTTTGAACCAATTTTGACGTGACGTCATGCCCACATAAGACTAAAAGAACATTCACATTCTCAGAATATTCCCTCAAAGTGCTTTTTGGAATGTTCTTTTAGGAATGTTCAATGAATATTCTAAGATTGTTTCGATTGAAATATTCATTTTTGAACGTTCTATTTACGTACTAGGAATGTTGCTTCTATGCACCTACCTGAAAGATTGTACTAACCCACATAACAAAATTGCATCCTTAGAATGTATTAAGAATGTTCTTTTTTTAGGAGGAATGTGCCTAGAATGTTCGCCAAAACCATTGCGAATATCCTGAGAATGTTCTGAGAAAAGATTGTAGAAATACTGTTTGCAATACCCAAGAACTTCCTGAGAAATCCATTAGGATATTCCTAGAATATACCTATGAGATTCTCAGTACATCCTGAAAAGAATATTCTTGTTTGATTCTAAAAATATGCTCGATATGTATAGGTATTCTCACATTCAAAGAATGTTTCTATGACATTATAGTTATGTTCCCAAAAGAATATTATACCAATATGCTTGAAATATTCTTAGAATATATCTACATATATCATTCTCAATATGCATCCTAGACATAACATTCTTGGTTGATTCTAAGGATATACTTGGAATGTTAATTTTCGGTTCCAGTTCCAAATAATGCTCCTTTCACCCTTTTTATATTAAAGGCAGTGAAAGAGTTGTTGGAAAACTTCTCTGGAAAACACAAGTATTTAACCAAAGCTCCGGTTTCGAGCTTGTTATGCTCTCGTCAAAGCACACCAACTGAGAGAAACAGGTTCCAAGGTGATTCAAACGCGAGGTAAGATGTAGATCTTCAATAGCGCGTGGCTCCCTCTCTTAGAAGTCCTACAAAGCAAAAGGAAAAGAATATACCTATAATATTCTTAGTAGGTTCTAGATAGATTATTGTTTAATTGTTAAATTATGATTTTTGAGTAGGTACTTCAGATAATTAGGTGAACAATATGAAAATATTCTTATCATGGTTACCTACCTATATAAACTTCTCAGCACAACTTGGTAGGTATATTCTTAATACTTGATAGAGATATTAGCCAAAAGAACATTTTTTAGGGTACATTATAATAATGTTCGTTTGAGAATATTCAAATAATGTTATATAAAGTAGGTTCTTAGCACAATCTTTCAGGTAGGTGCATAGAAGCAACATTCCTAGTACATAAATAGAACGTTCAAAAATGAATATTTCAATCGAAACAATCTTAGAATATTCATTAAACATCCCTAAAAGAACATTCCAAAAAGCACTTTGAGGGAATATTCTGAGAATATGAATGTTCTTTCACTGTTATGTGGGAAGAACCTACTTTATATAACATTATTTGAATTTTGAATATTGTCATACGAACATTATTATAATGTACCCTTAAAAATGTTCTTTCGGCTAATATGTCTATCAAGTATTAAGAATATACCTACCAAGTTGTGCTAAGAAGTTTATGTAGGTAGGTAACCATGATAAGAATATTTTCATATTCTTCACCTAATTATATCTAAAGTACCTACTCAAAAATCTTAATTGAACAATTAAACAATAATGCTCTATCTAGAACCTACTAAGAATATTATAGGTATATTCTTTTTCTTTTGCTTTGTAGGACATCCAAGAGAGGGAGCCACGCGCTATTAAAGATCTACATCTTGCCTAGCGTTTGAATCACCTTGGAACCTGTTTCTTTCAGTTGGCGTGCTTACCGCGACGAGCATAACAAGCTCGAAACCGGAGCTTTGATTAAACACTTGTGTTTTCCAGACAAGTTTTCCAACAACTCCGTGGGAGCGAAAATTAACATTCCAAGTATATTCCTAGAATCAAACAAGATGTTATGTCTAGGATGCATATTGAGAATGATATATGTAGATATATTCTAAGCATATTTCAAGCATATTGGTATAATATTCTTTTGAGAACATAACTATAATGTCATAGAAATATTCTTTGAATGTGAGAATATACATTTCGAGCATATTTTTAGAATCAAACAGGAATATCCTTTTCAGGATGTACTGAGAATCTCATAGGTATATTCTAGGAGTATCCTAATGGATTTCCCAGGAAGTTCTTGGGTATTGCAAACAGTATTTCTACAATCTTTTCTCAGAACATTCTCAGGACATTCGCAATGGTTTGGCGAACATTCTAGGCACATTCCTTCTAAAAAAAGAACATTCTTATTACATTCTAAGGATGCAATTTTGTTATGTAGGTGGGTTTGCGGTCGCAAGTTTTAATAAGGCCGCCGGTCTTTGAATTTTGAATTTCGAATTTTTGTGTGAAATCGTTTCAGATTTTTGCCGTTTTCTGCATTATTTTTTGATTTGTCATATTCACAATCGGTATTTTGGTTTTTTATGTGCCTTTGTGTTTTGTGTTTCGGTGTTGCGTTTCAAACCTGGGTTTTAGTTTGGATTTGAGAAGTGTTTAAGTACTCTTTTATAAGTGTTTACTTTGGACCCTAATTTTTGAATTTTTGAATTTTTGAGTTTTACTAATTTACTTCCTTTTTTTTTTTTTTTTTATCTGCTTTCTTGTCAGGAACCACCACTGTGGTTTGTCGACAAAGCCTCGAACATCACACGCAAACCAAATCAAACAAACAAACAAACATCCATGCACCTAGCCGGGATTCGAACCCGAGACCCACTGCATGCAAAGCGAAGACACGACCGCTGAGCTGCTTGGGTCTTTAATAGAAATCGAAAATAAATTTTTATAAATTTTTATTCTGAAATGTATATCAGAAAAATTTACTAGAAAGTTCGACTCGAACTGTCAACTTCACTTTCTATCGTGATTTCAACTATACGTCTGTACGGTACTCTGCAATGGTACTCTGTGAGGTGTGTTTGTCTTTAGCCGTATTCACCAACGACATAAACTTTATCGGTCTCTTAAATGTGCTGTCAGACTGATTAATAAGTTTTTGGTATTCACCATGGTACAGTGTCTCTCTACAAGACAGTGGTGAGTGTGACAATAGCGAGTCTCATTTTTGATTGGTTCCAGAATATTCGCCATGTTTTGTCAAAAGTTATCTGTGTTTACCATTTGATCCTATGGAGTTCTATGCAATTTTGTGTACAACTGGTCAAAAATGCTAGGGTATATAGAAGACACATCCAATATACCAATGTATCAGATGGACTAAGGATTGAATAAATAAATAAATAAATAACGGAAAATTGTGAAAGAAAGAACATTTAAATTCGTTCAACATTATGTGCGAGGTCTAAAGCAATCAATTATCGAGAATTAGACTCAATATTTATTAGTATTCAGAATAGGCCCCTTGCATCAAATTTTTTTATTGCTGATTTCGATAGTCCATGAAAAATAAGTCAACACGTGTTTTTTCTTTTTCTTCTTAGTCAAAAATTGACGGAGATACAACGCTATGAAATATGCCTATGACGTCATCAGGTATAATACTTTATGACGTCGCACATGCTCAGTATATCTATATATACAAAACTTAATATTTGTATAACTTCCGAAATAATCATATTTGGGCGAAATGAAAAAAAAGTAACGATTTTTTTTCGATTTCCTACAGTTTGCAATAAACAATAATCAATTTAATTTTCCATGCAAGTACCCTATTGGCGAATTATCTCAAGTATAAAAAGTCAGGCCTCGGAAAAGTAAAAATTACAGTAAATAACTCGAATTGAGAAAGAAGTAAACCTGTCAGTTTTTATGTGAGTGCTCTAGCTATTTTGAAGTAAATAATAATTAGAATAATTAGGTGACTATAAGGGCGATAATTTAAAATGTTAGTACTCTAGTGACAAATTTTATTTTGACTTTATCAATTCTTCAATATGGCTTCAATGATTGAAATGACTATAAAGTGAATTGAGTATGAAACCTTATTGCATAAATATTATCAGGGACGCAAGTATGGGAGGAATAGGGGGGAGGACATCCCCGCAACCAGTTCAACCAGTTGAGATAGTTGGGATATCGGGTAGAAGTTGGGAGAATCGGTACACTTGAAAACATATAGATTCACGGGTTATTTTGACTTTTATCTGAAAAAAAAAACAAAAATCAAAATTTGAAAAAAATCGACCGATCGCCGAAATTCCATATAAGGTGTGCGAGATCCAATGAACTTTAATGTCAAAATGTCATGTCAAAAATCCTCTGACCAATATAGAAACAATAATAGGACGTATCGTCCGTCGTTTTCAATCTGACAGTTTCTGTATAAGGAGCGAGGGGGTGAAGCTTATGGCAATAACAGGTGTGACGTCAGGTGACCATTGGCGTTCTAATGTAGGGAGCCGCCAGCTCACATTCCTTCGGAGTATCAGATTAAAATCGACGAACTTTACGTTTTCCTAACCAAAGCACTAAGCACTCTTTGATATGTTTTTTGTTAAAGACGTTTTAAAGACGTTATTTCAACACACACCACACATATAATTTTTTCCTTCGAAAACTGTATCGAACTCTGAATCATTGAAATTATATGTTCTGGTTTAAAAATTTCATTTTTCTAGAAAAAAACTGAGAACGCCACTAGAATCTACGTAGAAAAAGTCTGTTATCATCTTTTCGAAGTTTTCGATCACTTTGGTTTGATTAGTTAGGTCAGGGTGTGAGGTTTGGTTGTCTTGTCACTGTGTCAAGTCGACGTATGATCGTGGATGGACCAAGTTGTTGACTCTAGTAACTACCATTTCGTCCATTCCCATTGTTTAAGTAGAACACCAAGTTCGGTGCCGCTGTTTTTATATATTTTAAGGTAATTTTATTTTTAATTGAACCCCTATTTAGATTTCTTTTATTCTATTACATTTATTAGCCAGTAATAAGATTTAAATTTGCCAACGGATTTTTCCAGGCAAATCTCAGAGGTAAAAATATGATCTTCCATTGGGTCCAATGTTCTCCGTTGAAAACTACTTGTTTGAGTAAAAATGCAATTGCATGGCAAGCATTTAAAAAATTTAAGGTAGTAGAGTCGATATGGTGGTTACTCATCACCCCCCACTCCTATGACGTCACGTTGCTGACCTTGGCCTTGGCCTTGAAAAATGACCTAGTAATGTTCTGACGTCACACGACCTTGGCCTTGAGTTTCTGTGCGACCTTGAGTGTGCGCAACCTTGGGTTGGCGCATGACCCTGATTTGCTTGAGTGTGTGCAGCCTTGAGTTGGTGCGTGACCCTGATTTGTTCAAATATAATGATGGGTGGGAGGTGTTTGATCTTCAGTATGAGAATTTTTGTGGAAAAGTTCCATTCAACCGCGTCGTGATAATTACAATGGCTTACGTTTGCGAATATTGTGGTGTATCATTTAGCCGTAATTATAGTATGTTGCGTCATAAGAGGGAATCGTGCATGTCACGATTTATTCCTGAAGAGGTTGGAGGAAAGCGACCTAGATTCGTTGGTGCGGTATCCATGAAAACGTGTGCGTTATGCGATGTTACAGTACCTGCAAATTTTATGGCGGCGCATCAGAGGACGGCACAACATAGAAATAATTCATGTATACCATTATGTGATGGTGTAGAACGTGTGGACAGCGCTTTCAGAAATAGGATTGCAACATACCGTATAAGCAGCGATACTGACCACATTGACTTTACAGTATTTTTTAACGAGATTATTGTGAAAGTGTTGAATGTGTTGGAGCAGGCGTTGGGGTTACATGGTGCAATTAAAGTGAATATGGTTGTGGCTGGACTATATTATCACCCAACACAAGATGTGCATTCAGAAAAATCATTCAATACCTCCAACAAAATTATAGCTGTTGGAAGTGATCTGAATGAAGTTTATCAATCATTTGTTGAAGTAATGAAAACAAAATCGACAGAGTTCCAGGAGAAAGATTCAGGTATGTAATAATAAGCGGGTGGAACTGTGCAGATTAATAACATAAATCTATAATTTACAGGATGGGCTCTAAGGAAAATTCGTTACTTGGAGGTAATTATCAACGAGTTCAGGCCAGTCGGTGGCTCATCCTACATCAAACTACCCAAAAGCATAGAGAACAAAGGTGCTATCATTAATGTGATAAACCAGGACCAGTGCTGTTTTGCTTGGGCTGTCACATCAGCATTGTTTCCCGCAGCTAGAATGGCTTCTCAGATAACATCTTACCCACACTATGCGAGAGTTCTGGATCTAACAGGTATGGATTTTCCAGTAAAGTTGAGTGATATTAAAAAGTTTGAGCAAATGAATAATATATCAGTCAATGTGTATGGGATACAATCATTATTCGAGAATAATAAATTGAAATATGAAGTAGTTGGTCCATTACGATATTCCGATCGAAAACTGCTACGACATGTCAATTTGTTGTTGGTAACTGAAGATTGCAGTATCAAAAGTGATGGTGATGTACGACATGTTTGTGATGTTAACTGTTCCAAAAGTCATTATTGTTGGATAAAAAACTTGTCACGCTTGGTATCTAGTCAAATATCCAAAAGAGAGAATAGATTATACTTTTGTGACGGTTGTCTCACTCATTTTGATTCACAATTTAAGTTGATGATGCATCAGAAAAATGATTGTAATCATGTATACACACGGACACCAACAACAGATCCAAAGACTGATAAATTTGGGAGCATTGTACCGGAGAATATAATGAAATTTGAGAATATTGAAAAACAAATGCGTGTTCCATTTGTGGTTTATGCAGACTTCGAATCAATTTTAAAACCGCTGGACACTAGTGAACCAAACCCTCATAACTCTTACACAATAAAAAGCGTCAAACATGAACCGTATTCTTTTGCATATCTTATAAAATGCTCCTTTGATGATTCAGTTTCAAAGTTTGAGGTATATCGCGGAAGCGATGCAGCCCAAATTTTTGTTTCGCGCTTGGAAAACGATTTGAGGCATCTGTATAATACCCATTGTAAAGATATAAAACCGATGAATCGTCTAACACCTGACGAAGAGTTGGATTTTAAAAATGCAATAACATGTGCTATTTGTGAGAAACCATTTAACAAAAATGATGTTAAAGTTAGAGACCACTGTCATATAACGGGAAAGAAAAGACCTGGTGGTGCGCATTCCCACTGTAATTTAAACTATAAATTACCTAATTTTATTCCTATCATATTCCACAATTTGAGCGGCTATGACTGTCATTTGTTCATTAAAGAACTGTGTCGTCATGGTGATAAGATTAATGTTATAGCTCAGAGTAAGGAGAAGTATATATCGTTCACAAAGAGTATTTATGTGCATGACTACATGGACAAAGAAACTGGATCATTAAAAAAAATATATTTAAAGCTACGATTTATCGACAGTTTTAAATTTTTATCGACATCTTTGGAAAATTTGGGTGATGGATTGGAAATTGATAGTTTCAAGGAAACACGAAGGTATTTTCCCGATGATGAGCAATTCGATTTAGTTCGTCAAAAAGGTGTTTTCCCGTATAGCTTTGTTGATTCAATGGAAAAAATGAATTACCCATCTCTTCCAACAAAAGACCAGTTTTTTGATACTTTACGTGAAGAAGATATCAGCGATGAATATTACGATAGAGCAAAGAAGGTTTGGCGTTTGTTTCAGTGTAAGAACTTGGGCGAATATTCAGATGTGTATCTCAAGTCGGATGTGACATTACTGAGTGATGTTTTCGAACAATTTCGCGATACATGTCTGAATGTTTATAAACTGGATCCAGCACAATATTATACACTTCCAGGTTTATCATTTGATTGCATGCTGCGTATGACTAAGGTAGAGTTGGAACTATTGACAGATATTGACATGGTTCACTTTTTTAAAAAAGGTATTCGCGGTGGTATAAGTCAGTGTACTGAAAGGAAGCATATAGCAAATAACAAATACTTACCAAATTATAATTCCGCGGAACCATCATCATTTATCACATATCTTGATGCGACAAATTTGTATGGGCACAGTATGTCGCAAGCATTGCCATTAGGTGGTTTTAAATGGCTATCTCAACATGAAATAAATCATTTAAATATTTTGGATGTTGATGATGATAATTCAGAAGGCTATGTTTTAGAAGTTGATGTATGCTATCCAGAAAGTTTACAAGATGCTCATGCTGACCTTCCTTTTTTAGTGGAAAGTATTATTCCGCCCACAGAATCGGCAAAAATGAAAAAATTAATTCCAAATTTAAATAGCAAGCGGAAGTATATTGTACATTACAGAACTCTAAAACAAGCTATTTCGAACGGCCTAATAGTAATGCAAACACATATAGAGTTTTGAAATTCAACCAGTCAAAGTGGTTGAAGAAATACATCGATTTCAACACAACATTACGCAATTTGTCAAAAACAAAATTTGGTAGGGATTTATTCAAATTAATTATAAATGCGATTTTTGGCAAGACCATGGAAAATGTGGAAAACCGTAAAGATATAAAATTAATAACAGAGTGGGAAAACAGTGTCGGTAGAGTTGGAGCAAGGGCATTAATAGCTCGTCCTAATTTCAATTGCTGTTCATATTTCACTGAAGACTTTGTAGCAATTCATATGGATAAGGTCAAAGTAGTCTATGATAGACCGATATATATCGGGTTTCCCATATTGGACATATCAAAAATAGTGATTTATGATTTTTTCTACAACTTCATCAAGAAAAAGTTTGGTAGTGATGCTTCCTTACTGTACACAGACACGGATTCCCTAATATTAAAAGTGTTTACAGATGATTTCTATCGTTTTATCGCAGACAACCCAGACAAATTCGACACATCAAATTGGACCTGTGGAAACCCTTTTAATATTAGGAAAAGTGAATCGGTACCTGGTCGTATGAAAGATGAATTTCCAGGTGATCCGATAACGGCTTTCTTTGGTACCGGAGCTAAAGCCTATTACATCAAATCATTGAAGAATGAATTGAAAAAAGCAAAAGGTATCAAGAAATCCGTAGTCGAAAAACACATTCACCTGGAAGATTATCGCAAAGTTGTCGAGAGTGGTGGTTTAATATTTCGAAAAATGAAAACTTTCCGAAGTGAGCGGCACGATGTTTATACAGAAATATTAAACAAGGTCGCTCTCTCCCACTATGATGATAAACGCTTTATAATACCAAATTCGATAAAAACTCTACCTTGGGGTCATACAAATATTATATTTCATAAGACGGAACCGGAACAGATTCAACAGATTTTAACCAGTATGTGTGAAGAAGGTTTATCAGATCAAAACAATCCAGAAAATGTATTAATCGAACCAGATAATATAGAAAATATGTTAAGAATGTGTGAACAGCTTTTGTCGAAGGATGATTGATTGGTGAATGTCAGACCTGAAAACTGGAAAATCCATATTTTGTATTTTATTTTTTAATTTTTAATTTTTTATGTTTTACAATATTTTGTATTGTTGTATGTTGTAAAGATGAATTTATTCTAAGATGTTTTTATTGTTGGTATTATTAAAAATATTGTATAAACAGTTGTTTTATTTACAAACTTATGTGACAAAGAAGAAAGGAAAAAAACCGCAACGGATCTTGTTGGAACCACACAAACTCGAGCCCACCCCCCACTTCTCAAACATAGTTGGCCTTGAATTTGGCCTTGAATTTTCAGATCCCCCCTCCCCTCTGTCAGACGACCCCAAGATACCTATAAAATCTCTTCGGAACGAGGAAAGTTATTATAGTCACACGGGCATCGTTTGTATTACGACCTCGCTCACTTGAAAGTTAACTAGAAATATTGTGTTAGTGAAGTATTCTGAAAGTGCATATTCAAGGTACCGTATAATCTGTTACATTTTTCATAAATTATGAGTATTTCAAAAAATACCTTGGTTGAAATTAATAATATGCTCAACAAAGATGTTAATTTTCTCGAAAGAAGAAAAGTTTCTTCTTTAAAGTTGGACGAAGTTTACATAATTAGGAAACTGGTGCCGATGGTAACACGGTTTGGTAAAACTATTCTTGCCACATTGTATGATAAAACAGAAGATGTGACTTTTGAAACATTTTTGCCAAAGCGTGTAGCCGAAATGTTACCGGAGAACACCGTCGAAATTATAAATTCTTCTTCTGAAAAATACACGTTATCATATTTGGGGCAAAGTTCGCATTCATATGGGGGTAACTCTAAGTCTCTTTTAAATTTCGGGTCTTTGGAATAGATTTTACATTATGGGGGTGGACAGCATATTATTAATCAATAGTTTTCGAAAAATGTAATGAGTTTTAGGGTAATGTAATTTGTACATATAAGGATACATTCATATTTCAAATATTTCTAAAGATGTGTGACATCAGCAATAACACACCAAGTGTTAATGAAGAATTGGATTTCTACGTGATCTGGCTGGCGCGCAAACTAGGAGACATGGCCCAGGAAATATTACATTTCGAATATTTCAACACGGATGTTCCTGCAAATGGTCAGAATTATTCGAAATAGGTTCAAGATGCCATCAACTTCAATGCCGGAGCAAACTTGTGCCGAAGATATTTGTATGGTTCCTTTGGTCTTGATGAATTCTGTAGTCGAATGATCGAGGAAGGTCTGAAAACATATCTCATCGAAATACCACATATGCTAAGTGAATTGGTAGCAAAATATGAGCTAGTACCGGAAGGCGGCCCCAGTGATGGTGATGATGATTGAAGAAATGAACAAGTTGAAATTACTCTAGAAGTAGAAAGTTGTGAATAATTAAGGCTAGTTAATTGTGCTAATGTAATAATAAATCTTTATACCTACATATTGTTTCGCTTTTTGTTTTCACCCTTTACTTTTGGTTAGTTTCCCTTATAAGCCAATGATTGATAATTACTAGGTTAGTTCTATCTAAAAATGGGACGTGTTAACAACACTTTAGATAAATTTGGTCGTCAGAGAGTATCCGATAAACATCAGTTCTTACGTGGTGCCCAGGGAAACGGATTCAAGTTAACTTCTGATGGTCACTATGATATTGAAGGAAAGCGTCTATCAAATGTTGCAAAACCGATACTTGATAATGACGTTAGCACCCAAGAGTTTGTTCTTGACAACATTCGGTTTGTTCATGAGCAAATGAAATCTCTATTAGATGAATTAGAAAATCGTATAAACGAAAGATTTAAGAGCACAGATAAAAAAATGGATGATATTGGAAACATCTATATAAGCAAAGATCTAGAGAATGATAAAAAAATGCGTAATTTAGAACGGCGGATGGAAAATAACGAAAAAAAAACTAATAAATATCGACATAAGAGTTAATAATTTCATTTCTTCATCGAAATGGGGGGTGCAAACAACACAATAGATAAGTTTGGTCGTCAGAAGACAGTTCTTGATGACATAGTTCAAATTCTACGTGGTGCGTCGGGAATAGGATTCACGCTAACATACGATGGTCAATTTGATAATGGGGGAAAGCGTTTAATGAATGTTGCAACACCGGAAACCAGCGATGATGCTACGAACCAACAATATGTGTTGAAGGAGATCCATAAATTGCGCGTAGAGTTAACACAATTAATCAACAAAATATATCTAGCTATTTATGAAAGTTTGACAAATGTTGACGACCGAATGGTTACATTTGAAAATAAAATCAAAAAATATGATGCACAAGACGAAAATATTGTGAAGAAAATAACTGTTTTGGAAAAGACAATGAGACAGCACATGAAAAACTTGATGGCAGTTGAGAGGAAGGTTAATAATATGATTGCAGCTAGCAAAATAAGAATCTGACAGAAGTATCCTTGAATAAATGACCATTCGTTATTCTTTCGAGTGTATTCGCCCTTGATCCACACTCTCCCACTCGAACTTCATAGTATTTATACCCACATATCTAAGTTTGAACTCATTAGTTTGTCTGCACGATCAACAGTATAAGTTTAGAACCAGAAAAATGAATACTTCTGGTGTCAAGCAACAAAGCACTCTTACACCAAGTTCGCTGAATCCTGAAGCACCCATCGAAATATTGGACACACCGAATTCGTCTGATCGTTCCAGCCAACCAATACCCAAATCAGATATCCCTATCGACTTATCAGATATGCCAACCTACAAAATATGTCAAGAGCAAAGCGTAAATTATTCATCCTCGATATTTAGCCAGGAAGGACAGCGTTGGGATTTGGATGAAGAATGGCAAATTCCACGAAGACCTTCATCAGTATTTTTACAAGATTCTCCACCATCTTTTTCCAATGCTTCATTTGAGCACGAAGAACAGTGTAAGGATTTAGGTGAAGAATGGCAAACCCATTCAAGACCATCATCACCATCTTTACTGGATCCTCCAACGTCATTTAGTCAAGAAGGACAACGTTGGGATAGTCGAGAAGGACAACGTTGGGATAGTCAAGATGGACAACGTTGGGATTTAAGTTCTGAAGACTGGGAAATCCCAATCATCTATTAGATGCTTCAACATATTTTTGAACTGTTCCATTCAACATGTTTTCCAGTAAAGAAGATTTTTAGACTTTAAATTTTGTATTAATCAAGTTTTGTAATAATTGAATATGAAATAAAACAAAAATCCCAAAAACTTGTTTATTTATAATCCTTATATTTTATGAATACTTAAAAACTAATAAATATTTAAACAATATCAGATTTATCTATCCACGAGTTGAACTGATTCGGAAAGCCTAACCATTTAACATATAACTGTTTTTTATTGTCTTTTTTACGTTCGCGAAGAACTTTCTCAACTAAATAAACATTTGGGCTTCTCGTCTTCTGCAGCTCAGCTTCATAGAAACAGCCTTTAATTGGTTGACCATCCACAGATTTCAACTGATATGTAGGTGGATTGGTAATGTTAACTTTCACTATCTTAAACAGTTCTGTTGACCAAGATGGTGTATATCCTTTATCAAATATACTCTTATATTTGCTTATCCGCACAATATCTCCCAGACGAAATTTATATTTTTCAGGTATCACCTTGATATGATTGTACATCTTCAAGTCAGTATTTTTTTTAACATTGATGGGTTTCATGCCGATGGTTCGATGTTTGGTATTATTATAGGTTTTCGTTATTGCTGGTAAAAGATGTAACCATTTATTGGATCCTCTAGCAGAGAACTGCTTATATAGATTATTTTTGATGGTTCTTATAACCCGCTCTACAATTGCTGCCTTCATCGTACTATAAGTTGAATAATGATTAATATTAATTCAATTCAATTCAATTCAATTTTTATTGTTTCCAGAAAGTATTTTCTATAACAATGAGTGCTCTAAATCTAGTAAACGTAGTGGTTTGAATTACAAAAGCAAAAATAAACTTATAAAGGAGGGAATATAATTTGTTTTGAATTTGGATACGTATTTGTTATTAGAAACGAACAAAAAAATAATAATGATCTAAATAATCTTAATCTAATTACAAAGCGAAAGATAAAGTTACTTGTATTTCTATGTATAAACTAAAAACCAGAAGGGTTCACATTTTGGTGCCTAATAAAAGTACCTATGGAAGGGGTCTATACAACAAAAAAAAGAGAGAAAGTTGATATTTCTAACAAATTCTAATCCTGCGATATCAAAAAGGATCGAAGCCTGAGGAATGACATTATGGTGGAAGCAAATGTTTTGGCAGATACTGGAGCTAAGGTTTCAAGTAAATTGAGAAATGAGTCAGGGCTCGACCATGTTAATGGTCTGACTTCTCTATACATTGGACATCTGAAAAGAATGTGGTCTAATGTCTCTAGTTCAGAGGTGTTACAAACTGTACATATTATGCGGGGGTCAAGTTTATAGAGGATAGAATTAAAGGTAAAAGCACATAGGTATTTGTTGGCAAGTCTTGTTTGCGCTATGAGTTTCAAAACAAATGTTTGTACTCTAAATGTTAAATAAGTAGCTGGATTTTTTGTTATTGATAAAAATGGATAAAAGGTCATATAACTGGAATCTCTAGCCAAAGCAATATCTTTCCGAAAGGACAGCTCTCGGTATTTGTCAATTATTTGATCGATTTTTCGTCTAGTTACAAATCTTGGTGTTAAATTATTAATCAAAATATTATCAAAACCTGTTCCAGTAAGTACCAATTTGAGTTGCGATAGCCAGTTATATGCTAGCGGCGAGTCGATAAGCTGTAGTTGCCTTTTAAGGCAAATTAAGGGTAATCTGCTTTCATCCATAGAGAGCAACCTTTTGAGAAAGTTGAGAGTCCATTTAAGTATAGTTGTCGCTATAGGAGAAACGCCAAACTCCAGGCGAAGTATGGCTGAAGAGGTGCTTTTAGGCAGGGAAAGAGATTTTTTGAGAAATGATGTTTGTATCTGTTCAAGGACGTCTAGATATCTTAGGGCCCAGATGGGTGCGGACCCAGACATTATGTTAAGTACACACGTTTCAAATATTTTAAGTCTTGAAGTAATTGAAAATGATTTAGACTTTGATAGATGTGAAACTGCCGCGCCAATGGCCTGTTTGCATTTTGAGACAGATTTGTCTGCCATAATTCGAAATTTAGAAGATGCAGTGAAAGTGACTCCAAGGTATGTATATTCATTGACAATTTCAAGGGGTTCGTTTTTGAAAATAAATCTTTTGGTGTAACTAGCTTGAAAACCCCCTCTCCTGAAACACATTTGTGATGATTAATATTGTGTTCCTTCATAAGAGCGTCAAAATTCTTATTATAAAACTCCTTTCCATGATCACTTTGTATATTTGCAGGTGGGTATGCAGCTTCTTCTATTATACTTTTCATTGCCCTAGTAACTTCAACACCTGTTTTGTTCTTGATAGCTCTAACGTATAGATATTTGGAGTAACAATTGATGCATACCAGAATGTATCGATTCCCATCATTTTCAGCAGCAAATTGCTGCATTTCTGCTAGATCTATTTGCCACAAGTCTTGATACCCCTTAATAATCGTTCGTCTTCGAGTAAAATTTTTCCTCGCTGTTCTATGAAGTTCTTCGACAATTTTAAGTTTTTCATTGCTAGGTTCCATGTCTATTCGAGTGTTGCACGTCTGGTGGTACACTGATGTGATGTATACATTGCTCAGTAAATTATACCCTCTTCACGAAGCTCTTCTATGATTGAAATAATTTCGTTTTCATGTCCGGTATGTCCTGCCGCCTTGGAACTCCACAATAAACGTAATCTATTCACCAACTCCTTCGGCTTATTCCAATAAACATATTCGGGACGTTGACTTGATAAAAGTTTTTTTTTGCTTTATGGTAGATTTATTGTTCTTTTTTCGAATACCTTCACCCAGTTTCGTTTTTCGCATCAAGGGTTTAATGATTTTCGAATATTTTTCCCACCTAGTTTCCGTCAGTCCACGTTTTTTATCATAGCCATGATATACGGAATTTGTTAAATCTAAAATATTTCTGTAATTTTGACGTACAGATGGACTCATCTCATCCACTCTATCCAACACCTGTGGACTTTTCAAAAACAACAAATCGTAAAGTTCGCTGCTTCCATCGAATATGGCAATATTTCTCGAAAGGTCATCATACAATGATACTTTTCCATCCATAAAACGTACTTCCTTATTGCCAATGTATGTCTTCTTTTTTGTTTTACTACTATTACCGTAATGAACCCCATAAACGGTATCATATTGAGATGGTGTTGTACTTAGACCGCTCAAAAGTGTTTCAAGATATCTCATAGATTTTATAGACGTTTTACCGCTAGAATGATCAGATAATATAGCGGATTCAACTGATGATGGCGGTGTCTCGAATAGTTGTTCCTTTCTCGATACACCTATCGGTGTAGATGATTGTAGTGATTGGTATGATGCGTTCTCTGCTATTGATGGTGATTCCTCAAATATTTCTGATGTATCAATCGATGTGTCCACACTTTGCTTTCGTGGTTTTGTTTGTACATTTGGTTGCATGTTCCGTTTTTGCTGTTTTACGTCATTGGAGATAGATGTTAATGGTTTAGTGATCGGTTCATAGAATCTCTCCAATTCGAATTTATCCTTTGCTGTTTCTGTTTTAATTTGCTTAAATTTTTTTCTAACTGCATCTGTAACAGCTACTAGTTTACGTTTTAAATCAAGTTCTCTATTCATGGTGTTGTCTCAGTACTGTGCACATATGAAATGAATCGCATATGTTTAAATTATACAAATATATAGCTATCAAATCCTTTGCGATATCTTCCTGAATTTAAATCACTATCTTTGTCGATAACGAGAAATCCATATTTGTTATTCCAACATTTGGAGCACATTTCTTGAAATTGTGTGAAGGTTACTTCAGGAGAAACATGATCTGAGAAGATGTGTCTCAAATTCATTTCATCTTGTTTGAACATAATAATTAGGTTGGCATTATCACGTACAAGTTGTTTTGGAACTCGGGAATATGTTTGTGCTAAGTAGAAAGCATCAACATTTTTATGTCGACCCATACTAAAGTATGATCTTATTATGACTTGTTTTTCACACATGACATAATCAAAAATGAAAACAGAGTTTGGTTTGGCATCCGATGGTTCCACAATGTTGGATGCATCACTAAATGTGTAATAACCCATCCCCTTGATAGGCGATAGAATTTTTCTCAAATACTCATATTTCGGTTGGTATAGTGACTTTGAATAGATGTAAACGTTCTCGAAACGTAATCCCAAAGGATGAATAAGCAACGTGATCATGACATTAGTTTTCCCGCAATTTGATGGTCCGATCAGCAAACCGCGAACAGAACGGGGCAGCAAAGGACCATGTCTCCGGTATTCCTTTTGTGTATGTCCAGATCCAACTTTTTCATCAAAATTTGCGATATCAAACTTTTGTTTTAAGTTAACAAAACGCATGTTTTGTCATACACACAGGATCACACAAATAAATAAATATTTCAAACTGTTTAAGGTATTTATCATTCAGATGTCAATCGTCAAACGAAGTGGACGTTCTCGTTATTCAAATAAGACTGGTTGTGGTATTATAAACTCACTAATTAATAGTCTCCCGGTCGAGTTACATATTCCTGGCTACCAGTATTGTGGCCCTGGCACTAAAGTTAGAAAACGTGTGGCAAGAGGTGACAGAGGTATAAATCTCTTGGATTCTGCATGCAAAAAGCACGATATATCATATCTACATAATAATAATAATTTGAGTGCCCGACATCAGGCAGACTACGAGTTGGAGCAACGAGCTTGGGAGAGAGTGAAATCTAAAGACGCTAGTATCGGTGAAAGGGCTGCTGCTTGGTTAGTAACAAATATCATGAAAGGAAAACAACGATTTGGGATGGGTGTATCGACTGTATTGAAGAAAAAGAAGAGGTGCTACAAAGGAAAGCGACGCAATGGTGGTGTGAAAAGGGTTAACAAAAAACGGGCAAGTAGACAGCGAGTTCAAAAAGTAGCTTTCGGATCGGCTATTAGAAGACCAATTCGTTCAGAACTTATGAAAGCTGGAGGACCGAAATTTGTTGAAAAAAATTTCCTAAAAGCTTCTAAAATAGCAATGGCAGCTGCACGCAAGTCTGTGAAAGCAGTCGGTGGCAGGCGAAAGATTCACACACCAAGAATTCTTCCAATACCCAAAGTTGGAGGATTGTTACCTCTTATACCAATATTTGCGGGTCTTTCAGCATTAGGATCTTTAGCAGGAGGGGTCAGTGGAATAGTTCGTGCAATAAAAACTGTGAAAAATGCTAACACTGAGAAAACAGGAGCCACCTTATACCTTAATTCGCGAGGAAGCGGATTGTATCTGAAACCATATCGAACGGGATTAGGATTATTCATGCACAATAAATCAAAAAACTAACCGAATCCCTACCCCAAAGAGCACTATCCAATATAGATATAGAGAGGTACGCAAGAAAAATGAATATACCATATTTTAGAGGTGTATATATGAGAGACACATTACCTATACACGGTGCACGACGACATGAGGCAGCAATTATTAATTTGGATAGTATACGTGGTGTATGTGTATACATTGGGTGGCCTATCGAAAAGATATGGATGAAGTAACATACTATGACAGTTTTGGTGATTTACCACCACCTATTGAATTAGTACGCTATCTAAAAACAGGACCAGAGGCTGCAAAAAATATTTACTATACATACGACCGTCAACAACAATTTGGGACAGTTTGGTGTGGGCATTTGTGTTTAGAGTTTCTCCTTAAATCATCATAGAAACAGTCACAACCAACCATGTCTGTAACGCCACAGATGGATCGTGATAGTTATAAAAAGATGGCACCATCATTAAAAGAATTCTCCCGATCGGGTGGATTACTCAAAATGACATCTGAGCAGTTGGGTAATATGCCGAAGGAAGTTATGATAGCGTGTGCACCCAAAGAAATCGCACTGACCTGGGACAAGTTACCTGAAGCTCTACAGAGGGATGCAGATATATTAAAGTATCAATATTGTGGCGAACATTGCAATGATGGAGTTAGAAATAATTGTGATGCAAGTGATGGGTCTATCCCGAGAAGATTATTTTGTTGTTATTGTAAGACAGGTGATGTAAAGATAACTACAAAAAACTCCACACAATCAACTGAAAGACGCAGAAGTCGACAAAGTCCTAACGATCTAGCTTGTTGTTGTAATCAACAATAAAATAGATGCGTAGTTGATTTGACAGTCAGTCATGTCCTGCACATTCACGTTAACGGGACGTAGCAGTGTTTTAAGTGCCGATTTTTTCCCACCCATCGAGTTGGATAGAACAAATCGATACGGATTGGCCCTTTTAGGATTCTACACATACAACTCTATCTTCAATGTTGATGAAAGCAACAATGCCTTTGAATACAGTAAAAAAGGTAGTCCCAAAATTTCACATGTAACTATTCCTCCTGGAGCATACGAAATCGTCGAAATCGAGCGTGCTATGATTGCAGCATTGCGAGCATCCTCGAAAGATGGTGATACTAATCTATTTTCGTTGAGAGCTAATAACAATACGCTAAAATGTGAATTGAAATCCAAGCTTGATATCGATTTTGGTGTAGCGAATAGCATCGGTAAGATGTTAGGATATGAGAGTGGTCCGCTGGAAAGTGTTGTGAAACATGAATCCGTATTTCCTGTAGATATTATGAAAGTGCGAATTATACGTATAGATTGTAATATCACTTCGGGAGCCTACCTGAACTCTCGTGAGTGTCACACTTTGTTTGAATTTGACATAGAAGTTGAGCCAGGTTACAAAATTACAAAAGAACCTCAAAACAATATTTATTTACCCGTAAAGCCTGATGGACGTCAGTTCATCGACAACATCACATTACGTATTTTGGATGATCAAGGAGAGCTGATAGACTTTCGTGGAGAGAAAATTATTGTGAAATTGGAATTGAAGAAAATTTTTGTGTAATAATGGGGTTTTGCTACAATCGTCAATTGCACAGATTTCAATCTATTCAAAAATCTGTTGAAAATACCAATAAAAATAGGAGAGACACCGAGGAAAGATTCACTCGTAGCTTGAACTCAAGATCGACAACACATTCGCAGCAACTGTCCGCAAAAGATCGTACCTTTCTGGAATTAACCTGTGGTTTGAAATTGAAGCCGAAAAAGCAAAAATGATGACTAGCAGCGACAAGATTGATGTCTTTACAGGACCCATTCTCGACAATTCCATCATTAGTTTACAAGAGCACACATATAAACCGTATGGCTCACCAGTTTTCCAAAACTCTGATGAAATTCGCATCCCTGTTCATTTCCAAGACATAATATTGGACATATCCGAAAGTTATATTTATATCGAAGGAAAGTTTAAGCCCAAAGATCTCACTAAAAAATGCTACCTATCCAATAATGCACTAGCTTTTCTATTCGACGAAATTCGCTACGAAATGGGGGGCGAACAGGTTGCAGTTGTTCGGAAGCCTGGAATAACGACAACCCTGAAAACAATGACGTCTTTTGGGGCTTCACAGTTGAAGCCGCTTCTGACATGTGGTTGGGGATTGACCGAAAATAAACAACATATCGTCGATTCTACTAGTCACGTGTTTTCTGGTAAATTACCCCTAAAGTATTTAATGGGTTTTGCCGAGGACTACACGAAGGGAATCTTCAACGTCAAGCAGGAGCTTATATTAATAATTGCTCGCACCTTCACCAACTGCTACATCGGTGATGTGGAAGCAGACATCACACTTGATAAAATCGAATGGAAGATTCGCCATATCATATTGGACGATACTCATAAGTTGAAAATAATGTCACGCCTGAATAAGGGGGGTGAACGTGCCAATATTCAAATGGTTTATCGGAAATGGGACCTTTACGAACTCCCTACTTTGCGCGAAACTTCATCAGATGTTTGGACTTTGAGAACTAGTAACAGTTTGGAACGACCACGCTTTCTCATCATCGGATTCCAAAAAAACGAAAATTGTGATAAGAAAGAAAAAGACGCAACAGAATTTACTACGGCTGATGTGAGCGACATCCGCTTATACCTGAATTCCTCGGTATATCCATATGAAAGATGGAATCTAGAATTTTCAAAGAAACTATATGCACCAGCATATTACAACTATGAAAATTTCCAAAGTAGCTATTATGGGCGCGAAATGAATGAACCAATGTTGGATTTTGCAGAGTATTTACAAAATCCTGTATTTATTATTGACTGCAGTCGACAACCGGAAGCCGTAAAATCCTCTACAGTCGACGTGAAGATAGAATTTCAAACTAGAAAAAACAAATTTCCAAAAGACACTAAAGTTTATGCGTTAATAATTCATGACACCTATTTCAGTTACAATATGTTGAACGGTTCAGTAGCAAATAGGTCTTTGTATTAGTTTTCATTTTTATTTAGGAATAGATATTTTTTGATGTAAGTTTCCATTTATTTATATAATAAACGTATGTAAAAAACACAGTTTTTTTTTTTTTCATATAATCCTGAAGAACTCAAGTAGTTTTTTAATCACATTAGGGAGGAAAATTATAGGTTCACGCAGCCAAATTCATGGTTTCGTCTCGTTGAGAATTATAAGGATGGTCGAATGTTAATAAATTCTATGTCCAGGTTTATTAAGTCAATAATTATAATATTTGCTTTGTTCTGTACCATGTTTTAATCAACTAGGTATATAATTTATATTCAAGGAAACTCCGTGTCTTATAAAATAATTTCTTTAAAGAATTCCAATGTTAAAAAACCAGCCCTTACCCTGAAGGGTACACAAACCAGGTAGAAACGACATCACCTTTTGTTAATTTATTCAGCCCACGAGAAAAAGTAAATATCCCAGTTTATGGAAAGATAATATCGGGTTTTCGAAAAAAAAAAAACGGTTAAAGATTGTTATGGTTTTTAAACGTATGTCTAGCAATATTTTTCTCTAATTTTGTTGATAAACTTCAATGTTAAAAATCTCACCAATAAAGAAACAATGCGACGTGTAATTTCGTAATCGAAGCAATCTTGAATGGTTTTTGCTTTTTTTAATTCAGATCGCAGGTGTACGCCGATCAAGAGATTTTCCCACGATATCGAAAAATTTCCCAGGCCCAAGTACCCCCATGGTTCAACAATGTTCTACATTTGCGATTTCGTGAAGCGTTGTCGCCGCGAAACCATTTTCGCGATTTTCATGCCGCGAAACCATATTCACGATTCCCATCCGCGAACAAAACCGCGAATTATTCAAATTTACATCATTTTTGGGTTAGTTAGGGAACCATACCACAAAAAATGGAAATCCTTGATAATCAGTTTCCAGGGTTGTGGAATATTAACCCTGAATTTGTCAAACTCGAGGTCGTACATTGTTGAAGGTTGCGATAGTTTGACATTGAGATATGTAAGAGTGGAATGGTTGTACAAGTGTTGCCAGTGTCGATACGTTCGTACTAGATCTAGTACAAAATCTAATCGTGTACGAAAGTACGCTGCAATCAATTTTAGAACGTTTTTCGAGTTTGAGTTTGAGAAAGAATGTGTGTCCAACAACAATAATAAAGCATTTTTAATTTTTATGATGTGGATTTGGTTAGCAAGCACACATTGTTGACATTGGCGTCGTTGACAGCATTTGACAATTTTCACATTTGACTAACAAGCTAAGCCACCTTTTCGCAAATGATGATCTGATTAACGAATCACCAGCTGCTGTATGTCGACTCTAGATACTCCATTAGTGGTGACGTCACAAAGAAATTTTGTGAAGTTACCACTGATGGAGCGATTTCCATTTGTTAAAAAGTGTGCAGCGATTGTGTTCTTTTTCTACAGGCAATTTAAATAAAAATGTAAAGATAATTTTTTCTAGTTTAGTACAAATTTTCACAATCTAATGTGTGTAATTCGAGGGCAAAGTAGAATTATCGCTTTCATGAGATAGTCACTCAGTTAATCGGCAATGTATCACTTTGCGCTCTTGATAGTGTGCTTTTCCATGTTGAGAATATAGATTTTTCGCGCTTGCGATTCTGATGTTAAAAAAAAACAGTTGCATCTAGGAAATTCTAACAAAAACTACTGTTTTCATTTCAAACAAACACAAAAATATATCCTTGAAAAGAGTTTTTGTTAGAATTTCCTAGATACAACTGTAAAAAAAAACAGTTGCATCTAGGAAATTCTAACAAAAACTGTTTTCATTTCGAACAAACACAAAAATATATCCTTGAAAACAGTTTTTGTTAGAATTTCCTAGATGCAACTGTTTTTTTTTTTTAACATCAGAATCGCAAGCACGAAATATTTATAGTTTCAACATCGAGAAGCGCATTCTTAATACACAAATAGTTATTTATTTTATGTGTATTCAGTGAATACTATTCACAAAAGATAAAAACGCATTTGCTAATGGGTACCTAATAGGGAAATAAAACGATTTTTTTGGGCATTTCAATTTTTATTATATAATCCACAAGACAAAATTTTAAAGAGCTTTTTGTTAGACTTATTCGATAATGCATTAGATTATTGAATAAGTCCGTAACAAGGTACCAGACGTGAACTGAGCTCTTTTAAGTACCTCATTCATTTTTTTTTTTTGTTGGGAAAACGAAATTTCAAACAAAAACCCATGTATTTACAAAAATCTACATCCTAAAGCTAACAAAAATATACACCTACACTAATTATCACTATTTAAAAAGAAACATCATAATACAAACTAAAAAATACACTACTTATCACTAAAAGTAAAAATCCCGGACAAGAACGCTAAGTTTTTTTTCACTTTGGAGATATCGGCTTTGGAAGCAATAATATCGTTTCTGGCTTCCGAAGCGCTCTGTTCGTGATACACTAAGTCACTTCTACGTTTCTCCAAGGCAATATTCATATCCGACAATTGTTTTTTCAACGCACTCACAGCTTCATTTGCGAGGGTGAAAGTGTCTATCTGTGATGGCGTAAACCCGCTCCAATCCGGCTGTGGAAAAGATTCCGCGGATGCTGTAGGCACACAAGATTCCTCAGATTCGACACCCGTAATCTTTTCCACAGCCCGCAATGATTTCCTATGTTTACCCACACCGATGGGGGATTCCACACACACATTGTTTTTTATAGCTCGCACCCGTTTCCTATGTTGAGCACCGCCGATGATTGGCGATAACTTTTCATCATTATCGTCCGATGGAAATATCGGCGGCGGTGGCGACATTTCACTTTCCACTGGCGCGAGCTCAATTGTGGGTGAGGGTTGTGACACTGGCGCGAGCTGAATTATTGTGGGTGAGGGCTGTGACACTGGCGCGACCTGAATTATTCTGGGTGATGGCTGTGACACCACACCAGGTCCCTCTATCACCTCAACATTCGCAATTATTGGGATAGGCTTTTCGGGATGGGCGGGGATTGATATTTTTCCCCGTTTTCTTGCTTTCTCATCATCAACCGCCTCATAAAACATCCGCTTATTGCGAGCAACTTTCGAAGGCATTGTCAATGCCTTCTCCAGCTTGCTCACGATTCGCGGCCTTATGACGACGTTGGTTAAAACGCGCACTTTCTCCCGTCCATCCCGCTGCCCATCTTCAACTTGGTGGAGGAAATTGGCCATCGCCTCATCACACTCCGCGTCACAGCCATCATTAAGGGGATCGTCATCTTCGGGCCGCAGGTCCTTGGATGGTTTATCTTCGAGGGCATCGATTTGCACACAACCATCGTCTAATAGTTCATTTTCGCCAAGCTCGATGGTTGGCAGATCGGATGAAAATTGCGCACCCCCGATACGATCCAACAGGTCGTCAAGAAGATCCACAGGAACCGACTGGATTTCTTCGTCGATATATTCTTGCGCCGACGGTTCCAAATATATTGCATCGAATTGCGAATCCATTTTTTTTTTTTTTTTTTTCCCGAGTCGCGTGAAATTAAAAAACCGTTTATGAAGAACTGTTCGTCACAACTAATTTTGGGTCTGCAAGAAGAGTGAAGAAATTCTTTCGAAAAAAAATTTCTCCCACCAAACACCCACGATTGAGGGTTGAATTAACCGTCGAAAGCAAGGTCGACATCTCAGGGACAGGTAGAAGGACAGGTGTAAGCCCTTTTTAACATTCCACACACAACGAGAAAAAAACCGGTCCATTTCATGGTCAAAATATTTTTTCAACCATGTAGAGGCATCAAATAGGACAGGGGTACACCCTTTTTTAAATTCCATTCGCATTGGAAGAGAGAAAGAAACATTTCAAACACAGGGGTTCTCAAAATTTTGAATATGAACCCAGGAGTGCCCAATTATTATGAATAATAATATTTCAATGAAGATTCCAGAAGCTCTTGTAAGCTCTCGGCTATCATTACATATTGAGGCTCACTGAATTCTTCTAGAACCAATCTCCGAGCAATGTTTCTACACCTTTGCAAAATTACTGATCGTGGAGCAGCTCTAAACATTTGTTCTTCATAATAATTTCGTGCAATTTGCACCAAATGTTTCACAATCGGAGTCGCGCACAAACTACAGAAGCCCGATTCATTAATTTCAACACTACGCGTATCACATAACATGCAAAGACGTTCATTATTTATTGAATAGGGTTTAACAATAGCCGTTGGTTTCATATTGATAACGTGTTGTCACTGGTAGTTGAATGAAATCATACTATGAAAATATTTCACTACCCTGTGAAAAGTTGATTTTGTCGAGGTCAAACTGATTTTGTCTAGGTCAAACAACCTACTATGGGAATATTTTGTTGCCTTGAAAATGGTAGATTTTTTCACGGTTCGAAATTTATTATGAAGATATTCTCTTATTCTTAGAAGGATTACCAAGGATTTCCAACTTCTTGGGGTCCCAGTCCCAGACCATACTGTCACTTTGGACCAGCATTCAAAGTACTTAACCCATCAGATTTTTGCAGGGGGATTTTTGCGGGGTTACCATAGGCTCGAAAGGTCTAACAAACCATAGACTAACAAACAAGCAAATAGGCCAAAACAACTAAACTACAATCAAAGTATTTTGTGGCCCTGAAAAGGGCCAATTTTTGTATGCAGGGATCACATATGGCATATCAGACAATCCACTGTATCCACCATCAGGAAACATGGATGACAACAAAGGTGACATTTAGGTATAAGATCTGGTGGTATCATATCACCATCAAATACCGTTACATGTCGATGTACCTTCTCATTTCCATATCTAAGCATTTCGAAATATCTCTGCCATCCAAGCCACGAATCATAACATCTCCTACACGTTATCAGATCATTATGATCCAATCCGGTGATAGGGAAATCAATTCGTTGCCTGAAATAGGAGATGATGAAGCACCTCCCTTCGATGTCACATGAAATACCTTCATCTGCCATAGTTGATGCTCTTTGCTGTTTCAACAAGAAATGTACTCTCTATATGCTGCCAACCCTATCATAAAATAGTGTACCCAGATAAATGAAGGCCACGCGTCAACTCATGGTTGCGCACACTCGAGGTCGCACAGAAGGCCAAGGTCGTGTGACGTCAGAACATTACTAGGTCATTTTTCAAGGCCAAGGCCAAGGTCAGGAACGTGACGTCATAGGAGTGGGGGGTGATGAGTAACCACCATATCGACTCTACTTAAGGTGAAATAAAAAAAGTAATAAACACAGATCAATGCCTATATTACCCTGCGTTTTTATTCTCATCAAATTTTACCGATGGATCCACCATTCTATGTCGGTCATTGTCATTTTCCATTCACTTAACAAAGATAGCTAACTCATCGGTGAATCCACCGATGAGAATAAAAACGCACATTTAATCATAAAATCGGAAAATGAATGTCAGGTGCCAAGTAGGTGCAGATTTACTTATAACTACTGACCTGAATTGAACTCAAAATTTTTGGTATCTCAACAGCTTCCATCAATCCATCATTTACTCGAAAGAATATCCTTATTACTTTTTCGCACATCTTCTTGTGTCTTTTCCAGGTCCAGCCTCAATAAAGTGTCTTTCAAATGAGTTCGCATTTTATCCGTATTAAACTCGGTTCTACCTGATGTATTCCCACAATTCTCTCTGGTACAAGCGCATGGGAAATTTAAAAAATCTACTTGACATTTTATACCGTTCTGGCTACAAGAACACGAATCCGGGTCACAGTAGTCCTCACACTCGCAGCCACAATTGTCTCTGGAATCTCTGAGATCTCTGCATTCGTCTTCATCCAAAGAGTCGATTTTTCGCACTTCAGCAGCTCTTAAGAGGGCACGTCTGTTTTTTGGGGTAAGTCTTGGTAGGAAATATCGACTGCTGAATTCAGGTTCTGATGAAGCGTCACTGAATTCATTTTCGCTAACGCTGCCATTTTCATCTATTCTAGAAAGTTTTTTCAATGCTTAAAATTTAACTTAGGTACAAAGTAACATATCTGGTCTAGCCAATTTCATTTGAATGCTGACTACTAGCAAATACCACTAGGAATAAATAAGCATAAATAAATATCGAATAATTAGGTTGATGAGATGTCTTGTCATATATCTAGGCATGAGACCAATCATAAACTAATAATACTTATGTTGCCATCTAAATGAAAAGCAACACAAAACAAAAAGAAATTTTACTCGTAACAAAACTGAACGCTTACTTCAACTGTTTCAGTATCAGTCGTCGATGTATCCTGCGTTGTTGGATGGCATGGTCCTCGATAGAAAACTTCACCACTTGCGAGTGTTGGGTACTCATGCCTAAAGTAGAGCCACCTTTAGACGGTACGCAAGTGAAACCTTGCTGTCTAGGAAAATAAAACAGCGTTACACTATCAAACGTGATCTGTTTTTTCCTTCGTTTTACTACTTCTGCTTCATCTTCAATGCTCCTTTTCTTTTTAACGCTAGTTTTACTTGGATATTTTGTTGCATCGAAGGTAATGGTGGATGAAAGCGCTGGAGAATGTTCCTCTACTTTTTCAAAATCGGAATTATCTGATTTATTAGGAGGTTGATCATCAAACCTGTCACCCACAGCTGTTGTAGGAACTTCACTTGAAAGGTCTGAGAAACAGAAAAACATTTTGATCATTTGAAAGAATATAGTAACGCCACTCAAAAGAAATTAAAAAAATTAATAAATTATTCGGCTCCAGCTCACCGCCGGTTAAATGAAACTTGGCAGGGAAATTTAATGCTTTTTACTGAGGGAAATAATAATTTATTACCAATGTCCAAAGTCACAGAGCCATGCGATCTATCATGTGGGTCATGGCTGAGCTCTTCTATAGTTGACAAGCCATCATTCGGAAATGTTACAACTTCTTCGTTTTTTGTAACCGAATTAATATCACACATGTTTGACTAAGTGTTAACTAATCAGTTTCCTCAATAATTGATCTAAAAATGAAAACAAGAGTAGGTACCTACCTAATGTGTGGCATTTATCGAAAAATAATTTTTTCTACTTGCGTGCGCAAAGTAATCACTTTGCACACTCATTTGCGTGCGCAAAGTTGAACTTTGCGCACGGAAACTCTTTGCGCACTCATTTTTGTTACGCATAACTACCATAGTTATACCTGATTTTTCAATGTTTTCATGGTTTCTGAATAAACTAATACTCAAAATGAAGGGTTTTAGTTGAAATTAGCGCTTAGTTAACATGATGTACCTATCCTATCAAAGGTGTCCAAATTGGACCCAGCCTGTACTGCTAGGAATTTGTAGAATTTTTGATATTTAAGAGACTCTCATAAAAATATTCTAGCTGGTATTCTCGAAATTCCAGAAGATGTTAAAAGATTTTTGGGGATTCAATTTAAAAGACATTCTGAGGAATTCCAATAGATTTTAAACGATTTTTGGAGATTTTGACTCGATTGATTTTTGTAATATTTTAACAATTCAAAGTCTACTTTTTTAAGATACTCGTAGAAAAAATATTGTTCCTAACACTTGCGCAAAGTGTCTTTCCTGCACTCAAAGCTTATCCGAACTCCACTTCGCGTCGTTCGTCTAACTGCTTTTTCGTGCGGGAAAGTATCACTTTGCGCACTTGTTAGGAAAATAACTATATTATAGATATTTTTTGAGTTGCCCTAGAAATAACTAATAAAACCTACTAACGTAGAAAATTATACCCCGGCCCATGCCCATTTGATATGAAGTCATTCAGGTGAGAAAAAACGTAGAGTGTAAATTAATGATGTAACCGGTAAATTTAGTCAGGAGCCAACAGAATCTATTTTTCTATGACCATTAAAAAATTAACAACTTTCGTCATATCATATTTTACCCTATCCGAAAACGTCATTTCCGGCATTAGTGATAGAATATTCCATATAACGTTAATTTTTGTCACTAGTGACGAAAGTAAATGATTACAATTTTACATGCTAAAGTACATTCTATCAAATATTTAGGTACTTACAATTTAATTTTGTAGAGCACAATGGAAAACATATGTGTATATGTATAGGTAGGTACCTATGTACAGGGTGGGCCAAATTGGACACTTTCTTATGGAAACAGGCTTTATTTTTGGAGATAGAAAAAAATGGACCCCCCACTCTGAAGCTCAAATTTCATGAAATCTTGATTGGTGCAAACCGCATTTTGATATCTTCAACCGTTTAGCCGCTAGAGGGCGATTCTCGATTTTGAGCAATACTGTAAAGCCTCCATAACTTTTTAGTTTATGAAAATAATTCATTTCCGTAAGGACCTTTTAGAAGCACTTTTACAAGCAAAATTCAGTGAAATTCTCAGTTTTTTTGTCTGGCTTCGATTTTGGGATATTGACCAAAATTAGATTTTTTTCAATAGGACACCCTATATATTAATAGTTCATTAGAAAGCTATGCTTTCGCTGATTTCAATAATATAAAGTTCGATAGGTTTATCTCTAACAGTTCTCGAGAAAAAAAATTATTTCGGTTTTTGTCATAAGAAACAATGCGTTGGAAAATGACTTTGTCTCTGTAAGGAAACTGAGGAAGGTCTCTTTCTAACACATTGTTTCTTATGACAAAAACCGAAATATTTTTTTTTCCGAAAGCCGTTAGAGATAAACCTATCGAACCCTATATCATTGAAATCAGCAAAAGCAGAGCTTTTTAATGAGCTATTAATATATACATAGGGTGTCCTATTGAAAAAAAAACGAATTTTGGTCAATATCTCTACATCGAAGTTAAACAGAAAAAAACTGAGAACGTCACTGAATTCTGCTTAAGAAAGTGCTTCTAGAAAGTTTTCACGGAAATCAATTATTTTCATAAACAAAAAAGTTATGAAGGTTATGAAGGTTTCACAATATTAGGATTGGGGATAACGGCTGGATTTTTTACGTTTTCTTCTTTAGATAGCGGGTAAAGCAGCCAAACAAGTTTATTTTTCTAAAATAATTATAACCTTTACCTTAACTAACTATTAAAAAAATAAAAAAACCAGAAATGAAAAACTAAAAATTAAACATAGATAGCACAAAATTTACCTATAACAAAAGACTTTGTTTTAACATCCAAAAAATTTTTCAAAAAAACTTTACAATTCTAACTTTATAGTCGTTATACAAATTTTATACTTATCTATGCAGTTTTTATTTTAAATAATTCATTTACAAGTAAGTCACAATTTTGTAATTTTATAATTTTAACTTAAATCTAATAATTTTAGCCCTGGAGAAGATACAAAAAAGTATCGAAAGCTTGGTTTGTAATAAAGAATTATTTTAGAAAAATAAACTTGTTTGGCTGCCTTTACCCGCTATCTAAAGAAGAAAACGTTTCACAATATTGCTCAAAATCGAGAATCGCCCTCTAGCGGCTAAACGGTTGAATATATCAAAGTGCGGTTTGCACCAATCAAGATTTCATGAAATTTGAGCCTCAGAGTGGCGGGTCCATTTTTTTCTATCTCTAAAAATAAAGGGTGTTTCCATAAGAAAGTGTCCAATTTGGACCACCCTGTACAAGTGTGTTCCGCTTAAGGACTGATCACCCTTCTAAAATTTTTATTTTTTAACCGATTCAATTAATTTCTTTTTTGTCTTATAGCTACTCGAATTTTGCAGGGCGCCCCTGGCAAAGGGGCGCCAAAATAGGCAAAGTGCAAAAAACAAAGAAATTGAATCAAAATAAACACTCAAAAAGTTTGGTGTTTTTATTTTGAAAATCTACAATATACACTTTATTATTTTCACCTGAAACTATCTAAGAAAATCAGAAAATCGAATTGGCAATAGATAAAGTCTCATTCAATACATAAGCTAGGTTTTTAGGGCGAATATTAGGCAATATTTCGCGAGGATAATCAAGCATACTCGAGTATGCTGGATAATGGTGATTTGTCAATTGTGTCTTACTCCCCTAACTCCCTCTCCATCAAATTCTGAGCCTGCGAGTGACGTCACTACCAGCAGCTTATAATGATGACGTCACCTGCAGACCTCGATGGAATGCTTGCGATTCAGGCTGTGCTAGTGCGTTAATTTTTTCGTCAATTTCAAATGTAGAAAAGGTGATTTTCGGTTTGTTCTCACAGAAGAAATTAAGTGTTCTTGATCCTCGAGTATCCCAGAATTTGATGGTGGGGGAGTTAGGGCAATATGACACAAATGACACATCACATAATCCAGCAAAAGATTGTGCTTGGTTATCCTCTCGAAAACTTGCCTATTATAACACTATTTTGACAGAATAACTGAAAGTTAACTTCAGGAATGACAGAAATGACGTTACTTCTCATTGCAATTCTAGAATAAGTTGACTTTGAGTTATAAATCAGAATAGTTTTATAATACCCGCCCTTAGTGATACAACATTTTGATCTAATTTTTCATTGAATGAAATTATACCCATATTTACTTAAAATTGGCAAAATTTGGGTGTGGTCACCAATAAATTTTTCTTCACCTTTGGATTGCCTTCGCGGCGCTTAGGGGGCGCCGGATCTCAGTCTCCCCCCCCCCCCCCCTAGGGATAGTCATATCGCTACGGCCCTGTGTACTGGTGTACAGGGTGTCAACACCTATGGGCTCAAATTTCAATAAGTAGGTACTATTAGGGATTTTTTTAGGAAAAATCCTATAGCAGATTCTTGTCTAGAATGGTCTAAAACCCAAATGTACTAGTTTTTGTTTCAATACGATACAGGGAGATGACAACAAATTTTCACAATTTAATGAATCAAACCACAAAAATGTTAGATTTAAAGACAAGCTTACTACAAGTTTTGGTTAAGGCAGGGGCGTAGTCACCGGTGTTCCGAGTGTTCCGCGGAACACGGGCCAGTTACCTCAAGGGGCCTGGTTCTTCATGTCAATGACAATATCATTTTAATCCGTAAAAAAAATACATTTTACACATTTGACGCTAATTTATATAAAAATAAAAAATAATATATCTACAGGGTGATTCCCAAATGGCGCATAAACTCTCCATACTCCGTAGTAGGGGACCCTTCAGGGATTTCCAGGAAACTAGTGAAAAAAATCCTTCTCGGCCAATCTTGGTGATATGAAGGAGTAAAGTTAAGAAGTCAACTTCTATATTTCCGATTTTTTTTTTAAACTGAGATATTCTCTATAAAGTTCCAGAGGCCTTTTATTGATCTATGACAAAAAAGATCACATTAGTTGGATTCTACCTTTTAAAATACATTTTAGAAACTGTAAAATCTCTACCTCTAAATCCAAAAAATGAATCTGGTAACGTTACCTGCTAAAATATTAATTAGGTAGGTAGTACTGGTAAAGATAATAAAATGACGACAGGGTCCTTATTTCTGAAACCGGTGAGCAGCGCTCTCAGGAAAACGAGTGTTCCGTCTTTCTCAGTGATATGCAATTGATAATATAAGTGACAAAGACAGAACACTCGTTCTCCTGGGAACGTTGCTCCCCTGTTTCAAGAATAGGGACCCAGGCATAAGGTTCGTTATTAGAATAGAGGTATAATCCAATATGGGTGGCAGTATTCAAGATGATGCCAATTTTACCACTCCGTGTTCTTCTAACTTTGCTAAGAGTAACTTTATATTATTTCAAGTATTTTTCTAGGGATCCTTGAAGGATCCCCACGACGTAGTGGAGAGCTTATGCGCCATTTTGGAATCACGCTGTATATCCACATAGGTAAAGTCTCCATTTCTTACATTCTTATGTTGACTTGACTTGTACTTGAAATATATCTGTATTGTACGATTTGAAAAAAAAAGTTGATATTCGTACAGCTGTTCTTGGAACACCCTGTATGAAAAAATTGGTGTGAAAAAATCTCAAGCAAAAAAACAAAATCGACGTGTCCAAGCGTTTTTTCCAAAACGCCTTCATTTATTTATATTGAATATGTTCCATACTTTAGGTTCACCCTATATATTTCAAAAAATATATATATTTCTCTCATTTTCCAATTTTTTTAATCTCGCAGGTGTAGGGGCGCGGTGAAATTTTTGAACACGGGCCCGGAGGCATAGAGGTAAGTAACACCCTGTTCAGCATTCGGCAATCCGTTCGACAACGGTTCGGTTTTTTAAATGTAACGACCGTGGTTGCATGGATGTGCGCTTTATCGGGTGTTACTTACCCTCGGTATTAGATAAGCCTATTTACTATTACCATCTTGTAAATAATTATTTTAGGGCATTGAAATTTTAAAACATGAGTAGATAAGTGCAAAATATAATTAATATTGCTACCTATATTAATATAAATTATACTGTACGTTCGTAATTTAGCAGATAAAAACAATAAAACAGTGAATATTTCTTGAAAAACCTCGGACACTAATTTTAAATTAGGAGAACATCTTTTTCACTATTTGTATAGTTGTGGAAGATCGAAAAATCCAAGAAGAAGGGCACGTTTCACATTTTTAAATAACACACTGTATATGACCTTTTTTTATTTGTTTTTTTTTTTTTGTAAAATAACAAGGAATTTAATAATATATAGGGTGGGTTCAGAAAAACCGGACTTTTGTTTTTGATCTGTAATTTTTTTAATTGTTGACCAATTTCCTATTGTTTTGGCCTGTTTGGAAAAGAATCTAACAGAACATAACAGATATAGACTACACAAGATTCAGAACAATTGTGTACGATAGGTATATATTGAACCACAGATTGAACATAAATAGATGAGAACATGTTACTCCTTACATTACTAACAGTGAAATGCTCAAGATGAAAGAAAGAAGATTTTTACATTTTGCTGTTTTGAGACAAAATATTATTTAGAACTTAGAATATCTCTCCGGTGGGGCTTGGTGACATTTATACCATGTCAACAAGGAACCTAGATAAATACTTTCGAAAAGCCATTACATCCTACTGAATTTTTTCAATGTTCTTTCTCTTACTTGGGCCTACATGTGTAGATGATACCAAAAGGAAATTGAAAAAATAGGACTTATAAGCAAGAATTAACAATTAAATTAATAAAATACAGAAACTTTGAAACATAAAAAACTAATAATATTATATCTATACTAGGTATGTATCTGATAAAGGCATTACTTTTAACCATTATGTGAATGCAATCTGTCCAGGGTAAGTAACACCCGATAAAGAAACTCTCGGTTGCGATATCAGGTGTTACATTCAAATTTGCGAACGGGAGCAAAATGGGTGTTACTTACCTCCATGCGGCTTGGAGCATCGTCACTACGCCACTGGGTTAAGGATGTTCTAAAACTATGTTGCATCAAGTTTTGTTGTTCTCAAGGCCTCAAAAAATTATTTTTTGGGTTTGGTCCATTAAATTTTAAAAATTTGTTGTGATCACCCTGTATCATATTGAAACAAAACTTAGTACATTTAGAGGTGTTTTTTCTCGCTTAAATTGGTTGAACCAGGTTGAACCTAATTCAAAACATTACATTTTCGCGTTGAACCAATGACGTCATAACAAAACTGTTTGAAAATATTTTGAAACGAGATTTCGCCTCGGTTCAAAAACAAACGCATGCGCAATAGTTTAAGAAAGTTGACAGTTTGTTGTTAATGTTTATATTTGTGTTGTGTCTTTTGTAGCAGGTCATAGAAGGGTCCGTTACACTAGCCCCCCCCGGTTCCCCAATAAGCTCAATATTTTGGCACCCTATTGCACCCACCTAGCACCCAACTTACAAGGCTAGCACCACACCCTCCAGCGAGTTATAGAACATTTTCACCGGGGGGGGCTAATGTAACGCGAGCCCCCCCTCCCCCGGTTTCCAATAGGTCCAATTTTTTAGCACCCTATTGCACCCAGCTAGCACCACCTAGCACCCAACTTACAGAGCTAGCACCACACCCCCTAGCGAGTTATAGAATATTTTCACCGGGGAGGGGGCGGGGCTAATGTAACGCGAGCCCCGCCCTGGTTTTCCAACAGGTCCAATTTTTTAGCGCTCTATTGCACCCACCTAGCACTACCTAGCACCCAACTTACAGAGCTAGCACCACACTCCCCTGCGAGTTATAGAAAATTTTCACCGGGGGGAGGGGTTAATTCAACATGAGCTCTTGTCATTTTTCCAATGGGTTCAATTTTTTAGCACCCTATGGCACCCACCTAGCACCCAACTTACAGAGCTAGCACCACACTCCCCTGCGAGTTATAGAAAATTTTCACCGGGGTGGGGGGTTAATTCAACGTGAGCTCTTGTCGTTTCTCCAATGGATTCCATTTTTTAGCACCCTATGGCACCCACGTAGCACTACCTAGCACCCAACTTACACGGTTTGCACCACATCCTCCAGCGAATTGAAGAAAACTTTTACCGGGAGGTGCTAGTTGGTCTGTTCGTAGAGTAATCACCAACCAATTGCAATGCAGAAAACTATTTCTCATTGTTTTCAGCCAATGAAATTTGCTCTGACTGATTTGTGATTCTTCTACGAGCAGACCTAATGTAACGCGAGCCCTACCCCCTCTGTTTTCATATTTCTGTTTAAACTATTGGCACTGTCCACCATACACCTAAGCACTACCTAGCACTCGACTTACAGGGCTAGCTCCACACCCCTTTGCGAGTTGTAGAAAATTTTTCTCGTCTGTTATTGCCGACCTCATTGCGTTCAGCAGGCAAATTTACAGACTCGTCACAAAAGTATCATTTTTACTCCTAATAAAACAATATACTATTTTTATTTCCTCTTTGTATAATTTTTTCCAATTACTTTAACACAAATAATGTCTTTGTATTTCCGAAATCCTATCGAAAATGATGAAAATGTCATAATATACCTTAAGTACCATTAAAGATTCTAAAGTTGCCGTCACTTGATCGATACTGTTTAGTGATGAAATTAGATGAGACATGAAGAAGCCGCAAAAAAAGTTACCTAGATCCTCAAAATTTCAATTATATTAGGTGACATATTCCGGAATTATCACCTAGGTCAAACGTTGTGAGACACCCTGTATAAATAGATGTGGTGGAAAAACAAAGACAAAAATTTTCCTAATTTAATCTACAGTTTGAACCACTTTTAATGAATACACCCCGATATCTCAGTTAATAACTTAGAGCAGGTAAAGGTAAAGAGGAGTAGTAACCTGGATTTGGAAAATGAAGCCGTTCCAGGTATTTTGGCACCAAGAAAATGGCGCTTATGGCAATTCAATGCTTTACCTGTATCTTGGTGCCAAACACCTGCCAAAAACTTGGCTTCACTTTAGTTTCATAAGCAGAATGGCGCGTTCGTACTCCTTATGTCCTTATATTGCGATTGAATTCAAATTTTGGAGGTGATGGATGATGGAAAAATGAAGTATGTGACATAGTAAACATTTTGATCTATCATCGGCGTGAGGCATTGGAGCGTAAAAAGGGGCTGTTTTTTTTTGGGAAAAAGATATTAAGGCTTATTTTAGACAATTTTTTGTATCAGATTAAGAATCAGCACCCCCAAAAACCCTTAATTTATATTTTCAAAATTTCAAAAACTGATTTTAGCATCAAAAAAAATAGAACATTTGTTTTAATTCACTTTTTCTAATAAGTTGTTTAGGTTTTGGTAATCAATATTTTTAAAAAAATCTGATGTTTTCAACATTTCCAATTTCTAATGAAAAATGCGAGAAAGAATGTTAAAAGTTTAAAACAACCCCTTTTCACCCCCCAACACTGCACGCCAATGATAAATAAATAAAAATGTCTACTATGTCAAATACTTCATTTTTCTAAAGGTGCGTCCAGACTAGAGCATTCAGGCCGAATGAGCACCGCCGAATGAGCAAGTTGAGGCAAAATAAATACACAGCAACAACTGTCTCATGTGGTTCGAACACTCGTCCACAGTCCACACTTGAATCCTCATTCTGCCTCGGCATGCTCAGTACTTGTTCATGCGGGCCGAAAGCTCTAGTCTAGACGTACCTTTACATACAATAATCTTTAAAAATTGTATTAAATCGTGTCACATTAGCCCTCCACGGTGAAAATGTCCTATAACTCGCTGGGGGATGTGGTGCTAGCTCTGTAAGTTGGGTGCTGGGTAGTGCTAGGTGGGTGCAATAGAGCGCTAAAAAATTGGACCTGTTAGAAAACCAGGGGGGGCTCGCGTTACGTTAGCCCCTTAGCCCCCCTCCCCACCGGTGAAAATATTCTATAACTCGCTAGGGGGTGTGGTGCTAGCTCTGTAAGTTGGGTGCTAGGTGGTGCTAGCTGGGTGCTAGCTGGGTGCCAAAAAATTGGACCTATTGGAAACCGGGGGGGGGGCTCGCGTTACATTAGCCCCTCCCCCCCCCCCCCCCGGTGAAAATGTTCTATAACTCGCTGGAGGGTGTGGTGCTAGCTCTGTAAGTTGGGTGCTAGGTGGTGCTAGGTGGGTGCAATAGGGTGCTAAAATATTGAGCTTATTGGGAAACCGGGGGGGGGGGGGGCTAGTGTAACGGACCCGTCATAGAATGATGAACAGAACACTCTTAAATTTTTTGAGAAATAGAAAATAGGCTATTAGGGCTATGGCTAATTACCAGAAAAAAAAACAAGCAAAAATCCTAGGTTAGGTATGTATGGTTAAATTCTGGTTTGAAAACCTCATTTTTTCTCGAATGAAAGTAATGGCGTCATTTTTAAATAGGTTCAAAACGGATTTCAAAAACATTTCAAACTGTTGGGGTCGAGAAAAAACACCTTAGGTTTAAGACCATTCTAAACAAGAATCTGCTATCAGATTTTTTCTAAAAAAATCCCTAATAGTACTTATTGAAATTCGAGCCTATAGATGTGGATACCCTGTACACCAGTACAGCCGAAGGATTAAAATTATGAGCCTTAGGGTGGGTATTATAAAACTACTTCGAGAGTTAACTTAAAGTTAACTTCTAGAATTACATGTAATTCAAAAAGTTGACTTCAAGTTAACTGTCAAAGCAGTTTTATAATACCCACCCTAATAAGTGCCAAATGTTAGAAGGGTGGTGAGTCCTTAAGTGGGACACACTGTATATCTCAAATAAGGCCACGTTAAGAAGTTTTATTATTTCCTAACATTATCCACCAGACCCAACAAAAATCACGAGCTTATATGTGAAGTGTTTCGCTTCTATTACTTGAATATAAGTGGTGGTTTTTATGTAAAACAAAGACGCTTACCATTGGCCTTATTTGAATCACTATGCTTCTAATACGGCCACCATTGAAAAATGTTTAAAATAAATACAATTATTTATAAAAATATTATCTTTTGAGAAATAGTACACCAAATAGATTTTATACGTTTGCTGCATTCCTAAAAAAACAATAATTCCAAGTCCTGGGATGGTGATTCAAATATAGGTCTAGATATACAACTAGGACAATAATGAACCGCAGCATCTCTTGCTTGGTTAGACTCCAGAGGTATTTCAAAAAACATCACGTAGGTAATAATATGACACTTTTAAAAAAACACTGTGATGTGAGGCCATAATTGAACATTTTTTGTATGATGGTCTTATTAGGAACATCTTAAATTGATTTAAAAAAAATTACTCCCTTAAACAGGCCCTATCTCAGGGTCTATCACTGTAAATCTTACCTACAGTTAGTTCTGACATCGGATTGTGAATAATTTAACTCTGTAATGAAAATGACAAACTGAAACAAATATTGTAACGCATTTTACTATTTCAACTCGATTTCAAATTCAAAATCTAAATATTTGACATATTTATATTATTATTATCGAATTACGTCACATCTTTTGTGTGTGTCTCGTAGATGAATAAATACTAAAAGAAGAAGAATAGACTCTTCAGGGGCGGGGCGTGTTCAGAATTAGATTCCTTTCAAGAGCTTGAAACACTTGACCTACTCGCTCCGGTGTTTAGTCGCCCCCGATTTGCAGGGAACAGATGCGTGGTGCAACAAACACTTTTCGAAAGGTTGGCGCGTGAAGCCCCGGAGCTGTTCCGGAGCTCCTCCTAGGTGTGAAAGGAATACAACTAATGACACACAACGGCTGGGACCGACAAAGTTGGTAAAATTCGATAAGACGCTCGGAGCTGACGAATTCACGGAGTCAGGTTAAAGTTACTGTATTCCTTTTATACATCGAGTTACACCGAATGAGCTCCTCGGAGTCACTCAAAAACACACATTTCAGATTTTACCATTATTTTTTAATATCAACATTACAGTCATTAAAAGAGGCTTCTTGCACCCCCCGCAAATTTGGTGCATCAGGGGAAAAGGGTATGCTCTATGAGCGACTCGAGTACTTAACGCACTTTTAAAGGAACGTTCAAGCTTTTGACATTGAGCAGCTCCGAGTAACTCAATGGGTAAAAAGAGCCGCTTTCCAGTATGGGAGTTTGAAGCCCGGAGCTACTCGGGGCGTTGAGCCCCTGGGGCGCGTTCAGATTGAAGAGTCTGGGCGACGTCCAGTGCAGAGCGTACCCGATAGAGAGTGCACTCCGAGTGTGCCTGGCGATTCGCCCAATCTGAACGGCCAAGACGCATTCTCTCCTCATAACATCACTATTTATGGTTTGCTTTGATTTTGATTTTGTTGCCTTTTCAAAATTCACTGTGTTCGTGATCTCACATTTTTGTAAAATGAGAAAAAAGAAAGTTCAAAGATCATCAACTCTTATTTTATTTTATTTTGATTTTTTTGGTAGAACTATCACATATAAAATAATACCTCTTTACCCTTATTTCTTATTTTAATTTATTTCCTATTTTATTTTATTTATTGGATAAACTCGCCATAACTCATAACAATAATATTTACAATATTTGCCTTTATTATTGGTTAGAACATAAACATAACACAAACGCGCATGCGGGGCAAATTTTATCTTACTATTTTATGGGATGCAAAAGTGTGCGTCGGGGTGTCGTCAGATAAAACTCTACTGACAATCTGAACGGCTGGGTAAATTTTACCCAAAGCAATCTGAACGGTCAGAGCGCGCTCGGGCGACAACCGACGTTCAATCTGAACGCAGCCCTGATCTATACGTACGCGTCAACCTGTCAGCTGTCACATCCGTGGGTGGCTATTTATTTATTTATTTCTTGTTATATCTCAAGATTGAACATTTTAAAAAATATAGTTTTGATTATCTTTCATTTATGATAAATAAAAAAACAAACTGCACAAACAAACAGATAATTATTTTTAAAATTTGACATATTTGACACTAAAACGGGCGTCTCACGTTATGATACTGGAACGGTACAAATCTAGTGCGTGGCGCCCCCGAGGTGCTCTGGAGCGCGCCAGAGCGCGCCAACGTGCATACTGGAAAGCGGCTAAGAAGGAATACAGTATGTTCAACCCAAGAACACTCCATAGGATTGCTCAACCTAGTTCACATGGAGCGAAAAATCGCGTTGCGGACGCGGAATTTTTAAAATTTGTCCCGCCGCGGGGAAATGTCATCTTTCATCTTTTTTGGGATATCGCAGAAAAGTTGAACTATTTTAAACTTTGGCACAGGTTTTTATCCTCGAGATATATGAGCTGTTTCAACCCAACCCACAGTTCCTAAAGTTATTAGGTTGTCTGCTTAGGCATACAGACAACGTCATAAAAGTTATCAGGCAACCTCCCTCTTCTAAACAACATAGTAAACTCTACAGGATTCAGTCATGATTGCCGAATCGGCTTTAAATCTGTCCACCAGCGCGTTTACAATGTATTGTAGTCAAATTAGCAGATTTTGAGGAGTTAAAAGCTACATCCTCAATCAATCTGGTAGCGAAGTGGCACTTCGGAACGCGTGCTGGAAAATTGATACCCATCCTAAAGCTGATTTTTTTTTTTTCAGCACACTGACAAGTCGGCACGAATGGAAAGAGCTTCGGAGTCGGCGTGCATGCTAGCACGGAATTAAATTGAGGATGCCAACGTTGAACAACATTGAACATTGTCCTAGCATGTCCTTTAATGGTGGAAATTTGAAGAGACGAGTGTCTTGAATAATATACTGAAAGTCCCATCCAATCTGACAATGGCAAGTTTTGGAAAATCGCCACCATTGTGAATTTTTCAAGTTTTTTGATTTATTTCCAAAACATCCGATTTTTTTGAAATTTTTCAAGTTAGGTAGGTACATTTTTTAAATGTATTTTTCTCGATTTTTTGAATTATTCTCTATACTTTGTATTCAGTTTACAAAGTTCAAAATTTGATTTGCAAATATGTTATCTAAAAAATCCATGCCATATTGCTTAAGACACTGACATGAGTGATATGATTATGAATCGGTCAATAAATAAATGCCTACTAATAAGATATCATTACCAGTCGTAACCGTAGCGCTACACAAAAAAAAACGTTCAAATCGTGATAGAAGCAAACCGCTTGGCAGAAAGTTTACTACACAATCTTTAGAGCAGGTAAAGCACTGTCCTACAGACATAAGAAGTAGGAACGCGCCATTCTGCTATGAAACTAAACTCTAAGGTGAAGCTAAGTTTTTGGCAGGTGTTTGGCACGAAATACAGGTAAAGCATTGAAATTGCATTTTTTGGTGCCAAAATACATGGAAAAAAACGGCTTCATTTTCCAACTCCATGTTACTACTCCTTACCAATAGTTCAATTTGGCCCGCAGCACCTTATCAGAAGTCAAGGATAATACACATTACTACTACAGGGTAGCCTATCCTCATAAGGCCTGTGTGGAACAAATCTGACGCCTCCAACTATGCCAAGTCACCAGTTGTGACGTAGCAGCATATCGTTTCACGCCTTGACGTAGACTGTTTGAACCACAGGTAATGATTCCGCGCGCTTTTGCTTTATGCATACAAGTTTTACTACATTAATTATTAAGAGTCTAAAACAAAAACTCGTTTGCATCTTCCTCTTTGCCTATTGTGTTAATCAAAATTAAATAATAATTTTCTTCATACCTAAATTTAAATTCTAAACTACGACCATTAGTGCAAACAGCTGACGACTTAGTTATGACGTCAGAAATGGTGACATCCCAATATGGCGGCGATTATCAAAAACGAGGCCGATAAGTAATCCTTAGTAGTGAGTATTATCCTTTATCAGCGCCATATTCAAGATGGCAGATTTTTCCAAAATGACGCTAATCAGGTTTTTTCCTATAGGACCCTTCAGGGCATGCGCAACTTTATGGAGTTTCCGATTAGTAGATTCAGTGCGCACTGAGTGTATTTGCATCCTTTTATTCGACCTGTAAAAGAAAAAGACAGGAATAGAAAAAATTGCACTAGTTCTGCACTAGATCTACCAATCGGAAACGCCATGTGAGAACCTTCGACGGTAGGGCAAGCGCCAAGATTCAGCGCTGTGCGACAATTTTATTTTTTTTCAAATTTTTTGCAAAATTCCGCGCGATGTGTTCAAGCCAATAAGTCATTGAGTGATTAACGAAAAAAAAATCCGCTGGGGCTGGGGCCAGTGGCGGTCCATAAATGATTTTCTGGGGGGGGGTAATAGATGACGGAAAAATCATCAAGTTTCGTATTGCTTCCCGCCGAAGGCGAAATTTTTTTCGGGTTGCCACACTCAAATTTGCACCTGAAAATCGTTTGAAACACACCTCAAGCAAAAATGTATCCGGCAAAATAGTTATACAGGGTGTCCACTTAGTAGACGATATCTCCTTTCAGGGTAATGCAAGAAAAAAAAAATTAATTAAAAAGTTGTTTGATACTCTAAGGTCCATTAGTTAAAAATATTTTTGAATATACAGGGTGTTCCGTAAATGAGGTATGCGACAGACCTTTGTTATTTTAAATGGAATACCCTACATTTTAGAACATTAATGGATTGTTCTAAAAATCCTACATACTTTTTGTTAGGAATTACTCGAATTAACTCGACTCTTTGTGAAATATTTGAATTTTTTTTAAAAAATCGCAGTTTGCATGTGTCACATTTCATTTATTTCAGATCCTTAGACTAAATCTTCTGCAGGTTGTTAGTGTATACTTACATTTACTTCATGGTCCTATGAAAATCTGATAACATTCTATAATACTATAACTGTACACAAAAACCAGACATTTCAGACAACCATAGTTTTTTTTTTTTTTCAAATGAAATACGAAATACCCTTTATTTCACTGTATAGTAGTAGGTACGTCGATACTGGTGAGCCTATCCATTTATACAAAGCCTTCTATGCTTTACTTTATAGAACTTGTCTTTGTTGAAATTTTATTCTCAAGTGTATAAAAAAAATCTTTGTCTGGGGGGGGGTAATTACCCCCTCTACCCCCCTTTAAACCGCCCTTGGCTGGGGCAATATGAGAGGAATAAATGGGCTGCCGATCGTCGAAAACTGTCACCAAATATTTGGCCCCGTTTAGAAATGACAGTGAATGCAAGAAAGGGGTAGTTTTCGATGCAATTTACAACTTCCTCGCACATTAGGCAAGTCCGTGCTGGCTTAATTTTGAAGCAAAAAATTCGAACAAAAAAACATTGGAGAGTGCATTTCAATAGCAATAATGTGGTGTTTGAAAAATTGAAATCGGATTATGCATTTGGCCGCTGCTGCATCAAATGCGCGTAAACAGGTGAAACGTTGATTCAGTGACCTTGAATAAAAACATGCTAGTATTCAAGACGCTGCAGAAAAAAAAACTATAGAAGGTAGAAGGGTGCTGCCGCTGAGTTTTTTATAGCAAAAAACTTCAGCTACAACAATCATTTGAAACTTTTTGCTATTGGACCATCCCTTTGAGCAGCGTTCTTCATAAACCGCAAATTACCCCTAAAAACCACCCTTAACTAAAAACCCTATGGAAGTACAAGGTCGGAAACTTAATATGTTATTAAGCACATGAAAATGAACCGATCCCTCCCAAAAAATGTTAACTTCTAATTATGTTGAGGTAAACCCACTTTTCAGATCCCCGTTTCTTGGACTAGGTATATCAGGAATGTGATATATCTGTCGTAGGCATAATGCAAATTTGGGCTTTTTATAATTCGCCTAGGCATTTTACAAAAAGCCGGCAAAATGCGAGCACAAAATTCATTTTTCGTTATGCCGACACCAAATCAGGCAAACTGATAAAATGCCGGCAAAACAAGATCAGAAGAATATATATCATGTTATGACTGATTATTTTTAGGCATTTTACAATTTGCCAAAAACGGTGCCGTCAAAGCAAACGTGAAAATAAAGTCGAAAATACTATTGAATATAAATATGTAATACAGTTACAGTAAATCTTTTTATTTAAAAAACATAAATAAACAGTTAACACTATACCTATCTACCTAACACAAATATAAAACTGCAGTTTGTTTATTACTGGCTTCGCGCGCTTGGTTTTTTCAATTCGATATCAACATACAAGGACTAGCACGCATTACATGGACGGGTTAGTTTGCATATTTTTGTTTAGTTTCGTTAGAGTTCGCTTATTACTGGTTATAAGAGTAGGTGTAGGTACTGGTTAAAAGCAAAGGGCGCGAAGCAAAATTTGGTTTTTCTAAATTCAATATTAAGATTCAAGGACACTCGTGGCTACAGATAAAAATCTGTACCTCAGAGGTAAATTGTATTAAGTCAATATTATAATTTAATGTACTAAGAAGACACTAAGTGATTCTAGTACAATTCACCTTTAAGCCTGGTCAGTCACTTGATACAGGTTCCAACTGGGTATTTCGGTTGTCTTGAAAGCTAGGTGTATGAAATTTTTTCCGGAGGTCAAGTAAGTAATTAGAAGTAGTATTCAGCTAAAAACCCATTTTCGAAAAAAAAGTGACTTAATACAGTTTACCTCTGAGGTACAGAAGTGCACTTTGGCTCCTTCGATTTCGCGTAGTTATTTAAAAGAAAAACTTACCCGGTGAGTGCACTCTGCACTCAGTACATGCTCTAATTTTTTTCCGTATGTTACGGGCAATGGGCAATATAAATATTAAGGCATTATTATAATGCCCGGGCAATTTAAAAAAAGCCCAAAGAGATATGACAAAATTATGAATTATTTAGAAAATATCAACACATTGTCCGGGCATTATGATAAATACTGGAGTGGAATGGATAATTTGTATGATTAAAATTGCAAACTAACCCAAACTAACTGGGTTAATATCGGTAAGTTTGATAATGATAACCGACTGAAATGAAAATGCATGGGTGTTTCTCGCACACAGGTAGGAAAATCTATCACAAACTCTACTACGCGGCAGTTCAATAACAGCTGTTCGGAGTGCTCCAACCCAATTGTTCGGAGAACGCCAATTGTTCGGAGTACTCCAATTGTTTGGAGTAGGTCAACTGACTGGAGTACTCCTACTGTTCGGAGTAATGTAACTGTTCGGAGTACTCCTACTAATCGGAGTACTCCTACTAATCGGAGTACTCTAACTGTTCGAAGTACTCCTACTACTGATCGAAGTACGCCACTTGTTGAAAGTACCCCCAATTGTTGGGGGTACTCCGAGTACACCAACTTTTCGGAATACTCTGGTTACTCCAACTGTTTGAGTACTTCAACTGTTGGAGTACTCCGAGTACTCTAACTGTTCGAACTACTCCGAGTACTTTAACTGTTTGGATTACTCCAAGTGTTCGGAGTACATTGCCAAACTTATCGATAATAACCAGGTTAGTTTGGGTTAGTTTGCAGTTTTAATCAGAACTTACCAAACTTACCAATAATAACCCGGTCATCATTTATAATATCGTGTGGCGTGTGGGCAATCTTATATTTTTTAAAGTCTGTTTTTTTTTTATTTGGACACTTTCTAAATTGCCCAGGCATTAAATTTAATGCTCAATTATTTACATTGCCCATAACAAAATACAATAGGTACCAAGAAAAGACACTACTACGAAGTGATTTTTCACTCAAAACTTGAAACGAGTCCGAACAGTAAACAAACCAAACAAATACTCAAGTCATTAACCGTCGTGAAAGCATAACCTCGAAATCAAAAGAGCCATGTTACATGCTTTTAGAAAAAAATGGGGATACACTCAGTGCGCACTGATTGACAAATGGAAATCGCCATATAAGTGTACTGGTTTAAAGCGAAGCGCGTTTCTGTTTTTCTAAATTCAATATTAAGATACAAGGACTAGTACGCATTACGTGAACGAGTTAGTTTGGGTTAGTTTGCATACTTTCGGTTAGTTTCAGTCGTTTCAGAGAAGATGGAACATAATAGACCTGTTGATGGATATCTCGAAAACGAAACGCGAGCGGCATAAAAGGAATTCAGATTCGTGATTAGCAACTAAAATTATACCCTCTTACAAAAAATCATCAAATTCGGAGAGGGTAACGGATAATACCTAATACCTAAAATGTTGTTTTATATCTATTCACGTTTTGACGGCACCGTTTTTGGCAAATTGTTAAATGCCTAAAAATAATCAGTCATAACATGATATATATTCTTCTGTTCTTGTTTTGCCGGCAATTTATCAGTTTGCCTGAATTGGTATCGGCATAACGAAAAATGAATTTTTTGCTCGCGTTTTGCCGGCTTTTTGCAAAATCCCTAGGAAGTTTATAAAAAGCCTGAATTTGCATTACGCCTACGACATATCCACTGATCTAAAAAATAAATGGATAAACAATCGTACGGCTCGATTGGCTAAACTTGTGCGAAAATTTAGGGTCAATATTCTATGAACAGTTGTGCAACGGAACAGCCTATAACGCCTGCGCAGTGTCTTATCTTTCGAACAACTGTTCTAAATTTGGAAATTCCTTCGTTTTCATTGGCCAGATTTTGTGCACGCACAGGACATGTATCTACTGCGCACACTCACAGCTGTTCCAGTCAGTTGTTTTTGTTTACATTATGACCTCGTATAGGGTTGCCAACCCTCCCGATTTAGGCGGGAGCCTCCCGCTTTTTTACTAAACCTCCCGCCTCCCGCGCACTTAAACAGAATGTTGAGAAAACAAAAATTTATAGTTTAAATAATAATCATAAAATGTTATATTTTAGAGTTGGCAACATTGAATTGGCAGTTGAAGGAATTTGGTTGTCAATATAAAAGAATGAGGTTAAGTTATTCTGTAAGAATGTTTTTCGACACATTTTAAAAAAACGATTTAGTATTTAGTTTTTCGTAATAAAAAACCTTATAAAAAGAAAAACCCTTCGTATTCTCGTGTTTATTGAAAAGTAAAATAAAATAAAAACAAAACAAATCAACAGGTTATGGGCCCAGGAAGCTCAAAATAAAAACAGTGTGTCGTGTGTGAAAAACAATAAAATAAAAAAAATAAAACTCCAATTAAAAACCCAATTAAAAACCTTACTGATAAAATAAAAAAGACTAAAATTAAAACATGGCCAGTGCGAGTGAAAATGAGATTGCAACCATCGAAAAATTAGTGAATGCAGAGACCTTTGAAATGTGGAACTTTCAGACCTCAGTTTTCTTTAAAGCAAGTGGGCTTTTTGCAATAGTGTCAGGTGATGAAACATATGAACTACTAACAGAAGAAAAAGATAAAAAAGGTTGGATGCAGCGAGATGCAAAAGCACAGAAAATCCTCATTTCCACAGTCGACAAAAAAGTGTTAGTGCATCTAATGAACTGTAAAACATCAGCTGAGATGTATACAAAACTTAAAGAAATATTCAAGAAAGATACAGAAGATCAGAAATGTCATTTACTGCAAGAGTTTTTCAGTTTCCAGTTTGAACGAGGCATTGATATTGCTACACATGTAAGTAAATTACAAAACTTAGCTTACAGACTAAAAACGTTGAACCAAGATGTAACTGATGAAATGTTAATGTCAAAAATATTAAGTACTCTACCAGAAAAATATAGATTTTTTAAAACAGCTTGGGAGTCGACAACACAAAATGAAAAAAAATTGACAAACTTGATTTCAAGACTTCTTGCGGAAGAAAATGCAAATAAAAACAATGAAAAAGAAAAATCAGTGGCTTTTCAGTGTTCAAATGCAGAAAAAGTTTGTCACATCTGCAAAAAACCTGGACATTTTGCACGTTATTGCAGGAATAAAAATAAAAACTATCATGAAAGTGACAGAAACTGGAAAGGTGAGAACCGAAGGGACAATTATTATCAGTCGAAACAAGAGGAAAGAAGATGTTCGATATGCAAAAAGGCAAACCACACTGAAATCAACTGTTTCTTCAGAAATAAAAACAGCAGTGAACATAAAAACCCTGATAAAAAAGTGTCATTTTTGACAGAAAATAAAAACTATGAATATAAAAATAGTAATAATAATATGTTTGTAATAGATTCCGGAAGTACCTCACATATGGTAAATGATCTTGAATTATTTGACAATTTAATAGAAAAGCAGACTGACATATGTGTTGCTAAAAAAGGTGCTCAGATTACAGCTGAAGGTTTTGGGACAATTGAAGCAAAAAACTGCATTTTGAATGAGGTTTTATATGTTCCAGAATTAAGCAAAAATTTGTTATCAGTAAGTGCCATTACTAAAAATGATGGTCAAGTAATATTTAATGATGACAAAGTTTATATAATAAAAGATAACAAAAAGATTCTAGAAGGCAAAAAAAAACGAATACAGTCTATATACAACATATTTGGAAACAAATGAGCGAACAGTTGAAGAAAGCAATTTAAGTGAAACAAAAGAACAAAAAGTGGTCAATTGGCATCGAAAGCTAGGCCACATTAACATAAAAAACATACAAAAATTGATCAACAATGAAATGGTTATCGGAATGGATATAGATAAAAAGGATTGTGAATTATTTGAAATACCATGTGAAGTTTGTTTAAAAGGAAAACAAACAAGATTTCCTTTTAATAGTGAAAGAAAAAGAGCCGAAAGACCTTTAGAGCTCATACATACAGACTTATGTGGACCAATCGATCCACCAACATGGGACAATAAAAAGTATATGTTAACTATAATGGATGACTATAGCCATTTTGTAGTCATTTATTTGCTAGAATATAAAAGTGAGACAACAGAATATGTGAAAGAATACATTGAACAAATGGAGAGAGAGAAAAATACGAAAGTGGCAAAAATCAGAAGTGACAATGGCAAAGAATATGTGAATGAAGATCTACAGAGATATTGTAGAGAAAAAGGAATAGTAATGGACTTGACAATACCACATACACCCCAACTTAACGGAAAGGCTGAAAGACTCAATCGAACCCTGATAGAGAAAGTGAGATCTTTATTATTTGATTCCAACATGGACAAAATATTTTGGGGAGAGGCTGCCAGAGTTGCTACTTATATACTAAATAGAAGTCCTACAGAATCCCTACAGCTATATAAAACTCCTATTTAAATATGGAGAGGTGACAAGCCAGATTTAAAAAGGATGCAAATTTTTGGTGTTGAAGCATACTCAAAAAATCTAGGATACCTAAAGAAACTAGATAGCCGATGTGAAAAATATGTATTTGTGGGCTATGCACCAACAGGATACCGCTTGTGGGACGAAAAGAATGAGAAAATCATAATAAGAAGAGATGTTATTTTCAAAAAACCAAAATATGACGGTGAAAACCTAAAAATTAACATTAAAATAGATAAAGATGAAGAAATACCAGAAAATCAAGGAAAGGAGAAAAATCAACATGAAAAAGAGAAAAATATACCAGAAAGAGAAGAAATAATACAAGAACAAGAAAATGATAATGAAATTCAGCATGAAAACCAAACAGAGGAACCAAAACAACATGAAAATGAGATAGAATATATATATGAAGACAGTGATGAAGAGGATTTAAACTTGGGACAAGGCACAATTACAAGACGAGGAAGACATATTAAAAAACCACAACATTTAGAAGATTATATTCTACTAACATACGAAGAAGCAATTGGAAGTGAAGAAAAGAATCATTGGAAACAAGCAATAGAAGATGAAAAAGACTCACTAGAAAGGAACCAAACTTGGGAATATATTGACAAAACAGAAGCCAATGCTAAGAAAATACTATCAAATAAATGGGTTTTTAGGATAAAAGATAACGGGACATATAAAGCAAGACTTGTGGTACGAGGATGTCAACAGCAAAAAGGACTCGATTACGAAGAAATATTTAGTCCTGTTGTAAATATCAGTTCTCTAAGAATGTTGCTAGCCGTAGCAGTACAAAAGGATTTAAACATGAAAAAATTTGATATAAAGACAGCATTCCTTTATGGTACAATTACTGAAGACATTTATATGCATATTCCTGAAGGCTATGAAAAACAAGAAGGCAAAATATGCAAGCTGAAGAAATCACTATATGGGCTTAAGCAAGCACCAATGAGATGGAATGAGTGCTTCACAAGATTTTTAAAGGAAAATAACATGGAACCTTTGAGTGTTGACCAGTGCGTTTTTAAGAATCAAAAAGGAAATCTATTTTTAGCCATTTATGTTGACGATGGTTTAGTTGTCGGAGAAAAATTAGAAGATATAGACAACCTATTGTACAAACTAGAAGAAAATTTTGAGGTGAAGAAGTTTGAAAATATTGACAATTTCTTGGGGATAAAAATAACAAAAGGTGAAAACTGGATCAAGTTAGACCAAGAGAGCTACACTCAAAGTGTGATAGAAAGATTCCAAATGGAGAATGCAAAACCAGCAAATACACCAATCACAGACTATGAAGAAAAATCTACCACTGAAGAAAAACAAGAAATAAAATTTCCTTATCGTGAGGCAGTGGGCAGTCTTTTATACCTGTCAAACAAGACTCGCCCGGATATAGCATATGCAGTTGGTTTTTGCAGCAGAAATCTGGAAAATCCATCGAAGGTAGATGTAAACAATGTAAAGCGAATTTTGAGATACTTGAATGAAACAAAAACAAATGGAATTATTTATCATCAGAATGGACAAGATGCAGTGTTAACAGCATACAGCGACAGTGACTTTGCAGGGGACAAACAGACAAGAAAAAGCACTACAGGCTATGTAGTATTCTACAGTAATGGTCCAATAAGTTGGTGTTCCAGAAAACAACCAGTGACAGCATTGAGCAGTACAGAGGCTGAATTTATTGCAGCAGCTGAAAGTGTTAAAGAGGTACTGTACTTAAAAGTTCTTTTAGAAAGCATGTTTTTGAAAAATGTAACTGTTCTTTTGAATGTAGATAATCAAAGTGCAATCAGTATCATTAAAAATGGACAATTTAACAAAAGATCAAAACATATAGATGTTAGGTACCATTTTATTCATGAAAAGGTGAAAGAAGGATTGATTAAAATAGATTATATATGTACTGAGAATAATGTTGCAGATATTTTTACAAAAGCTCTAAATTCTATTAAATTTGAAAAACATAAGAATGTATTAGTTGAATAAGAATATTTTGATTATTATTTTTTTTTGGAGTGATAACATTTTATGATCATTAGGACAAGGTGTTGAGAAAACAAAAATTTATAGTTTAAATAATAATCATAAAATGTTATATTTTAGAGTTGGCAACATTGAATTGGCAGTTGAAGGAATTTGGTTGTCAATATAAAAGAATGAGGTTAAGTTATTCTGTAAGAATGTTTTTCGACACATTTTAAAAAAACGATTTAGTATTTAGTTTTTCGTAATAAAAAACCTTATAAAAAGAAAAACCCTTCGTATTCTCGTGTTTATTGAAAAGTAAAATAAAATAAAAACAAAACAAATCAACACAGAACTCCCGCTTTTCCCAAAAATAGAAATTACATGAAATATAATTCTGAATTAGGTGTCCTATTTATTTTTGCCATAATTTTAATACTTCATTGTGAATCTGGCAACCCAACGCAACTGGGGAGCTTCGATTAACGTCAAGCGGCAGGAGCATTTTGATAATATTATTTGCATCTATCTTCATCTCCCATTCCAAACGAAGACAGAACTACTCAAGCCTCAGGGTTTGGGTTTGGACTGGGCATCTAATTTGAATTGAAGGTATGAGGTCTATTTCTGCAGAAATCACAAACCAGTTTTCTGACTGTTTTCAACCAATGAAATTCGCTCTGACTGGTTTGCGATTTCTGCAGAACAGACTTCTTGTATTGTGACGCTGACTTTAGATTGTAAGGAGGGTTTGAGCTCCAAGAATTCTCTGCCAAGCTCCACTTTATTTAACCCAGGTTCGGTTTACACGGTGCAAGTATATTTGGAGTTTTGGAAGCTGCGCACGCCTCATTTGGACGATACTAAGGCCCGTATTCATAGTCGATGCTCAAGGATGCGTTTTGGCTTTTAACTTGACGCCATATTTGCTATTCCAAACAACACGGAACGATGCTCACAACTGTCAAAAATCGGTGCTTGAGCCAAGTACCCGTCTATGAATACCGGGCCTAGATTGTGATTGTATCAACTGTTTATCCAAGTCCAGGATAGGTCCTAACATCCAAGTAAGTAGGCTGGCTGCCAACTTACTTGGTCCAGGTAATTGAGTTAGGATGGTAGGGAGACGCTATAAGTATTATTTCGTAGGGAGATAAACGGCGCACTGGGCGTGGCTAATAGTCATAACAATATGGATGCCAGGCCAGGTCCGGACTGTCTAAATTTATAAGAATTGATTATACTAAATTTTGAGCAAAAGATTTTTTTATTTTAATTGAGGACGCATATATTGGGAATGCTTTTTTCAAGTTTGGAACAGAATAATAGGAATTGACGGGATAAAAGCCAGAAACTATTCAAATAAAGAAATAGAGAAATACATTTTTGAAATACTTCCCTGTTTATTGTTATTATTTTGTCTACTAACCTGTGGTATGTTATTCCGGTCGATTTCTTTTTATCAACTGCATGCCTGCTATTGCAGCTACGAAGGGCATATGAAACCATTATTGTCTTTCACTATATTGTTCAAAATATCACACGAAAGTACAAAAGGCAAGTAAAAACCCAAAAACTTGATCAGACAACCAAGTGACAGTTCGTTATGACGTAAGGTTCGTATGAATATGGCGGACCTGGATCCGCTTTCGACCACGTGATCGCATCTCCCTACTATCCTAACTCAATGGTCATAAGTTGTCTAGTCCAGAGCCGACAAAACTCTTTCTCTTGTAATAACTAAACTGCTGGAAAATTGCTTTCGAGCAAAAGGAAAATTTCGCCACCATATGTTTGGAACCAAAATATTGACCTCTGGTTTCTATACAGGGTGACTGGTAAGTGGACGTATTCCTTTGAGGAGGTGAAAGTAGAGCCCATTTGCTAACGATTGAACATCATTTACCTCTATACTATTCTCAACGGTTTTTGAGATATTTTTTATTTTTATATTTAAAAAATTCACTTTTTTGGGAGGTAAATATTTAAAATTAACGAAATAATAAGGAACATACCTTATTTAAGTAAATGTTAACACCAATATTTGATAACATTTCCATTGTAACACTTGGTATTAAAAACACATCGAGTAATTTTTCTTCATATTGGTTACTCTTACAAATAAAACTTATTTATTTAATAATAAAACAAAAGACTAATTCTGAAATAATGTGCCTTATTCTGAAGACAATTATATCGCGAACTTTTATTAATAATTTGTACGTTTGATGTACTATGAAATTTTCGAAATTTTCAAGTATAAAGTAACCATTAGTTTGTAACTTGACAAGGAAAGTTAAGTTTAAACCGAAATAATTTAATAGTTAATATTATTTTCTCAATAATTTCCAATGCTAATATTTGTGTAAGTGTGTCAGCTTATAATTTAAAACGCGACATTTAATATGGCTTTTATTATTTTCCTTAATTTTAAATATTTACCGGACAAACGAGCAAATTTCTTGGAAATTAAAAAAGAATGAATACCTATCTCAAAAACTGTTGAGAATGGTATAGAGGTAAATGATGTTTAATCGGTAGCAAATGGGCTCTACTTTCACCTCCTCAAAGGAATACGTCTACTTACCAGTCACCCTGTATATATAGCAGTTTTTTCCACAAAAAGTCAATCTGTCAGCCTGTGAAAACGGGAGGGCGATATTTGGTCTGATTCCAAAAATATTGAGCTTGAAAGTTAGGTGAAAAAATTTCCTTGCTCGAAAGCAATTGTCCAGAAGTTTATTATTGGTAAGACAGGCAACAGCGTCGATACAATTTTTGAATTCATAAGATTTTGTTCAAATAGCACCACTGGTCTCAGAGATAATGGTCGGACCGTCCTGTTACTTTTCCTACACTCTGAATAGTATATAATAAAATGACAGACTTAGGGCGTGGCACCTCGAAAAAATTATTTTTCCCTCCCACTACCTCCCACTTTTCAATTTTGAAAATCTGGCAACCCTCTCGTAAATTAGCAGCATTAGAAGCGTTCTTTGTTTATCCATTTATTTTTGAGATCAGGTGGTCAATTTTTGACCGTTCGCAAATATAGAAACGTAGGTATGTAGATTGTTCCTAAATCTGCGAACACTCACAAGTTCTAATTTTTGGCCGTTCGCAAAGTTTCGTATAAACGGAAGCGCTGGAGGATCAAGTTGAAATTTTTTTTTTAAGTCGACCGGTCGACTTTTTAAGTCAGCCGGTCAACTTATTAAGTCGACTTATTTATGTCGACTTATTTATGTCGCCTTATTTATGTCGACTTATTTATGTCGACTTATTTATGTCGTCTTATTTATGTCAACTTATTTATGTCGACTTATTATCTGGACCGCTTGAACTTATAGGTCTGGACACAAATGACCGCACCGTATCCGCACCGAGCCCACACCAAGTTCATGCAGCAGTAACACGGCAGTGTGTCGTTCAATAAGGTAGAAACTACACATTTTCAACACACGGCTGCATGACGGTCGTACTACGAGTGCGGTCGGTAGTTTGTCACTTAGAAGTGTGTGTGGAAAACTGGAAAAAACTAAAATGTTTGCCACAGTGCCGGCCCGAGCCTACTTTTAGGATGGAGCGAGATCCTACTTTGGCGCCCCTTTTTTTTGATGAGGTCGCAATCAATATTCAACTTTGGTAATATCACTTATTATACCTCTGGCCCGATTTATTCTTCTTGAGATAAAGGATAAAGTTACTGTTATTTATCTGCAAGATAAATTCACCAACCTATAAAGGTGCGTTTAGACTTGAGCACGCACGCACTGAGCATAAGCGCATGGCATTCGCTCGTGCTCGCCACCGCCGTTTAAACCGAAGTTCCGTTTCTGACGCATGGGCTGATCCATTTTATTCGCGAACAGCGTAGTGAACTAAATGAATATCCAAGAAATTGCCGCGGCTGCATTTATTGTGTGATGATATCCTGCTTTTTTCGCGCCTAAATGATCCTAGGAGGCTCTTCATCTTTTCCTGCGTTTCATTAACATCTAGATGTTCAACATTCATTCTATTAACTAGTTGTTCCCGTGTGTCATATAGTTTGTTTTGAAATAATACTGGGGATGATTCACATCCTATAAAATGGAAGCTTTCGTATTCTTGAATCAATAATAGTGATGAATTGTTGGACCATATTCCATGATAATAATAGCAAAGAAAATAACCCCACACTAACACAATAAAATAATAAATACAAATATTTCTACGTATGGACGCACAAACCAAATTCCCGTTCAAATTGAGCACGTAAATCCCTTTGAGCATGTACCAGAGACCGACACTGGTCGGCTCGCGTTCGCAGCTATTCGCGCACAGAAAGATTCAGAGCGAGCATGCATGCACAGCCGTTTACACTGGAGCATTCGCGGTCGCTCAGTGCGTGCGTGCTCAAGTCTAAATGCACCTTTATATGTATATTGGTCAGCGAATAACTAGCCAACTAATGGCATTGCAGGTAGCGTTTTTATCCGTCATATTGCATTACCTGATAGTTTATCAGAAGGAGAATAAACCGCCCTTATATGAAAATCGAACAAGCAAAACACAAAATTTAAAGTGAATCGCTGCTCACGTACTTCTGCATTTGCAAATTTGTTTATGATCCCCATATGACAATTTTGAGCTATATCATTTTCAATGAGGATGAGAAAAGTTGCCTTCTGCTAGAGTTGACCTATAAGGTGTGTCCTAATTAACTTAAGCTCCGTTTACCTTTCGCCACAGGAATGGTTACAAAAATAATTAGGAAACGTATATTGCCAATTATTTTATGCTAAGTTCTAGAGTACTGCTTCTGGGTGACCTTTATCCCTCTAATAACTTCTTCGAACATGTATTTATCTTTCGACTCTCTCAGGGCCGGTTTTTTCACTTTTTGATAAACTGTCAGGTAATGCAATCTGACAGATGAAAAGGCAATCTGCAATCCCATTGGTCGGCGTTACCCGTTTAACAATAGAATTATAGATTGGTAAATTTATCTTGCAGAGAGTTACCAGCAAATTCACCTTGGAAATAAATAAACCGGACCTTAAACAAGCTGTGCTCAAACGTTCTAATCTTGAAATATCGTGATTATGAATGATCATGTAGAGGCGACGCCGTGCCCGCGACGCTGTGTGCGTCTCATAAAAACGTCGCGACAGGTTATTCACATAGGATTCACATATTAACTCGGTCGCAAGCAGAATATCGAAAAGCGGAGACAGGATTTAAAAATAATTTTTCTCTTTTTTTAATCACCAAGGAACGAATCGGAGGCGCCCGCCGAGGTCTGGCGCCTGGAGCGCTCGCTCAGTTCGCCTTATGGTAGGGCCGGCCCTGGTTTGCCAGCTTCACCAACAGCGAATTGGCAGCAATAGGCAGCTATTGCGTTGGACGATGCGGAAAATTAGAGAAAAATGCCAAAACGACGAAAAATTTGGGCTAGTTTCTCTTTTTGTACTGAAAAAATACTGAGAGTCCGTCCTGCAACGCATCGTGCCCGTGAAAAATTAAACCAAATTTATCTCGCATTGATATCAGTGTGGAAAATTGATTTTTCCGCAGGGCTGTAGGAAATAGCTATTTACCTAACAAGTGCGGAAAAATATTTTCCGCAAGTGTTAGGTACAATATTTTTCCTACAGGCGTAAAAATGTAAATTTTTTTTTTTTTGACATATCAGTGCGGTAAAAATTTTTCCGCACTGACAGCCGTGCGGAAAAACTTTTTCCGCACTGATATGTCAAAAAAAAAAGTTTTACCGCACCGTGCGGGAAAACTCATTTTCCGCACGCATATCAGTGCGGAAAATCGATTTTTCCGCACGGCTGTAGGAAAAAGTAATACCGATCCTGTTTTAAAGTCTCGACACACATGGCCGCACCGTATCCGTACCGTGTCCGTACCGAGACACAGTCGTGTGTCGCTGATAAATTGATACAATGATTGTACCGTCTTTTCTTATGTCGTAGTCTTCACATCCATGAACCGTGCCCGCGCCGCGCCACCGCACCTCGTCCGTACCGTGCGAGATAAGTTTGGTTTAATTTTTCACGGGCACGGTGCGTTGCAGGACGGACTCTCGGTATTTTTTCAGTACAAAAAGAGAAACTAGCCCAAATTTTTCGACGTTTTGGCATATTTCTCTAATTTTCTGCATCTTCCAACGCAATAGCTGCCTATTGCTGTTAATTCGCTGTTAGTGAAGCTGGCAAACATTTTAGCTTTTTCCAACCACACTTCCAAGTGACAAACTACTGACCGCACTCGTAGTACGAGTGTACGACCGTCATGCAGCCGTGTATTGGAAATGTGTGGTTTATACCTTATTGAACGGCACACTGCAGTGTTACTGCAAGGACTTGGTGCGGGCTCGGTGCGGATATGGTGCGGTCATTTGTGTCCAGACCTTTATAAGTTCAAGCGGTCCAGCATAAATAAGTTGACATAAATAAGTCGACATAAATAAGTCGACATAAATAAGTCGGCATAAATAAGTCGACATAAATAAGTCGACATAAATAAGTCGACATAAATAAGTCGACATAAATAAGGCGACACAAATAAGTCGACATAAATAAGTCGACTTAATAAGTCGACCGGCTGACTTAAAAAGTCGACCGGTCGACTTGAAAAAAATAATTCAACTTGATCCTCCATCGCTTCCGTAGGTATCTACTATAATATGGAAAACTTGATGAATGTGCTGGCAATTCGTAATTTTGAAAACGCAGAGATACGAAATCGACGCAACCATCGACATAACCCCCGTGATCTATTCGTAAAGCTAAATCAAAGGCAATTTATGAATATGTTTCTATTGTCGAAAGAGCTTGTGAAATATTTGGTTTAATGTTTAGAATAACCTCATATACGACCAACAGATTTAAGGTAGGCAATGAATGTTATTTATCAGGTTGTTTTGCAATATTTGTTACAATAAGTTTAATGCGGTACGACTCATAGGTCTTAATTGCGTTGAAATTTTACGCAAGCGGTAGCTATCATCCGGATTAGCTGTGGCTTGTTTTTCACATAATGTCTGTTTTTTTTTTTTAAAGATAAAAGTCAAAATGACATTATGTTGGCAATAAAATTGTCAATGCTTTGAAATTTTTTATGTAGAAAAGGCTTGTGTTGCCAACATAGTTACTAAATTTTTGACTTGGGGAATTATCTTTAAAAAAAAAAACAGACTTTACTTCTAGCAAAAAAGTTTTTTCCGGGCTATAATGCCGTGGTCTATTATAGCCCGGAAAAAACTTTTTTGCTAGATTTGACCGGCCGTGAAAGCCTTCATTCTTTATTCAGACTTTACTTCGCAAGAAGTTTATTTTAATTTTCACTGGCATTCGCAACCTTTCTCTTTTTGTTTTTTTCACTGCAAAAACACGTCAAAAATTTGTCAAACATTCTAAAATTTCCGACGATGCCAAATCAACCATACTCATTTTTACGAATTCGCATTATTCATTTGCGCACACCGGTGAAAAATGGGTCTATAATAGTATATTATGATATAAGTGTATAAGAGGGCATTTAAAGCACGCGCGACATATTTCAAAACACGACGCGCAGCGGAGTGTTTTGTGAGTCGCAAGGGCAATAACTAAAAAGAAATAATAAATAAAGTATCGCACTTTTAAAAACATCGAACACATCGATGTTTTGAACTCGATGTATCTTATACATCGATGCGTTGCTTTCCGATATCTATCGATGTCGATGCATCGATGTTTTTCCAAAAATTGCCATCCCTACTTAGGAGACATTTGATCTAAGTGGAGCTTCGAATATAACTGTTGTTTAAAGAAGTCACATTCAAAGCTCCACTTACAAAATATCCCTTAAAGGGTAGTGTGACCCTAAAATACAACTTGTCTTCAGAAAAAAATAGAGAAAAAAATTGTAAGAAGTCTTGTGAGATTTGTGAGAATCTCGTTTCACTACTCAGAATAGTAGGATAGATACGGCTACGCCTAAATAAAGTTTTGTCTATTCATCGCATGACGCCATAAACCCACGCATAAATTACAAAACCCATTTAAACGCAGCGATAGGGGTGTGAGAACGCAAAAACAATACGATGAAGTCGATAATAAAATCTGTTTTTTTTTTTAAGATAAAAGTCAAAATGACATTATGTTGGCAATACAATGTAAAATTGTCAAGCTTTCAAATTTTTTATGTAGAAAAAAAAGGCTTGTGTTGCCAACATAGTTACTAAATTTTTGACTTGGGGAATTATCTTTAAAAAAAAAACAGACTTTACATGACGCAAGCATGAGCAAACGCGCGGCCAGCGTCGGCCGGTGGACTTAGTTTATGCATATGACATCACAGTGCTGGAATGGGAACTTTATACCACGATCTCCTCGCAACGGTTTGAAAATTTGTTCATGGATTTTTTTTTGTAAAACTTTCATTTGTGGGTCACACCTCCTTTAAGTTATTTATAGCCGTGCAAATAGCCATAAGTGTTCTTGCGATCAACCATTCAAAAATGGATGCATACGGATTTTAAGCTGAAGCTTCCAACCGTTTGACCGCTAGGCAATGAACAGCACATGAACAGCTACATAGGTCATAAGTGACGTAGGTCACAAGTGACAGATAAACAATAAATTAACCGTTATTTGTCACCCAAACAGTCTAGTTTATATGTCAAGATTACCCCTAACTGGTCAATCGCTTGAAAAATTGCTTCCGACTCATGTGTGAGTGCGTACGTCAGTAGGTATTGTTAGTTTTCACTCTGAACACTGAGTTCTCGAAGACGAAGAGCAAGAAATCCATTCAGAGAACTGAAGTCGCCTTTTTTTTGTTGGTTATTTTTTGTTTTGTGCATGTTTCCTTCGTGTTTTTTCATTGATGGAATAACTAAGTACTAAAATTAAGTTGCTGTTCTTGGACCATTTGGCACATCTGTAAGTGAGCATCATAGTAACAATGTATTATTCAATTAGCAAATGTATGAAATGTTCTTGGGCGTTCTGTACTGTAGCTTGACCTTGCCATATATTTTCTTCTTTCAAAATTGAAATCTAATCCTTAATTAGCATACATTTTGTTGATCGTAAACTAAAGGCAGAGCACTAATGTGTTTTCCAAAGCATGCGCGTTTTTTTTTCCATTCGGACTTTGACAATGTTATTGAATTGAAAATTTGGAATGAAGGTTCTTAACGTGGTCTTGGAGTAAAGTTTCAAGACCGTGACACACCCAGGATATTACTACTACAGGACTGCTTATCGACCTCGATTTTTGGAAATCAAGGTCATATAGTGTAGCACTGTTGCCGACGTCATCAGCTGTTTGCGCCAACGGTCTAAGTCTTAGTTTGAAATATAAATTTATGATATAAGCCTCTACGTACTAAGGAAATTTTATGTATGTTCAGATCGATTTTGTTTTGTGATATACTAGCTACTACTTTGTTACTTCGATCAATAATAACTCTAACGTGGACAAAAGTTGCCGCTAACCTAAAAATCTCCCTACTCTACGAAATTTCTTCATCTACCCAGGGTTTGTGATAGTGGTAGAGCTAAGAGCTAGTAATAGTAGCTTCTAATATAGTCTGTTCAAAAAAAAATCATACGAACAACTTTATATGTTACAATCTAAGAGAATAAATCATGCTATCCAGATTTTCTTCGGCATGATGGTACATTAGGCCTATTTTCATATTGTAGTTGTAGTGATTACTAATCTTCTAGTCTCTTCATCAGGTTTTATTATTTTTCAGGATATCATTTCAAAATGAGTTCGAACAACATGAAAAAATCATCTGAAGAAATACTAGAAAGCCACAAGAAATGTCGCAAATATGATCCTACAAAATCATCTCCATCGTCGTCTCCCATTAAAAAGCAAGTCGTCTGGAGTCCAATGGAAACTACTCCTGAACGCAAAAAACTGAAATGCAATGATTGCGTTATTGAGCCAACCTCGGTACCATCTACAACTATAAGACTCTGCACTAGTGATGAGGATGTAGAAGTCTTAGTTTTTGAGTCATCAACCAGTTCCAGTCAGTCCAATGTTAACATTATAGAAGCCAGTTCAACAACAACCTCATCTAAGAATGACTTAATAAGTACCTCAACTCGCAGCTCATCCATTAACTTAGCCATTGAGGAGTTCCAAAGTACGCTAAGTTATCTAAAAAATAAAATTGGATTACCTGGCGCGGAGTCGACACCCGATGTCGATGTTATTGGAAATAAAGCTGTGAAAGGTCACCGAGATACGAGCTTGGAACCAACTACTTCTAAGCAAAACAGTGACGCTACCATTTGCAGCTCTGTGATAAGTGACTCGTTTATTTCAGACGACAGCAAATTATCACCATTAATACAATCATCCTCTACCAAACACTCATCGTCTTTGAAACAGTCATCACAATCAAAACAATCATCACCAAGTCCTTCCAAAATGCGAAAGATGGAAATCACAACACAGAAAGTGGAACCCCGAACCGTAGAACTAACCATATCAATGCCATTTAATGTCAATTGTGAAGCTTTGGAGCCAAATGAAAATAAATCCCCAGTAGCTGTTCAGGCTGAAACTAAATTGAAACATGACCCTGAGAAAAAATCACATCATGGCAAAGTATCTGGAAATAAATCTAGCAGTTTTAAATCTTTGAGAATGGTTTCGGGTTTGGAAAATTTTGAACCACATAAACTCGAAGCTAAAACTTCAGCATTGACTGAAGAAGGAAAAAAAGATTCACCAGCACAACTAGCATCAGAATCCAACGACTTATTAACCACTGAACAGTTTGACAAGTACTTGAAAAAACTCCATGACCTTTTCAAAACTGAAAAGATAAAGCCGACAGTAAAGAAAAAATATATGAAAAGTCTTTTTGCAGAAGAATTGTCCGACAAATCTAGTACCGCATCTAATCCAATACCCAATGTATCTTCAAATACAGAGATGAAGAATCGGAGTAAAAATAGTTTACTTACAGAATCAAATTTTCAAAAACAGCCCAGAGTACTTGAACAAAAATTGACGAGGAAAAAAGATATAAATAAAATTAAATCCAAATTACCAACAGCTAGTGTGCAGCTTCACGCTAAAGAAAAATCTTTGAGCTTTGAAGCCACTGATGGCAGAAAAGAGGATGAAACTCCAAAAATATTTGGGAGTAACTCCAAAGAAACCTATGTTCTAGCTTCATCAGGCAGCAATGGGTCCCTGGAACAAGAATCAGGTTGTTCATTAAAACTTAGTGAAAACGAACAAAACTATGAATTGAGTTGGGTTGAAAACAGGATAAATCATCTTCACAAGTTGAAAAACAAATTTGAAAAACGAAATAAACAACGGACATCAAATACAAATGTTTATAATATAGTCAAAACCGACGGATCTTCCGAGAGAACTTATGTTATTACGACTAATGTAGACGTTCAAGCAGATGAAAGTATCAATAATTACATTCTTGATGGTAAAGAATACGTAATATCGCATTCTCAAAAATTGTCAAGTGACAGCGATCAAGCTATTGCAGCCGAAACTGTTCCATCCGATGATATGGGTTGCATTCGTCCTTCTAAAAAAACTTTACAGTCAAAGCTGTCATCTTTGTGTACGGAATCTAATTTGTGTTTGCATTGCCGGCAGTTCGTTTGCGTTTGTCATCTGAAAATAAATGAACCTGCAACATCTTCCAATAAATGTATTCACATGAAAGCAAAACAGCTAGTTGCTTCCAAGAAAGAATCAAGTGAAAGTGTATCCTCAGATTATGACTCATTGAATGGTGAGTATGAATGTCCATGCGAGCAATCTTTAACTACAGAAATTTTGCAAGATGAAATCTTACAAACATCCAAAAGTGATTCCGCATCCAAAGAGCGTTTACCGATCGCGGTTGTAAGAACTCTTCGAAAATCAACACAAACTGATAAACTTTCTTCTTCAAGAGTTTCAAGTGAAGAACAAATAAAAAAAATTGTTAATATTGTTCTGACTGAATTCGGAGATAAGAAAAATGGGCGAGAAAAATCACCTGAGAAGTCGTCTAGCACACAAGCAATTAAAATATCCGATGTTGCTTTACAAGCTAGTAAAGATGTTTTGTGTAAGAATTCTCAAATTGAAACTGATGAATCTTTGTCTACGTGGGCTTTAAAAGATTCATTACCGAAACTAGAGGAAAACGAAAAGTTACCCGACAAATCATCTTCAATGAAGCCTGAAAATAAAATAAACGATATGGGGAATAATCATAGATGTTCTACTGAAAATTTGCCTAAAGATCAATCTTCCCTTTTAAAAGTAACAAGGCAAGATTTGAATAGTTTAGGAGAAATATCAGAATTTGACGACGATGAAGCTGAAAGTACTTTTCTCTCATTGAAAGGCAATCCTTCTATTGTAAATACATTTGAAGAACAACCTAAACTACATAGAACTACTCAAACTCAAATTAGCGTCAATACTGGAACGACGCAAACTCATGAAAGCGACAATAATACTGGTGTTTGTGTTTGCTTAAAAAATGGTTGTACATCACAAAACCCGTCAATTTCACCAAAACTCAACCAAGATTTAGCCAAAATGTCGAACCAGCTTAAGAAAATCGACGCTGGAGTTGAACACAGTCCAGCAACTCGTGAAAAATCATCAGATGTAGGAGAAATTGTACTACTGAAAGACCCCAACACTGCATATCGAGCTATTGACGTACAAGTTAATCCAAATATTTCCACCGCTACAGCTCATACTTCGATTGAGAAATTGATGAAAGATGGACATGCAAATACTGATTCCAAAAAATACGTAGCACGCAGCCTACAAGCATCTCCAGGTGTTCATTCATCTTCAGCTCAGTCATTAGATAAATTGACAAAAGATAAAAATGAGAACACTGATCTTCAGTTTGTTGAGCCGATAAAAGATCCAAGAACATATAGAGATATATCTGCAAATTTTCATGTACCTACATTTCACAGCTCGGACAAATTGATAATGGATAGCAATAAAAACAATGATTCAAGAGAAAACAACTACACATATCGAAATGCTAGCGTACAAGCATCTCCAAGCTACCATACTGCTGCAGCTCAGACTTCGATTGAAAAACTGATGAAAGATGGACATGCAAATGCTGATTCCAAAAACTACGTAGAAAGCAGCCTACAAACATCTCCAGTTTTTCATTCATCTCCAGCTCAGACATTAGATAAATTAAAAAAAGATAAAAATGAGAACACTGATCTTCAGTTTGTTGAGCCTATAAAAGATCCCAAAACATATAGAGATATCGGCGTACAAGTATGTGCAAGTTTTCAAGTACCTACAGCTGAGAGCAAATCTCCTCTAATAGACACCAACACTTATCGAAATGCTAGCGTACAAGCATCTTCAAGCTACCATACTGCTGAAACTCAGACTTCAATTGAGAAATTGATGAAAGATGGACATACAAATACTGATTCAAAAAACTACGCAGAAAGCAGCCTACAAACATCTCCAGTCTTTCATTCATCTTCAGCTCAGACAGATAAATTAAAACAAGATAAAAATGAGAACACTGATCTTCAGTTTGTTGAGCCTATAAAAGATTCCAAAACATATAGAGATATCGGCGTACAAGTATCTGTAAGTTTTCATGTGCCTACAGTTCAGAGCTCAGACAAATTGAAAATGGATAGAAATAAAAATAATAACTCAAGTAAAACACGTCTAATAGACAACTATACATATCAAAATGCTGGCGTACAAACATCTCCAAGCTACCGTAATGCTGCAGCTCAGACTTTAGGTGATGTGGAAAAAAATAACAAAAACACTCATCCCAAAGATACTGAACCTTTGAAAGATCCCAATACATATAAAGATATCGCTGTCCAAGTATCTTCAAGCTTTCATTCGCATATAGCGCAGAAAAAAGATAAAAATGAAAACACACACACACGATATCGAAATGTTGGTGTACAAGCATCTAGAGCTTCACATTTAGCTGCAGCTCAGACTTTAGATGAAGTGAAAAAAAATAAAAGCTTTAATTTTAATGAAGCCCAGCCTTTGAGAGATCCCCACACATACAGAGATTTTGGTGTGCAAGTATCTGAAAGCTTCCATACACCCATTGAATTAAATATGGATGAATCTGAACATAAAAACTCCAGTATAGCGACAGAAGAAACGTGTCCCAAATGTAAACAATGCAAACGTAAGAAAAAACATCGTAATTCTAAAAAGCCGACGTCTGATAGCACAATTACCACAATAACAACATCCTTATCAGATTCAACTACCAAATCAACTTTTCATATAACTTGCAGTTGTTGCAAACAAAAAGCCTTTTTATCTGAAATTAACTACATGCAAAATGGCAATAACCTCTGGGCAGTTTGTAGCCGATGTTTTCATAACCGTCGGTTATATTGCGGCTATAATTGCAGGTCAGTGTGCCGGTGTTGGAGCTATTGGCAGAATACTAGCAGAAATTATTATAGCCCATGCTGTAATAATATGGATATGTCCACTTCTACACGAAAAGTTCAAGGGGTAGCCTATACTGTAACCTTGCTCCATAATGATGCTTCTAAGCTACAGGAATATTCAGCAAGTAGCTTGGAAGATGTTATCAAAGTACAAAAAGGCTGGACTCCGAGTCATTTGAAATATTTGAAAAATCTGGAGAACAACGATCAAAGACTAACAGAGAATATCGAAAATGAAGACACAAAAAATAAAACAAAATCACAAACAGCAAAAAATAAATACGTTGAAAATAATGATGAAATGCAACCAAGTAAATCTAAGAATATCCCAAACGCTGATAATAAGCATAAAAATGATAGATTCCTAAAAAATAAACAGAAAAAATCGAAAACTAAAACATCAAAGACAGATACTGAAACTGAGAACACTAAGTATGAATATGAGATAAATGAAAATGAAGATCAAAATGAAAGTAGTGAAGTTCAATCAGTTCAGTACACTCTGATGGACTACCTTACCCAGAATCGACCAGAATTTATTTCAGCTGCCGAGTATAGACGACAAATGCTTTTGAAATCGCAGCAATCAAGGGAGGAGCAAAAAGAAGCCAAAAAACTCAATTTTCTGAAAAACAACTCGAAACAGTCAAATAAGGGAAAGTTTAAACTGTTTACAGAGCAAGAAATGCGAAATATAAATAAGAAAAACTATTACAAGCTGCCTGAAGTTCGAGGAAAGATAATAAACCAAAGAGAGAATAATTTGAGACAGGCTGACAGACTCATGAGTAATTTGTTAGCTAAAAAAATACAAAAATCAGTGTTGAATGGGAAAGGACGGTTTCCTATAGACCAATCCCTGACCAGTTTATGAAAAAAGAAAACATAAATATGCAGTTATATTTTGTACTAGATATTATATTTTTTTAGTTTAATAAAGGATTGAGTAATGTTTATTGAGAAAATGTGTTTACAATAATTGCACCTAAATAATTATTGTCTTTAAATCAATTGTGAGATCTCTGCGAATATCCACGGAAGGGCTGCCGCGGTACTGGTACTGACAGTGTCTTGTAGCCTGGCAAAAGCCTTAAACTGTGTGTCACATGAGGTTGCCACGCTTTTTCGGTGATTAGAAAGTTTAGAAAGGAAGGAAAGAAAAAAAATTAAATAAAAATAAAAATGAAAATAAAAATAAAAATGAAAATAAAAGGAAATTGAGGATACTTGAGATTGCAGGACTGAAGGTTTAAGTGCGTGCAAATTATGCCCTTGCTCAGAATTAAACAATTCGAAGAGTTGGGGTGGGTTTTATTTTTGGGCGCCACCGACTCTGGACAGATGAGTCGGACTCTCCAGGATGTTATCTAGCTCTAGGTCCTTACAATTCAAATAAAAAAATAAAATAAAAAATAATATTCAAGAAAAGCTAAGGCTGTGTGCATGAAACCAAATAAAAGTCAATATAGTGAATATAGTTCAAGTGCTATAGTCTGTTTATTTACCAATTGTGTCCACAATGAACAATATATAATATGAATTGAGACGATATTAGATTAAAATCATTAGCCTTCACAAGAACTAGTAACAAATCAAAATAGAATTCAAATATTGAAAATTAAAAAATTTACAGGATCTGCAATTGCTGTAATTGTTGAAATTTTATAGAGAGAAAATGTTAACAAATTTAAAGCAATTTCGAATAGAAAACTGAAAATGGGTAAGAATTAGTTAGGCAATTTTGGCTTGTTACAACTCCCCCTCTCCTACGATACTAGGGAAAGTTAGAAAGAAACTTTTCCGACGATAATCTAAGCAAACTCGAGAACTAAGATAATATAAAGAATGTAAAATATATGTATTTATAATTTAAACTTAAATGAATTCAAAATGAATCAAGATACAACAATTAAAAGGTAGATATTAAGAAAGGTACCTAGTTGTATCCCTCCAGAACGAACATCCGCTTAATTTGCCTTGAAAAACACAACGGTAAGATAACCAAAGTCAATGAAGCTAAAGGTAAAGGCAAAAATAAGCAAAGTCGTGAAGGAAAGAAAAGTAGAAGTAAAGGAAAGAAAAGAAGTTCTCGAAGCGTTGGCTGTCCCGCGACAGACAGACAACACTAGGCAACCCTCTCGCTGTATCCAGCGTAGGCGGAAAAATTCTAGAGCATTTTTTTTTTGGAATTTTTAATTTTGTTTTGTTGCAGTTGTTAGGTGAACTTTTAGCCAGCGTTGCGTTACCACCTATCAGGTAATGTGGAACCTCTTGCACTGGCCTTACACCAGACAGCAGCAAGAGAATCCCCCGAAGCTCTCCAGCACGAAACAACCAAAGAGTGGGTTGAAGAAAAAGACAAGAGAGTACAGATTGAAATTTAACCAAGAGACCCACCAAACAATCGGAGCATGTTATAGCACAGCCAGGCATCGCAAGTTCTAGAATAATATTAGTACCTACTGCTAGACTTAGCAAGTAAGGAAGTACTGCCAACTTGAAAGATACATCCCCTACAGCGGGTCCCAGGATCTATGATCTTCTTGACGGACATAGGTACGTAACATGATCTTGATTACACGATTGTGACGTTCGGTGGGATTCGCATGAGGATTGTAATTGGCTGTATAGAAAATGTGGGTCCTGTATCGTTGACATAAGGCCTGGAATTCTTTGAATTTCATCTGAACGCCATTATCACAGGTCAGAAATTTGGGTGCACCATAAAGGAGGAAGAAATTTTCAACTTGTTCCACCTCAGACTTTGCCTTAGCGGCTCAATATGAGTATAAGAAAACTGATTTGCTAAAGTAGTCGGAAATCCCAAGAATGTAACAATGTCCCCTCTTGGAACGAGGTAAAGGACCTATATAGTCAAGGCTAATAGATTGGAATGGTTCAGTGATTTCGGGTCGATCACCCATTAAACCCGCTGGAGGTTTTTGCTCTACCTTGTTCCGAGCACAAGAAATACAAGATTTCACATAACGGGACAAATCAGCCTTCATTTTTGGCCAGTAGTATTTCTGGATAATACTATCAAAAGTCTTATAAACACCTACATGACCTGAGTTTGGAACGTCATGACAACGCTGAAGAATACATTTTCGCTGGTCTTTAGGGACTACAACTTTCCAATCACCTGAAGGAGAAGACAATTCAGGAATGGAAGGTTTCACAAATGTATAAAGATTACCATTTTGAGTACGCCATAGAGGAAACTTTAGGGGTTTGTGGTCGACCTTTTCAAGCATTCCCAAAAACCATTTGTCACTTGTTGATGTAGGGGTGTAAGATGGAGGAGTAAAATTGAAAACGGAATCAACAGCTATAGGTACCGCTCGAGAAAGAAAATTGGGAACTATATGGTCTTTACCTTTCCGGTGGAAAAGTTAAAAATAGAACTGTTGGAGGCGTAATGGCCAACGTGCAAGACGACCTTGTGGATCCTTTAAACGATGAAGCCATAACAAGGATGCGTGATCAGTGATAACGATAAAATGGATGTGTTCTAAATAGTGACGCAACTTCTCAACAGCCCAAATGACAGCAAGACATTCCTTCTCTGTGACAGTCAGTTTCATCTCTTGCCTGGTTAAAGATCTTGACAGATAGCAAACCCTCCTCGTGTTGTTGAGTTAAAACAGCTCCCATCAGCCTATAGTTAGAGGCATCGGTTTGTAAATAAAACATCCTGTCGAAATCAGGTGCAGTTAGAATTGGAGCAGTGACTAAACATTCTTTGAGTAATGTTAAAGATTTCTGGCAATCTGGAGTTCAGGTAAATGTAACGTTCTTTTTAGTTAAATTAAGAATGGGTGCTAATACCGAAGAAAATTCTGGGACAAAACGCCGATACCAGGAAGCAGTTCCCACAAATCTGCGAACTTCATTGATGTTTTTCGGTGGTGGAATTGTTGACTAGAGCCTCAACCTTTTCTGAATCAGGGCGTAACCCTTTTTTATCAACCAGATAGCCCAGGTATTTTAATTCTGGCTTGCAGAAGTGACATTTCTTTAACGAAATAATGAGTTCGGCCTGACGCAAGCGGTCGAATACAACCTCCAAAAGTCGCAAATATTCTGAAAAGGAGTTAGAAATTATCACCACGTCATCAATGTAGCACATGACATTTGGTTTGAGTTCTGGACCAAGGATAGTGTAAATGATTATCTGCCAGGTTGCAGGATCATTAGATAAGCCGAATGGTAACCGACAGAATTGGAAGAGTCCTCTGCCACGGACAGTAAATGCAGTGTACTCCTCGGAAGATGTACTCAAAGGGACCCGCCAAACTGCTGACTTAATACTGATGGAGCTGATATATCGAGTGTCCCTTAACCGATCTAAAATGGTTGAAATATATGCAAAATCTGAAGGATCCATCCTTTTTCCGAGCAAGGCACACAGGACCAAGGACTACTAGAACGCTCAATGACTCCTAACTTCAACATTTCCTCAACTTCGTCATCTATAAGTTTTATGGGTCTTGTACCAGGATGTATAATGATTTCATGCTCAACTACCTTGCAGCAACCGAGTTCAGTACCCATCACTGCAATTTTCTGCTCTACCAGGGTATCTAAAGCAGATCGTTCTGACGGAGTCAAATTGTCTCTATCTTGGATAGATAAAATATCAGTCTCACCAGCAGACTCAGAAAAATGCCAAACATCTTGTCTAAGAGCTGTGATAATTTTCATGGTTTTCCGGAAGTCTATTCCAAGAATAATTTTATGTGAAAATTCAGGAAGTACGATAACATCAATAATGTGAGTTTTTCCATTAAGATTATCGGTGTCTGAATGTAACCTATACTTGTGCAAGTTTGGCCATTAGCCGCAGTGCAAAAATTTTGTTGTTTTACCAACTTCAAACCTAAGCTCAAAAGAGTGTCATATCCAGGCAACCCAACCAGAGTACGACTAGCACCTGAGTCAAGTAGGTAGACCTAACATAGGATATCCCAATATTTCAATTTCAAGGTATGGACGCTGATCACCTTGCGCATGTGATACAATGTAGTCAAGAAGGAGCCTATTACCAAAATCATCAAGGTTATTGGTCGCTGGGGTGTGTAGGAAAGAAATCTAGCGACCTAATGATTTCCCCTGGGACCGTTTCCCGAGTTACCACATTTAGGACAATTCCTAACTGTGAGGTTAGGATAACCACATCGATAGCAATAGGTTTAGGGTTAGGACAATCTCTGTTAAAATGACCGGATTTCTGGCAATTCCAACAAATTAAATTGGGTGAATTACTTGGTGGTCTTGATCTTTGAGGACCCTTGTTGGGTAAATCTACTTTGTCAATTCCAAAGGAATCTGCATCGTTGCCTGGGTTAGGTTGGCCGACCCCAACAAAAGCCATATCGGGTTCTACAAATTGTTGACGTTTTCTGGAAGGTGGAACATAATGTTCAACTCTATATTTCTTTGTCTCCAGCTTAAGACATTCAAGTTCTAATTCTTCGAGTGAGTTAACAACTGGGAATTGAGTTGTGTAGAAAGGTGATAAATTCCGAGACAAAATATCCAATTGGGTATCAAGAGTCAATCCATCGTAACGTCTAAACAAGGCCTCCATACAAGACAGGTAGTCTACAATACTTTCTGAGGTATCTTGGTTTCGCACTAAAATCTCACTAAAAAGTCTAGCACGATAATCAGGTGGTTCAAAGTGAAGACGAAGCAACTCACACAAGGTTTTCCACGTATCAAATCTGTCACGGTTTGCTCTATACCAATTTAGAGCTTTGCCTGAAAATAAGTCTATGGCACAACCAAAGAATGGGTTTTCCGTGACATGACGAGATTTACTCAATTTGGCCACTTTCTCCAGGAAATTATGGACAGAAAATTCGTGGCCGCCAGAAAATTTGAGATTCCACTTCTCCAGATATGGAAATTTAGAATTATTTGGAAAAATTTGTACTTGTGGAGTGAATCGGTTGATGGAGTTATGTACCGGAGAAGATACATGAGATTCGTCAACATCGAGCTGTCGACTAAGTTCAGGATCAGCTTTAACAACAGTCTCCAAATGATCCAAAGCAGCCAAAACGTCATTGAGGAGTTCAGTCTTTTCAGACCGTTCTTCCGTTGACAAAATAGAGTCAGGAATTCGTTTTACCCGCTCAAGCAAATGAACTAATCGTGACTGTGTAGATATTTGTTTTGACTTGCCTCACCTGATATGGTGGGAATAATATTATTTGCTAGCTTCGTCAAGGAATTGCCTAATTTGAACTTTTTCATCACTGAAATTAAGGAAATATGGGGCAAAAGAACATGCGCCAGACTTTAATAATAACAATAAAGATAATTGGCTATTATACACAGGGGTTCGAACTATCTGTTAGGTACTCATAAATAATAAAATAAAAATAATTAAACATAGAAATTGAAATTTGATTCTATGCACTTAAAACAGCCAAAAGAAAATGAATAAAAATAGTCTTTTGAAGAAACGGGCGGCCCCACGTTAGGCGCCAATTGATTTGCCACGCTTTTTCGGTGATTAAAAAATTTAGAAAGGAAGGAAAGAAAAACAAAATGAAAAAAAAAAAATAATAATTAAAATGAAAATAAAAATAAAATTAAATTGCCCAAATTATGCCCTAGCTCAGAATTAAACAATTCGGAGAGTAGGTGTTGGTTTTATTTTTGGGCGCCACCGACTCTGGACAGATGAGTCGGAATTAGTTAGGCAATTTTGGCTTGTTACAGGTTACTGCTACGAAAGCTTGAACCTTATGGCTTTAGGGGATGTATTAAAAAATTGGATCAAATCCTATCTAGCAAACAAAAGCCAGCGAAGGTCCTTTTTTGCGACAGTGTTTTAGAGCTGGGTAAAGCCCTCAGTAAAAGGGCTTGAAGCACTAAGCTCTAAGCCATTTATCAAAGTGCTTCAATTTCAAGCCCTCAAAGTGATTAGAAAAATGCTTGAGGCACATCAAAAGTGCTTGGGGTACCTTAAAAAGGGCTTTCAACCTCTTTAAATGTGCTTGAAGTTCTTTAAATGTGCTTCAAGTTCTTTAAATGTGCTTGAAGCTCTTTAAATGTGCGTAAAGCACTTTGAATTTGTAATAAAATTCTCAAAGTGGCATAAGCTTACCGCGTACACTCATCAGTTGAATTAGTATAATAAAGATGAACTTTAAATTTCACAGAGTAGCAGAACTGGACTAGTTTGAGCTAATTAGTGGAATAATTGGTAAGACAATTGGTGTAATAATTTGAGTTAATTAGTAGGAACAATCAGTGAATTTTGAACGGAAATATAGTGACTTCATTATCGGATTTGAAATCGGAAATCAAGCTTTAGAAAATTCTATAAGCTTCTATAGACTTCTATTCGAAAACCGTAAGTGATTGAAGAATAGTGACTTTATTACTGGCTTCGACATACGATACACCACAGAAAACAACCGAAATGGTTCAAGTTAATCAAATGATGGCGAACTTTATGAAAAATATGAACAAGAGATAATACCTTCCTTATTTAATTAATGGACCATAAACAATTTGAACTAAAAAAAAATTAAAGACAAATGAAGCAAAAGAGAGTATTTTCTCAATTTAAAGATTTAGTTCCAAATCTGACACTTTAATGGAATTGAAATTAAAAATAAACACCTCTTTGGAGGGCTTTTACTAAAACACCGGGCGGCAGATGAACTAGAGGATGAGAAACGGATCGAGAACTCGTTGAGACTTTTGCGAATTAAATTTCCGGCGATAACTAGTAGTAAAAACTAGTGGCGAATTGGCGATAACTAGTAGTTTAAACTAGTGGCGAATTGGCGACAACTAAAAGTTAACTGTCCTCAATATCTGCTTAAATAAGCGACAGGAACCATCCTCTGGGTACCACTTAGAAGCCCATTGACTACCCCTTAGTACCGGGCTTGCGAGAGTCAACAAAGTCGAACCCTCTTATCTTCCAGCGATTCGCTGAAAGTACCCTCTGACTTTTGTTTTTTTTCTTATTGGATCTCAAGTTTATTCAACCTTCGTTAGTTACATGTGGTCAAATTATTAATTGAACCTTTTCTAATTACCTATGCTTACTATTCTTATTTCCTAATTTCTAACCTAGTCGCGTAAATAAAATAAAAGTACCCTAATTTCTAACCTTATTATCAAAGGTGTGAAATGAACTAAACTATCCATTAATTCAATAATAAAATAATTGAGTAATCACTTCTATCTTAACCTACTTATATCTTAATTATAACTAAGCATATGACTATCTTACAACTTTACAGTTAACATTTCACCCAAGTAATAACCCTTGATAATTATATTGTTACACAATTTATTATTGTATCTTTAAAATCCAGCTCATGCAATCATTGTTTCGCTTCACACACACATGCTTCGATTATAAAGTGTGTTCATCTAGGAAAACATACATTTTGCCTTATATTTGTCAATTTCGGGTTACAGCAATAATAATCTTGAAGCCATAAAATTCGATACTTTTCTGACTTTCAAGTGATTTTTACCCTCGAACAGATTAGGTCGTTCGCAAAACTCCATATGTATTTGTAAATCCAATTAGAATCACATTTTAACTATCTATACAAATCAAGCTTTTCCCACGAAAGATAAACTTGAACCAAGATTATGAATTCACCATTGATTTTGTTACAACGCAGCCTTGCCTTAGACTCCATAATTGACTGGGCAAAATTATGGAAAATTAAAATTAACATCGATAAGACCCAAGCCGTCCTGATCTCCAACAAACGTGACAAGCATATTGACATTCTGATACTAGACGATTCCGAAATTACATGGACAAATCAAATTAAATATCTAGGACTATTACTGGACAGTAAACTTTCTTGGACCCCCCACATTTATCATAAACTGAATAAATGCAACATATTAGTGGGATTGCTTTATCCATTACTTAACAAGGACAGTAAACTAACTCTAAAAAACAAACTATTACTATACAAACAAGTTATCCGACCTACATTACTTTACGGTGCAACAGTTTTTTCACAGACAACACGTCAAAATAAAAAGAAACTGCAGGTGTTTCAAAACAAGGTAATCCGCAGGATGGTCGGCGCTCCGTGGTATGTCCGCAATGCGGACCTACATACAGACCTGAGCGTTGATACCATCCAGGAGTACCTTGTTGAGAAACATACGCGGTTTCTTGACAAAGTAACTAACCATACAAATGACATAATTAAATCTTTATTTGACGATAACTATACTATTTACCCCGACAGAATTATGTTCATAAATTTAAGAGCTCCACTTCTCTTCTAGTGAATAAAATCCCCTTCCCTCCTTTACCTTCCTTCCTATCCTTTCCCCACTCCCCTCCCTTTCCCTGAACAAAAATTAACTGAAAACACAACACATGGCAGTAAGTAGACTCACCCAAAATTGCGTAAGAGTGCTGCCGCACGAACGCAGTGTTAAACTCAAAAGAAGAAGAAGAAGCCTTGCCTTAGATCTATTCAATGGACCTATTAAGGCCGTTTTACAGCTTGCAAGAAAACTTGAATGCAATTTTTTGCATGCAAAAAATTGCATTTCTGGCACGTCGTTTTACACCTTTGAATGTAAAACTACAGGAAGGAGCGTTTCCTATCTGCCACTACAGACAACGCAGGGACGGAAACGGCCATTTTGAGCCTCTAAATATGGACTCATCATTTGTTTTGTTGGTTCGCTGTGTCCTCATTCAAGTGGAGGTTTAATGGATTTTAGCGGTTTTAAGTGATAATAAGCACTAGTATTAGTGCGAAAAGAGTGAGTCATAATATTGACAATCATATTTAAATAAATATACGCGACTGCCAAACCGGAAACACTAGTCGGCCATATGCAACCTCCACATTTTCTGGTCGCGCAGATTCGAGGTTATGCTCCTTCCTGTAGTTTTATATTCAAAGTTTTACACCTTGCAATTTGACTTGTTTTCTTTCTAACCTTAACCATACTTTTTTGTTTCTAAGGTTGTGTTATTGTTGTTGTTGTTGTTGTGAAAAGAGTAATTATAAGTCGATATAAAAGGAAGAAAGCAATAGCAGCCACTTTAAGCATCATATTTGCTGAAAATTCCCCAGCTTGCGCGAAAACCTTCAAGAAAAATGGCACCAAACCGATTGCATGCAATGCCATTCAAGTTTCAAGAATCTTGCAGAAAACAATCAGTTGACTCACATCTGCGCATGCCCTCGTTCAAGTTTCTTGCAAATTGCAGATAGAATCGCAAGCTGTAAAACGGCCTTTAGACACTATTCAGACAGTTTCCCGGCAAAACTATAGTCTGCTTATTGATACGGATACGTGATCAACACCAAAGGCAGCTTTACCAGGTGCATCTTAGAACAAGAACAAGTCAACAAAAAGCTACTTGATATTCGTCGTCTGGTTAATTTGGCATACCCGGAAGCAGCAGCAGAAATGCGCGAACAACTAATAACTAGCCAAAAAAGTTCATAAATGGAATTAGGGATATGTACGTAGGTACAGAGAATCCTGCTCATAAACAATCCATCAAGTAGCGGCGAAGCATTAATTAAGGCCCTAGAAATCGAGACGGCCTTTAAGATATCCGAAGCAGAGATTAGAGCTGTGTCAATTCGTGCAGAAAAAGATCCAATGGGAGAAATTGAAGCCACCATACTTATAAAGTTTGTCTTCTTTTTTCTGGTTGAAATGTTGATCAAATTTCCAATAGTAATATAACTAGTGCATAAAATATTTCCGGAAATTTTTGAAAATTTTGTCTGAAGCCAATTTTTTAACAAAATCATGAGTGCATTTTTTCTTTGGCGCTATGCACGAATGGTTTTGTTTAAAAAAATTGGCTGAAGACGAAATTTTTCAAAATTTCCTTCAGGAAATATTTTATGCACGTGTTATATTTTGATAGGAAATTGCCCGAGTTTGAAGTTTATTTATTATACGTTGTGTCGGATATTTTAATTATGGTGATGTGTTCTGTGATGGTGATTGTTATTGATCTCTCCCATTTAAATTGCGTTTGTCAAAAATATACACTTTGACAGATTTCTGACATCAATGCGTTTTAAATGGAAAAGCTGGTCTCAATGCCAAAAATGACAACCTAAAGGTGGGTTTCCGACAGACGCCGCGCGGCATTGTCGCATTGGAAATTGCACCCGGAAATATCCCGCTCACCAGGGATATTTCCACTTGTCAATTTTTGAAAATTACGAGGTAAATTTCCAGTTAAATATGCACAAGGGAAATTTCCAGTTAAATATGCACAAGGGAAATTTCCAGTAGTAATATAACTAGTGCATAAAATATTTCCGGAAATTTTTGAAAATTTTGTCTGAAGCCAATTTTTTAACAAAATCATGAGTGCATAGCGCCTGAAAAAATCCCGAACCCGAAGGGTGAGGGATTTTTTCTTTGGCGCTATGCACGAATGGTTTTGTTTAAAAAAATTGGCTAAAGACGAAATTTTTTAAAATTTCCCTTAGGAAATATTGTATGCACGTGTTATATTTTGATAGGAAATTTCCCGAGTTTGAAACTTATTTACTGCATTGTGTCGAATTCTTTTATTGATGCTGATTGCTATTGATCTTTCCCATATAAACTGCTTTTGTCAAAAATATACACTTTGACAGATTTCTGACATTGATCAATGCGTTTTAAATGGAAAAACGGGCATCAATGTCAAAAATTACAATTCTGTAAATTTTCCCCGGGATATTTCCAAAAATTTCCACTCATTAATTTTGACAATTTGTATGCAAAATTTCCAGTGTAATTTGCACAAGGGAAATTTTCAATTTAATACCTCAATGATGCAATTTTGTTGTTTTCATCATCAGTAAATTCTCATACCTCCTTCGCCTATGAGAGTCAACAGCTGCGCAAACTGCGTAGCCTCCTTTTTTCTGCGGATCTCCGTTGCTATTAGGTAGATCTGAAGCGCTGCTTCTAAAATCGCTATAGTTTTATTGACAGGTTTCCAGCTATAAACATCGGTGGCATACCTTTGAAATCGATTTTTTTTCTAGGAAATCGCTGTTCCTCTGGTTTGACGGCGTCGTGACTCCCTTGACGAATTGAGTTTAGGTGGCTTGTTTTCCAGAAAAAATGGTCATCCAGACAGGATCAGATTCCGGATTTAGTTCTTCATCGTCTGGAAGCCTGCAAGGTGATTGATACTGCGCAATCTTATAAAGTTTACTTGCTAACTTGAAAACCCCCCATTAGTAATTTGCCTATTTTTCTCCATAAGGCTGTCGCTGGTTATGGACAACTTTATTGCAAACACAATGAAGCAATTTCTGAAAGAGTTACGGAAAGCTGTTATCAGAATCAAACTGGGGAACTTAAAAGGAAGCATTAAATGTTACCGTTGCGGAAAAAAAGGACCTTTGTGATTGTAGAGTACGGTTGGGATCCCGCTTTCCTTCCAATGACTATCAGCCTTCAATGGGTAACTTGAACGAGGAATCCAAGTGTTACCAGTTACCACTGCGGAAGAGGGAGACATTTCAAACATGACTTCAGAGTAGAGTACCGAGATCTCGGTCTACTTCTAATGACTGTCAACCTTCGATTGAGAACTTGCAACGCCGAGCATGCCCCCGCGGATCATGAACGGAATCCCAAACGGCTGGGAAGTGATCAACTGGAAGAGGGTGACCTCGACCTCGAACCATGTTCCGACATTAACGAAGCCGTGGATAGAGTTACAAAATGTGGAAAAGAAAACGGCGGCTTTGCAGTCTGCAGATTCCCATAAAGCCAGGGACACATCTATCATGCATTCTTCCGATCCGACTCCGATCATACAATCAAGGTCCTTATTCTTGGAACAGGGGAGCAGCGGAACACTCGTTCTCCTTGGGAACGTTGTTCCCTGTTCCAAGAATAACGACTCTGATTGTATGATCGGAGTCGGATCGGAAGAATGCATGATATATGTGTCCCGGGCTTTAAGAGGAGTGCGACCATCCACGAAGGCGCAGAAAAGACAGTTGGCAGCATCTCAGTCAACAGGAAACAGGCAGCCATGCTTGTAGTAGTATCAATGACATCGATCCAAGGAAAGAAGAGCCATGCAGACATCACGGTAGCTCTGGAAAGGCAGGAAAGGAAAGCTGAACGGTCTAAGGTGCTGCGTTCAGGTCGCAGTGCAGTTAGACGGGCATAGAGATGTTAAGGAAGGAAACAATGTGTAAGTATTTCATGTAAAATTACATTTATTGGATTGAATGGAAATCAGTGTAGGCTAAAATAATACACATTGTTTCCTTCCTTATTCGGACACATGTACTCAGCCTCCTTTCCTTTCCTCGATTGACCTCGATACAGAGATGTTACTGTTAGGCAAATGAATAGATGACATCATTCTGGAACTGCGTGGAGAGTGGAGGTATAGACAACCCAAGGATAATACACACTACTAAGGTGGGTATTATAAAACTACTTTGATAGTTGTCCCCACCACGCTAAATCACCAGTTGTGACGTAGGCAGCATTTCGTTTCACGCCTTGTCGTAGGCTGTTTGCATCACATTTTATGATTCCGCGGGCTTTCGCTTCACGCATACTTGGTGTCATAGGCGCCGGCTTTCTGAAATCTGTATGGGTGCTTATCCAAAGGCGGCATAAAATAGGTTTTTTCCCAATTTTTTATTTATTTTTTGGTGTCAATCCCAAAAATGATTTCAAGCTTTCGAACCGGTAAACTACCCAAATATCTACCGGAAAATTTCCTAAAGCCTAGGACCTACTCATAACTGCGAAATTCGCACTTTTTTGACAAATTGACGTTTTATGCGTGAATCAAACGTCAAATTGTCGAAGCAATGTCAAAAAAGTGCGAATTTCGCAGTTATGAGTACTAGGCTCAAGTCAGAGAAACACTTGACACTATTGATAACAATGATAACACCTCTTAAATAGAAGCTTCAAGGTTCCAAACATCCAAACATGGCTAGACAACTAATTGAACTAGCTGAGTTCAGACATCTCAGTCCCCAGTCAGTTAATTGGGGACTGGGATTCCCAGAAATGCAAAGGGCGCCAAACCGAACAGTGCACTCTTCGCCGATATTAAACAGCTACTCGACCCGCTGATTGGACCTCTTGGATCGGACCCAAGATACCAAAGTTTGTTAACACTACACAGGATTGCTCATCTGTCGGTATTTTTCGAATCAAGGTCATAGTAGTCGTATTCGGAAACGGTGTTGCGATTAGCCCGATCACCAACTGATGTGAGTTTTCTTTTTTCAATCGCGTTCTTTAAAGAAAGCTGAAAAACAGAAAGCTGGTGAACGGGCAAATCGGAACAGCGTTTTTGAAAAGTCCTATTGTGAGCGCTGCTTGCGTTATCGCAGCGGTCGTAGATCGGACCGACGCGCGTGACCCGCGGCGCGGAACCATGACAATAGAGAGTTGCAAAATGTTGCGATTCCATCTATACACTATGTGATTGACGTAGCCCGTGCATTAAAATTCAATTGGATTGCAGGTGGATTAGTAAAAATAGCATCTAATCCATCTGCAACCTAATGAAGGGGCTACGTAAACCACCCTGTATAGGGGTGTATCACAACGCGAATAAATTTGGCAGTCACAGTGATTATAGTAATGGTAGTAATAACAATTAAAGGCGATTTTCAGCCTGGAATGATTATTTATCGGTAAATACCGTGGTTATTCTTTTGGTTGACTATTTTGACAGCCAAGTATGACGTCATAGCCCCCCACCATTCAAGAATCATAACCCAAGGAACTGACCGCTGGAATAATTTGGTTATAGCAGTGTAGGGCACTTCTGTTATAAGTGGTAAATACCAGAAGCAAATCAGCTGATCTGTGACGTCACAACTTCCCCTACTTTGGTAAAAACCGCGACAGCGGAAATGCATTTGTTAAAACCAAATAATAATCATTTCAGGCTGAAAATCGCCTCAAGTATATCTTATAGTGGATCCAAGAGTAAATCCGTTGCACGTTCAAATGGTTGCACGTTACAATGCATCCACCAGCAAATTATGATCTAAAGGCATAGCCGGTGTCATTTTAGCTCTGTTTTCAAAGAAATCACAAACTAGTCAGATCGAATTTCATTAGTTAAGAATAGTCAAGAAACTGATTGGACCAATCAAAAACGTTCTGACTGGTTTGTGATTTCTGTGGAAACAGAGATATTATTATCCTTGTGGTGCCGATAAAACTACTAATTTTTGAATAATAGCTTTTGTTGATTTTTTCATTACCTTAACTAGGGAAATTATACATTTAAAATTTTTCGTATGGGTGCTGCGCACCCATAATATATTCAGTATGGGTGCTTGCGCACCCATTGCACCCATGGAGTCGGCGCCTATGCTTGGTGTTACGATATTAGTTAACATTCTAAAACAACTCTTTTTTGGATCTCTTCTTCATAAATTTAGATTCTCAACTACGACAGCTTAGGGATAACAAACTATCGATAGGAATATCGATACTATCGATATTTTTTTAATTTTCGATAGTATCGATAGACCTGTACCAATATCGATAGTTCCAATGTAGCCAAAGGTAAATGAAAACATCTGTAAATTGAGGGAAATATAAAGAATTCTGTAGTTGTTTTGGAAAATCTGTAATTATTTTTGGAGATAGACATGTTATGCTGCCAATTTTTCGGTTAGGAGGAGTGACTTTGATGGACTTGATGGAGGTTGGAGGTTAATGTTTATCGTAATTAATTGAAAATTTGGTAACTTTGGTCAGAGCAAACCAATGAACTATAGCTAAAAACTGGAATGCGCACACATTGCCATATCTGCCAAAAAAATGAAGCCATGAAAGACAGATGCCACAAGGGGGAATGTTGTTTTTTTCTGTTGCTCGCTAACATATGACGTTTTCGAAAGTTTGTCATATTTCCCTTCACAGGTTTCATCAATTGGAATACGTGTTGGAAGCAATTTTCGCCATTTAACATAATGAGTGCGACAAAAACAGGTATCCCCTCCGCAGCAGCCGCACTAGGCTTCAAGTTCGTCCTTATGTGTTAGCATTCCAGTTTTTGGTTATAGTTCATTGGAGCAAACTATCGATAGTATAATCGATAGTTACTATCGATAAGTAGGACATTCTATCGATATCACTATCGATAGTTTTTTTTTCGATAGTTTGTCAACCCTACGACAGCTAGTGCAAACAGCTGACGAGTTAGTCGTGACGTCAAAAATGGTGACACACCAGTATGGCGGCGATTACCAAAAACGAAGCCGATAAGCAATCCTTATTTGTGTATAATCCTTGATCGCCGCCAGATTGGTATATCACCATTGGCGACGTCATTAACAAAGTCGTCAGCGACGACAGCTGTTTGCGCCAGCGGTCGTAGTTTAGAATTTAAATTTATGATGAAAAATATTATTAAATTTTGACTAACATTAATATGTAGTGCAAACAGCCTACGTCAAGGCGAGAAACGACATGCTGCCTACGTCACAACGGATGATTTGGCGTGGTGGGGGCTTCAGATTTGTTCTACACAGGCTTTATGAGGATAGACTATCCTGTCGTAGTAGTGTATATTATCCTTGTAGACAACCTTGCCTTGCGTTCGGTATTTTGCTCAAATAGCAGAGCGTGCTGAGTGAAGCCGTAACCACGTGACCAGCGATCGAACAGAGCAGTTGAACATTGTATCAGAGTGCCAGAAATTTTAATAAACGAACGCGAATGAGCCTGCACCGAGTACACTTTTTAAATAACCGAACGGTATATTCGCTCGGAAAACTCAGATCTAAATACCGAACGCATGGTTGGTATAGACGTAGAAGAGAATAGGTGTTTTCTCGCGTCTCAAAAATAGAAACATTTTTCAAAACGGGTTCAAAACAGTTTCACAAAGACGTCATAACTTCTCGGCGCAAGAAAATGGTTCAAAAACGTAGATTGGATTGGATTGTATTCCGAAGCGGTTTGTACCAATTTTGTGTGACGTCATTGGTTTATCGCGAGAACACTATTTCAAACCTGTTTTGAACCAGTTTCAGAAAAGTGAGACCGAGAAAACAGCTCGTGTATCTTGACAGAGTCAGATCGGTAGGATAGGCAGTATACAGGGGGTGCGTTCAAAGATGGCAATGCTAATGCCAAAACCTACTTTTCCCCCTCTCCCGGTAATGCCGAAACACGTAGGTTGGAGCCAAACTCGAACGCAAATGCCAATTTTGGCTTGGCTGTAGCCATTCCTGAACGCAGCCAGGATAAACTTACTAAAGCTGAAGTATACTGAAAATATCGGAACGGCATCCAGTTAATTCAGTACTGATCGTTGATATCGGAACATAACCACTGTCTGTTTACTTTCGGCTTGGATCACCGAACCTATTAGCGTTTTCTCTTGGTGAAACCCGTGCTGCACCAGTTTTGCACTTGTTTGCACGGGTTCCCAGAACACAAAAACCAGCCCGAGAACTGCCAAGAGTGTAGCACGAGTTTTTCCAACAGAATATGCTATAAACGTGGCTGACATTTGTAACGTCACTGACTGACATCTATCTGTCAAACTCAATGCTTTGTCATTTGCCATTTGCCAGCCTTTTGCAGTTTTCCCTTCCCGTTCCTTGTTTAGAAAGATGGCAGACAATAAACTCTATGATATTTTAGGGGTTAGCAGAAGTGCGTCTGATACCGAAATTAAAAAGGTTTGTACTTATTTTGCTTTATTATTGTCGTTACTACAATACACAGTTAATTTTAGTCCCAATTCTACACGTAATCCGTTGTTTATTGCGATGTACTTTTTTCAAGGCTAGGCATGTACAAAGAATGATCATGCAAAGTTTCAGTGTTCTGCACATTTTATGTTTGAATTAATTTTTTTGTGTTGATTTAACTCACGCGCCTCAAAAATACATTACCAATTTTCATCTTTTCATAGAAATAATTGTTGTAGTTGAGTGGACATGATTTTCACACTATAAAATAAAAGCAAGCAATTCACTAATTTCCTTGAAAAGTTGAACAATCATTACAACACATCAGGACACAATTCTGAAATATTATTAATCCATTGTGTGATGAATTTTTGTTAATAAGATTTTATACTTGTTTTATAGGCATTTATTTATTGATAACAATGTCCACTTACAAAAATAAGTAGTAGTAGCTCCAGTACTAGTAAAATTATTATTAAGCTTAACATATCATAAAATAAGGGCTTGTTGTTCATCATTACTTGCATTTAAATCATCTGTAACTCAACTGGAATCTGTTTTAATAATATCCTTTTTGTTTACTCACACAATACCTACTATCACTCTCCTCACAATTTTGGGATTCAATACATTTTATACAACCGTTTTTATTATAAGGGGGGATAATTTGTTGCAGCACCATCCATATCTCCTCCTTGGCCTGTTTCTACAACCAATCTTTTTAGCCTCAGTAGTAAAGTCCGTGGCATGGTTCTTGAGCTAGGACTACTGAATAGACAGAGGGGACAATGTGCTATTGCTGCATTGTCATATCAATAATATTTATTAATACATGAAAATTGCGATAAAATTTCCTTCATTTTCATGTATTAATAAATATTATTGATATGACAACGCAGCAGTAGCCCATTGTTCCCTCTGTCTATTCAGTAAGTGTAGCTCAAGAACTATGCGACGGACTTTATTTTTATTTTCAATTTCCATATCATGCCTAATAAGTCTTTTTTGTGTTTATATTATTATATTCAGTGAGATAACTAAATTATACGCTTTTGTACCATTCATTCCATCTTTTTATAGCACCCTCAACTCTTTCCCTTGAAAGCATTTTAAGAATAATTATTATTAGGCTACAATAATTGGTGTTCTAGCATCACAGATATAATCTTTATACCAGCTCTCAAAAAATCTAAAAATTCCGTACCACTCCAACAACAAAACTATACACTATATGGCTCCAAGCTCCAAGTTAATTGAAAAAGCTTTCTTTGTTGGAAAGTCTTATTTATACCCATATAGTAAGGATGTTTCTCTGCCAGTGTCAGTCTATGCACAATAAAACTGATATTGTTCGTGCGGGTATTATAATTATGACTACCCAGGGCATCAAAGAAGTTCCGAATATGGACAAACCAAAAATTGTTGAAAAATGTTTAGATCTTTACATGTCGGCAGGATTGTGAAGGAAGCATTTTGTAAATAGTTGGAATCACCCGTTTTTAAACAATAATAATGTGCTGCACCCTAGAGTGTGCTGCCCAGTAGATTATGCCATATAGTTCGCCTTACGAGTCTAGCACTACGACGTCTGAAGGGCAAAGGGGAATAACGCCATCCATTTCGAGTTTTATGCTGCCTGTCATAGGCGTGTAGGCAGCGTTTTTAAATATTACTTTTTTCTTATAAATGTAGGTGTGTAACATAGATAAATATTAAAGTATTTTCTATTGGAAATCAAATAGACAATATTGTGCTAGACTCGTAAGGCGAACTTTACCTAGCTCTTCCCTCAAAGTTTGCAAAATACACGGTTCTTTTTGCACGTTCATCCAAATTATACTTTGCCACAGTACAGAAGAACGGATACAGTAACAAACTTTGTTCAATTTATCAGCAGTAACAAACTTTGTTCACTTTGTTGAGCCATGTCCCCATATTCCCCATCTTCAAGATGATTCAAAATTGCATGCGTAAATTGAAAAATTGCTGTTAGTATGGATTTTTTCACCAAGTAACCATGTTGATTATCAGAAAAAAACATAACAATCATTCAGAAAATCTATTATTCTTGTGCAGATAACAATTTCAAATAACTTGAAGAATCTGGAAAGAAGACTTATCTTATAGGTCTGGAATTGTCAAACATGTTTTTATCTTCCTTATTTTTATACAGAGGCCTAATTGCTGCCAGTTTCAGACTATCAGGAAAAATGCCCTCCCCAAGTGAATTATTTAATATGTAACATAAGATATCAATGATTGCTGGAATAATCTGACTGATGAGACTTGTGGGTAGTTCATCATCACCAGAGCTGTGTTTGTTTTTTATTCTTTTTGTTAGTTGTAAAATTTCTACTGGTTTCAAAAACAAAGATCTATCATTTTCTTGAATATTAATTTTATAATTGAGATGTTGGATTTTTCTCTGTAACTCTGGAATTGCACTAAGTAAAAATGTAGTTAATTCTCGAGGTAATTCTTTGCAATTTCCATAGGATTTTCAGCAATCATTGTGTCATTCACCTGCGAATTGTTTTCTGTAAGTGATTAACATCTCTCTGATCTGTTTCAAAAACCGCTTGCCATTGTTGTTGAGTCATCAAAGTAAAAAATTCCTGCCTACTTATTTCACCAAAAAATCTTTTATAATACAGTAGTGTCGCGATAATCCGGATCAATTAAAACCAGACCGATCTGGATTATCAAATTATTCGGATTACTAAGGCATTTTACCGTCCGCTTTTAAAACTATTTTGAAAAAATAACATGCTGTATTTAAGCGAAAAAAGCTTCATATTTATTTGAAAAACAAGACAAATGAAAAAAATCATTCTATATAGAGTGCGAAATATGTAAGTATGTAGGTACTTAAGTGTAAATATAACTTCTTCAGTTTTCTGCACCGCTTGGAAGAAGTTGGTGATTTTACTTTGATGACTGCTGTGCTGTTGTTTTTCAAAAGCAATTTCTTTAAGATTCTGTAGCATCATTATTTCTTTCAAAGGTACGTCATTCTCTGTAGCCCACTGTAAAGTAAAATTTAGGCTTTTCACAGCATCTTGAAGTTTAACTTTGACTAATAATAATAATAATAATATTTATTTCCCAAAAAAAAAAAATTAAATACAAAATTAAGACTATTCCTTTTGTACACGATTAACCTTTCGGTTTGTGTGTGTACATATAAATCTAAATAATTTCAATAAACATAATATCTTAGTTTCAGTCAGTGTGCAAGTACAATGCTATTTTGAAGTTTTTTGTTTTTTTTTTGTTTTTTTCTTATTTTTTTCTTTTTTTTTCCTTTCCCTTTCCCCTTTTTTCTCCCTTTTATTTATTTATTTATTTATTTATTTATTTATTTATTTTTTTCTCCCTTTTGTCAGAAACACACAGGTTTTTCAATTTTTTTCTTTTAATTATTATTATTAAGTGTATTGAGTGTATTGTTGTTATTATAATATATATTTTTTTAAAATTATTACAATAGCAAGACTAATATTTCATCTATTCTCTCATAGTGTGTTCTCAGCCATTCACTTAACTCCTTACTCCAATATTTAAATTCTCTTGATCGACTTTGTCTAAATTTAAGGGGCAATATATTTAGCACTCTGGGGCAGATATATCTGATAGATCTCTGGGTTATAGAAAAGTTTTGTGTTTCATAGGGTACATTTAAGTTGGATATTGCTCTGGTTTTAATCTCATGATCAACAAAAGATGGAAATAAATTTGTTTTATGTGCAAACCTAATAATGTTTTTTAAATATAATTGTCTAACAGTTAATAAGTCCGTACTTTTAAATAAGAAATCAGTAGAAAATAGTTTACCCCTCCTTAGCATAACCTTTAGTATGTATTTTTGTGCAATTATTACTGGATTTATAATACCTTTACAGGCAGCTCCCCAACAAATTAGGCCATAACCTATTACTGACTCTACAAGAGCCTGATATACCATTTTTAAAGCTTCAACATTCAAAATATCTCTCAGCTCATAGAACTTATAAACAAGTTTCCTTAATTTTGAGGCAACATACTCCACATGTACATTCCACTTCATATGCTGGTCAATGAAAACTCCTAAATATTTAGTATTTTCCTGATTTCTTATCTTCACCTCACATCTACATGTTTGATCAGCATCACATAAGTAAGAATGTACTGTTAATTCTAGCCTGTTTGGAAGTCCCCGTTTATCCTTCGCAAAAGTCAAAAAAGCAGACTTGCTACTATTCAAAGTGAGAGAATTTATATCCAACCACAACTTTATGTTCTTCAGAGCATATTCTGCCTGCCGATAAGTGCTTTCCCAGGTATCACCACTGATAAGCAGAGCAGTATCATCCGCATAACAAATAACCTGAGCTGATGTCACATCACTCATACCATTTATATACATGATAAACAGAAGCGGCCCCAAGACACTACCCTGCGGCACACCGTACTCCACAAGTTCCTCTTTACTACAAAAAGATTTTAATCTAACTCTTTGTTCACGTTTTGTTAAGTATGATTGAATTAGGTCGTTTACTATTCCTCTAATTCCCATGGTATCAAGTTTTTTTAGTAGAGTACGATGTGCCACAGTATCAAAAGCCTTTGTTAAGTCTAAAAATATTGATAGAGTTTTTTTATTTTGGTTAAAGTTCTCAAAAATACAATCTTGTAACTTAAATAGAGCATCCTCCGTGCCACAACCCGCCCTAAAACCAAATTGGTTTGTCAAAATTACTTTGTTTTTATCGAGAAAGTCCCACATCCTGTTTTTAATGTTTGTTTCAATGACTTTACTTATAGAATTAATGATTGCTATTGGTCGGTAGTTATTAACATCTCTACGATCTCCTCCCTTGTGCAAAGGAGTTATAAAAGTGGTCTTCAATATGTCCGGAAACACTCTTTGACCAAACACAAGATTGCATATATGTACCAATGGTTTAATGAGAGTTTTGTAATGTAGTTTTATGAAAGAGTTAGAAATGAAATCGCCAGTGTTTGAATCTGATTTTTTAAACATATTAATTGCTTTGATCATTTCCTCCTCAGTTATAGGCCGCAGGAATAAGGAACTTTTCACTGGTTTTTCATTGAAAGAATCAGGAGTTTGCTGTATTTGATTTTTAATTTTTGTTGCTAACTTTTTGCCCACAGAACTAAAAAATGTATTAAACCGATTTGCTATAATCTCAGGGTCATGACAGTCCTGACCATCCTCCAGTCTTACACTTTTTATGGTTTTTTTTATGTCATTCGTGGCACATTTTATGTAATCCCAAGTTTTTTTGGGATTACTAATATGTTCCCTTAGTTTTTCCTTATAAAAATCTGCTTTGGCTTTATTTATTATTTTGGTTAATATTTTTCTATAATTTATAAAATTTCGTTTAGCATCAATATTTTCCAGATTACGACTCCAGATTTTTTTCAATCTATCCCTGTGTCTTATACAATGCAAAAGATTCAAAGTTATCCATGGTTTTAAACAAAAATCTTTATTTTTGATCACAACGTCTTGTTTAGAAGTACTAATATGCAAATTTATTTGTTCAATAAAATTTTGTGTTGCGGTATTTGGATCACAGCTGTTAAGAATCTTTGCCCAGCATTCACTTTCCAACAATTGATTTAGTTTTGTATTATTTATTTTTGTGTAACTTTTTGATTTATTTATGATATTGTTAGGTCTTGTTTCTGCTGGAAACTGTATGTTCAAGAAAACAGGATAATGGTCAGAGACAGAAGACTTAATTATGTGAGCATTTTCAGTATATTTAAGTTTATTTTTAATAAAAATATGATCTATACAAGTACTGGATTCCTGCCGAGTAATGCCATTGATTTTTTGAACAAAACCATATATTGATTAACAATATTTGTATCAACTGCCAGAGTATTAAAATTTGTATCCCCAGTAAAGATTTCAATATCACCTTGATGATTCATTTCATTCAAATAAAGAGTATGCAATTCCACAATATAATCACCCTGCAAAAGACTTGGTAAACGATAGTGAGCTATAAGACCAATCGTTCTATTATTTTTAATGCAAGTAACCCTTAAGAATTTACTAAAATTTATATCTATAACTTCCTGATTTAGGACAATATCAGATCTTGCATACACCAGAGTACCCTCACATTTATTTATTGCACTATTATTGTAAAATATATCAAAACCTTTTATTTCAAAATTATTAATATTGTTAAACCTGTGTGTTTCTGATATTACAATAATATCGTAATTTATTTTTGTTGCCTCTAAAAAACATAACATACTATTAAAGTTCTTGCTTATTCCGCATATATTTATGTGAATTATATTAAAATCACTGACTTTGTTACTATATAAACCCAATCTAGAAACATTATCATCATTTGCAGCACTATCAGTTAGATAGTCATCCAAAATATCATTTTGTACTGTGAATTTGTCTTTCAAATTATCCTACACAAAATAACAAGATTATACATTACAGTTTCTCCAGATCTTCTTGGCTATAGATTCTTATTGGCGGCCCCTCTGCATCTTTTTTGACAAAAACCTTGCCATTAATGCAATAGGCAGATTTAAAGTTACTTCTTTGTTTAAAGTTTCTTACTATCTTGAACAGTTCTTGGTTTTTCTTTGTTAAATCATTGTTGAGGTAGATCTGTACATTTGGTCCTCCAAAATTGCACTCCCTAGTGTATAAATTTTTATTTTTCTTCTGTTGATGTATCTTTTTTTTCACTTCAAAATTTCTACATTTTAAAAGAATTGGTTTTTCAGGATTTTTGGTATTGATTCTGTAACAATCAGTTATGTCTTCTTTCTTCAAGTTAAGCTCCATCTTTTCCAACAGTTGCCATACTACTTCATTCACTGTTTTGTTCTCTTGAAAACTGATTCCCGTTATCAGAATATTATTCTTCTTCTCAGTTTGTTCCAAAGTATTTAATTTGTATTCAAGAGTTTCAACAGTTTTGACCAGTAATCCATTTTGCTCTGCAATCTTTTTATTTTGCACCATGCTGTCCTCGAACAGCTTCTTCTGTTCTTCATATTTTTGTGACATGAAGTCCATGCTTTTTCTAAATTCATTCATATCATTTTCATGTTGTTTATTGATTCTGCTTTCAAAAGCTTTAAATTCTTTTTGTATCATTAGCTTAATTTCGGCTAGAAGCTCCCTTTTATCCATTTCCTCTGGTACCTTAACCTCACTGTTACAACATTAGCACTGAATTTTCCTTATCCAAAACATTATACTGGATTCCACAGCTCCTGTGAAATGCTGAGTGGCAAACTGAACATTCAAACAAAGATCTTGAGTTTTTTTTACAAAATTTACACGACTTTTCCGAAATTTTTTCATTCATTTGTTTAAAAGCATATGCTCTCACACCTAACCTAACATATTTTTCTGACTGGAGCGGTAATTTCCATCGTATCATCGTCCGAGTCAGCCTATCATTTTCATCAATTAAATTTTCTTGCTGAATCAATTTGGCATCACTATCAATCCAATGTGCTTTTATTTTCAAGAGTCATGTAAATGAATTCGGATTACTGAATCAAGTAAAATCCGGATTATAGAGTACATCAAGGGAATGAAAATGCGATGCGGATTACAGAAGCATACGGATTATCGAGGGATCGGATTATCGCGACAGTACTGTAGCAGGTTTTTTTAGGGATTTGACTACAACTAAACACAATCTTTTGTGCAGCATGATCCAACACTGTAGTGTCAATTACACAACCAGAGATATTATTCTCTGGGACATTGGTAAAAATATTGTCTATACAACTTTGTGATATTGGTGTTATTCTGGTTTTTTCTGTGTCAGATATAAGTGCAAAGAGTTCATGACTGACAAAATTTTGTTTAAGAAATTCCATCTTAAAGTCACCAGTCATAAATACATTCTTATTTTCATTTTCACCAAAATGAGCTCCAGTTTTTTTAGGAATAATTTATTGTCACTTTTTGAAGATCAATAAATCACCACAACCATCAGATCATTTTTTAGATTAAATTCCACACAAGCGCATTTAAGATTGTCAATTTTTCACAATAAAAAACTGGTTGGATGCTAGTTTACTTTCCTTATGTTGAGAAAACCAATTCTGTGGCATTCTCACTTTCCTCACGCAGTCTACCTGATTTTGAAGGCATTAAAATTTAATATTCAGAATGCAATTTGGACCTACAATGTAGATGTGGCCTAACCTAACCATAAAAAAGAAACACTTGTTTAAGATATCTTGAAGTTATTGTTGATAAAAAGCTTACTTGGAACAAACATGTTGAATATGTAACCAAAGAGTCTGTAATAATCTATGAGTTTGTGTGTGGAAATGTAGGCTCAACAACCTCAAGAAAATTACAGGTAACCCAAAAATGGATGATGAAAATTATGTTCGTTTAAAATAAAAGATATCCTTCTACCTTGTTTTCAAAAAAAGTAAAATACTAAACTTAGAAGAGCTTTACATAAATTCGGTAGTAAGATTTATGATAAAAAAACGATTGCTTAAAACAAAATTTAAAGCATGATCAAAAACTGAGAAATGTTGCCCAAGAAAAAGTTTGAACTGCATAACCCTAAATATACAGCATGCCAAAATCACATTTGCTGCGTGGGTCCAAAAGTTTACAAGGATTCACTTGAAAGTTTTGAACAACAAGAATATTACAAAATTGGAAAGATCCTGACAAAATGGATTGTTGATAATAGCTATAGAATAAATTATTTATTATAGGAAATAAAATTAGAGTGTAAATTTGGAGTAGATTTATTACATTTTCACATATTATTGTAACATAGGCTGTGACATCGGTATAACGTGCAAAAAAAAACAAGCCTATACCATGTTTTTTGTCAAATTCCTCCAAAAAAATGTGTGATTTTATTCATGTCTTGCGTCGAATTGGCGGATGGCAGCTTTCGGAATTTGCTGGAGAAGTGAGAAACTAACTTCTAAGTTGGTAAAACTCCTCTTGTACTTCCCCAAGGCCATTTGGATGCCCAAATACACCCTAATGAAGTTCTGGAACCATTTGCTATAGCTCGCAATAATAAAAAATATTCTCTGAATGTATTTGTTTAAATGGAAGAGCAACACATTACTGAATTTAGACTCTATAGGATCCGATTTTCCCAATGAAAATTTAATCACCCATTTTTACTGGTGTAGAAACGATGTAATATACACTTTTAATAGTTGATGCATTTTTTATGTCATCCAGTATGGCTATGAATATCAAATTAACTGATATATCTTTGCCCCTTGATCATACCATCATACATACCAATAAGTATAAATGAATAAATATATTTTTTCTTTCATCCATTGCAGCAATACAGGAAACTTGCTAAAGAATTTCACCCTGACAAAAACCCAGAAGCTGGTGACAAGTTCAAAGAAATCAGTTACGCCTATGAAATCCTTTCAGATCAAAAGAAACGGCAACTATACGACCGAGTCGGATTAAAAGGTCTGCAAGAAGGCGGCGGTCATGAAGGTTTCGGAGGTGACGATTTGTTCTCGCATTTATTTGGCGGCGGCCTTTTCGGAGGTTTTAGCGGCTATGGAGGCGGCGGCGGCATGCGAAGGAGGCAACGCGGCGAAGACACGGTCCATCCGTTGAAAGTCACCTTAGAGGACATGTACAATGGGAAAACGTCCAAACTTCAGTTGAGCAAAAATGTAATTTGCGAGAAGTGTGCAGGCAAAGGCAGCAAAACTGGACAGGCCCCGGAGAAATGTCCCGCGTGCAATGGCTGTGGTATGAAAGTAACTTATCGTAGCTTAGGACCTGGAATGGCGCAACAGGTAATTAGAAACTTTTATTAATGTTATATTGGTGAGCAAGCCAAGTCCATTTTAGATCAGTAGGATTTTGAAGCAATGCCTTTTTTTGTTTTCTAGTAAAATTACGATATATGTATTCATAAATTCTGCAACACATTTGAACGGCTGCACTTAAATTCTATAAATAGCTGAGTGATGTGTCAATCTCAAAAATAGCCAGATTAATTATTGGAATTATGCTTCAAGGTTATTGAACTTATTGGGATTTTATAGGCTCAATGAAATAATGCAAGTGTTGAAGTAATTTTACCTAATACTTTTACAATTTAAGAAAACCCGAAATTGTCGTATTAAAGGATATTAAAAAGTACATTTATTATTTAACCAAAACATACATATTTTGTAATTTCGAAATTAATTTAATCTTCTGAAGTATCAGAAGAAGGTTCAGGATTTTCCATGGGATTCCCACTTTTTCGTAAATCATCTTGAGGAGAAGGTTCAGGATTATCCAAGGGATTTCCACTTTTTGGTAGATCACCTTGAATAGATAGATCTATGGGCTTCTGGTACACATCGTATTGCATGGACGTTAACAATGGTTGATCAGATACTTTCACATCTGGTCGAGGACTTTGTGGTCTTTGTGGAGGAGCAAATATTTCAACAATCTGTTGGAAGTCCCTTTCGGCGGCCAATATACGTTCTTCCATTAGTCTCGCATCTCTAGCTGCTATTCTTCGAGCCCTATCATCGGCTCTACTCGCTTTCAGCGTTTTTAGGAATTGCAGTTTTAAAGCTCCATAAAATATTCCAGATATTAGAAAGGTGTATCTGAAAAACTAATGAAAAAATCTTGGTAATCGGTAGCAATTGACAATAAGTAATGCCTTTGCGGTAATATATTTACATTATTTTCACATTTATGTTTGTGAAAAATGCAAAATATAAAATATACCATCTGCCTAAGTATAGTGACACAATATTCTGTTTTGTGTCTTAATATTTTCATCGATTTATTCCTTTAACAAAATTCCACATGTATATACAATTATTTGTTGGTAATATTCTCTTTCTGTGACTTTGTTCACTTTGTTTGCAATATTAAAATTGATTTGTTTCAGTTTTCTGATTGAACTAGCAAGACCAAGAATTTTTTCATCAACTTTGAATTTAAGAATCGTAAATTTAATTTCAGAAAAGGGGAAATGAAATTCAGATTGAGAAGCTGATATTCAGTAAGCAACAGGGCAAGTGCAGACAACTTTATGTATTTTTTCAATGCTTGGTTTATGCCAAAAGAAGCATTTCGCATTTTGGATAATAATTAACAATTACCTACCTTAATTACTGGCGATACTTTTACTGGAGGAGGATATTCACGCATTGCTTAAATGAAATTGTAATTTTTTAACAACAACAAAATTAGAACTTCAATAGATGACAAATGTCAACCTTATGTCCAATGTCATTTTATTTTTCTATGGCCGAGTTCGGAAAATAGCTCCAAGAGCATGTTAATGGAAATTATGACAGTTTTCAGGTCTTGCCAATGGATATTTCAAGTTATTATTTATTATTTTCGATATTTCACATATGTTTAGTTCTTATGTTCTTTCATAGTGCAGAAGTCATCGAGTGCACACCATGTCTAGTGTCTTCATATAACCTTTCGCACAATGTGCGCTGTTTTTAGCAGGACAGATTTTTTTAAACTCAAGAGATAGTGTTTTCCTGGGATATCGTTCATGGCTGCAAACGTGTTATGGGATATCAGTCCTGTTACTCCTATGACCACCGGGATAATTTTGGTCTTCAGATTTCACATTCTCTCAATCTCTATTTGGAGATCCTTATATTTAATGCGTTTTTCTGCTTCTTTTTTAGTTACATTAAAGTCTGAAAGGATCGCGACGTCTATTAGTAGGCATATTTTCTTGATGTTATCCTTCAACACAATCTGGTTTATTTGCTTTAAATGAGCGGTCTGTTTGGATTTGCACTACAGGATTTGGCTTGTGCTCATACCATCTTACCATCTCTCTGAAACTTTTATTTCATAGTATTCGCAGATTTCCCAGTGCAGGTGAGTGGCATCTGTATTATGGCGTTCCAAATATTCCTTTTTTTCACCTTCAAGTCACCCCTGACTCCAAAATGCTGAATTTTGTGTTTAATGTATTCGATTGGTATTTTGTCGGACTCCTTTTTGAAGTCAAGGTAAACCACGTCTATTGGTTTCCAGTTGTCATCAGCTAGTGTCCAGTCGTTGAGCATGGTTAGAAGGTTAGTGAATGTAGATTTCTTTGGAAGAAAGCCATGCTGCTGTGAAGGATTGATCCTTACTTCCAAAAAAAAAAAGATGTAAGTTCTTTTACTATGATTTTTTCCATGCACTTAAACAGCATACTGGTTAAACTAATTGGGCTGTGGTTTTCTGCTAATTGTTTATTCCCTTTTTTAAATATTGGTGTGACAATGGCTCTCTTCCACGCTTCTGAAAATTCCTCAGTTGTCAATAAGATGTTTAACATATTCGCTAGGGGTGCTTTTAGAACTTGCACAGTTTTTGAGAAAAATGGAAGGAATTTCATCCATTCCAGGACTTGAGTTGGATTTTAATGATGTTATGGCAGCTTCAACTTTTTCTGTAAATTCAATGTGATTTATCTCAGTTATTGTGTAAGTATTTAGTGGTAGTGTGGGCCTAAGGTTGTTTGCATCCAGAATAATAGAAACACTCTCAAACTGTGGTTCGAAACACTGCAATTTCCTGGTCAGTTTTAAGCAGTGTTGCCGTATCCTTATCTATTAGATTAAAGCTGGCGTGCTTTGAGTTTAGCAAAAGGCTTATGTATGAATAGAATTGTTTAGTGTTCGCTAATAGATTGTGTTCGTAGTTTCTCCTGGCCGATACTATAAATACAAGTCTTTATTTTGTTGTTTTGATGTTGATAGATTTGATAATTATCTTCAGATTTATTGTTTTAATATTCATGCCAGAGATTTCGTTTTTGTTGAACCTCTTTGAATACTTCCTTTGTGAGGCATGATTTCTGCGGATTAACTTTTTGTGGTATGTTTGGGATGTGTTTGTTTCTCGTGTTTGTTAATGCCTCATGGAATTGCATGGTTGAAATTTGATGTATTTGCCAATCTTTTTAATAAAGTTTCTAAATAAGGTAGAAAAATCATTTAGTTCTTTAGGATCTACCAGCGCCGCCCGGCCAAAAAGTTCAGGGACAGAAACGGGCATATCACCCTGAGAATTCTGGCAAACGTTTGAAATGTGCAATCATGTAGCTCCTATTGCGTCACCTATATTCCAAATTTCAGCTAAATCCCTCAAATATTGCAGGAGCTATAAAAAAAAAACCAAAAAAAAATATTGATATTTCAACACCCTGTAGATCGGTAACAAAGCGGTTGTGAACATATGTTTATAAAAAAATTTAGTCATAAAATAAACCAAAGAATCACCTCGTTCAGTTTGGACCGTGACTTATGGAATACCCTGTATAGTATATACCTTCTCTTCTTGTAGGTTATTTAAATTGGATTTATTTTGGTTATTATGATTTTTCACAAAAGTCAGTCAATTGTATACGAGATATTTAGCAAAATACAATGATTTTCAAGGTCCAAGAAAAAACTAACGATTTTGAAGACTGACTGTACGACACTGGAATAATCGAACACTATTCTTTTATGTATCATTTGGTAGGTAATTCTATTGGTTTTCTTTTTGATGCAAAGCATTTTTCACCAAAGAGTACCGTTTTCGAGATATCGAGTGAAAACTAGAAAATTGTATCTTGGGGGGTGGTTTGCACCCCCGGAGGAGTGGGAACTTTAAGTATGTTAATCTGGAGCACAAAAGCTTGACATTCCCGCAAAAATCAGCTTCAGGGCATTTTGTTCCACGAGCACCATAGGAATGGAAATAATGTTCCTGGTTGCTGCTGGCCTAAGAGGAATTTTTACTTTTTATCTCTCCAAGGATACCACACCTTTTATCGATATCAGTATGTATCAAATAAAAACTGTTCGGTACAGAACCCTCTTGTTACATTATATCAATTTGCGAATTTAAATTTGCTGTTGGTCCATCAGCAACGGAACAATAAAAATTGTTTAATGTGTTAGCGTCAACATCAACTTTAGTCTTTGCTGTGCTTGATTTTCTCCGCAAACAGTTGTCAGTTACCTATATTCTAATTATCTTTAGTTATATTTCTGTACCTATTAAAATAGGTCAAGAAAGCTTGGTTTGAAGTGAATTCTCTTATCCTATGCAGACATCTCAAATTTACCGAGGAGTTACTTAGTCCCGAGGTAATCCATGGCTTTTTGTTTTTCTGCTTTAATTTACGGGCAGGAAAAGTTGCATTAAAAATTTCAACAAGTATACTATTAAATTTATCTAATGTTAACCAAACTCAATAATCCATGCCAATTTATTTCCGCAGCCTGTTGCCTAAAATGTCCAAAGTTTTCAGAACTATAAATTCTCCCATAACTAAAGGTTTTTGGTTTTTTTTTCCTGGTCTACATAAAAAGATGAAATCTCGGATGAAATTATAATCTCATGGTCGGAGAGACCCGAGGACATCACTAAAGTTTCTGTCAATATTAAAATGCTCGGCATGTTTTGCGTTTCCAAAAAAATAATAAACTTGTCCACCTTGTTTTGTACAGATTGAATATTTAATAATAACAGTGATATATTTTTTCGTGATTACTTGCTAATCCTGCCCTCTCTATGAAAAATTATGAGAAAGAGAGTCTTCATTGTTCAACAAGTTTCACTATCTGTAATTTCAATAAAAGACCTTTCCAAAGTTAAAGGGGTTGATAAGTGAGTAAGCTCTGCACGTATTTTAGGTTTGTGCATTGAATTATCTTAAAATTATCAATACTAAGTTTCATTAAATTTGCTAATTCAAAAAGTCCTCTGGAATTGAGATAATCATTATAATAATTAAAGTTTGTTGAAGAAAGTCTACTAAAAATGTCAAGAAAGTCAATGTTAATTAATTGAAAGATGTTTCCGATTGTGTACAACAGTTGACAATCTATGGTTTACAGCACAAATGGCATCAAAATGCTCAATATTTTTATTATTAGTTTTACAAGGAAGACTTGATATAATCAAGTTTATGTTGAAGTACTTATTAGCCAGCAAGATAAGGTGGTAGGTGTCAAGAAACTATGAAAATTTCATTAAATTCGTCCCGTGCAACGCATTTCTGAGGATTATTTTTAAAAAAAATTGGCTCAAGCAAAGTCTAACACCCTGTATCTGGAAAGCGAAGCATTTCCGGACATATGTTTATAAAAGAAAACAATTTAATTCTTACAAAATCTACCATCCCTAGAAGTTTGTAATGTAACAATGTAACAAACCTTTCGTTACACTCTGTGTGTTTAGATTCCTAGTAAATAATAGGCTTTTAGTTTTCAAAAGATTCTGTTGTTGCTCCTCCACTTCTTTTTTTTTTTAATCTGAATGATAGATTAAAGTAAAAAAAAATACAGTGAGAATCATTGCAATTGGCACATACTTTATAAACATCCCCCGTAATGTGTCAAAATTTTACTTCTTTGACACACAGGTAATGTGAAAATTGTTTCAGATTAATAAATCAGTGGTGAACATAATAGTTTTAATAAACTGTTGAAGGAAAAAAATATTTGTTTGCTAAAATGGTTTACCATATTCTTAACAATGATAAAAAGGTCAATAATTAAAATGATAGCACAAGGTGAGACAATTCGAGCAGTTGCCTTAGCCCTGGGTTCTGGGGTGCGATTTTCGAAACCATTCGAGTATATGCTTTTCACTTATTATTGGCGTAGCATTATCCATGGAAATTTGGCAGGTTGACCCTCGTATAATAATGACAGTATATGTCAATTTCCAGACAGTTTTAAGTATGATTTTTCCGTAAGTGCCGCGGTATTAAGATTTTCTGGCCTATCTGGCAAATCAAATTTGACACATTTTTCAATAATGCTATATTATAAACGGTACCTAACTATTTTGCGTACCTGCAAAATCTAATGACATTTTTTAAAATTCGGCATTGTCAAATTTCTTTCGTATTAGGCCAATGACCTATTAACACAGATAGACAGAACAATAAACAATAATATCGGTTGACTACATGCCAGGAACCGCATCTCTCCCCACTACTTATTAATCCTTGTGTTATTTTGTATCTTTCTCTAACACGTAGAAAGCGATTATTTTTCAATGGAAATTAGCAACGCTGCAAAAAAATAAATCCCACCTCGAATTCCACCTTCCCACCAATCAGCGGCTTCTATTCAATTGTCAATTCAAAATGCGACCTTCAGGTATTTTATGACAATTTCCATTTGTCAATCAGTGCGCAGTGAGTGTATCCGCATCTTTTTCTAAAATTATGTAAAATATAAGGATAAAGATACACTTTTGTAGCACTGATTCTGGTTTCATTTTCAGAGTTGCCAAGTATGCGATACTAAAATGGAGGCGGAGTTAGTGGAATCATTTGAATCCCTACTCCTAGCCGCTCTCACAGCTCACCCTCCCTGGCCCATAAACATGTAGTGAACCAAAACAAAGCTATTTTATCAATGGGATGTTCTGTCTATCTGTGTTAATAGGTCATTGTATTAGGCAATCTCAATCACGTGATTTTATAATGGCCGTTCAGGTCAAATATTGCGGTGACAAGCCGGTGACGTTAAGGTTTAAAGTCAGGCCTATAGTTTATTACAGCAACGCGAGATGTCAGTACTGTCGCCCCTATAGTGTGCCCTAACTTGATAGTAAAAAAAAAATAGAAATCTGCATTTGAATAAATTGTGTGATGGAAAGTTTTTTCTTTTTTTTTGCGGAAATTCGAAGTATTATTCTGTTTTTCATAAACCGGGTTGTAGTTTGGACCAACACAAATAATTTTGAACGTTCATCCGTCGGATTTTTTTTTAAACAGTGTAGCTACAAGCGTATTTCCAACTATTCTTGCAGTAGCGAGAAAACTACAAGTTCAAAAAATTTGAAAAAAATATATGTCGCGTAGAATTGCAATAGTAGTTCGTAATAAAAATAACGGGAAACTTCATCTATTCGTTTTGAAATAAATGGTGAAAATAGTTATTTTCCTAACAAGTGCGCAAAGTGATACTTTCCCGCACGAAAAAGCAGTTAGACGAACGACGCGAAGCGGAGTTCGGATAAGCTTTGAGTGCGGGAAAGGCACTTTGCGCAAGTGTTAGGAACATTATTTTTTCTACAAGTATCTTAAAAAAGTAGACTTACAATATTAGAAAAATCAATCAAATCAAAATCTTCAAAAATCGTTTAAAATCTATTGGAATTCATCAGAATGTCTTTTAAATTAAATCCCCAAATATCTTTTCACATCTTCTGGAATTTCTAGAATCAGCAAGAATATTTTCATGAGAGTCTCTTCAATATCAAATTTTTTACAAATTTCTAGCAGTACAGGCTGGCCCAATTTGGACATCTTTGATAGGAAACATCATGTTAACTAAGCGTTAATTTCAACTGAAACCCTTCATTTCGAATATTAGTTTATTCAGAAACCATCAAAACATTGAAAAATCAAGTATAACTATGGTAATTATGCGTAACAAAAATGAGTGCGCAAAGAGTTTCCGTGCGCAAAGTTCAACTTTGCGCACGCAAATGAGTGTGCAAAGTGATTACTTTGCGCACGCAAGTAGAAAAAACACTTTTTTTTCAGTTTTTGCGATATAACTCAAACAAAAATGGCGAGTCAAATTTATTTATTTATTTATTTTTTTTTTTTTTTTATTTATTCATTTATACTCCTACAAACACATGTAAATGTACTTAAATGTAAGAGTGCTTACTGGATAAACTAGACTTAATCTAAACTAATAATTAAGACTATGTATAAAATAAGAGGCAAAATATAAAAATATAAAAAACAAACGAGGAACAGAAACAATAAACCAAAAATATAAAAACAGGAAAAAAAAGAGAAAAAAGTGATTCACTCATCACTATAGATAGGCGATCACAAATATCACAATACATTATTACTCAATATCACACACTTAATTTGTTCTGCTGTCGTACTGAAGAGGTCTATATCACCATCCTCAATAAAAAAAATTACATTCACGCATCATGCGATTTATAGGAGAACTATTTGAGGGTAGACATTGAAAAAGTTTATTATCCCTTATTCTTAAATTAATTTTAGGAACTAGAAACATTATATCATTAATTAAGGAACATTTTTTATACTTTAAGTTGTTAACAATATTGTAAATAAATAAAACATCATTCAAACTACGCCTGACACTCCATTTCACCATTTTAAATTCTACCAGCATACTATTATAGGAGACCATGTAAGGATACACTTTGTGAGTTTTCAAATATAGGTACCTTAAGAATCTCTTTTGCACTTTTTCAATCATGTCAGCATGGCACATTGTTTGTGGTGACCAAATAATTGAGGCGTACTCCAAATTAGGTCTAACCAGAGCATTATACAAAGTTATTATTGTCCTGACATTTTTAAAGTATTTTGTATTCCTGATTACAAAACCAAGAAGCTTATATGATTTATTGACAATAGCTTCATAATGCTGGCCAAATCTTAAATTTGTTTGGAAGCAAACTCCAAGGTCCCTACATTTATTCTCTCTACTCAGTGCAATGCAATGTTGTCAATCCTGTAGTTAAAATTTGTAAAATGTATTTTACGTGTGAAACTCAAAACATGACACTTGCTAACATTTAAAGACATTTTATTAATATTAAACCACTGAGACACCAAATCCAGGTCATGTTGCAGCTCATGACAATCACTTGGGGATGCTATATGCTTAAATATTTTGAAGTCATCCGCAAATAGAAGGCACTCTGAATGTTTTATGCAGTCGGGCAGATCATTTATAAAAATTGAGAACAACAAGGGACCCAGGTTACTACCCTCTGGCACCCCGGATGTAGCTATGTATTGCCTTGATAATTCTTTACCAACCTTAACTTGTTGGGGTCTCATGATGAGATAGGATGACATAAATTTACATGCATTCAGTGAAAATCCAACTTGCCCAGTTTATCCACCAGCAGACCATGGTCAACCCTATCGAAAGCCTTTGCACAGTCTGTTAGCACAACATCTAACTGTTCCTTACTATCCACAGCCTTGGCTGCGGCTTCTGTCAAGATGCTTAGATTGGTGACAGTTGAAACACCAGGCAGGAAACCATGCTGCTGTGGAGAAAAATCATTCATAAAGAAGCTCATGATATCCTGATACAATATATTTTCGAAAATTTTAGCAAGTGAATTAAGGACACTACTAATTGGCCTATAATTGTCAACCAGGTTGACGTCCCCCGATTTGAAGACAGGAGTCACCGCTGCACACTTCAATGCTTCAGGAAACTTGCTCATTCTCAGACACAAGTTGAAAAGTGTCATCAATGGAGCACACAGGATATCAGAGCATCCCTTATAGATATATGAGGGGATGTTATCACTACCAGTAGCCCTTTTTGGCTTTAACTTCTTAATGCTTGCCATGATCTGTTCCTCTGTGATAGGGGAGAATGCGAAACTACCGTTACACCCATCATTCGTGTCATTATTAGAACTCTCAGACCGCTGGAACACTGAGCTGAAATAAAGAGCAAATGTGTCAGCCACATCCTGGGCACCACTCACCACACAACCCCCATAACAGACCTCTGAGGGAATACCAGATCTTGCTCGCTTGGACCTTACAAAGTCCCAAAAGCTGCTTGGGTCTATGTTGACTTTGCCCTCAATGGTTTCATGATAAGCCTGAAACTCTTGCGCAGTTTGATACTTAACTTTAGTTCTGAGGTTCTAGTAGCTATTCTTTACCTGTAAGGTGGCACAACCTTTCTTAATTTGCCTGTGAAGATGATTTTTCAATTTTGCTTAAAAAAATTATGGATTAAAGTATATCAATAACCATTAAACATATATTTTTTTTGGAATTTTTGAACACAAGGTTCAGAAAATGGGGGTTGACTTTAAACCTTAATGAGGAGAGCATTTGTGTTCTAGCCCTTGTTGCTTTCGAAGTGAATTTTATGTGTTTCTACGTTCATTGGTTTTGGTCATATTGTTGTTTTCATAGTGTTTAGTATTTCTACGTATTTTTTAGTGTTCTGGCCCTTGTTTTCAAAGTGAATTTTCTAGTGTTTATAGTGTTTCTACGTATTTTTTAAATTAATAACAAATTCTAAGATGGAGAGTGAATATCTTAAGGTATTATTATTAAGGGAAAAATCTACTCCTGTTAGATCCTTTCTTTTAATTGCAGCAATCCATAAAGGGCTGCGTTGTTTTGATAATTCATTTTTGTAGATCAAAAGCCGATGAGTTAAAATAGCAGGAACTGAATAAAATTTCACTTTATCCCTGTTACCTCGACTTCCACACCCAATTACGATGCAAATCGCTGGCATTTTTATTAACACAATACCTAAACACAACACAGAATCCGATAATTCAAATCCTGAACGTTTGTCCAAAATGTGACAGAATCAATGACATACAGAATAAACAACACAGCTTGACCCAATACACCTTAGGCGTATTTTAGCGAGAGTTTTAACCCAGTAGTATGTTGTATTTACTTGGGATACTACATTTTAGCGAGCATGGCTAACATACTATGACGTCACAACATAAAACACAACATAAAACTCGGCTGTAAACATGTAAACATCCTAGGAGGGATAGTTACTGGTTGTAGTATGTCAGTGCATCTTTTTCTAATACACGAAAATGAGCATATGGGCAAAATATCAACTGATTACGCTACGATTATCGACACAGTTCTTTCCATTATAAATAGAGGATTGTTTTTCCTCATTTTGCCATGGTTTTCTGTGATATTATTTTAGAGGTTTTTTGCAAAAAAATAAAAAATCTTCACTTGTGCACAAAAGTGTAATTTTATTTTTTTTTGGCATAGGGTACCCATAAAATTCAAAAATACCACAATCTATCGAAAATATTCGAAAATCTTCACTGGAGAAATAATATTGAAACTTGAAAACGCTAAATTTTACAAAATTCAACAAATCCAAATAAACAACGATCATGGCGTCCTCTCTTAGACCCTTTGTCAAATACACTCCACCTGTTATTTGGGTAACTATGACGTCATGAATCGTAGTATGTGTAGTATGATGTTTACCTGTCGCTAAAATACGCCTCTTTTCACGTCGCTCCGGTTTAAACTAACCGGGTTACAAAACGGTTAGGGGCGGTATGTCAAGTAATGACATCACTGAAAATGCCACTTGAAAATGAACGGTTAGAAAAATGTTACTTTAAATTCGATTCGAGATTAGGTATAGGTGTTTGACTTGTTTTGTGTTTTTAATTTTTGATTTTTCAATATAAATAAATAAGTCTTTATAAGTCTTTATTTCCAACAGGAATAATCCCAATTACAGGAAAAAGTACAAAAAAAAAATTGAATAAAAATAACAAACAAACAAATCTATAAAGTAAAAAAACAAAATAAAAAAAACAAAAAATAGAGCAGGTAGACACAAAAATGGTGTTCAAGTAGATGCGAGTAAACTATAATTAAGGCAGGATAACAGCAAACAAAATCAAAGTATAGTGTAACAATTGTAACAACAAAAAAAAAAGAGAAGGTAAGCAAGTCAAGCAAAAATCTAAACATTCAGTACAGCCTGAATTATTGATTGTATAGAATCGACATTCATGTCACAGTCTTCAGAAACCTCATTAAAAACTCTGCACATAAAATATAAAGGACTTCTGTATAACATGTTGGTTCTGGCAGTGTGCAAATAAAATGTCTCATTATACCTACCCACCAGCCTGGGGACCCTGTAATAAATGCTCTCAACTAGATTTGGACAGTCTATTTTACCATGCAAGAGGTTATACAGAAACTTGACAGCTTGGAGCCTTCGTCTCTGAGCCAAAGACACTTCATCAAACTCCAAAAGTAACACAGTATGGTCAAAACCTCTATCGGGATAGAAACCATGTCTTTTGAAATGGAGGTACTTAAGAAAACGCCTCTGAATAGACTCGGCTGCATTGGCGTAAAAATTATATATTGGGTTCCATAGTATGGAGCCGTAATCAAGTTTTGACCGAACAAAGGTATAGTATAGAAGCCTAAGCGTACTTGGATTAGTAAAATATGTATGTGGCAATATTTTCGCCAGTGCCGTTAAATCTGACCTACCTATGTCTACTATGGACAAAAATATATTAAATGTGAGCAATTCACAATTAATTATTAATATGTGAAGTAATATGGGAAACAAGTTTTTTTTTCAAAATTGGAGAATTATCCAATATCTCATTCCTTTTTATTACAGCAAGCTGAAAAGTGAAAAGAAGGTAGTTTAATTTCTTTTCGTTCAATGCTTTAGACGTGGACCATGGGCGAATAGACCAACTAGAACCAGTTTATCTAAAGTGTATAAGTTCTCGTTACCTACAGTCTACAACAGCCCATCAAGTAGGTAAACTGGGATTCGAATCTCTGCCAGTCTGGTACATCTTTTGAGTATAATACAGGGTGAATAATGTAGTCCATTCATTAGCAGGTAGATTAGGTGGTATTTATGCTAATCCACCTGCAAACTGAACAATTTCTAATGCACGGGCTACGTAAATCAGGCTGTATAAAGTCCATTCCAAAATAATTCGTTGACTCTTCAAGTATCAATAAAATGTTGATGATACCCTCAACCACAAACTTCGACTACCTGTGAGCAGGTCCGGGTTGATTTTATTTATTATACCTGCCTAGGTGAGATGTACATGTAAATGTGGGTGAATGTTTTAGTTAAATTATTTAGTCTTTGTGCAGAACTAGAGCTGTTATATTGACAAAAAAAATGTGGCGTCCATGGGCAAATGATGGTAGTATTGCAACCGGAAGTGGTATTTCAAAAAAAAAAACATTTATCGCTAGATGCCAAGGAAATTGTGAGGAACGTTTATTTAACCCTTCTGCAGAGAGGCTATAATCAAAGTGTGAGTGAATCATCCGTTTTAACCAAAACTCCATTATCTACGGTTAAAGATATCGTAGCCAAACGCACCCAGCCAAGGAAGCAACGGTGTGACAGCGGCAAGTCAAGAAAGGTTGAAGAAGCGGATAAAGAGTTGATTCGTAGGAAAATTTATGAATTGTACAGTAAACAAATAATACCTACAATAGATTCTCTAAAAAAGGTACTTATAGAAGACGAAACTGATATATTATGTAGCAGAACAAGCCTTTGGAGAATTGTGAAAGCAATGGGTTTCAAATATCAAACCATTAATAAGAGGCAAGTGCTAATGGAATCCCAGCGAATACAAGCATGGCGTCGAGAATATTTAAGTTCCATAAAACAATATAGGGCAGAAAATCGTCCGATAATATATCTTGACGAAACATGGTTTGATACCCATGACACTCCCAAAAGAGGATGGAGCGACTCAACCTCCAAATGTCAAACCAAAGCACCCTCAAATAAAGGCCAGAGGATTACAATTTTGCATGCCGGATCAGAAAATGGTTTTGTTCCAAACTCTTTGCTGCTATCCGCAAAAAAAATAGCCAATTCATCATTAGATTATCATCAAGATACCAATGCAAAATTATTTGAAGAATGGTTTCAGAATCGCCTTCTTCCGAACATACCAGAAAACAGTATAATTGTGATGGACAACGCTAGTTACCACAGCCGTCAAAAAAATAAAGTGCCCAATGCAAGTAATACAAAAGTAGAACTTCAAAAATATATGATGGAAAATGATATGTATTTCGAAGAAAATTATACAAAGAAAGATCTTTTAAACGTTTTGAAATCATATAATGTTAAAAAAGAATATATTTGTGACGATCTTGCTAGCGCTTGTGGTCATACAGTTTTGCGTCTTCCTCCATATTATTGTATTTTCAATCCAATAGAACATATCTGGCATGAATTGAAGGCAATGGTTAGGAGAGGAAACACCTCTCCTACACTTAGTACTGCTGTAATAGATTTAATTAGAAAATGTGTAGATAATATTCCAGTTCAAAGCTGGAAAAATTCTGTCAATCACGTTATAAAAGTTGAAGAAACCTATAATTCAATAGGTATTAATGTTAAGCCATTAATAATTAGTTTAGGCATAGATGAAGATGACAGTGACAGTGAAACGGAACTAAATATAGATTAGGTTTGGTTGAATTGTGTATTGTATTATATTGTATTAGATATTAAGTTTTGGTAATTATTAAGATAGTATAAGATTATAACATAAATAAATAATATTATGAAACGCCTTTTTCGTTTTCATTATAATGGGCACAAAATCCGTACCTGTAAACCTTTGAGTGGGTATTAAGGAACCCGGTACCTACATAAAAGAACCTGGTACCTACACAATAGAGGCTAATAGCTATCTAATTTATGGTAGGGTTTTATAGCCGTGAAGTCAACGAAATATTTTGGAATGGACATATACAAAACACAACTTTTTATTTAGTTTTTGCACTTTTCCGAACTTTCCCGCTATCCGTTGTTTATATTTTTTTCTTCTAACCGCTCGACGTAACCATATCGCCGAGGCGGTTAGAGAAATGACATACCGTTTTCTAACCCGGTTACAAAGTGACATCTTCGATACCACTCGAATTTGAGCGGTATGTTGCGGTTTGTTAAACGGGAGCCACGTGAAAAGAGCTAATGCTTGACCCGAACTTCCATATTGAATTTCATTTTTGACAGGTCAGTAGATTGCCTAATATAGGTATAACTAAAATGTAGATGTGAAGCCATTTCTTACCCAACCAACATTTTCCTTAAATTTTAGGTGGGAACCAGGACTATTCAAAGAATTTTGACTGGACAATATACAATCGAAAAACCTTAAGGCCGACCGAAAAAGACAGAGACTATTATGAACCGAATGTTTAAAGAAGATTTACAACGACAAATTTGGAAATACAATTCTAAAAATGAATATTTTATATTACAAACATTACTGACATACGCCAAAGAAAATTTGGAATTTAACGGAGGGCAAACAAATTTATATAAAATTTTAAAATCTATGGGATATAAATTTAAAGCAGTAAATGGACGCAAAATTTTATGTGAGCAGAAACATGTTCTTGCTGCCAAAATTACATTTTTGTGGAAATACCACCAATATAAACATTCAAACGAAAATATCAGATTCGTGTATTTAGATGAAACTTGGATCTACCAAAACGGATCTCAAGTTCATCGATGGATACACGAATCTGATATGAAAAGCAACCCATCCAAAATTAAGTCAGAGGGAAAACGTTTTACTATTTTGCATGCGGGGAGTAGTTCTGGGTTTTTAAATGGGTGCGATTTTTTTCTAGATTCAAGAAACAATGACAGAAACTACCACAATACCATGAACGCGGACATCTTCCAAAAATGGGTCGTTGATCAACTAATTCCTGCATTGAATATATATTTGAAGAGAAATGTGTACTAATCATGGACATTCAGAGCGGAAGGATAAACCACCTTCATTCTCTTCAAAGAAAGTCAAAATGCAGGAATGGTTGGTTAAACATAACGTAGACTTCGACACAAAAAAATGACCAAAAAATCACTACATTGACTATGGGACCTAACTCAACCATTTTGGAATAGACCAAAACAATACAAAATTGATGACATTTTGAAAAGCCACGGACACGAAGTTCTTAGATTACCTCCTTATCATTGCCAATATAATCCTATTGAAATGGCATGGGGGTTTTGTAAGAACTTCTATAATAAAACTATAACTTCGCAGCCACCATCCACGGATAGGGTTGCGAGGGTATGGCGTGAGTCTCTTTCAAAATGTATCTCAGACATGTGGACGAATTTTTGTAGACATATGACAGACTTATTTCAGAAGACTGGACAAAATTAATGGGAGACTTACCTTTCAAAAATATTCCTCCTTTCATTATTTCTCTTGGAGAATCCGATTCCGAGTCGGATTCAGAAATGTTGTCTGAATCCTGAATCTGAGGAGGTATCTAATTCTTCAAGTGAAATGGTGGAAGCTGAATAAGACGGACTAAAAACGGATCTGAATTTGAACTATTACTTTGACAAAACTATAAGGGGAGGGTGGATAGGATCGGGATACTGGGAGACAATGGACACGCTAATATTTCCCGCCTCTTGCGGCTTTCTGATCTATCACGCCAAGGCGCCAAGTATATTAACACTTTCTCAAAAAATGGACTTATGTAAAAATTGTAGAGATCTTACCCACCCTCCCATGCCTACAACCCTTTCAAAAAGATAAGGTTTTGTTACAATCGATCCTGCAAGGGAAGATATTTGGAAAGAGAGGACCAGGGAGAAGAAGAATATCGTGACGGAAAAATCTCAGAACATTGTTTGATAAAAGCTCGCCACAACTCTTCCATATTGCTGCGAATTGAGTGGACATCGCCATAATAATCGATGATCGCCGACATTCATAAGGGATAGGCACGTCCAGAAGAAGAAGAAATAAAAAAATAAAAATAGAAGAAATGCCGTTGGACCAAACCCGAAAAAAAAGTTACTGTGAAACATATTTATGCTATTGAGCTTACTGTTATGGTTACGTTTAATTAATAAATTGAATAATTTTACTATTTGAATTTACTCAGATATTTTCAGCTTTCTTTTTCATAACCCTGAAATTTGAAATGTCATTATTATACGAGGGTCAACCTGTCAAATTTCCATGGATAATGCTACGCCAATAATAAGTGAAAAGCATATACATGCATTTTTTTATTGTGCTGTATTGTGTAAATCGACCTATCTTATCACCGTAAAAACGACAAAGAGAGTCAAGTCAGGCTGTGTTCGGTTTCGTCATCTTTTTCATCGATTTGCTCCGAAATTTTGACAGGCACGTGACTGGATCAGACAGTTTCAATTTACAAATCACGTGCCTGTCAATATTTCGGAACAAATCGACGAAAAGGATGGCAAAAACGAACACGACTACTGTCTATGAAGTCAGATTTCTGGAAGTCAGTGTCATCTTTAAATCAAACAAAATCTCGTCGCAAATATCCTTGTTTGATAAGGCACAAATCTTGGCTAAAGTGGATGGTGGATGGTCGGTCAGAACAGTGGCTGCCCATTATAAACGTAGCAAAATCACATTTTTACTTTTGTTCAGCTTTGACATTGACGAAAACTGTCTGACCCTGTCCTAAGTTTTCCAGAAGAGACTTTTCACTCTTAAGTCAGATTCACATTAGTCCGTGCTGTGCTAGTTTTATGATTGGTCAAGTGTATTTACACTGAGAAATATTTTCTCAGTTTTGAGAATATAAAATCATAATATTTTATAATTTAACAAAATATGCATTTTATTTCAGGTGCAGTCAGCTTGCACCGATTGTCACGGCAGTGGTGAATTGATCAGAGACAAAGACAAATGTACCGTATGCAAAGGTAAAAAAGTGTGCAATGAAACGAAAATCCTGGAAGTGCATGTCGACAAGGGCATGAAGAACAACCAGAAAATCCTCTTTAGAGGTGAAGGTGACCAGCAACCCGATGTCGAAGCCGGTGACGTGGTTATTATTTTGCAACAAAAACCTCACGAGAGATTTGAAAGAAACGGCGACGATTTGCACATGAAGCATACGATTTCACTTACTGACGCTCTTTGTGGATTTTCCTTTGTTGTGCACCAACTCGACCAAAGAGATTTGCTTATTAAGCATCCCCCAGGTCAAGTAATCAAGCCGGGAGATGTCAAAATAGTTTCCGGGGAAGGAATGCCCATTTACAAGAATCCGTTTGAAAGGGGAAATATGTTTATAACTTTTCAAATTAAGTTTCCTGAGAATCACTTTGCTCCGGAAGCGACTTTGCTTAAATTGGAATCCATGTTGCCACCCAGACCTGTGTTTAGTTTACCAGACAGTGCACAAGTTGAAGAAGTGGATTTGGTTGATTACGATGCAAATGAGAGAAGTTCACATTCGCATGTGAGGAATAGAGGGGAAGCATATGCTAGTGACGATGAAGAACAACCCGGGCCTGGCATGCAGTGCATGCATCAATAGAATAAATATCCTTTTTAGGTGATTATTCATACTTATTGTTTGCGCTTTTTTCTAAACGAGGAAATTCATTATATTTAACATTTTAAATTTAAAAAAAAAGAGAAAATACATCACCCTCTTTTTTTACATACATATTTTACATACACTAGGGAATAGTGACTATTGATAAAAATAAGAAACTGTTTTGGTTTAGGTCCTGACAACTACACTTCACATTGTAACTTGAAAAAAAAAAATATGTTTTTTGGAGCAGTACCTTTACACCTTCAATTTTATAATTAATTTTTTGTTAGTTTTATTATTATATAAATAATATACTGTATTTTTATTCATCTTCCTTTATATTAGAATGTCTACTAATTTAATGAATTTGCATATTTATCAATATGTGATCCTGTATTTCCATAATATTTATTTTTGTATTAGGAATAATAGTTTTTATGCTAAAGTTCAAAAAAGGTGTTTCCCAAGGTTCTAGCTTCATGAATAAAACATTAATTAATCTCAATTAAGTTGGTTACTGATTTATCCTATATCACGAAAAATTTAAATATGACTGAATGTCTCAGCGTTTTGTGAAGTCATTTTATTTTTTATCCATCATCCATATTTCTTGCTCTATGTAGATTACTTGACTTGAAGGTGTTCAGCTCAACTGGAATATTACTCTGATTTCTGGTCACATCTATCTGCTAGTATTGGGGAATAATACATTTTTGAAGTGCAATTATAACAAGGCAGTCTGACAGAATATGTTTGTATAAGGGCTCTTTTAGGCTAATAAGTGGGAGTCTTGTCGCGTATGGTTTGGAAATAGTTTGAACTGAGTTATTGCAATTTTTCACACCAAAAACTTTGGAAATTTCTCCAAAGTAAGCACCAGATGATGAAGTAAATCAGCATCTGCAAAACTGGAATGTTTAAATAAATGATCCTGTTAATTTGAATGGCTCGTTATTTGCTTGTTTTATGTATTTTGCTACAATCATTAATTTCTTCTGTTAAGAAGTAGTGGTGGAAATTGAGAGCCGAATAGCTCATTTTTTGTAGAGAGAAAATACAAGGCACAGCTTCAGCCCTATTTAGAAGTGATACAACCTTATAGTATGAGAAAAATGCAGTTGATTGTTCACTCGACGCTTGTACTGCGAATCTTGCATATTTTGGCAAATATTTTGATTAGAAAGCTTTGTTATTTACGATATGTTGCTACAAAGGCTCAGAAAGTAGACCACGATCAAAGAATCCACGATGCTATCCCCAGTTAGCAGTTTCTCAAATATGATAACATTATCGACTTTCTCAACAATTTTGAAGTGAAATCGGACATCGAGAGTATTCTATCACTTCTCTTTGGCAAGGAAACTACTGATGCAGTTTTTGATTAGGAAAATAACCTTTTTCAAATGAGTAATTAATGATATAAGAACTTGACAACAATTTACAAGAAATTCTTTAAGTATGTAGGTACATAATATCTTTACAGACAAGCCATGACGATTTTTTTAGCTAATGAAATGTGGAAGACCCTAAAACGAATTATTACCAATAAGGGACGTGGAAGCTTGAAATGAAATAATATTCAGCAATATAATTGTAACAGGAAAAGAAGTGAAATTTTTTTTTTAGTGTTAGTAAAGAAATTACTGAAAATATTGTACCTACACACAAAAACATACTTTGAGAGTATACATATAGGCCAAGCAATGAAGGAAGTTTACCTCAACATAATTAGAAGTTAACATTTTTTTTTGGGGGATCGGTTCATTTTCATGTGCTTAAATAACATATTAAGTTTGCGACCTTGTACTTCCATAGGGTTTTTGGTTAGGGGTGGTTTTTAGGGGTGATTTGCGGTTTATGGAGAGCGCTGCTCAAAGGGATAGTCCATTAGCAAAAATTTCAAATGATTGTTGTAGCTGAAGTTTTTTGCTATAAAAAACTCAGCGACAGCACCCTTCTATCTTCTATATTTTTTTTTCTGCAGCGTCTTGAATACTAGCATGTTTTTATTCAAGGTCACTGAATCAATGTTTCACATGTTTGCGCGCATTTGATGTAGCAGCGGCCAAATGCATAATCCGATTTCAATTTTTCAAACACCACATTAGGTCTGTTTCTACAGGAGTCTCTGACAGTTTGCAACCTGTCAGAAACAATCGCTCAGCTGAGTTACAGATTTATCTTGTAACGGCAGCATTGAAAACATGTATTATGGGCGATGCTTACTGACAGTTCGCAAACTGTCAGAGACTCCTGTGGAAACAGACCTACAGGGTGTCCCAAAAAGATACCGACAAACTTCAAGGGGCAGTTGGGGATATCAAAACAAGCATTTTTGTTTATATAAACATATGTCCGCAAATGAGCCATTTGGGCTGTAGAGCAAAAAAAACTGTTTGGTACTTTTATTCTTTGCAATAATTAAATCACTGTTTACTTATTAATTTTGCTCTATCAACCAATAAATTATGGTTTACAATAATTGTTCAGAATTGAACAATCATCAATCATTGTCACGCGAGCCCTTTGAAATATTCCGAGAATAGCTTCTACATGAGTACAACTCGCCAGTATCCTTGCTAACAGATCTTCCTCATTACCAGCATTACGAACACGTGTTTCGTAGAATAAACTTTTCAGTCGATAACCTGCCGGTGCAATCTTTGCATTGAAGTAAATGGTCAACATTTTGAACAAATATTGTAAACCATAATTTTTTTGTTACTAAAGCAAAATTCATAAGTAAACAGTGATTTAATTATTGCGAATAGTACCAAACAGTTTTTTTGCTCTACAGCCCGGATGGCTCATTTGCGGACATATGTTTATATAAACAAAAATGCTTGTTTTGACGTCCCCTACTACCCCTCAAAGTTTGTCGGTATCTTTTTGCGACACCCTGTTTTATTGCTAATGAAATGCACTTTCCAATGCTTTTTTGTTCGAATTTTTTGCTTGAAAATTAAGCGAGCACGGACTTACCTAATTTGCGAGGAAGTTGTAAATTGCTTCGAAAACTACCCCTTTCTTGCATTCACTGTAATTTCTAAACGGGGTCACATATTTGGTGACAGTTTTCGGCAATCGGCAGCCCATTTATTCCTCTCATATTGCCCCAGCGGATTTTTTTTTCGTTTATTATGCCCGTATTACATCTGTGTATTTCTCCGTGTATCTATTCATGTAGTTCAAGGTGACAACCGAAAAACTTCAAACGCAACATAAATTAGCATTATGAAAAACAAAATAATGTTGACAGCCTGAATTACATGAATAAATACACGGAAAATACACAGATGTAATACGGGCATAACTCAATGACTTATTGGCCTGAACACGTCGCGCGGAATTTTTCAAAAAGTCAAAAAAAAATTTAAATTGTCGCACAGCGCTGGAATTTAAATAGTACGATGGCTTTTTTTATTGTTTTTATGAATATACTGCAATTTTAATGCTTCACATAATTGCTGCAATAATTAAGATTGCAGTATATTCATGAGAAAAATAAATAAAGCATAATAGACTTAAATGGGACCAGTTGACAGATACCCATTTCACTGCAGGATCGCCACGCTGGATCATTGATCGTCCCTGCAGATTCCTTCATATTATTAAAATTCGTGCATCTTCGGCAGCTCGGCTATACTCGGCTTCGACAGCACCATTTGCGTAGTCAGGATTTTGTCTTCGAGGGGGAAGAGGCAAATTAGCAGGAAGTGATCCTTGCAGCAATGCGAGCTGCTGCAGGAAGAAAAGCGCCGCAGCCGCGAAATTTTTGAGTCTATTCACGATATTTTTGGGATTTCTAATGATGGGGGCAAGTGAAAATTGAAAATGCGGCTAGTTCAACAAATTTTGATAAGAACTTATAGTAGATCGTTACCTATCGTATCGAATGCCTTTGCAAGGTCTAGGAATACAGTGAGATATTTCCTGTTAATTCATATATGGCATGTTCAGTACCAAGTCCGTTTCTGAAGCCAAACTGACTTTTCGAAAAAATAGGTATCATAAAGATTTTAAGGCACTTTTTGTTTTTGAGTTTATTCACACATATGGGAGAACTTTTCTATAATAGGCTACCATCGCAAGTTAGAGAAATCAGACAACAGAAAAAGATCGAGCGGTCAGTCAGAATCTACTTGCCTTGAAAGCAAGGGCAAACTATAGCTTCAACAAATCATTGGCGTATCCAGGATTTTGGTTTATTGGTTTAGGGGGGGCTGTGTTAACAAAAAGTGTTGACCAAAAAAAAAAAAAAAGCTGCGCGCGCACAATAGTCCATTTTTACGTGTCTCTCATTGACGAAAGCATTCATGCGCAATGCGCATGTTGCCACATTATAAATGACGAAATATTTTAGGATTATGTTACTAGGTAGCCAGAGTTCACCGATTATACCTAAAACCTAAACTTTTTTTTTATAAAGTAGTAAAGGAGGAGAACTTCGGCATCCTCGCATGTTTGGGAAAGTGACGTCCCTTTCCTATCGGGCGTTTTCGCAGCAGTTTGAAAATTCGTTTTTCAAATCATTTTATTTTCAAAAATAAAAGTTTTTTTTTGGAAAAAAAGTATACAGATGTTATCAGAATGACTACCAGATTAATTTAAAAATGTGAAAGTTGCCTATTTTTGTCACCTATAACATACTCAAATGTTACGCGCCTATTTTTTTTTTTGCAGGGCGACAAAAAAATTCGCATCGAGCCACTTATTCGCTTTTTTTTGGTAAGTAAGAGAAATTTGGTTCACGGAGCACCTTCTCTCCTGGGCCCTTATTCTTGAAACAGGGGAGCAGCATTCCCATGACAATCTTTTCCGACTGTGTCACTCATATCATTTCTAAGTCATTGAGAAAAACAGAGAAATCGTTCTCACGGGAACGCTGGTCCTTATGGTTTCAAGAATAGGTACCCAGTGAGCTGAGATTCTGTAACGGATAGAGATCGTTATCCCTATTGCTAAGGCACTTGCTGTCTTCTTCCCTGTTTCCGAAATCAATAGAGACGGCACGTCAATAGAGATAGAGAAAATATCTCTATTCGTTAAAGAGTCCCCAGGGCTGGGACTCTGTAACGGATAGAGATATTTTCTCTATCTCTACTCACGTCCCCTCTCTATTGATTTCGACAAGACAGAAGAAGACAGCAAGTTCCATAGCGATAGGGATAATGATCTCTATCCGTTACAGAGTTCCAACCCAGGGTTGTTCGATTCTCGTCTCAGGGAGTAGAGCTTTTTTATTACGTTGGCACCGACAAAACATGCGTTCTATCGGGAAGCTCTACTATACCTGAGACGAGAATCAGGCCCCTGAGAAAGGAAGTATTCAGGATGATTAAGATGAAGCACTGATTCCCTTGCTGCATTAGGCGCCCGCCATAGAAAAACCCTAATATAGAAAGAAATTAAATCAATTTCTATTTTTTTATACAAAAAATGTACAGGTCACAAAAAATACGCTGGAAAAAAAAAGTCTAGACTTGCCTTGGGGGGCCCTTGCTTGCCTTGCTTTTCTTGCTTCAAGCAGATCTCAGTAGCGGATAGACTTTCACTTATCCCATAATATCCGTTCACAATCCGATGTCCACTGGTACCGGTAAAGTTTCTCACCTTTCAATGCTATTTGATAGGGAAAGGAGGTGATAAATCTACCTGCACCTGTGGACATCGGATTGTGAACAGAATAATATACAGGGTGATTTACTAAGCGCGTGGTGGTCCATATCTCCTAAACTAACGGAGATCGAACAAAAAACTAAATACAAAACTTGTAAATAAACATGAGTGCTACATTCCTAAATTATTCTCCAGTATACAGAGTGGCCCAATAAGTAGTGGTGACACAAAGTTTTGTTTTTTTAAATAACTCCCTCTGTATATTATGACATTTCTGGATTCTGCGGAAAATTCTTGACATATTTCATGTACAGGGTGGGCCAATTTGGACACTTCCTTATGGAAACATCCTTTATTTTTAGAGATAGAAAAAAACGAACCCCCCACTCTGAGGCACATCACTATCTCTTTCTAACTCATTGTTTCTTATGGAAAAAACGGAATTTATTTTTTTTTCTCCAAAACTATTGAAGGTAAAGGTATAAAATCTGATATCATTGGAATCAGCTCACAAAGAGCTATTCAATGAAAAAATAATATATATTCCAAAATCGGTGGCATCTGGAAAAAAAAAAATTGGTCATGCCACTGGATTCTACTTGAAAAACTGCCTATAGAAAGTATTTCTCGTTTTTGGATATCTTGAATAATAAGGAAATTAGAGAGTCTTTTAAAATTGGACAAAATTTGAAAAGTGCCCTGTATTTCCTAAACGCATCAAGTTAGCCGTGATTTGTCTTCGCCATTTTTTTTTCCCCAAGAAAAGAGCTCAAGAATGTGCTCCCAGATTTTTGATATCTCTGCTGGTTTTTGATATAGCCCATTGAAATATCGAAAATGGGCCACCCTGTACAAGAGTCTGTAAGCGCCCGAGTGCCGGAAATTTCTTCCCGCAAGAGTTAGGAACTATATTTTTTCTACGAGCATACTAAAGCTGATGTTACGAAGAGTTTATTTTAAATAAAATGCGATTATGCAGAAGGTAGAATTAAAAATATATTAATAGTTATTTATACACCAAGTGAGTTAAATGAATGTTTATTCATGAGAAGAAAGTTTAACCCACGAGCCCTAGCGAGTGGGTTAATTTTCTTCGAATGAATAAACATTTTAACTCACGTGATTTATACAAAATTTTATCCCATTTTGATGGACATTTAAAAAGTAAGGAATCAAATTATAAAAAGAATTCATTTAGTAGTTATGAAAGCGCTAATTATTGAAATTGGTGGTTGCTAAGGTATAACTAGTTGTTTGTTTGTATTTGTAGCAGATTTTTATACTGGCAGAGTGACTTAAAAGACCGAGAGTGAGTTAATAGCTATTTATACAATAAGTTACTAAAAGACATCGTTTCGTAACGTATTGTATACAAGATTTTTTCTACTGGCATTTTATAATAAAAAAACACAATTTTATTTCATGTGAATAAGTCGATTACACCCAAAATCTTTGTTACCTGCTTTTACTTGACACCTGACACTTTTCATGCGATTTTCTTTTCAAAATTCGACATCAATAATTAAAATCCTAGAAAGTAGGTAATAACACAAACTTCTGTTTTGAGTAACCCAAACGTTCAATTCAGTAATTCCATTTTCAATATTCATAATAAATACAAAACAAAATTCAAATATGTGTTTAGTGTGTTTTTTTATTTCTGAATAATGAATGACACTTTTAGGCACTAGTGCTTAAAAATTACTTTTACGCACTCATAAGTCACTTTTACGAATTCAAAACTATTCAAAAGTCACTTTTACGCACTGAGTGCTTAAAAGTAACTTTCACGCACTCAGTGCCTAAAAGAATGTCGTTTCAAAACTGAAATGACAATCGAAAAGTTGCTATTATGAAACGTCAGTAGAAAAAAATATTTTAAGTCATAAGTCACTCAGGTGATAAACGTCTACTTACCTTTGTCATTATGCGTTCAATAATGTCATTTTTAAACGTCAAAATGGGATAAAGGTATTTATAAAAAGGTAAAGGTACAGGTATAGGTGTATCAACAATACAAACAATTCCATGTCACAATGATTATTTCAAACTCTTCCCGCACTGGGTGCGGGAAGAAATCTCTTCCCGCACAGCAAATCGCCCGGGAAGAGCCATTTCCCGCACGCTGGTAGAAAAAAATATATTTTTCTCGAGAATTTTCTATATAATTGATAACTGACGTCTAAAAGTTGGAGCGAAATGTACGGAAATTATTTAGTTCTTCGAAATTACATGGTATATTCTAGTAAAAATAGTATAAGAAGTAATGGTAGTCATACTGCAGTCACAGGAAGTACAGGCCTTCATTGAGAAGTCATTGACATTCAGTTGTAGTCAGTAGAATTCATCCCCATTTTTGGCAGTCTATGGATTTTTTCGGCAGTCGCAGGAATTCTTTGGCAGTCTTTGGAATTCAGATAAATAGGTTTTGTTTTGGAATTACATGTACATTTTTTGACACAGTGACACACCCCTCGGGTAACGCCCTATCTAAAAGCATTGGAGCAAGGTGGCACAAACATGTGTTAAGAATCTCTACGTATTCCTAAGTGAAATACGTAGAGGTATTTTATTAGAAGCAAAGGCTCCCATAAGCGTACCCATAAAATAGTTATTTATGCAACAAGTGTGTAAAGTGAACCTTTTTTCACGAATGTGAATTTTGACACACGAGCCGAAGGCGAGTGCGACAATCACATGAGTGAAAAAAGGTGCTTTACGCACGTATTGCATACAAAATTTTTTCTACTAGGTACCAATCAAATATGTGTAAAAAAAATAAATTTGAACAAATACTTTACGCACTAGTGCGTGAAGAATTTTCACTTTACGCACTAGTGCGTGAAGTAATTTACCAGAAAGATGCCAAATTGACAGTGTTGACATCTGTCATTGACATTACTTTACGCACTAGTGTGTGAAGTGAATTACTTTACGCACTAGTGTGTGAAGTGAAATTTTACATCTTCTAAATAGTGTGTAAAGTGAGTACTTTACGCACGGTAGTAGAAAAAAATCTTTTTTTGAATTTATATATTTAATTCCAGAAAAAGGTAGTTTTAAAAATGATAAATTCGAGCACTTAAACTGATAGTAAACTGGACTGTTTCCAAAAAAAAAAATACATGAGATGGGACCAAAACAATAGGTCTGTTTCTACAGAAATCACAAACTAGTCAGAGCGAATTTCATTTCATTCATTCTAAAATCAAAATTAATGATTTTTTTTTACATATTTAAACCTATGAACGAGTACCTCGACAAGTACCCCTCAACCTGGACAGTACTCTAGAAGCGCTGGTGCTTGCAACAACAGGAACAGTAGGGGCTTTAAAAATTTTAGCATCAGTTTTTGAAAATCTAAACTGTGTTTTTTTTTTTTTTAAAGATAAAAGTCAAATTGACATTATGTTGGCAATACAATGTAAAATTGTAAATGCTTTCAAATTTTTTATGTAGAAAAGGCTTGTGTTGCCAACATAGTTACTAAATTTTTGACTTAGCCCGGTATTCATAGTGCCTACTTGAGTGCTGAGGATTCCTTAAAGGTTTCCTTGGCAGTAAATTGTCTTTCAGAGTCAAAATTGTCAAGGCGTCCTTATCGCAGCTCATGCTTATTTTCACATTTCCTTCCTTGACTTGAGGAATGTCCAGAGGTCCCTTGAGGCTGGTTTTCTAACCTATTGGTGACAGAACGTGAACTTAATTGATACGTATTGTACGTGAACTGTATTTTATCGATGTAATTGGTATGGATGAGCTGGATTTTTTTTTGTAGAGATAAATGCTGCTGATGCTTGATTCAGCTAGTGCAGGCACTGTGGTGGAATGGTGGAAAAAGCAGTATTGAATTAAACAGGCATTAGCATGCATTAGTTAGTCGATAAATCACCGCATCCGTGGCATTGCTGAATTTAGCCACACGAGGGTTGTGCTGCGGAGGCCAAGAAGGTTTATTCGAGACATGCAGAATCCATTAGAATTCTAAATTGAAGAAGTAGCCAATCTTTCAAAGTAAAGTTGAAATTTGATTTCAAAAGAATACACAAAGTCCTCCTCCACAAATTACTTTGATCAATTTAAAGCGCCCTACATGTTTCGGGGCTAGAAGACCTCTTCATCAGGGGCCATGGGCGCCGCCAGGATTAGTTTCAGGGAGGTGCATACGGGCAGTGGCGGCGCGTGGATTGTTATATTGGTTCCAATTACTAATTTGAGACGCAGGAGCTGCCGGATTTTTCCTGGTGCGACGTCCAAAAACGGTTATTTTGACTTCACAGACATCATTTTTTTGGTTGGTTACTTTTTTATCCGCGTGTTCCGTGAGCGTACGAAAAAGTACTTTTTTGTACGCTCACGGCCGGACAAAAAAGTGACGTCACAGAATTTTCCTAGATTTCATCGCTTTGAACACCTTTTGCGGAAAAAATAGCATGTTTTATTAGGAGAAAAGCACTTTTTGTTGCTCGTCTAAAATTGTCTGCCTCACTACGTTCGGCCGTCAAACATTTAGTCTTGCCACAAAAAGTATCACTTTTACTCCTATAAAACAATATACTATTAGACCGTCAGATAGTGACAGATTTAGGTGCCCCATTTTCGCATACAAGCCTCGAAGAGGGTTGAAAAGTACTTCGATGTTGAGTAGAATGAAGTCAAATTCACGAGTCGCCCCTGGGGATAAAATATGGAAAATTCGGTCATCGTCACTTCCCCGAAAAACATATTGGCTTGAGTGGCGGGAATGGATAAGTAGGTACATTTTAAATTCGGAAAATTTGACCGATATTACGCGAACAAAAAAAAAATCGGTCAAATTTTCCGACCTTAAAATGTACTTATCCATTCCCACTACTCAAGCCAATATGTTTTTCGAGGTAGTGACAGTGACGGTGGACGTTTTCATACTTCCAATAGGCTTGTGTGCAAAAATCGGTCCAACTTTCGATTTTTTCTTACAAGATAAAGCCCTTTTTTCAACCCTTCAGCCACCTGCAGCACTCAAGCCTTTGGTTTTCCGAAGCTAGGTTTTTAATAATTAATCATTTAGTGAACACGGCTTGCATGGAAATATGAGCAACTGACACCTTTTATTTCGATTAAGGAAAATCGAATTTTCCATATTTTATCCCCAGGGGCGACTCGTGAATTTCACTCCATTCTACTCAACATCGAAGTATTTTTCAACTTTCATCGAGGCTTGTATGCGAAAATGGGGCACCTAAATCTGACACTATCTGACGGTCTATATTCTAAGTGATTAACCTTGGTTTCCACCAACCATTTTAAGGGACCCCTAACGATAAGTATTCCCTAAAATGACATTTTTACATCGAGAAATGTTAGTTTAAGGCATACCTATCGTTAGGGCTTCCCTAAATTAGTTGGTGGAAATGGCCATTATGGCCATTATGGCCTTTTCCACTAACTAATTTAGGGAAGCCCTAACGATAGGTATGCCTTAAACTGACATTTCTCCATGTAAAAATGTCATTTTAGGGAGTACTTATCATTAGGGCTCCCCTAAAATGGCTGGTGAAAACGGCCATAAGTAAATTATATGATGTTTTCACGTCGGTGGAAAGTGGCACGAGCAGTGGCGGATCTAGGGACGAGTGGCTCTCAGGGCAAAATATATTTGGGGGCTCCTAGGTCTAACCTATCCCTTGAGCAGTGGCGTACCCAGAAAATATGTTTGGGGAATGGGGGGACCCTACAAAGGTTGTGGCTTGTGTCTGAAATTCTAAATAAAAAATTGATGTGTCAGGGTGCCACGCCATGATGTCAAATTTCTTTTGTATGTACGTAAAAATACAGTTTTGGACGGGCGGCCTAGGAGGAGCCCTGGACCGATACCCTCCCTTGGGTGCGCCACTGCCCTTGAGTGTCACGTAAAAAGTAGGATAATAAAAATGCGGCCTGGAAATAGTGGTGAAAAATCAAATTACTAGGTCTGTTCCAACACAACAGGAAACCGTACAATGTACCGTCACGATTCTGCGCAAAGCGTAAAATTTGTGCGTAGAAACTGAAATTCGTTTACTGAGTGATTTCGAAACCGTTCATGGGACGGTTTTTGACGTGTTGGAACAGACCTAATATATAGACGGTTGGGTCGGTCTGTGTTTCTCGGAGTTATGGTTGGATATATTCGAAATATTTCGGAAGCACGCTCAGCGTTGCCAGATGCTCTCAACCTCAGAAACGTATATTATTAGGCATGGGCGGTATAGCGATAATATTTTAGAAGATAGGAATTGAGTCCCTATTTAATGTAGCCTAATTAAAATGTTATTATATTTGATTTGTATGACATTTTTTTCTACATATTCGAAATTTTCCGCAGCATCGTGGGACCCTTTTGGACCGTGAGCCCCTGGGCGGCGCACAGAACTGCCCGGTGATATGTCCGTTCCTGGGCACAGGCGTCTCGCAATTTAATCCTTTTTCCGGGTAATCAAATAGTAGAAGTTGAAGAAATTTATATCAATAAACTAGAATTTAAGCAAATTCGAAATTCCCGCCATTCTACAGGTGGATGGCGCGAAATAAAAATAAAATAACCGGATCCGAGCCGGAAGTGACCCGAGGAATGTCGCGGGGAACAAAGAGTGCGAGGAGGCCATCGTTTCTCGTTTCGCCAATTTTCTCAAACAGTAACTATTTAAAAAAAAAAGAATAGAATAGAAATAATTTTTTCAATGTATTTCTGACAGGGGGGTGCAAGTGCACCCCCTTGCACCCTGCTGCCGGCGCCCATGTCAGGGGCTATCGCTCACATATTACAAAGTATTTTAGGTCGCTAGACTCCGCATTTGGCAGAGGAAAAGGAACAGAAAGTTGAAACATTGAAAAGTTAAGACATTAAAAAAGACAAATGTAAAAAAAATCAAAAAATTAATAGATTAATTGTATAATATAATTTTATTTTTTCTTTAATTTTTAATAATAATTGACTTCACTTCGTAATATTTTGTCAATTATTATTTTTATATCGCGAAACAACTCCATGGTTGTGGGTTATCTACAAAATGGTCAAGGAACTACAAATTTTATCCCCAGGCAGCCTGTTTTTCCTCCAATAATACGGCGTCTATTTCTTTATTTTCCACTATGACTCTGTGCTGAGCTACCATCTGGACCAGGAACATTTTCTCTCGGTGTACTTGGTCGCCATAATTACTTGTGCATGAATTTCACAAAAAAATCACTATTTCTACAGCTATAGCTTGTTAATATATGATTCTATGCGAAAGAGTATTGAACCCTATATCAACAATGACAACCTAATGGCAATAACAATAGACATTTCGTAGAAAGCGGCGTTGTCAGCTGCAAAACTTAAGACGAGGCTTCCTTCAATAAGAATTCTTTAATTCGCAACTATGAAACGCCAAAGTCACAAACCACAAAGGAGTCCTTATTCAAGGCGACCTTCAAGTCGCAAGGGGTCCTTAATTTGAGGTGTGACTGAGAATACGGGCCTTAGGGAATTATCTTTAAAAAAAAACAGACTTTATATTTCACGGTGGTAAAACGCTTTAGTGCAACACGTAGTTTCTTATAAGATGCATTCCTAATGTTGTAGTTAGCCTTTTTGGACCGATTTCAAAATAAAAATATGCGGATTATATTAGTTTTCAAAAAAAATCTATAAATTAAAGTGGTTCAATTTAAAGGTGTGTTAGTTTGGGTTAGTTTGCATAGGACTAGTACGCATTACGTGGACGGGTTAGCTTGGGTTAGTTTGCATATTTTTGGTTAGTTTTGGTTACAGTTCGTATCTACTGGTTATAATCGGGCTTTGTTTTTTAAATTGGTATGAATAGGGCTCTCGGGCACAGGGTAGAACGCATACTCCGATTGAGTTCATTTTTGGTATACATATAAAGGCCGCTGAAAGAAATTTTTCCAAGAAAAAATTGACCTTAGCTGCGACGTTGACCGTGACCTTGACCAGTGAAATTCACATAAATATCAATTTATCGTGCTGAAATTATGTATAGCGCCGAAGAGCATCATACATAACCCACACACCGAGTTTTAGCCTTCAAGGTCATACATATTCAGAGATACGGCAACCCCGCATTCTCAGTTTGGGCTCTCGGGAATGGGCTAGAAGGCGTAGTTCAATCGAGTTCATTTTTGGTATACATATAAAGGCCGCTGAAAGAAATTTCCCGAAAAAAAAATTGACCTTGGCCGTTGGCCGTGAACTTGACCGTGACCTTCACCAGTGAAATTCACGTAAATATCTATTTATTGTGCTGAAATTATGTACAGGGTGGGTCAATTTGGACACTTTTAATAGGAAAAATCATGATATTGAATATTAATTACTTATCTAAAACTGGATACAGTGTACTGATTAACAACGACAACCAAGCGCGACAAGCTAGATAAAATAAAAATGTTCAAGGATACTAGCATGCATTTCAAGAATGGGTTAATTTGGGTTGTTTTGCATTATTTTGTAATTCTCGATTAGATAGGTTTACGGGGACTAGTACTCTAGCACGCAGTACAAAGACGGGTAAGTTCGGGTTAGTTTGCATATTTTTGATCAGTTTCGATATAGCACAGTTATTGTCGGTTAAAGTGTACCAATTTCAAAAGTTCAGTAGATATTATACGCTTTATCATTACTCAATAATGTTTTTTTCAAAAAATGGTTTGAACACTTAGCTCTTCTCTTCATTCGAATATCTACCACATGATGCTTTTTACGTTTATTAAATTTTTATCTGCTAAACAGAGCGATTGTGATATTAAGCTGATAAGAATAGATATTATATATTGATCTGTGTCAAAGGTCGAGAAGAGGATTCATTCAATATTTATAAAATCCAATTTATAGTTATTTGCGCCAACATTTTCGATCATAAAACAATATTTTGGGATCAAACTAAACTATCTATAATGAAGAAGCATGACATTTTTTTTGAAGGACCTTTACTGAACTGTTACCTTTCACGGCCTAAATATGTATACCAAAAATGAACTCAATCGGACTACGCCTTCTACCCTGTTCCCGAGAGCCCAAACTGAGAATGCGGAGTTGCCGTATCTTTGAATGTGTATGACCTTGAAAGCTAAAACTCGGTATATAGGTTACTTGAGATGCCTTTCAACACTATACAAGTTTTAAGCACGTTAAACTGCCATTTACGTGAATTTGATGGTCAAGGTGAGGATCAAGGTCAAATTTTTTTTGGAAAAATTTCTTTTGACGTCCTATATATGTGTACCAAAAAAGAACTTGATCAGAAAACGCCCTATAGCCCGTTCCCGAGAGCCCAAAAATTACCTTTAAATTCAATATTAACATACAAGGACTCGCACGGACGCACGCATTACGCGGACGGGTTAGTTTGCATACTTTTGGTTAGTTTGAGTTACAGTTCGTTCAATATCTACTGGTTTAATATCCAGTGGCGTAGCCAGTAGGGGGGCAGGGGGGGCGACGGCCCCCCCGCCCCCACACGTATGGCGCCCCTACCGCTCTTGAAAAACAAAAGCAAAAAATAAGAAATAAAATTATGCTGTTTCTGAGACGTTGTAAGGCTTAAAATACTTAAATGTTTTTCGGCCTGCTACACGAAAAAAAAAAGTTTTTGAAGGCTTCAATAAACTTTTTTGGGCGTGGCATTCGAGAAAATTTTTCGCCTCCGGCAGCGCCTTGTGCGGACGTTTTGTCTTTGATATCTTCCCCCAATAAGCAAATATTACGAAAGCATACAATTACAAACATTTATTCGTTATCCTCCACCCCCCCCCCCCCCCCCCCCCCCCCAAAGAATTATGCGCCCCTTATATGTTTGCTCCCTCCGCCCCGCAAGGCTGGCTACGCCACTGTTAATATCCACTGGTTATGTGTAAGTAATTGTGAATGTGAATATTCGCTTACTACGGCAAAAAACGTCAATATCCGAACTTAAATTGATACAAAACCAATTGTATAAAGGATATATCAACTAATTTTTATAGAAAATTTGTTAATTTTTGTTGCACTAAAGCGTTTTACACCCATATTCTCCACTGCTAAAATGGCCTGCACAAACATACGTCCATTTGCTTACTGAGCTGGATTTTAAATTTAATGCTCCTAACCATGTTTTTTCCACATCATAAATTATCCGGAATACTAAAAAATAGTGTTAAATAGAAATACAAAATTAAAATATGTATAGTCCGACAAATACCATTTTAAAGTCACGTGATACTGGTGGCAAAAAACGTATGTCCATTGATTATGTCGTTGATATCACCTACAAAAAGCTACTGGTGGTTAATTACTATTGAATTTTAATATATGTTCCCACTAGCATTTTACAAACGCGTTTCTGAAGTAGTATTGACCAATCAGAGGGCAATTTTAATACTTGCAATTGTTGCGAGACTCACTTTTGTTGCATCTGCTGTCTGTTGTAATACATTCTGAACTTAAACTGAGTACCCATTTTCTATTTGCTTCTTTTCGAGATGGAAAAAGGTTAATATAGTCAAAATTATTAGCTGTGTTTGTTCGTTGTATTACTTTCGAAAATAACTTTGACAAACTAATTGATGGCAGTGACGGATTCTATTTCAGGTAAGAATATTATGAACAATAATTAGACAGCAATTTTTTTGTCAATTTTACTATCACCGCTGTTTGAGATGTATTCAACAAGGATAGAGAAAAATCACGTGACTTTAAAAAGGTATTTGTTGGACTATACCATGTTGTATTTTTGTGGTCTACATGCACCTCCAACACTGTTTTTTTCCCCTTCAATCATGTCGATGTCATAAGTTGTTTACTAACGGGTGAAATGATAAACAATCCGCTGGTTTTCCTCTTTTCTGACACACTGCACACTTATTAGTCATTTTGAATCCTGAATAAGAAACTTTCACGAAATGTATGAACATATAAATGATAAATTTTTAAACAATTCCATTTTAAAGCAGTGAAACACTCAATAAAGTCGATAAAATAAACACACAATAATATATATTGACATTTACGCAGGTACGACAATCGGTTGCTATTGGGAACCACCCAAACAATATACTCTGTTTAGCTAGACTTGTATAGTGTTCTTTTCGTTTACATATTGCGGTGCAATCGGGCATAATGCGTCTCCCTTAACCGAGGCTTAGAGATAACTATTCCTTAAAGTGACATTTTCCCATGCAAAACTGTCAATTTAAGGGATAGTTATCGTTAAGCCTCAGTTAAGAGAGATGGTGCAATCGGGCAGAGATGTCTAAAGAGAGAGAGAGATGTCTAAAGATCCAAAATGTAAACGGATTTTTGGAAATCCTACTATAGAAAACCAGCGTAAACAAAGTAAGAGAGACAAAATCAAAATATTTGGAGAAAGATCTTTGTACCATATTTGGAAGTCGATTACTCATCTTTTAGTGTTAACTATGGGTGAGTTCGTTTTAGCCATCGCGGAGCGGATGAGACCAGACAGATTTTTTGATCACCTGACCCTGGAGTCATCTAGATGCTTGCCAATTTCCGAACGGTAGAGATTTGTTAGAGTTGTCCGTCAGAGTCATTAACTATGGTCATTAATGACATACTTTGTCAATAGTTGGGTACTCGCAAATGGCAACAATATGGAAATTAGTCGAATTTTTCCAGTGGTTATTAATTTTGCTAATGAAATATTCTTTGATGATGAAGAAGAACGCATGGAGGAACCGAAAGTTGTAAATTTTGTGGAACATGTTGTTCATTTCTTCAACGACCAACAATTCCGAAGACATTTCCGGATGAATCCATCAACGATGGAAAACTTACTCCAGAAAATTGGATCCATTGTACCAGACGTATTTACAGGAGTACCAGGATCCTGCCATGATGTGAGACTATTCCAAATGTCAGATTTATCTGAGCGAATAAGGACAGAGATTGTCCAATTTCCTAATGATACACATATCATAGGAGACTTAGCCTATACACTTACAAAGACACTCATGGTTAGGTTCAAGGACTTGGGTAATTTAACTGATCCACAAAAAAATTTCAACAAGAAATTATCCGAGATAAGAGTTATTATTGAGCAAGCCTTTGCTCTTTTGAAAGGCCGATTTCGACGCCTGAAATACTTGGAAACTGTTAGATTGGACCTAATTTGTTTATTTATTATCGCAGCATGCATATTACATAATGTATGTATTTTGAATAATGATAATGCAGAAGAGATAATACATTTAGCTCAAGAAATAGAAGAAGAAAGGGTTATACAAGAGGCAGCACATATGAATGTTGAAAATGCCCCTGCAATAAGGAGAGAAGCAGTTCAGAAGAGAAATAATTTAATGAATAATTTATTGTTATAAAGTTTAAACACTGAATTTTGTTTTTTTTTTTCAGTAAATTCCATTAACATCAGGCGAGAATATCTTTTGTGTTTGCCCTAGTCTCGAAAAAGTAATAAGAACATTTTTCAATTGCTTAACAAATTTATTTATGGTAACAGAACTCTTACAACTCTACAACTTTCTATTTTTTAACTAAGAAGAACCTACACTGAGGAAGAAAATAATAATTCAACTTCTAGCATAGAAAATTTGGTATAAATGAAGGAGATCACTGGATCACTCACAGCCCTTGTACTCTTGTACAGTAAATCACTTATTTTTCATGGTATTCACCAAATCTTCGAACAAATCAAGAAATCGATCTTGGCGTTGCATTTTGTCCTTATGGCGCTTATCGACAGTATTTTCATATCTTGCTCTTTTTCTGCCCAAGTTGCCAGTTCTTTTGGGGGTGTCATTCCCTATGTCATTACAGTCAGTAGTATTTTCTTCACAATCTACATCTCGAAAGCAAAATAATTAATCTAGTTCTCTGAAAAATAAAGTTCATGTTAAAACTGTACCTACCTGTTGAAGTAGTGGCGTGCTGTTGTTAATTTTGAGCCCTCTTGAACTGCTACACGTTACAGGGGGAACTATCTCAGGTTTCTTCTACATGAACTCATCCATCTTATTGAAAAATATCCATTTTTTTGCATCATTTCCAGACTTTTCATTATGCTGTTTGATATTTTTGTACATATCTTTCAGCCCTTTCCACTTTGTGTCACACTGCTGTGCACTCACATTTAATTTAGTCTGATCAGAAACAATGGTTGCTATTTTCTGCCATACATGTCTTTTAACTTTGCTTTGGAATTCGTCATCGTATTTCTTCACCAATGATATTAGAAAATTTGTAGTATCAAATGTCCAAAGCTTTGCTGTTTCTGGATGCGCACTTGATTCTCCAACTTCAAACGAATCGATGGACGTGACAAGATTTTTCTTGTGGAATCCATAGTATTTTTGTGTAAGCTCATCGAGAAATGCCTGATCTAAAAGTAGGTTTAGTGTTATCAAATTGTCAAAGCATTACTAAAATAACAAATATGTAATGATTATGGTTTTAATATATTTTGTTTTGAAGACTTATTCCAACTTACCTGTTTTTGCCCTATTTATCTCGTACTCTGTCAGCCATACTCTAAATTTAGAACCACTCGGAGTGTGGACCAGCTCCACAAGCTGGGGGCTTCCTGTATTTTCCATTGAATATGCAGAAAATAAAATAAATTATTGATGGTTGTGTGTTATTGCTGTTTTTCGGCTGTCATCAGTACTGTCATCTGAACGCTCGGTCAATAAGCTCCGTCGGAAACGAGGGTCCTCTGAGACATCCGGATGTTTAAAAACGAACGCAGATTTATTTACCTCCAACACGTCAGAAACAATAAACGAACGCATTTAGAGACATTCGAGGCGTCCGACGACTAAAACGAACTCGGCCTATATATAATCTAAGGGTATATGACATTGTACATGAAATATGTCTAGACTTTTTCGCAGAATCCAAAAGTGTCATAATGTACAGGGGGAGTCACTTAAAAAAACATAACTTTGTATCATCAAGGGTTGTGCGGATATTATGTCTGTGCCCCTGGAAATTATTTTTAACATGGCTATTAAATCTAATCAGTTTCCTGACCAATTAAAGTGTGCTAGTATCACTCCAATTTATAAAGGGAAGGGGGATAAAAGTTCTGTTGAAAATTATAGACCCATAAGTGTATTAAATTATATTGCAAAAATAGTTGAAAACATACTTTACAATGATATACTTGAAACATTTGAAAATTATTTTGCTAAGGAGCAGCATGGCTTTTTGCCTGATAGGTCCACAGTAACCGACCTCACTGTTTTAACAGATACAGCTGCTCAAGCAATTCTTAAAAACCAATTGGATGTGATAATGACGGACTGCGCGAAGGCGTTTGATAAGGTGGATCATGGACTTCTGGTCAACAAATTGAATGCATTTGGTTTCTCTGAGAGTGCCTATAAACTTATGTTCTCTTACCTATTATATAGAAACCAACAAGTGAAAGTTGGAAAAAATCTCTCAAGGAGTTTTATGGCTTCATCAGGCGTTCCTCAGGGAAGTAACCTGGGACCTCTTTTGTTTGCCATCTTTAGGTCTGTTTCCACAGGAGTCTCCGACAGTTTGCAACCTGTCAGAAACAATCGCTCAGCTGAGTTACAGATTGATCTTGGAACGACAGCATTGAAAGTACATGTATGGGCGATTCTTACTGACAGTTTGAAAACTGTCAGAGACTCCTGTGGGAACAGACCCTTTATAAACGATTTGCCAGATTGTATTAATTTCTCTGATAGTCTGTTGTTTGCAGATGACTTCAAAATGTTTAAAATAATTAAGAGTACTGAAGACTGTGTGGCTTTACAAGAAGACCTAAATTGTGTTTCAAAGTGGTTTAGCAAAAACAAGATGTTCCTAAATGTAAGTAAATGTCACGTTATAACTTTTACCAGAAGGATTAATCATATAAATTTTAATTATAACATAAATAATTTAAGTCTTGACAGAAAGTTTGAATGTAAAGACCTTGGAGTACATCTGCAATCAACGCTTAAGTTTAACACTCACTATCAGATTATTGTGAGTAAGGCATTCAAGGTTCTGGGCTTTATTATTAGAAACTCTAAATATTTCCAATTTTTATTTATTTATTGGCAATAGTAGTTACAAAAGAACAATAGAATAAATTTAATAGTTAATAATATTACACAATAAATGTGAGTTTGACACACAGCATGTCTAGGGTTTTGCAACATAACATTATTTTGCATTACACTTCTTGTATTAATATTATGATTTATAGCTTCTCGATATGTTAAGTTTTTTAGCATAAATCTGATAACGGATTTTAAAAAAAGTTGATTAGGAGTCAGCAAATAACTTTCATTATATAACAGGTGCGTTGGGTATGTCCTATTTTTGAAAAGCATGATTTTTATAATCCATTTTTGAGCTATTTGTAGTTTATTCATTATAGTTACTCCAGCACTACCCCATACAATCAATCCATAGTTCATAATGGACTCTACTAGAGCATAGTAAACTGTTTTTAAGGTTTTTAAGGGCAAAATGTTTCTCAATTCATAGAATTTAAAAATAACTTTCCAAATTTTATCAGTTACCTGTTGAACTTGAACCTTCCAAGTAAAATTCTCATCTATTATAACTCCCAAATATTTTAAACTGTCCCTTCTCCCTATGGATTGATTGCAGTGACACCGGTTATCTTGTTTACATTGTGATTCATGTACTATAAGATTTTGATACTCGGGAAGTGACCGCGAAGATAACGAAAAAGCAACAAATTTAGTCTTATCAACATTCAATGATAGCAAGGAAGTATCTAGCCAACATTTAATTTTAAAGAGTACCATTTCTGCTATTCTTTTTGTCTCTCCCCAATCATCCCCACAAATCACCACCCCCGTATCATCAGCAAAGCAAAAAACATTACACTCATCTGAAACCGAAAATATCTGATTTACATAAATATTGAAAAGTAAAGGCGACAATACAGTACCCTGTGGCAAGCCGATTCCTGCCTCTAGTCTGTCACTTTCTTCTCCTGTAATATTGACACTTTGTTTTCTTTTAGTCAAATATGACATAATTAAATTATTGGGGACACCTCGAATTCCAATATGTTCCAGACGTTTGTGCAGGATTCGGTGTGCCACAGTATCAAAAGCCTTTTGAAGGTCAAGAAACAGTCCATAATTACTTTTTTTCCTTGGTCTAAATTCTTCAAAATTGTTTCCGTCACCCTACACAATGCATTCTCGGTACTGACACCCTCCCTGAAAGCAAACTGACTATCGTTCAAAATTTTGTTTTTTTCTAAAAATTTAACTAACTTGCTCTTGAGACATTTTTCTATAATTTTACTAATTGTACTGGTTAGTGCTATTGGCCGATAGTTGTTCATCGATTTTCCGTCCCCTTGTTTATAAAGAGGAATAATAATAGTTGTTTTAAGGCATTCAGGAAACTTGCCAGCACCAAAAACAGCACCTATAACGTGACACAGTGGCTTTACTAAAATATCTTTATATTTTTTTACAATACTTGAACTGATTCTATCATCCCCCCCTTTACCCCATCTTTTAAGTTATTTATTTGCCTTAAGACTTCTTTTTCAGAGACTGGGTCTAAACGAAAAGAATTTTCCAGTCTCTCCCCACTAACAACAGTGTCACCAGGTATAGAGCTGTTTGATTTTATAATGCTTTCCGCCAACTTCCTACCTATGTTCGTAAAATATTCATTAAAAGCATTTGCCATATCCTTTTTATCTGTAACTAGGTCATGAGCGCGCTTCGCGCGCTTTTTTTTTAAATCAAGTCCATCAAAATAATTATAAAATGGAAAATATTTATTAGGTGTTGTACAAAAAACAGCATAATTTTTGATTTAAATGTACATTATACATTAAATGTAACAGTGAGATAAGTTGTATAGATGTTATTCTAGTGAAGAAATTTCAAATGCGATGGATGGAGTTGGTGACTAATTATTTTTGTATGGTATATCATAATGATTTTAAATCGATCACATTTCTTGAATGTACGGTGTGCGTATGTCTACTTATCTCATTCTGTTTTATGGAACTCGTAGGTGTAGGTATACATTATTCGAAGTGGTTTATTTAAAACAGAATAATCATAACCATAATCAAGGTGTTATTATAAACCGAGTTAGTAACTATTTATGTGCTGTGGTATAATACGAGATATCGAGTCTTAATTTTTTTTTTACATTTTCATGAAGTTCCTTTTTTTTTATTAGGCCAGTTATTGAAGTCTACTCGATCAACATTTTACTGCAAACAATCGAAAAAAAAAAATTTTTAAAAGATTTTAAATTCAATTGCTCAATTATTCAACTTACATTTTTTGTTTGTACCTACGTGGTAGACATAAATTTTAAATGTGATCAAAGTAGTTGGTGAATTATTACTTTTGCGGTACATCGTAATGACTTTAAATCGATCTTATTTTTTGAATATACGGTGTGCATATGTCCAGTGCAACTTATTCTATTTTATGGAACTCGTAAGAATCCAAAGTTTAAAGAGTGCTAAGTCTTCATGTCGTTCTTCGTTATTTTCAATCATTTATGTTTATCGTGTTCAGGTTTTTGTCTTGTGATCTTCAAATATCTTGTAAATAAGTTGTAAAGATCTTCTGAAATCACCTATGACTGCGAAATTTCAAAATTAAATTATCAAAAAAACAATTCTTTAAAAACATGGTTTTTGACAACACTATTGCCTCTTTGTTTCCCTGAATAAAGTTTGAATGAGTCCCACGAACGAACTCTGAAAAGCGCCACATAAAGTTGTCCGTGACTAATACATCCTTTCTGGAGATCAATTACTATCCTATCAAATGTTTGTCCTTGAGATTTGTTAATCGTAACTCATTGCAAAGGCTAATTTTATTTTAAAATTGTCTTTGTTTGAACGTAAAGGGGTAGACGTTTTCGCAGTAGAGTGTTATTCGATTTATGAACACTATTTCTCCCTGTTTATCTACAGTCAATATCTCACAGCGTAACAGATTATCCCCAAGATCCAGAACTAAAGGCCTTGTACCATTGCAAAGGCCTGCACTGATGCTTAGATTTCTAATAAGCATACAATAGAATTCGTTTTCAATCGTAAATCATGGAGCGGGAATTCGGCGGATTAAGCGAATTTAAATATTTTGGAAGAATAGCAATTTAGATCACTATTATCACAGTTCTTGACACTATCTATACTGGTGTAGAGTTTTTCGGTCTTGACGTCCAACAGTTCGACAACTTATTCGTTTATTTCTTCGACATCAACATTTCTTGCAGAAAGTATTGCAGATTTGGTCAAGTCCCTGAATCTTCCTTCTTTTAGTATTGTTCGTCGACTTTTCGTATGAGGAGCGAGGGGGTGAAGCGAAAACCAGGGGTGACCTTAGGTGACCATTGGCGTTCAAATGTAGGGTGCCACCAGCTCACATTCCTTTCGAGTATTAGATTAAAATCGACGGACTTTACTTCTCATAGATGTTTTCAACAATATCCGAATTATCAATACATTTCTCCGACAATTTTAGATTGTCGTTAGAATCATTTAGTGTTCGTTATCGCATAAAAATGGCTCAATTTCAGCAATAAGTGCTTAATATTGGCCTTTAAGGCGGCAACCGTTCGAGATTTGTCAACATAGACTTTGGATTTTAGAATGCCCAGAGAAAAAAATCCAGTGACGTTAGGTCGGCCAATTGTGGATTCTGAAGGACGATCGTTGACATCATAAATTGCACGGAGTGCACGAAACGTTTTCCGAATAGAACATTGGTTTTGATAATGATAATAATTTTTAACAATTCCGACGCGTTGCTCAATCGTGTAGCGCTCCATAATAAAATGCAGAGACTAATTGAATACGGCTGCCAAAGATAGCACCTGTGTGACTATCGAGTTTTTCATGGGCTATTGTCAAACATCGAGCGTTACTATTGGAAAACCCTATACATACCTAGATTCTTCTATTGGACCTAGAAAAAATATTAAACCACTTCCTTGCTTTGAAAAACAACCATCTACAGAGCAATATCTAATAGCACAGCTAATAGGCATATTGTCAGAGAATTGTCACATAAGTAACAAATTCACAGTCCTTCACAAAGATGCAACCGAGGAGAACATTGAAAATGCCGAAGCAAACTTCAACGCTAATGCTTGTGATTATTGTGAGCTTTGAGATCCGCTAAAATTCAACCCTTTCCAGATTTTCCAGAATTTTTCCGACCCAATCCAGAAATTTCCATGCGTTTTCCAGACGTTTCCAGAAATTTCCAGACTTTATCCAGATTTTTCCAGACTTAGCTAGACTTTATGCAGACTTGTCAAAATTTCTCCAGACCTTATCAAGCCTTTTCCAGAGGTTTCCAGACATTTCCAGACTTTCCCAGACTTTATCCAGACTTTTCTAGACTTGGCTGGATTTTTCCAGACTTTATCCAGACTTGTCTAGATTTCTCCAGACCTAATAGAGCCTTTTCCAGACGTTTCCAGAAATTTTCTGGCTTTTCCAGACTGTATCCAAACTTATCCAGACTTTTCCAGATTTAGCTAGACTTTATCCAGACTTGTCTAGATTTCTCCAGACCTTATCCAGCCCTTTTCTGACCTCTCCGGACTTCTCCCAAACACTTTCCCGACTTCAAATACACTTTTCCAGACTTTATCCAGACTTGTCTGAATTTCTCCAGACCTTATCAAGCCTTTTCCAGACGATACCAGAAATTTCCAGGCTTTTCCAGACTTTATCCAGACTTTTCTAGACTTGGCTAGATTTTTCCAGACTTTATCCAGACTTGTCTAGATTTCTCCAGACCTAATAGAGCCTTTTCCAGACGTTTCCAGAAATTTTCTGGCTCTTTTCCAGACTTTAGGTATCCAAACTTGTCTGAATGTCTCTAGACCTTATTAAGCCTTTTCCAGACGTTTCCAGAAATTTCCAGGCTTTTCCAGACTGTATCCAGATTTTTCTAGGCTTAGCTAGATTTTTCCAGACTTTATCCAGACTTGTCTAGATTTCTTCAGACCTAATAGAGCCTTTTCCAGACGTTTCTAGAAATTTTATGGCTCTTTCCCAGACTTTATCCAAACTTATCCAGACTTAGCAAGACTTTATCCAGACTTTATCCAGACTTATCTAGATTTCTCCAGACCTTATCCAGCCCTTTGACCTCTCCGGACTTCTCCCAAACACTTTCCCGACTTCAAATACACTTTTCCAGAACTTATCCAGACTTGTCTGAATTTCACCAGACCTTATCCAGCCTTTTTCCGACGTTACCAGAAATTTCCAGGCTTTTCCAGACTTTATCCAGACTTGGGTAGATTTTTCCAGACTTTATCCAGACTTGTCTAGATTTCTCCAGTCCTAATAGAGCCTTTTCCAGACGTTTCCAGAAATTTTCTGGCTTTTCCAGACTTTATCCAAACTTATCCAAACTTTTCCAGACTTAGCTAAACTTTTTCCAGCCTTATCCAGACTTTATCCAGACTTGTCTAGATTTCTCCCGACCTTATCCAGCCCTTTCCTGACCTCTCCGGACTTCTTCCAAACACTTACCCGACTTCTATTATGTATAAGTAATTGCCTATCTATGAGTCGGCACTCAATGTATGCAAAAGCGGTAACAACCTTGAACTAACATAAACATATCGATTTTATATTCCGATTGCCTTATTTGCATAATTAAAGCGGTGACAACCTTGAACTAACATCTCGATTTTATAGTCAGATTATTGTGTTATTAGAGTTAACTATATTTTTTATTTCAGCCTGACAACTTTTATCACCTGTAGCCTCCCTTATCACCCCCCATAGTTTTTTTGGATCTTTTGCATATTTTTGAGCTTGTTCTTTATAATAGAAGAAAAATTTGGCATTTTTCACAAGCTTAGACAAAACAGTGCGGTACTTCTTATATCTGTTTAATAGAAAAATATTGTTCTGATTTAGAGTACATTGTTTTTTTAATTTGTCTCTGGTTCTGATAGACACTAGAAGGCCACAAGTGATCCAAGGCTTAATTCTTATTTTTTTGCTAGAAATTGCCTTATTTCTAGTGGCTATCGAAATTAATGAATTTAATTTACTGACAAAATTATGTGTACAAGAATCGCTATCCCAGTTCTGAAATACACCATCCCATCCCTCTCTCTCCATCAACTTGGTAAGTTTATCATAGCTATTTGATGAACTATTTGATATATTTTTTCGTTTCTTGCAGGGATTGTTGTAACCATTATTGGTAAATTGAGAAGGATAGGATCATGATCCGTCAAGCTATGTTGCTTTAATTTTTTCAAACAGGTCAACCTTACAGCGAACAAAAAAATGATCTAAACATGATTCAGAATTGCCAAACCTACTCGTAGCTTTATTTATGACACTCACGAAACCATAACTTTGCATCAATGATAAATAGACACTTGATGAGGTCACTTCAGTTGTTAGCAGGTCAATGTTTATGTCCCCAGCAAAGATGTACACTTTATTTCGATCAAACACTATTCTTTCCAAAACTGCTTCCAAATTTTCCAGGAACTCCTCCTTACTGGTGAAAAAACATCTGTAAGTAGCAAGAATGACTATAGTTTGATGTTGTTTTTTTATAGAGACTTCCACAATTTTTAAAGTATTTTCTACAATCACTTGATTTTCCATAATATGTTTTTGTTTAGCATAAATAACGCAACCGTCACATTTATTTAGTGAGCTATTATTAAAATAAATATTGTACCCAGGTATACTAAAGTCATTCAAGTTATAAATGTAATGCGTTTCTCATCATCACGATAATATCAAATTTATTTTTAGTTGACTCGACAAAAACCAGAAAGTCATCAAAGTTTTTATATATACTTCTTATGTTTATATGTATTATGCTGAAGTTTATGTTGTTATTCTCAAAAATTTGTACTTTTGATAGATTATCACAGACAATTGTTTCACAGGACTTATAATTCTCAATAATATCTAATAACTCATTGAATTTAAATACTGACTTTTTTTAAATTATATTATAGGAGTCATAACTTAGAAGTTATATGGACTCAATATCACTTTCGTGTCTAATTTTTATGGCAGGGTCATGATCATTTTTTTTAAGGTAAATAACTCCATTCACACAAAATGCTGCTTTATACCCCTTGCTCTTCCTTGCATCTCTGACTTTTTTAAAAAGAGTTCTTTTGCTTACTGGTAATTAACAACTGTCATTAGACTATACAATGCGCTGGTCAGACCGCACTTAGAGTATGCTTGTGTAATATGGGCACCGCAGGCAGAAGTTAACTGTGATATGATTGAAAAAGTCCAGAAAAGATTTTTAAGATATTTATTTATTAGGACACATAGTGTATATCCTTATATGATCTCTTATAGTTCAATGCTAAGTGAATTTAGTATTAAAAAATTGGGTACCAGGAGAAGTATGCAGTGTGTTATCTTTGTATGTCATATTTTAAATAGCGTCAAGTACAGGCACAGTTATTTAATTAATAGAATTGCATTCCATGTTCCTAAAATTGCGCTTAAAAATATTGAACAAAAGATATTTCAGGATAATGTATTGAGCTGTTCGCCTCTAAACAATATGCTTCGCGAATGTAACAGATTGGTGAGGGAATGTGATATTGATTTATTTAATACAAATACCTTTGCCATAAGATTTTTTTTTTAATACCAAAGTTTTACTAGTTTTTTTTTTATAAATCTCTGTGATTGTTATTTTATATTTTTTATCTTTTATATTCGATGTGTAACTTAGTATAAGTCTAACTTTTTGTGTTTCTTTGTAATTTAGCCATAGTGGATGTTAGGGTATCAGTAAGCACTCTTGTATTGTAAGTACCTGTTAAAGGTGTATGTAGGAGTATAAATAAATAAATAAATAAATAAATAAATCACCACTACTTATTGGGCCACTCTGAATACTGAAAAATAATTTAGAAATGTAGTACTCATGTTAATCTACAAGTTTTGTATTTAGTTTATTCTTCGATTTACGTTAGTACAGGAGATATGGACCACCACGCGCTAAGTAACTCACCCTGTATATAAGCTCAAAAATAGCAGCTCCTAGCAGATCTTCCTGAGCAGGTACAAATGAATAGCCTATATATATTTTCGCTGGTATTGATGCCACACTTTCAACGAAGTTGGTGCCTAATGTTAAAGGCTAGAGCTTTCAAGCTAGTTGTTTTGGCTTAGGGCGGGTATTATAAAACTACTTTGAGAGTTAACTTAAAGTTAACTTCTTGAATTACATGTAATTCAAAAAGTTAACTTCAAGTTAACTGTCAAAGCAGTTTTATAATACCCGCCCTTACTCTAAAAGACTAATGTATGTTCGTTCGTCGGTAAAGTTGGAACATAAACAAGTAAGGTTCATTTACCGAAGGTTTCTAAAGTCTGTTTTTTTTTAAGCTAATTCCCCAAGTCAAAAATTTAGTAACTATATGTTGGCAATACAAGCTTTTTCTAAATAAAAAATTTGAAATCATTGACAATTTTACATTACATTGCCAACATAATGTCATTTTGACTTTTTTCTTTAAAAAAAAAACCAGACTTTACTTATGACATTGATAATGTCAGAACTTGGGAAAAAAGGTTTGTCGTAGATTGATTCATATAAATTGAAAAGCTGGTTCAAAGACCGACGAATGTAAACCCTTGTGAAACAAACAGTACCTACTCGAAAAGGGTCCTTCACAATTTCTCTATTCTGGCTGCTATCTCAAAAACCCATTTTTGACTTAACAGGGTAGAAAGAGATCTAATGAAGCCAGGTTTAGGGGAAACATTGGCAATATTCAAGACTTTAATATGGCTTTCAGTATGGGATATGTTCACTGTTCAAAATAAACACAATTAATAATTTCAATTTTTTATTAATAACAAATACAAATTATTGTGAAAACTAATGTTGGCTAAACTTAAATGAAAACTACCAATACTAGACATCTAGGCTAAAATAATAATATGAAAAGATATATGTACCGAGGAATGGAGGTAACATACTTAACGAACAACTTAAAATTAATCGCTACCATCATCACTTCCCTCAGATTCACTAGCAGTGGGAGAACTAAGTATCTCTTCTTCATCTTCCACTTCCTCATCGCTATCTTTCTTCTTGGGCTTGGATTTGGATTTGGCTTTTTCATCTCCGCTGCTCTCGGATTTCTTCTTAGGCTTTTTGGATTCCTTTTCGTCGTCGCTGCCCTTCTTTCTCTTGGCAGCTTCATTCTTGCTCTTGGGTTTCTTTTTATCCTCATCCGAACTACTGTCGCTTTCTTCGATGAATTCTTTACTCTTGAATGAACCAGATTTGACGGGGGAAGAATCAACGGCTTTTTTAGATGACGATGGTTTTTTAGACGGGGCTGATGCTTTTTTGGATTTTGTACTAGGATTGCTAGTGGCGCCACCTGTAAATAATATTATTTAAGAAATGGTTTTGAACTATTTTTTTCACTTACCACCAGAAGCCTTATATTCAGCCATAGCCTTGGTATATATTTCTTTTTCCTTGGCAGCTTTTCCTTCCCATTCGCTCTTATCTTTCATTTCCTTCCACATTTCTCCCCCTTTTTTGGCGATCTCAGTAACCTTGATTCCAGGATTATCTTTTTTAATTTGCTCTCTGGTAGCATTCAGCCATAACATGAACGCAGTTGACGCACGTTTAGGTTTGTTGTCGTCCCTCTCTTTTTTCTCCTTACGTTTGCGGGGTTTCTCGGATATGGTTTTGGCACTCTTCTTTTTCTTTTCCTTCTTCTTTTTGTCTTTCTTTCCGCTATCTGAAATGAAAAATATTATTATCATATAAAAATTGAAACTGTTAGTTTTTTGCTTTTTTGGACTCGAATTTTGTCAGTCTATGTAAGGGCCGGTTTCTCAATAGCGAGTCACCCCCGGGTTAGGCATAACTCTAGGGTAAACATTGTAACTGGACACGTTTACCCTGGAGTTAAAAACCAACCCAGAGGTGACTCACTATTGAGAAACCGGCCCTAAGTTGTACAGACAGATATATATTTATTTATTGTTCACAAAAATTGATATTTTATAATACTGTGTGCAAGATACATACTATATTTGAAGAAAACAAAAGCTATAATATACTGTACAAGGAGCAAACCACAAACCACTAAGAGCCGGTTTCTCAATAGCGGGTCACCCTGGGGTTGAGCATAACTCCAGGGTAAACATTGCAACTGGACACGTTTACCCTGGAGTTAAAACCAACCCAGACGTGATTAGCCATTGAGAAACCGGCCCTAAGGTGTACAAATACAAATCCATATTCATTTATTGTTCACAAAAATTGATATTTTACGATACTGTGTGCAAGATACATAGATATATTTGAAGAAAACAAAAGCTATATAGATATATTTGAAGAACACAAAAGCTATAATATACTGTACCAGGAGCAAAGCACAAACTACTAAGGGCCGGTTTCTCATTATCGAGTCACCCTGGGGGCAGGGTAAACATTGCAACTGGACACGTTTACCCTGGGGTGGAAACCAACCCGGAGGTGACTCGCTATTGAGAAACAGAAACTAACTGTGTAAACTTACTATCTTGTCTCACAATTTCCCTCTTGTACAATTCATCAATATTTTTCGGCATTTTTGAAAAAATAGTCTTCAATAATTAAGTTCTTAGACAAAGTCTCGGTCTCGGACTGACTGGGCGTACTGGGACAAACAGCTAGAGTTTTTTTGTCAGACTTGACTAACCCCTCAAAATAATCAAACCAAACTGTGAACAGTGTCAACTGTCTTCATTGTCAAATTTTCAATAATGGCGATGGCGTTTTCGGTTTAGAGAAATGGTGCAAAAAAATTTATTTCTATCTGTTTCTTTAACAGGAGGAGAGAAAGAGATGGAAATACACTCAGTGCTTCTAACCGGAAACGCCATATTTTTGAAGAGGGCGAGTCCTTACCGTCCTTACAGGCGTAATCATTGGGCGTAATTGGCGTAACAAATCACGTGATTTAATTTGTGTGATTTCATTGGCGGCAGTGCCGCCATCTTGAATTTTTCGCATTACGGTGCTGCCGCTTCGGCAAAAAGTTGGGTTTTGTTGAATTTTTCGGCGTAATCATGGCGATTGTGGCGAAGTTGTGACGTTTGTTTTTATTTTTTCTGATATATGATAGAAAAATCACAGAAAACCAAAGGAAAAGGACTACAACAACAAATTAGTAAATTTCAATTACAACCTGGCAAAAAATAAACAAGATACCTATCGGGTCTTCAAAAAAAAAACCAATCAAAGATTGCTATGGTTTTTTAAACGTATGTCTTAGCAAAATTTCTCTTTGATTTTGTCAATGAACTTAATGTCAAAATATCATGTCAAAAATCCTGACCAATAAAGAAACAGTAATGCGACGTACGTTTTCGTGATCAAAGCAATCTTCGATTGGTTTTTTTAGAAATAGGGACCAAAGCGGGTCCTCTATGCCCAAGTGGTTGAATTTAACAGTGTTGTCGGACCTACCGAAATACCGAATACTGATCAATTTCTACCGATTTTCGACAATAATTACGATTTTATCGATTTTTCTACCGTTTTTCGCCAAAAAATCAATTTTATCGGTTTTGTTTTCGCCGATTTTTCTATCGGGGAATACCTGTGGGTCCTGTGATATCCGAATTTGTTTTTATTATCTTGTCATTGCGCCATTTTTCCGCCAATATTGAGCGCACAGTCTCAGCAATAAATCAAATGAAAACAGTACAAAGAGATAGACTTTCCACGGAAATAATCACTGGGCTTTTACATACTTAACGAAATAGAAAGCTTAAAGGAAAACACGGTTGGATTTTAGTTTTTATGTTATAATACATACTACAACTACAGGATAGCATATCCTCATGAGACCTGTGTAGAATAAATCTAAAGCCCCCCACTACGCCAAATCACCAGTTGTGACGTAGGCAGCACATCGTTTCTCGTCTTAATGTGGGCACTCTTTGCATCACAGGCTATGTTTCCGCGGTCTTTTGCCTTATGCATATTTGGTCTTACTACATTATTAATTAACAAGAACTCCTTTTCAGATTTCGTTTGCATCGTGCTCTTTGCCTATTATGTTAATCAAAATTAAATAATATTTTTCATCATAAATTTAAATTCTAAACTAGGACCGCTGGCGCAAACAGCTGACGATTTAGTTAATGACGTTCGCAATGGTGATACAAGAATATGGCCGCGATTACCGAAATCGAGGCAGGTAAGTAATCCTTAGTAGTGTGTATTATACTTGTGTTATTCCTACCGATTTTGCGTTGTAATCTACCGATTTTCAACGTTAGTTTCTCCCATAGATTTTTCTCCCGATTTAGTATTTTGACGTTCGACAACACTGATTTAATTCCAAAGATGCAAAATGCATATGTAATTTTGATCCCATTGTTCTTTGTTTACGTCCATCATTCATTGATGCTAGGCATGGGATAAAGGACCCCGCAATATTTAAATGGAAATTGGTTACCCGTGATATTTGGATGAAATTTAAATATGTTATTGGGGATGCCGTAAGCAACATTTTTTACCATGGGCACAACCCTGTATATATGACAGGTGAGGCGTGGTTAGCTGTCAAATATTGGAATCCTATATCCAAAAGCAGAGTAACTATGGCAGATTTTGATGAACAAAAAATCTATTTCTACCAAGTCGACCAAGTTAAGTCGAAAAATGTCAACCATTTTGACACCTGCCAAAACCCTGTCAAACGGCGGCACTCATCTTTTCCAGTTTTCAATATTTCATGATGTCATTTGACACTTTTAACTTGAATGTAAATTCTGAATTCAAAAATTGAAAAAAAAATGACAGAACTGTCATTTGTTTTAGTAGAAAAAAATACTCCAATCTGATTCTTTTTTGTTTCAAGGTAGTTTATTGGTGATAAAACATTAAACAAAGTTCATGCATGTCACATTTTGACAACTGTCAGAATCTGTTTTTGCTTTTTGGTTCATATTGAGTTAAGTTCTACAATTACAATGATAGAATAACACAATAATACAATAAAACTAAACCTTCACTAAGCAAACAAACTCAATATGAACCAAAAATCTATTAACAGATTCTGACAGTTGTCAAAATGTGACATGCATGAACTTTGTTTAATGTTTTATCACCGCTAAACTACCTTGAAACAAAAAAGAACCAGATTAGAGTATTTTTTTCTACTAAAACAAATGACAGGTTTTGACAGTTCTGTCATTTTTTTTTTCAATTTTTGAATTCAGGATTTACATACAAGTTAAAAATGTCAAATGACATCATAAAATATTGAAAACGGGAAAAGATGAGTGCTGCCGTTTGGCAGGGTTCTGACAGGTGTCAAAATGGTTGACATTTTTCGACTTAACTTGGTCGACTTAGTACACATCGATACTTCGTTCATCAAAATCTGCCATAGTCACTCTTCTTTTGGATATAAGATTCCAATATTTGACAGCTAACCACGCCTCACCTGTCATATATACAGGGTTGTGCCCATGGTAAAAAATGTTGCTTACGGCATCCCCAATAACATATTTAAATTTCATCGAAATATCACGGGTAACCAATTTCCATTTAAATATTGCGGGGTCCTTAACCGGTTATTCCAATAACCGGTTAACCTAACGTTTAAAAAACGGTTATTTTCGGTTATTATTTTCATCAGGTTCAACCTAATAACCGGATTGACTTACCAATAACCGACATTCGGTTATTCGGTTGATATTTTCTTTTTTTAAACTATCGATTTATCTGTCCTTACTTATAAGCCTAGTACTCATAACTGCGAAATTCGCACTTTTTTGACATTGCTTCGATAAGTTGACGTTTTATGCGTGAATCAAACGTCAAATTGTCGAAGCAATGTCAAAAAAATGCGAAATTCGCAGTTATGAGTACTAGGCTATAGCATGATTTCAAACAATTCAAATGCAAGAACTCCTAAAAAATTCCCAATGGAATGCATTTTTTACCCAACCTTCATATTTATGATAAGAGATGGCGCGACCACGCGACAAAAAAAACAAAATCCAACGAAGTGGAAACTTGATTTTCCATGGTTATTTTTGCAAAATATAAAGAGAAAAGAAATAAAAAGTGCCCTTCTCGATGCAAGGATGATACACACCTACAGGACTGCTTATCGCCCTCGTTTTTGGTAATCGTCGCCATATTGGTGTGTCACCATTTCCGACGTCATAACTCGCATACGTCAAGGCGAGAAATAACATGCTGTTTTTCTTTGTTTAATTGTGTAAAATAGAAAGAGATAGTAGTAGTAGTAGAGAGAGAGAAAATTTTATCCGGTTATTGTGATAACCGGTTATTTACTAAAATTTAATCGTATAAGGTTATTTTTCTTAAAAAAATAAACCGGTTAACCGATAACCGGTTATTTTCCAATAACCGCCCATGCCTAATTGATGCCGAGTTAAGCCGAATTCGATTGGTACGAATCTTGATACAAACAGACAAAAACCAGTATTTCTATCTTGTTCGTTTACATGCCGATAGAAAGGGATGGAAATATACTAATAATGCACTATTTTTACCAAACAAAAATGCAACAAGTGAAGCTGTCAAAGTGTCAAAACAATAAATTTAAGGTCGATTCACATTATCAATTATTAAAAACTGAATGAAAGGATAACGCACACCTAACATGGGATTTTTGGACTCTATGGATTTTGCCCATTTTTTGATATGTTGTAGAGGATTTAATTCTTAACAACCTTTAAATGGGACGAAATCCTGTAGGTATTACGGTCTATGAGATATGAGGGTTGAAATATTAACTTTTTTGCGACTTTTTGTGTGGAGAGTATACGAAATACTGGTGTTTATCAGTCAAAATATTGTCATGTCGACATATTCCACGTCACTACAAATGTCAACATAGGCTAAGGCCGGGACCGCACTGGCATCAACATTGGCCCCAGTGCGGTCCCGGCCTTAACCTATGTTGACATTAACTTCTAAGTGACGTAAAATATGTCAACTTGTCAATATTTTGACTGTTAAAACACCAGTAGAACCAGTATTTTGTATACTCTCCACACAAAAAGTTGCAAAAAAAGTTTATCTTTCAACGCTCAAATCTCAAAGACCGTAATACCTACAAGATTTCGTCCCATTTAAAGGTTGTTCAGAATTAAATCCTCTACCTACAACATATCAAAAAATGGGCAAAATCCATAGAGCCCAAAAATCCCATGCTAGGTGTGCGTTATCCTTTGTGCGAAAATTTGGGGTCAATATTATACGAACAGTTGTGCAACGGAACAGCCTAACGCCTGCGCAGTGTCTTATCTTTCGAACAACTGCTCTAAATTTTGAAATTCCTTCATTTTCATTGGCCAGATTTTGTGCACGCACAATACATGTATTTACTGCGCACGCTCACAGCTGTCCCAGTCAGTTGTTTTTGTTTAGATTTTGACCTCGTAAATTAGCAGCATTAGAAGCGTTCTTTGTTTATCCATTTATTTTTGAAATCAGTGGTGCAAACGGCTTAACAATCCTTAAATGGGACGAAATCTTGTAGCTAGAAACGGTCTTTGAGATATGAGCGTTGAAAGATGATTTTTTGCTACTTTTTGATTGGAGAGTATACGAAATACTGGTGCTACGAGCTACCCAAGGTTCCTGAAGTTAATAGATTGTCTGGTAATGGTAACTTGATGACGCATCTGGGGTGCGCTATGGAGATTTGCATTATGTTGAGGCACCCTATATGACGTCATAAAGTTATGAGATAGAATAATAAGGAGGCGTCATAAGGAGAAAAAAGCGTATCCACTTCCGCCATATTGTTACGACACTTCTGTCTGATATTCTGTCACATTTGTCATAGCAACGCGTCAAAATTGCATCAGGGCCGCATTTTCCATCCGAAGATTTTTTAAATGCGAAAAATTTTTGAAGCCTAGAAAGCCTATTTTGGGTCTTGGACGGATCTCCTGTTTCAGTAAAATCTGTTTTTTTTTAAAGATAAAAGTCAAAATGACAATATGTTGGCAATACAATGTGAAATTTTCAATGCTTTCAAATTTTTTATGTAGAAAAGGCTTGTGTTGCCAACATAGTTACTAAATTTTTGACTTGGGGAATTATCTTTAAAAAAAAAACAGATTTTATGATGGAGTTTCTGTAGCAACTTTTTCTTTCTTGGTGTAATGTCGATTTTTTTGCGTTTTTTAGATAAAAATTATAGAGAATCCATTTAGTTCGGCTCTGTTTGAGTAGCCATATTGTTCCGACACTTAGCCACGCCTACCGATGCCGTTTTCTAGTGCACTATTCAAATGATGACAGCGTCTCCTTATTATTTTACCTCAATGGTTCCAGCCCAGGCAACCTACCTCTCTCAAACAACCTTGGGTGCTACTGGTGTTTATCAAAATTTGTTGATTAGGCAATCCAATCCATATGTCAAAAAAGATTCAATATGGCGGGCAGATAAGCAAGTTTGTTTTGAATATGTGTTTTTCATGCGTATTTTAGTTACTTTGCTTCGAGTTTTGCTTCCAAGTTTGATTTTAATTATTTATGGCCATTTGCACCGACGATTTTAAGGTGGCCTTACCAATAAGTATTTCTTGAAGTGACATTTCTCCATGTAAAAATGTCATTTTAAGGAATAGGTACTTATCGCTAAAGCTTCCTTAGGCTGTGGTCCGAATATAATCAGGGTTGTGGTTTAGCGGTCCGATTTTCAAATTACTCTGGTTCCTGGAAAAGTGGTTACTTTTGACCTGGGTTTTCTGAATTCTAGTTAACCAGTTTTATCTGTAAATTCTGTCAATTATTTTTTATTCTATATTTGCGTTCTCCAAGTAAACGGAATTTTCAGTAACCATGTGTCAACCGATTCAGTTACTTTTGTTAACATTCAGTTATTTTCGGACCATAGCCACCTCCCACCAATTGACTTTAGATCTGTTCTCATGGGAAATCACAAATCAGTCAGAGCGTTTTTAATTGGTGTAAATGTCTATGGTGTAAATCGTGTAAATCGCAAACAATTTACTGATAATTGTCAACCTCAGAGATTGTCAACCAACGAAATTCGCTCCGACTGGTTTGTGATTTCTGTGGAAACAGACCACTTATCGTCAAAGCGGAGCCTAGAATCTGGGCATATCATCTCCAACTGAACAAAAACTGGAAACCAAAACCAAATGGACATGCGGCAATCACCAAAATAATCACAAACCCGATTTTAACCATGGGAAGCGACTATATGATTATGATGCCGAAAAAATCCCTCGAAAAACCCTTCACCATCTAGATTGTTCCAGTTGGAAATACTGGGGTAACACCTAAACAAGAAATTATCTGGTTTACTGACGCCTCCGAAACAGGAACTGGAATGGGCGCTGGAATATATGGACAAACTCCCATATGCGACATCAGTCAATTTCTGGGAGAATATACCATTCCAAGCAGAAATCTATGCCATCGACTCCTGTCTGAGAGAAAACCTAAGAAGGGGATACACAGGTAAAAAACGTCCTTATCTGCTCAGACAGCCAAGCTGCGATTAAAGCACTCAACAGTTGAGAAATAAAATCCAAACTTCTCTAGGAATGCTTGGAAAAATTTAAAAACCCAAGTATGCCAACATCTAACCCTTAAATGGGTGCCAGGCCATAAAGGAATTAAAGGAAGTGAAAAAGCAGATGCTCTGGCACAAGAAGGATCAGCAACCAGTTATACTGGTCCTGAACGGGAAATTGGCACCACGAAATCTTCGCTGAGAACAAAAATATACCAATGGGTATATAGTCAACACAAAACGCACGGGTAAGCTCTTCTAAAGCTCAGACTCGGACAGTGTAGCCTCAGAAAAAACCTTCACACAATGGGTATCCTCCAAGAATAACCCATATGCAGACTTTGTGACGAGGAGGATGAAACCACCACCCACATAATCTTCGAATGTGAGGCTTCACGCTGGTAGAGATACAGACAGATGGGGCCAGAAGACCCTATCTCTAAACTCACCAAAAGCCACACGGTGAAGAGGGTCACGAAACTTTTCACTAACTAGAACAATACAATAAGCCCACGGCTGCAATATTGGTACCACCTAACCCGGCCTGTTCATCCTAACCAACCAAGGTCAAGGAATTATTCTGAATGTGTATTCTGTTAAATCCTTGTTAAAAGATGGTAGTGGCACTACTGGTACTGTATCCAAAATCTCGAGAAAAATGATATAAAACTAGCTGTTCTTGCATTTACCCTTTTTCCCTTATTATTTGCAAAACCAAAACTTATTCAGATTATTCTGGAACACTTTATTAGGTGTCTTTTAAAAGATAGTAGTGGTGCGCAATACAAAATCTTGAGCAGGGCAGGATGAAAATCCTAGTTTGATTGATATTTTTCAACCCTTGATCCGATAAAGATTTCAAAACCAATTTGAGGCATAACTCTAGACCGCCCTGTTAAAAGATGGTAGATCCAAACCGAAACAAAGGATTAATAACCTCACTTTTGAGTATTATTGATATTGGAGCCAATTTAGCGGAGTTTTCTAGACCACTTTGGTAAGTCCCGGCCGCATTTAGCCATTCCACTATAGATTTCGGCACCCGTCTCAATTTTAATTGGTTAATTTTGAGTGCAACCATAGAAGGTGCGGAATTACGTAGTAGATTGTTAGAACGGTGCCCAAAACGAGAGTGCAATGTCATATGCTTCAGTTGATTTATTTCAAGCTGCCGCCAATACGTCTGCTCAATATGATAGTGGATTATGTGCGGACGGTGCTGAATCGCGATGTGGAATTTAGAATTGATTGGAAGTTATATTATGTTGATTTCTTTATCGCGGCTCCGGTTCAAAAGGGATATATCAAAATAGCGACATTCAAAACAGCGACATAATAAAATAACGACATTCAAAATAGCGACATCTAAAAAAAACAGCGACATATCAAAAGAGCGACATTCAAAAGCGCGATACTTTAAAACAGCGACATTGCAAAAGAGCGATATATCAAAAGACACAATATGTGAGAAAAAAACGACATTTAACACCGCGACATATTAATAGAGCGACATTTAAAACGGCGACCAATATGATAGTGGATTATGTGCGAACGGTGCTGAATCGCGATGTGGAATGTAGAATTGATTGGAAGTTATATTATGTTGATTTCTTTATCGCGGCTCCGGTCCAAAAGGGATATATCAAAATAGCGACATTCAAAACAGCGACATAATAAAACAACGACATTCAAAATAGCGACATCTAAAAAAAACAGCGACATATCAAAAGAGCGACATTCAAAAGCGCGATACTTTAAAACAGCGACATTGCAAAAGAGCGATATATCAAAAGACACAATATGTGAGAAAAAAACGACATTTAACACCGCGACATATTAATAGAGCGACATTTAAAACGGCGACCAATATGATAGTGGATTATGTGGGAAAGGTGCTGAATCGCGATGTGGAATGTAGAATTGATTGGAAGTTATATTATGTTGATTTTTTTATCGCGGCTCCGGTCCAAAAGGGATATATCAAAATAGCGACATTCAAAACAGCGACATAATAAAATAACGACATTCAAAATAGCGACATCTAAAAAAAACAGCGACATATCAAAAGAGCGACATTCAAAAGCGCGATACTTTAAAACAGCGACATTGCAAAAGAGCGATATATCAAAAGACACAATATGTGAGAAAAAAACGACATTTAACACCGCGACATATTAATAGAGCGACATTTAAAACGGCGACCAATATGATAGTGGATTATGTGCGAACGGTGCTGAATCGCGATGTGGAATGTAGAAATGATTGGAAGTTATATTATGTTGATTTCTTTATCGCGGCTCCGGTCCAAAAGGGATATATCAAAATAGCGACATTCAAAACAGCGACATAATAAAATAACGACATTCAAAATAGCGACATCTAAAAAAAAACAGCGACATATCAGAAGAGCGACATTCAAAAGCGCGATACTTTAAAACAGTGACATTGCAAAAGAGCGATATATCAACAGACACAATATGTGAGAAAAAAACGACATTTAACACCGCGACATATTAATAGAGCGACATTTAAAACGGCGACCTCTAAACAAAACAGCGACACATGAAATTGAATCAATGATAATCAAAAAAATGCAGACTTACTCAAACTAACCCAAACTAACCCACCCGCCTAGTGCGATCTAGGTCCTCGTAAAAGTTAGCATTTTATTTGAGAAACAAAGCGCGCTCAAGGGACGCTAAGGTATAACTAGATTTACTCTGTTTTTCAAATAAAATGGTAAATTACGAGGACTATATCGCACTAGGGCCTAGGAACTATTTATAGTATTATGTATATTCGTACTGTCGTACTATTGTCAACTAGCTGCTTAGGAAAGGAGGACCCCGTATTCAACCTTATTAATTTAATTGCCGATTCGGTCGGATGTTTATTGCAATTCAGCAATAAATTGATATAAATTGCGCTGCAAGCCGCAGCAAAGGCAGACTTAAACCAGTGCAAGTACCTCTCGTTGGAAAAGCCCCTCTGAAATTAAGTCTCCCCAGTGCAAGTACCTCTCGTTGGGAACGCCCCTCTGGGTATCTTCAGCCTTATCGTTGTCCAGTGCAATTACCTCTCGTTGGGAACGCCCCTCTGGACAAGGCATAAGGGTGACGATAAACTAATCTACAATCCTCCAAGCACTCGCGGCTACAGACAAAAATGCACTCTGGCTCCTTTGATTTCGAGGTTATGTTCTAATCTCTTTTTTCCTTGTCTGGTTCTAACGGCTTGACTTGATTTTTTGTTTACGTTTACTATTTAGAATTGGGGGCCTGGCCTGATAGGTAATTATTTTCAATATTTCTGAATATTGAGTATACCCATTTAAAATGCTGCAGTTAGTACTTTGTATTTTTTCCAGATGAAGAATATTCATTAATTATTATAGACGAAACTAGTAGTTACCGAGCTATAGAAAAAGAAAAATTGGTAAATGTTGTAAGTAAATCTAACCCCAATCCAAACAGAACAACCCAAGACTTGGAAACTAGAAAGCAAAAATTAATAGCTTCACTAACTCAAGAAATACAAAATATATCATCCTTTGATCAACTTGAAGCTGTTGAGAAAATTACTGCACCTGTTCATCCAACGTTGAAGGCAATGGACGCACAGAGTGGCGATACAGAAATACATGCTATGGATCTATTGGGACTCACAGATAAGAAAACTATTCCTCACAATAAGAATATACTTCCTCAAAGACGTTTATTTTCCACCAGAAATAAGTCCAAAAAGTCGAAAAAAAAATTGCTTGCAAAACCAAAGCCAGAAGAGGCAATTTTAATAGCAAATCAACTGTTAATTGATTCTTAATTAATTCCTGAAAGTAATAAGCGGTCATATTATGTAATGTCTTATAAATTAGAATATTATTAAGTTAATAGGCATCCCAGAGCCCAGATTTTTTCTTATTTTTAAAGTGCTTATTTGTTTATTTGTTTTGTGTTTGCCTTGTACCTAATCGAATTTGAATAAATAATTCGTTGCGTCTGCTCACGTGTTTAATTTTTCTTCATAAATTATCATTCATCTGTCTATACATAATAGGACACAGTAATTTACTTTCCTTTTTTTCCCAATTATTCTAAACCTCAAAAAAAATCAAAGTAAAAGTAAAAAGGTTGTGGATTCTTAAGAAGTTCAAAAATCACGTTTAAATAACCGCGGAAATCGAAGGAAAAAGAGGTTAGTACATAACCTCGAAATCAAAGGAGCCAGAGTGCATTTTGGTATCTAGCCGCGAGTCCTCCAAGCAGCATTGACGTGTGGCTCCCTATAAGGACCCCAGTGTTCGAAGGGTCACGTATCTTATAGGATTAGCATACATGTAAGGTTATATTTGGGAAAATATATAGCATATATTTTTATATAACCTGAGCGAGTTTCTCTCCATCAACCCCCAAACCTACAAACCCCCCATGTCACCCCCGTAAAGCGGGCAGTTGTGACACTATGTATAAATTACATATTTTCTGAAATGAACTTCAATAATATTATAGACCTAATTAGTGGTTTTTAATTGAATCACCTCAAAAAGAAAAAAACCTACCAATTTGAAGAACTTCTACATTCCAGTAATTAACCCCATGCGTAGCGCAAAAATAATCATAGGGCATTGCACTCTCGTTTTGGGCACCGTCTTGACATTCTACTAAGTGGTTCAGCACTTCTGTTGTTGCACTTATGCATAATGAGCAGTGCTCACACATTCCACTATGCGTTTCGGCCTCATATCAAAATATTATTTAAATCAGCCAATCGCCTTAGAGACGGATGCCGAATTGTATAGTGGAATGTCTAGATGCGTCCCGGCCTCAGAGGGTGCTGGCTTAAACATGCCGACAGCTAAAATCCCAAGGGAAAGGATTTTTTTGATTGATTTTTTTCGATATTTCTAACCCTTGATCCCCCAACAATTGCAAAAGCAATTTGAAGCAGTATGTGGTACTGTACCCCATCCAAAAATCTCAAGTAGAAAATAGAAAACGCTTTACTGATTCTTTAAGGACAAATATGTTTCAAATATAGATTTATTTCATCAGTTATATCATAACTTATAATGATGATAATATTAGCATGCCCAGCACTCTATAGTCAATTATAAACTGCAGTTCCAGTGAAAGTCTATTTAGAAAAATTAAAATTGTTTTGGTACTGATGGTAATGTTCGTCGATTTTTATCTGACACTTTCCGTATGAGGAGTGAGGGGGTGAAGTATATGGCAAAAACAGGTATGACATGACGTCAGGTGACCATTCGCGTTCTAATGTAGGGTGCCACCAGCTCACATTCTTTTCGAGTATCAGATAAAAATCGACGGACTTTATATGTCCCAAATTTGTGGCTAGAAATCGTCTGGAGCAACATATTCTTGGAATCATAATAATTAGTGATTTGGAGGGTCAAATCAACTGTTATCCCTACTGAGATACTCGAACAATGTCACTGCTTACTAGTTTTACTTGGATATTTTCAATTGAAACCCTTAGACCTCCTAGGAAAAAACTTTCCCCCAACATAGTTGCGTATTTGTGCAATGCCGTTTCATAATGACATATGGATGCACATTCAATCTAACACTATTCTACATATCAGTATCTATTCGGTCGCCAAACGCAACGGTTCGATTTTGCAGTACACACAAACGTGCCACAAAAGTAAACAAAGTCGCGAATTTATTTTTGTTTAACAGTCGCGCGTTATAAATAAAGTGGGCCAAGTTCATTTAAACAATGTCAGTTGGTAATATTATATTATGTTTGGAAAGAAAAAAAGTGTTACGTCGTCACCTGTAAAGCTTGTTTTCGAAATAAAAAGAAATCCTCCAAAAAATCCAAAAATGCCAAACGCCTCATTGTTTGAGGAGAGCCATGTTAGAACACCAAATGAAGATACTTTATACAGCGAATAGAAAAAATCGCAAATCGAGAAAAATTCACTTAGTACTCAAGTGGATTATCTCCAGAGCCAACTGGAAACTATGCAAAAAAAGTTTGCCGATCTAGAGACAAAAGTTAACCAAAAAAAAGAGTCCAACATGGACTACCAAACCGACGAAGACGAGTTAGCAAAAGAAACTGAGTGGATCAGACAAAAGGGAAAAGGCTGGAAAAAACGTCGAATGGATACTTCGCTAACACCACCACAAAAAAACGCTGGCTCGGACACTACTGGAGAATCCTCCAAGGCTAAAAAGGTGCCATTACCCCCACCGATTATGGTTAATGGCGTTAATAACTTTAAGGATATTTACGATAAGTTAAATATCATACAAGGAGTCCAAATAAAAGTTTTGAATAACGAAAATATCAAAATAAACGTTCAGGATGCAGACAGCTACAGGCTGGTCACCAAAATGCTAAATGAAATAAAGCTTCAATGGCATTCATATGAAAACAAACAAGAAAGGCCAATTAGAGTAATTGCCAACAGGTTACACTTTTCCTGTGATCCAGAAAAAATTGTAGCTGACCTTAAAAATAAAGGGTTCAAGGCCCTAGAAGCCTCCAACAAACTTAAGTGGAGAACAAAACAACCACTAAACATGTTTATGATAACATTTAGCCATGAAGAAGACATCAACAAAATTTTCGAAATTCCCAAAATACTTGGAACTCAAGTGGAAATGAAAGCACTAAAAACTTCCAAATTAGTCCCTCAATGCAAAAAATGTCAATCTTATGGACATACTCAAAAATATTGCGCTAAAGAACCACGATGTGTGAGATGTACAGGAAAACATCTCACTGTAGACTGTTCGAAACCAAAAGATTCTGAGCCAAAATGCGTCCACTGCGGCGACAAACACCCAGCTAACTATAGGGGGTGCATTGTAGCTAAAGAAATACAAAAATTAAGGAATAACCCGAAAAGGCCAACTCCCACACCACAAGCAAGCACAAATGGTCACAGCCAACAACCAAGAAACGCAGCTACGCAAAACTCTGCGACAAGGACTTACAGCCAAGCAGTAGCATCAGCTCCTGCCACTGTTAGTGGCAACTCTATTAACCAAAGCACTATGGAACAAACATTGCAATTGATTTTGGAAAAATTAAACAAACTTGATGAGCGATTAACTAAACTGGAAAATAGCAATAATGGCGCTATCATCAATCGTCAAAATGGTCAGTAACCTTAGAATTTTAGCTTGGAATGCCAATGGGCTCTTGCAGCATCAGCAAGAGTTGCAAGTTATACTAGATATACAAAAGATTGACATTTGCCTCATATCAGAAACGCATTTCACAAATCAATCCTATATTAAATTTAAAGGATATAAAGTGTATCACACAATTCATCCTAGCAATACAGCACATGGAGGAAGCGCTGTCATAATTAAAGAAAACATATCTCACATTGAAGAGACGGAATACAAAACAATTGAAATTCAAGCTACAGCAGTAAGTGTAAAAACCAAAACATATACACTAACCATATCTGCTGCCTATATACCACCAAGGCATTTATTGAAGAAAAATCAATATCTCAATTTTCTTAGAAAGTTGGGAAATCGATTCATAGTTGGGGGTGACTTTAATGCAAAAAATACCTACTGGGGTTCCAGACTAACCAATTCCAAGGGGAAGGAACTTCTGCAAGCTATTAATGAATATCAATGCCAGCCCCTATCCACAGGTAGGCCAACATATTATCCAACCGATCCTGGAAAAATTCCCGATCTAATCGATTTTTTCGTAATAAAAAATATTCTCCAAATTTTCTGGAGATAGAAGAAAGTTATGATTTACACTCAGATCACTCACCTATTATCCTAACTCTGAGTGAATATATAATTAAGAAAAAAGCACCTATCTCATTAGTTAATAAACTGACGAACTGGGCTAGTTTTAAACAAAGTCTGTCGGAAAAGAAAAACTTATCAGTACCGTTGCGAATGCCACAACAAATTGATGAAGAAGTCGATTGTTTTATCGTTAATATTCAACAAGCAGCTTGGGAAAACAGTCCCAAATTAAAAAGAATTTTTAAGGGAAAAAACTACCCAAAAGAAATTAGAGATCTTATTATAGAAAAAAGGAAACTAAGAAGAAAATGGCAGCAAAGTCGAGATCCCCATGACAAAACAATTATCAACAATATGACGCAGCGCATAAGGCGAGAAATTCAAGAAATCAAAAATGACTCTATTAACAATTACCTAAGTGAACTCACCGGCGACAAAAGCACTGATTATTCTCTTTGGAAAGCAACTAAACGCCTTAAAAGACCAGTTACCCAAATTCCACCCATAAGAAAGTCAAATCAGCAATGGGCAAGGAGTAACGAAGAAAAAGTAGAACTTTTTGCAAGTCATTTAGAAAAGACATTCCAGCCTAACGAAGCACAGGATGAAAATCTTCCCTGGAACGAACCTTATCAAGAAGAAGGCAACATTAAGCCTACTTCACTAAGAGAAATATTAACAGAGATCAAACAAAATATCAGTCCGAAAAAAGCTCCAGGATATGACCTAATTACTGGGGAAGTAATAAAACAACTCCCCAGGAAAGCTATTGTGAAATTATGCAACCTTTTCAATGCGTCCTTTAGGCTTAAATACGTACCTAAACTTTGGAAAGTTGCAGAAGTAATCATGATACCAAAACCCGGAAAACCACCTCATGATGTGTCATCTTATAGGCCAATATCATTATTGCCCGTTTTATCTAAGCTTTATGAAAAGATACTGCTAAAAAGAATAAAACCGATCATAGAAAGACAGGAAATCATTCCAACTCATCAATTTGGGTTAGTTTGGGTTAGCACTCTACGATCGACCAAGTACACAGAATAACGAATTTAATAGAAAAATCGCTGGAAGAGGGAAAAGTCTGTTCCGCAGTTTTCCTCGATGTAGCGCAAGCATTTGACAAAGTTTGGCATGAAGGCTTAAACTATAAACTAAAGCTGTTTCTGCCAAAACAATATTCTGATATTTTGGAATCATATATGTGTGATAGACATTTCAGAGTCAAACAGGAAGATTTTGAGTCAAATTTACGAAAAATAAAAGCAGGTGTACCTCAGGATAGCGTGCTAGGTCCCTACTTATATTTATTATTTACATGCGACATCCCAAAACCAGAAAATTGTCATTTAGCAACATTCGCCGACGATACTGGTTTAACTACAGTGGAAAAAAGTATTGAACAATCAACAGAAAAACTGCAGAACGCTGTCAGTGAAGTTCAAAATTGGACCAAAAAATGGCGAATAAAATTGAATGAAACCAAATCAATTCACGCTGATTTTACAAACAAAAACGTAAATCACATACAAATCACAATTAATGACACCCCTATACCATATTCAAATCAAGCTAAATATCTTGGTATGACGCTTGATGCGAAATTGCGCTGGAAAGCACATGTTAAGAAAAAAAGGCAAGAGCTTGAATTTAAGTATAGAAAAATGTACTGGTTAATTGGAAGGACGTCCAATTTAACCATACATAACAAGTTACTACTTTATAGGCAAATACTGAAACCAGTATGGGCATATGGAATTCAACTTTGGGGTTGCACTAAAGATAGTAACATACAAGTTATTCAAAGATTCCAAAATAAAGTACTAAGAAACATTGTTAATGCACCTTGGTACGTTCGAAATAGTGATCTACATCGGGAACTAGGAATTGATACTGTAACAGAGACTATAAGAAAGTACGCAAAAAGCCATGAAGATAGACTACATCGGCATGTGAATGTGGAAGTGATTGAGCTCCTAGACAATACTGAGCTAGTTAGAAGACTGAGAAGGGTGAAGCCGTTCGAGCTAGTGAACTGAAATTGAAAAACACAACAAAACAGTGCTATAAACACATCAAAATTGTGATTTACAGTTTAAGCAAAGTGGGGAAAACTGTTGAGTGAACCTCAAGAATTGTAAACTTTATAGTAAATTAGGTTAAAACAAAATTGCTAATTAGTCTTACTGACTAGATTGTAATGTAATAAACACAATGTGTTTGACAAATAAAAAAAAAAAAAAAAAAAAACTATTCTACATTTAATACATAGTCTCATTGGTGTGAAAACTGCTTTCTTTCGTAAGATGATAATTAATAGTGAAAGTTCTAATAGGTGAAAAACACCAGAAATAAGCATGAAAACTGACAAATATAAAATAATCTAAACCCAAGAATCATGCAAAAGGCTTTGGTACTGTTTATTACAAAAATTGCATTACCAGATCCATCTTCTTCATCCTCCTCACTTTCACTTGAGCTTGGATTACTGTCAAACTCTTCAGCCACATCACTATCGCGCTTTTTGGCTGCTTCTGGATCGAAATCTTCATCCGTACTTTCATCATCATCATCATCGTCGTCGTCGTCTCTTTCTTGAGCTATAAAACATTATAAAAACATTAATATGAAAAAATCCTTGAATGTCAATACCAACAAACCTTCAGCTTTAACACGTTCAAGATAGGCATCTGGGGCAGCCTCATCATCAGAATCTCCAAAGTCATCTTTGTAGGATGCTTTATCCTAAAAAGAAACAGTTTCACAAAAATCATAATGAATAAATTTATTATTTCTATTACTATATGCAGCCAAATCTAATGGAATTAAAGTAACAAACTATTACCTTCAACTTATCCGTGAGACATTAAATTGAATACATATTAATGCAGAAAAATATATAAAAGCATGAATCTACTTACACTCTTTCCTCTATTCTTAATATTAAGTTTCTTTGACGTAATGAAGTCGAACAACTTAGAATATTCTTCTTTTTCAATGCTACTGAATGTATGAACAGTTCCAGATTTGAGTTCGATTTCAAAATCAAAAGATCTGGTACTGCCTCCTCCTCTTGCAAAGTTGACCGATGCTATTTCTTCGAAACGAATATGAAGTGGTGGTTTATGGACGTAAATGAAGCCTCTTTCTAGAGGATATAAGAATCCTGCAGCTGCTTTGAAGGAACAACCTATTGCAGCTGTACCAGAGTGTCTAAAAGAACATCATCATTTAAATAGTCTGTTATCTTCAAATTGTTCTTATTATTGTTGTACTAAGCTTTTTGTTGATTATATAAATTCCTCACCCAATAAAAGCACCAGGTCCAGTAAGTTTCCGTCCAATAATATGCTTCATAATTTTTCCCAAAACTTCATAGGTTGGACCAGATATTTCCTTTTCCAAGTTACCATCATATTTATTTTTCAACTCCTCGCTGAAAAATAGTGTACTCATTTTATATTCCATTCCATCATAATATTAAGTATAACTTACTCTGTGAATGGAAGTTCCACAGAGGTCTCATCTTCTTGGTTGAATAAAAACACTACAAAGTGGTATCTGGTTTGACCCTGCTTAATCGGAGGGTCCAAACTGACAACAAAGAACATTTGACGCCCATCTCTGTGTGGTAATATGAAAAGCCTGAGTACTGTTGAAATTGGGATTTTGTAGTCAAATGTTTTACCGTGAAGTTGGAAGAAGGATTGGTATAGTTTGATATCGTAACGACCACTGGAAAATAAATTGATAAGTTAATGATTTTTTTTTGGAAATGTATTTGTTTACCGAGGTGTGAGACAAGGTAGATCTCTGAATATAGCGATGGCATCCCCTGATATGCTGATAACGCTGGCTTTGGACATAACTCGTTCTTGGAATGCTTCAACAGGATCGGTGTCTCCAGCTAGTTCACTGGATGGGATGAAGAAGCGCATTTCCATAAGGCTGACTGGCGCATCATCGTTCTTTTGCAAAAGAGGGATTATGTTTAGCAAAATAAATAAAAATTATCTGTGGATTGAACAGTTGGTTTTCTAATAATATATTTACAAAGAAGATTTGGAATAGGGAGTTTGTTCAATTTTTAACAATGCAATACACCTATTTTTACTTTAATTTTATTCAATTATAAATAGGTATGTAACTAGTAATGTATGTTAATAAATACATGTGCATTTCAAGTATTGAGTAGTAAGTTATTAGTTTGTTCTAGCAAAAACAGGGAAAAATTATATGTAGTTAAAAGTATGGATAAATAATTATGAAACAGTCAGGTGCTAAACAAAGAATCATCTATCTATAATATGAAGATTTTAACTCTTTGATACTTACTTGATGAAATTCCATTGTAATTTCATTCTTGCCAGCAGTACACTGTGACACATAATTCAATGGCAACTCGAAAGCACTCTTCTCTCCAATATCATAGCTCAAAACCGACCCATTAAATTTGGCCGTACCCCAGTTCCATCCCTTGTAGCTCAATTCCTTTTCTAACATGTCGATTTTATAATTGCTTGAAAAAAACTTTGCGATTTTTTCCTTCTCCGACTCTCTGAAGCCCGCATATCTGTGCAACGTGCCGTTTTTGAGAAAGACTCTGATACCCCAAGTTCCAGCGAAGTTTTGAAAATTTACAGCCTCAAAGTCTGCCGATGGGATTTGTTCGACTTTCCCAGTTTTGCTGTTTTTAAAGATGATGTTCTGGTCAGTCATTTTGAGTTTTCCAGGGGCCTGAAAGGGAAAATATGGTCAAAAAGGGTAACGCTAGACAATCGAAAAAAAAAGGTTCTACCATAAATCCTTTTACTTCAGAAGATACATCTGAATACTCGAGGAAATCCATGTTGTTGGAATTACTAGCACTAAGGGCACCTAACTAATATTTGGGGCAACTATCGGTTTTGCTCGTTTGATCACAAAAATCACTGAATAAAACGGCTTTTCCAATTTTCGCGTTTTTCAACAAAAAACAACGACACAAACCTAACCTCACAAAGCGTCTGACTTTTGACACACATCGGGCAAAAATGCCGGGAAAACTTAACGATAGGTCTTGTCAATAGATGGCACTATAAAATTTCTGATAATTTTAAAAAGCTCATAGCGCTTTCGACTTTTACCTCAGGACTGCACCTGAATGAACGTTGCACTCGGCGAGATTCACGTGTCCGACTCCAGATAGCAATAAATAGAACTCGAACTCACTCAAATCTCACACGGCGCGCTCTTTCTTGGTCCGTCAAATTTGATGGATAAAAAAGAGTTTTTATCAAAACATTCAAAACAGTACGTTCGGCTATTGGATTATAATCGCTCTCAAAGCATTTCCGCAGAAATATGTGACGTCATCGCCCAGACGGTGAGCGGTCTGGGTCTGGGAGGTAGTAAAGCTGAAAACGTGATGAGCAATTTTCGACTTAACTGCTCCCAGAGCGCTCTGCTTCTGTGCGGAACGTCAGAGATCTCTGTGGGAGAGCTCCGAGACCGATTATAATCCAATAACCGAACATACTGTTTTGATCAAACTCTTTTGATCCATTAATTTGATAGAGCAAGAAAGAGCGCTCCGTGTGAGATTTGAGTTCTATGTTCAAATCGAACATGTGCAGGGATGCTATCACCACTATGAAAATTGTACCAGCAAGTAGGGAATAATTGTACTAGATTGGCGACATTGTGTACTAGCTGAAAGCGCAACAAATTTGAAATTTGAATACAAATGTATAAATAGCAGTGATTTTTTGAAACAGTTTCACCTTGATTGGCCATGCTGGTAATACATATAAATGCTACATTATATAATCGCAGTCCACCCAGTTTGCAGTCACAGCCGAGAGAGGTGTTCCAGTTTGCCCTCCTCTGCAGTAGCAGTTTCTTTTTGGCGTCACCGCGATGCGATTAACAATAATATGTCATTATTTGCATCACTTTGGCTTGAGTTCAGTCCGCGCTGCATCTAATCGGTGAAGCAGTGACAAAGTCACAGTTCGTGAAATCGCAACCCACCTCTAAAATTGAGTACTTGAAGTGCATCCTACTTTATCTTCTTCTTTGTTCCACTCATTTATAACCGCATTTGTTGTTTTTGCAAATGTATCCTACCTTATCTACTTCTTTGTCTTACTATTTTTGCTGAAAATACAATCAAATTAACATTAAAAATGATTTTTTTTTATTTGTTGGAAAATGAGGAAAAACATTCTATTTGAGATTGTAATTGTGGCAACGTTGTTTTCAATCAAGTAGGCCTTGTAACGTAATGTCATTTGCCACTTTTGACATCCGAGTGTTTTTATCCAGCTTTTCCTTGAATTTTCCGGTTTTTCAATCAAAAAAACTTGTTTAAAGTACGAGGCTTTGAGTTTCCTTCATTTTTTGACAAAAATTTCCAGTTTTCCAACGAGGTTAGTGTCCAGAACCTTGGTTTGATCAAGTAGACTTTAGAATATTGGTTTTCCATTGAATTTTCCACTTTTCCAAGGCTTCTTCAATCGGAAAAAGACTGTTTTGGGTGCAGGGCTTTAAATTTGCTTCAATTTTTCACCATAAACTTCCATTTTTAGACTAAAATAGTACCCTACTTTACCTCTCTCTTTGTCATACTCATTACCAAATTATTAGTCGGCCATTTTGAAGTGTCGTGTTTAGATTTTTATCCAGGTTCTCCTCGAATTTTCCACTTCTTCAGGGTTTTTTCAAACTAGTTTAAAGTACGAGGCTTCGAGTTTTTTCTGCTAGAAATTTCCAGTTTTAGATCCATTTATTTACGGTCAAAAGGTAAGTGAAAAAAAAATTATTGAAAAGCAAGTTTTTGAGGACTTATTTGAGGCATTTCTAATTTTAAAATCGTTATTAGGTAATTAATTATTTAACGGGTTTTTAATTATTAGATTACAAGTAGAATTTGATTTTAAATATTTTTCTTGGAAGTTTTGTGACGTGGCAACATCGTTTGTAGCCAACTTCAAGTAGACCTTGTAATAAAAGTCATTTGCCATTTTTGACAGTCAGCCATTTTCAATTGTCGAGTTTATATTTTTTTCCAGTTTTTCCTCAAATTTTCCGCTTTTCCAGGCCGTTTTCAATCGGAAAAATCGTTTTAAAGTTCGAGGCTTTGAGTTTTCTCTATTTTCCACCAAAAATTTCCAGTTTCCCAATGGAGTAATAAGTGACCAAAAGTTTGATTTTTCAAGTAGGCTTTGGAATGTTGGTTTTCCATTGAATTTTCTACTTTTCCATTTTTCAATTAGAAAAAGATGATTTTAAAAACGGTGATTTGAATTTGCTTCATTTTTCCACCAAAAACTTCAATTTTTAGATTTAAGTTTTTCCTACTTCATCTCCCTCTTTGTCTTTCTTACTATTAAGCAGGCCTTGGAATATCATTTTTATTGAAACTTATTAAAAATAAGATTCCAATGCATTATTTTCGGAATTTATCATTTTATAAACATTATTAATTAATTAATTATTTAAACAAAAAACATTAAAATGTAATTGAGATGTGGCAACGTCGCACAATGTCATTTCTCAGTTTTTACAGTTGGTAATTTTTGAATGTTTTTATCAAGTTTTTCCTCGAATTTTCCGCTTTTTCAGGCCGTTTTCAATTGGAAAAACCGATTGAGAAGACGATGCTTTGAATTTCCTTCATTTTTTACCAAAAATTTCCGGTTTTCCAATGGGGTAAGTGACAAAAACTCAAGTTTTATTAAGTAGACTCTGGATTGTAATTTTTACGGGATTTTCTTTGGATTTTTCGCTTTTCCAGTGCTTTTTCGATCGGAAAAACCGATTTTAAGTACGAGGCTTTGAGTTTTCTTCATTTTCATCCATAAATTTCTAGTTTCAAATACTAAAATTAGGGGTAAATAACGTTTTTCTGCCTCTTTTAAAAAAAGTGAGCACTTGAATTACATCCTACTTTATCTCTTTCCTTGTCCTACTCAGAGGGTTTTAGCACACTAAATTTAGCTGAAAAAACGAGGCTCTGCATCAAAAAAAGGGGGCTTTCAAAACAAAAAACAAACAAACGTCATTGTCGTCATTTTAAATTAATTGTCAAAAATTACCAGGCCTACTTTGACTTTGACATGTCAAATTTTTTGACGTTTGCGTCAGGGTTGCTGCAACTTTTGTGCCAGGGTTGCTACATTTTTTCGTCCCTGTAGGCCGATTTTTCAATATCGAGTCACCTCCGGGTTGGTTTTAACTAGAAGTGGCCAACCTGCGATTTTACTGGAACTGTGACAAGACGTGACTGCTCTAGTCGTGTTACAATAACAAATAACAGTGACTTGACTGGCCTTGCTGGTAATACATGGTACATTACATAATCGCAGTTCGCTCAGTTCACAGTCACGGCCGAGAAGAATGTTCCAGTCTGTCCTCTGCAGTGGCATTTTCTGTTTTGCGTCACCGCAATGTGATTTATTATAATATTTCATTATTTGCATCACTTTAAGTTGAGTTTAGTCCGCACTGTATCGGTTAGAGATCGAAGTGACCGTGACAAAATGTCACTGCTACTTGAGTGGGACCGGAGCAGGCCGTGACTGTGACAGACAAGTAGCAGTGACAAAGTCACAGTTCGTAAAATCGCAACTCACCTCTAGTTTCTCAATAGCGAGTCACCTGCGGGTTGGTTTTAACTCCAGGGTAGACGTGTCTAGTTGCAATGTTTACCTAGAGTTATCGTTAACCCTGGGGGTGACTCGCCATTTGGAAACCGGCCCTGAATGATGGAAATAAATAAATTTCTACATACATATTTAGTTATAAATCGACTACCGATTACCATGATCCGCTGAATAATCGAATAACCACCGATTCATGACACACGTCAAGCGTCAAGTCACAGAATAAAAAACTCCCCAAATTCTGGGATACTCGAGGATCAAGAACACTAATTTGTTCTGTGAGAACAGACCGAAAATCACCTTTTCTATATTTAAAATCGACGAAAAAATTAGCTCACTAGCATAGCCTGAATCGCAAGCATTCGATCAAGGTCTGCGGGTGACGTCATTGCTAATTTCTGCTGATAGTGATGTCTTTCGCAGGCCCAGAATTTGATGGAAAGGGAGTTAGAGAAGTATGACACAATTGACACATCACATAACCCAGCATAATCAGATTATGCTTGAATATTCTCGCCAAAAATTGCCTCATATTCGTAACGCCAGTTTCTTGTTTGGCTTTAGCCACACCGTAATGGGACCGGAACGTGAAACCCAACCCACAAGTACAGTGACTCTATAACCCACAGTGGCGACAATTGCTGTCTCATTTTTGATTGGTTCTAAAATCCCATATATTTACATTGAAAACACCACCATCTTGTTCCCAACCCCTTGTTACTTTTAATTTAAATATGAATATATGGGATTTAGGTGAACATCCATCATAAATCATGGAAAACAACGTATTTGATGGACATAATAATGGTCATAAAATACGTCGATTTCAATTTTTTATGATAGATGTCCATTTAAATCATATATATTAATATTTAAAAGTAACAAGAGGTTGGGAACAAGATGGCGGCGGGACCTCTATTGTCGCCACTGTATGTAAAGGTTTATTTAGCCACTGTACCCACAAGTAGAGAGTGGAGCGCAGAACTCGGGTACGGTATGGAGTGAAGAGCGACACTCGACTCGTAATCCTAATTGTACTAGATTTATGAGAGAGGTACTAGCGTACTAGGTGAAACGTGATTGTGCTAGCTAGATCTAATACAATTGTACAAGAAATAGCATCCCTGAACATGTGTATCTCGCTCCGTTTTAGGCCGAACATGTGAATCCGCTTCGGATCGCTTTTTGAATAATCGGGTGCAGTTTTGAGGTAAAAGTCAAAAGTGCTAATAGAATTACAAATAAAAAAAATGCTTGTGGTGTCTGATGGAGCAAGAAGAAAAAAAAAATAAATAAGTTAAATAGAGATAGGGAAAATAAATTATATAACATCAGAGAGCTGGGCTGGGACTGTAACGAATAGAGATATTTTCTCTATCTTTATTGACGTCCCCTCTCTATTGATTTCGAGAAGAGAAAAGAAGACACCAAGTGCCATAGCGATAGGTATAACCAAAGGGTATAACGATCTCTATCCGTTACAGAGTTCCAGCCCTGTTTTCTTGCGTTCACTCTCAGAGGAATCGTTCACTGTTTTGAAACTGGTTCAAAAATCAAAACATGTTTGGAAAGTATATTCTCGCGATGAACCCATGTCACATCAAAATTGGTTCAAACCGTTGCGAAATACAATCCAATATCCAATTCACGTTTTAAACCAAGGATGATACACACTATCAAGGATTGCTTATCGGCCTCCATATTGGTGTATCACCATTGCCGACGTCCTCAACTAAGTCGTCAGCTGTTTGCGCCAGCGGTTGTAGTTTAGATTTATGATGAAAAATATTATTTAATTTTGAATCAATAATAGGCAAATAGGAAGATGCAAACGAGATGTAAAAAATAGTTGTTTTAGAATGTTAATTAATGTAGTAAAATCAAGTATGCATAAAGCAAAAGGATTCATAACCTGTGATGCAAACAGCCTAAAGGATAATACACACGACTACTACAGGATAGCCTATCCTCATAAGGCCTGTGTAGAACAAATCTGATGCCCCCCACCACGCCAAATCACCAGTTGTGACGTATGCAGCATGTCGTTTTTCTCCTTGACGTACGCTGTTTGCACTACAAGTTATGATTCCGCGGGATTCTGCTATATGCATACTTGGTTTACTACATTAATTAACATTCTAAAACAACTATTTTTTAGATCACGTTTGCATCTTCCTATTTGCCTAATAGAAAGTTCTCGTGCCTCAGAGGCTACGGTAATACGGTACCGCTAACAATACGGTATTTTAAATGGTATTTTTATAGTACTAGAACATGAAGACACAAAAATCCTCTAGCCCCTTATTTTGTTTACATTTTGACAGCTGAATTGAGTGATCTAACACAACTTTTTTTTGCTTGTTTGCATTTTTTTTTTTATTCTGAAGATTGCTGAGTTTCATTAATTTCCTCTTGGTGTTTTTTATGGAAAAATTATTAGGTGTGTTTCTGCAGAAATCACAAACCAGTCAGAGCGAATTTCATTGGTTGAAAAAATTTAGAAACAGAAAACAGTCAGAAAACTAGTTTCAACCAATGAAATTTCACTCTGACTGGTTTGTGATTTCTGCAGAAACAGACCTATTATAAGTGGCTGTTCTTGCAGACGATGATGGAGCGTAAACTTATCTTGACAAAGCATAGCGTTACGGTAAAGCATCCGCTAACTCCCGTTAGCTAGCGGGCTCCGCTAACGCTAATACCGTAGGAACTGTCATACTTATCGAATAACGTTACGGTATATGAAATTCGGACAGCACGAGAACTCTCTATGTTAATCAAAATTAAATAATATTTTTCATCATAAATTTAAATTCTACGACCGCTGGCGCAAACAGCTGACGTCGCTGACGGCTTAGTTAATGACGTCGGCAATGGTGACACACCAAAAACGAGGCCGATAAGCAATCCGTAGTAGTGTGTATTAGTCTTGCAAACAGCCTCCGTCAAGGCGAGAAATGACATGCTGCTTTCGTCACAACTGAGGATTTGGCGTGGTGGGGGGCTTCAAATTTGTTCTACACAGGCCTTATGAGGATAGGCTATCCTGTAATAGTAATAGTAGTGTGTATTATCCTTGTATTTTCTCGCGCTGAGAAGTTATGACGTCATGTGACAGTGTAAATTTGAAAATCGAATTATTAGGACCGGTTTATCAGTAGATGGTTTTTAGTTTAGCTGTAGGTTAACTAATAGTTATCAATTAAGTATCATTAGTTAACCGATATCGAAAATAATTACCCGTCCACTGATTAATTGGGTAAATCGGTCGTCAAACCACTGCGAAACGAAATCCGAAAACGCTGGCTTAAAGGACTGTTCCACAAATTTCCATTTCACAGAAATCACAAACCAGTCAGAGCGTCTCTGATTGATGCAAATCGCCAACAGCCAGTTTTCTGACTGTTTTCAACCCATTAAATTTGCTCTGATAGGTTTGTGACAAATTGTGACAAACCTTGGGTTTCTCATTTAAAGTCTGTTTTTTTTAAAGATAATTCCCTAAGTCAAAAATTTAGTAACTATGTTGGCAACACAAGCCTTTTCTACATAAAAAATTTGAAAGCATTAACAATTTTACATTGTATTGCCAACCTAATGTCAATTTGACTTTTATCTTTAAAAAAAAAACACATTTTATGTGAAAACCGAATTCCTGAATGTGACGTCAGAGACCCAAAGATGCGAGGATGTCGAATTTCTCATTGGGTGCAAATCGCCAACAGTTTTGTGACTATTTTCAACCAAGACCTTAAGGTTGAAGAAATTTCAAGTAGTAGCAGTGATGGTACGGTACCTACCTACCTATTCTTCTTTCTTGCAGAGGTGAAAACTCTTTAAAAAAAACGGGTCAGTTAAGTTAGCCCCCCCATAGAAAACTGGATGAAAATTATCCCATAATTTTGCTCCATTTTGCTCCACTAATTTCGATTTTTGTTCCATTACAGTGGAGAGACTATGCGGCCTATTAGGTGGGGGGGGGGGGGGCTGAATTAACGCTAGCCCCCCCCCCCCCAGTGAAAATTCAGAAATTTGATCATGCTCATTTTGTTCCCTGAGTTTTGCTCCATTTTGCTCCACTATCGGCGAGTTTTGCTCCATTACCAGGAGAGACCTACAGAGCTCCCAAGAATCTCTCCCAGCCCCCCCAGTGAAAATTTTGGAATTTGATCATGCTCATTTTGTTTTCCAAGTTTTGCTCCATTTTGCTCCACTATCGGCGAGTTTTGCTCCATTACCAGGAATGACCTACAGAGCTCCCAAGAATCTCTCCTAGCCCTCCCACACCAGTGAAAATTTTTTTTGATCATATTCATTCTGTTCTCCGAGTTTCGCTCCGTTTTGCTCCATGATCGGCGAGTTCTGCTCCATTACCTGAGCTGCTTTCGGGTGCCACGCTTTGAGCACTCAGGCGCTCTGGAGCTGCTCTCATTTTCCTCGCCTCTTTTTCCTGAAACACCTGTAACTGATTTTCAAGCATTTGAGTGCAAAGCGTATTGAGTATTATAATGGCCGTATTATTTGTTGTCCTTGTCTAGTCAACAGGCTATTAAGTATATCTCAATCGATTTGATAGGTTCATAAAATCTGTCGCTATGAGTCCTGTCCCATTGGCTTCCTCTCCCCTTTCAGACGTCGTCCGTTATGATCCGTGCTGTGGGCTTCAACAAAGGCGGAACATTCGTTCTCATGGAAACGCTGCTCCCCTGTTTCAAGAAAAAGGACCCTAGAGGTCATTCCAGGTAATGGAGCAAAACTCGCCGATGTTGGAGTAAAACTCGGAGAACAAAATGAGCACGATCAAATTTCAGAATTTTCACTGGGTGGGGCTGGGAGAGATTCTTGGGAGCTCTGTAGGTCTCTCCTGGTAATGGAGCAAAACTCGCCGATAGTGGAACAAAATGAGCATGATCAAATTTCTGAATTTTTACTGGGGTACCGCATTCCACTAAAAAGGGGGCCGAGATGACGAAATCTTGATGTTAAAGCACTCATAAAAGGAAGGAAGGAGACAATTTTTATATAAAAAGCCTGAATTGTGATAAAAATAGCAATGTCGGTTCGGAAGAAGTATCAGTCAAGAACGGTAAAAAGTGTCAGTTCAGAAGAAGTATCAGTCAAGAACGGTCAAAAGCGTCAGTCGAGAACAGTCAGTCCAGAACGGTCAGTCAAGTGTCAGTCGCAGCAAGCAGAGTCCAAAGTCGAAGATAGTACGAAAAGTTTCAAGGAGGCAGTGCGAAAATTGCGGGTTCATAAAGTCAAGTCGTAAAAATAACGTTTCAGTAATAACGTGTGTGCCAGTAGAATTTTAAAGTAATAAATACATCTTGTAAGAAGTACATTTACACTGTAAGAAGGAAATTTGTACTCTTTATAAAATAGGACAAAAAGTTAATGAATTGATAACGAAAGTTAAATAATTATCCCAAAAGGAATTAAAACATTTTTAAGATGAAATTTCATGATTAATAGGTAGTTGGTAAAATAAGAAAATTTGAAGATAAATTTTCTAAAAGAACTTTTGTTATTGAAACATATTTTGTTATTCATTATTATTTATAACATTTTGAATTGGGATTTTCGTGATTGATAATTGGAAAAATTTGAACTTTCTAATTTAACATTATTTTTGATAAGAAACTTTTGGTAGGTACGAAACTTACCTATTGAATATGATAAACTACTAGATGGAATTTTTATAATAGAACTAAGGTATTTGTGTGAAAAGAGTGAAATTTTAAATAAGAGAGTCAGAGTGAAAATTTTGGTTATTATAGGTATTTCAAGCCTTTTTGGCCGACGCCAGATAAATTTATTTTAAATAAAATCATATTTATTAAAATAATAGTCCACAGTTGTGTTTTACTCTCACACCCGCAAATAGGACCCATATCAATCTGTGTCTCCACTCAGAAACAAAAGCCGCCGCTCGCCAATTCATCATCATACAAGTTTCTGAATTTGGGGTCTCACAGTTTTTCAATAGTAAATCACCCCCGGAAAGCATAACTCGAGGGTAAACATTGCGACTGGACACGTTTACTCTGGAGTTAAAACCAACCCGGAAGGTGACTCGCTATTGAGAAACCGACTCTTAGAAAATGTTTATTTTTGATAATAGACAAAATAGAAGAAATTAAATAAGAAAAGAAAAGAAAAGAAAAGAAAGGGCTATGTTCCGATATCAACTGTCAGTACTGAAAATTTACTGGACGCCGTTTCGATATTATTTTCAGTAAGGTAAGGTGGGGTAAGTGTGTAGTTGGGGTAAGTGTGTAATCAACTAATAATTCGTGAGTGATGCGTGTATAGGTCCTGCCATCTATGAAATACTAAGGAAGGTTCTCTACACGTCAAATCTAACAATATAGCAATACTGGATATCTCTTATTGAGACTTCAATACTCCTTCTTTCTGAACGTGCTTCCGTTTTGCATTGATGTAGTCAGTACCCCATGTTTAAATCCACGATCATCGGCCACTCGAATTAGATTTGTAATTGTTGTTCACTGTGCATAAGGTAAGTAAGAGCTATAGTTTAACTTAGTGTCGGTATTTTTATTGAAATTCCATTTCTTGTTATTATTTTCGGCTAATACACAGTTACCCCATTAAAAATTCTCATGGGGAAAGTGTGTAATTTTTTTTAGGGGAAGTGTGTAAGGCATTACACACTTTCCCCATATAGAAATTTCTGCTATTTTTGAAATCATTTATTTCAGGAATCGACGGTTTCAACAAAAATGGTGTGGGTATATGTAAGGAAGAGTGAGAGGGGCAAGACATACACTAAAGAGACTTTGGAACGAGCTATGGAAGAGGTTAAAAGTGGAATAATCACCGCCTATAAGGCCAGTCAAAAATATGGAATACCTATGATGACGCTCAACTACCGCTTAAGAGGTAAAAGGGGAAAAAAAAGCAACACCCAAGGTAGAAGTACAGTAATTCCATTAGAGATGGAAAATGAATTGGCACACGGTATAAGAACAATGGAGAAGTGGGGCTGGGGACTGAGCCGGATGGAAATTTTAAGGATCGTGGGTGATTATGTTAGACGTAACCAATTAAAAACTCCATTCAAAAACGGAATTCCAGGAGAAGATTGGTTTTTGGGGTTTACTAAAAGACATAATTTCTCAATTAAAAAGCCCCAGTCAGTTTAATACGCCCGCAAAAAAAGTATGGACCCATTCATAATAAATGGATATTTTCAGTTGTTAGAGAAAACCTTAAATGATTTAAATTTGCGCGACAAACCTCACCAAATTTGGAACCTGGACGAATCGGGATTTTGCTTAGACCCTTCTAAAACGAGAGTTGTGGGAAATAGAGGCACGGCTGCTTCACGAACTACTGCAGGCCCAGGACGAGAAAACATAACGGTTTTAATGGCAGCAAATGCTGCGGGCTATAAAGCACCACCTCTTATAATATTTAAAGGTAAAAATATTTGGGATGAATGGGTGTCTAAGGAAAGCAAATATCCAGGCACTACATATGCCGCTACTTCCAACGGGTGGATGGAATCTCATATTTTTTTAAACTACTTTCAGAAAAGTTTTTTAAAAGAAATTGGTGATGCTAGACCAGTGCTTCTAATCTATGACGGGCACGTCTCTCATGTAGATGAACGACTTATATCCTGTGCTATGCGTAATAATGTAACCATATTGAAACTACCCCCCCATTCTAGTCACTTGTTGCAACCACTCGACCTTAGTGTCTTTCGTTCACTAAAGACAAGATGGGATGCACTTGTTGTGGAGTGGCAAAGGCATAATCAAGGACAGCGAATTCCAAAAAAACACTTTAGTAGGTTAATAGGAAAAATATGGTCAGAAACCCATCCTGAAATAATAATCAGCGGTTTTAAAAAAGGTGGCATATTTCCTTTCGATTCCAAAGTTGTCTCCGAAGATCATTATGATCCGCTAGCGTTAAAGCGATGGAAGTCACATGAAAAAACTTTAAACAAAGACATAAACGATCCTGAAAGTAATTTACCCGGAACTTCCAATGATCAGGATAATCAAACAGATCAAGAACAAATGAACGATGAAAATAATGTTTTTTCCGGGACCGTCAGGAATAAATAATCCAGATAAAACTTCATTTGAAGAGCTACTATTAGATATGGTGAAGCAGCACAACAAAGATACAAACATTCAAAAATCAAGAAGAAAAATTGCTGGTGGTGCCGAAATAATCACTGCTCCAGAAGTTCTTAAGCGCTTGCGAGAAAAAGCGGACAATAATTCCTCGAAGAAAAAAAAATTTTCCGAAGTTGTTGAGCTTGAATCACCAACAGAAGATGAAGCAGTCATTTACGATGATAGTGATGATGATTTTGAAGAAGAATTAAGAGAAGAGCAGGAATTGACGGAATACATGGACAAAATAAATAAAGAAAAAAATGATACAAATGTTAACGATTGGGTGCTTATTGCTTGCGCGGGGAAAAAAAATGTTAAACATTATATTGGTCAAGTAATCTCAGTAAAAAAAGAAGATGACGAAATAGAAGTTAAGTTCACAAGAAAAGTGCTATCGCTTACCCGAACTACTCCAACTGCTTTTACTTGGGCATATCCTGAGGAATGTTCATTTGTTGACATTCAAGATATTGTTATGGTGCTTCCAGAACCAGAAGTTACCAAAAGAGGTTTGCATCGATTTGGAATTTCATTTGATAATTATAATATTCAATAAGTGCCATTTAGTGGTTATTTTGTTTATTTTTGTTGTGAGAGACATTATTAATTTTTTTATTTTTTTTTGGAAGACCATTTTCTTTTGTATTAAAAAGTTTGTAACTGGAAAAGTTTAAGTTATAACAATAAAAAAAAATATAATAAAAAAATTTGGACTTTTACTTTTTACACATTTGCCCCAGACATGAATAAATCGATTTATGTATAAAATCTGGCTCGTTTACACACTTCCCCCATTTTATGGGGCAAGTGTGTAATATGCACACAAAAAAAAAATATGCCCGTATGAAAAAAAAAATACGAAAGTGGAAAGGTATAAATGTATTGTACTTGCGGACGATATACCTAAATGTATTATGGCAAAATATGAACTTAGGATCCCAAGTAGTTTCGTCAAAATCAGGATGTATATAGAAACTTTTAAAATTTTACTACACACTTACCCCACCTTACCTTACACTGATTCAGTAGATACCTACTGCCTAAGTGCCTACTGAATGACCATAAGAGTACGCTGTTGAAATCGGATCGGCAAATGACAGTTAAATCAGCACAGTAAATTCAGTACTGGCAGTTGATATCGGAACACAGCCAAGGATCTTGACCCAAGGTCTGTGGCTGGATACGACCCGCCACCCGCCATTTCACTCTGAATCCAGTTGAGATAGTTGAGCATCGGCTTGTCATAAGCATGATGTGGTGTGTGTGTGGGCTTGTGCAATTTGCTTGCTGGTACCTAGTGTAGGAGATCAGTTTCAGTTTTGTCTTTCGACAAGGTACAGCGATCGTAAAAACTTCGTAATACCAGTTTCTCAAGTCTCAAACAATTTTGGTATTTTACTCATAATACTGATAAAAAGGTCGGTAGTTTTTATATTATCACTGGATTTGTGAATAAGAATGACATAAGTATGTATCTGGCGAACTGGTCTTCCAAATGCCAGGGAAGTAGGTATCATCTCTGGAAGTAGCCCAGAGCTTGGCGATTGGTTGAAAATTCTATAAAGTGTACTAGAGAGAACAAATGCACAGTTTGTTAAGAGAATCGCATGAACTTTATTGTCTGGTCCCTTAGAAACGTACTAGTCATTTCAGTGTAGACATCAGATAATAATGGGCATATTATGATTTGTAATTTTTATGTTATTAAAAAATAAGTTTTCATGGTTTTGGGCAAACGGATCGGCCATCTTGACACCTATCCGACACGAGGTATAGTCCGACAAATACCATTTTAAAGTCACGTGATACTGGTGGCAAAAAACGTATGTCCATTGATTATGTCGTTGATATCACCTACAAAAAGCTACTGGTGGTTAATTACTATTGAATTTTAATATATGTTCCCACTAGCATTTTACAAACGCGTTTCTGAAGTAGTATTGACCAATCAGAGGGCAATTTTAATACTTGTAATTGTTGCGAGACTCACTTTTATTGCATCTGCTGTCTATTGTAATACATTCTGAACTTAAACTGGGTACCCGTTTTCTATTTGCTTCTTTTCGAGTTGGAAAAAGGTTAATATAGTCAAAATTATTAGCTGTGTTTGTTCGTTGTATTATTTTCGAAAATAACTTTGACAAACTAATTGATGACAGTGACGGATTCTATTTCAGGTAAGAATATTATGAACAATAATTAGACAGCAACAAAAATGGTATTTGTTGGACTATACATGAATTACGTTTATGTCATACCAGTACATTATTGTCTTTTTATACCTTAGACACCATCTACATAATTCATCACTTTATGCCCGTGCGGGCATAAAGTACACAATCTGGCCTGCGCGGGTATAATGTACCATTCTAAACATCAGGTTGACAATTACGCCGCAAATGACGTCGTTTGCGTGTACGCAAAGTTGCATCGATTTCAAATAAAGTCCCCCTGGTATGACTTAAAAGTTTGTATGCACCACGGGTACTAATAGATATATATACCCTCGGGCGACTTACGAACCCTCGGGCCAGAGGCCCTCGGCTTTACAAGGCTGTCGCCCTCAGGGCATAATCATCTACTTAGTACCCTTGATACATAAATAACTATTAGAATTAACAATAAAGTTCCAAATTGTTTCGGATTAAAATATCCAGTTCAGACACAATGCTTTGTATCTAATATTTAAAGCATTGGTTAGACAACATTTTACACTCAGTAGTTCAGAGTCAATTTATTTTGCATTCTGGATTGCGGTTGCTGAACAGCCTATAAACTGAACTTTTTGAAAATAAAAAGGCTTTCAGGTATTGATCGTTTGATAAAATGACCAAACCTCTATAGTAGAAATTTATTTATTCGATTTGGAAGATCAATACAATGAACTAAAAAGGTTATAGGTCTTAAACTTCAATTTTGTGTATACTCAAATGCCATTCCTTAAATCGATAGGTGAAAAATACCCCGTGGCCCTTATTGATTGGCCGTCTATATTTGGTACAACCGCAGAGGAACAAAATCTCTAGATTATACAAATCCCACCAGGAGAAAGCATTTCCATAAACTGATCACTAGGTACATATTTTTTTTTTCAAACCCGGGTACCATCATATCCATGGCTATCATTTCATTTTTGAAGTTCTGTTATACAAGAAAATTCATATTAAATCGCACATTTTTATTGTTTATTTCAATCATTTAAATGTAAAAGTTTAACATAGCTAGAACTTAACTAAAATGCCATACAATGGCTACCTACTTAATCAATACAGATTTTATACACAAATCCATGCTCTTTGTACATTTTTACACATTTTACAAAATATACAATTCCTTCGTAATCGAGAACCTTTAAACAGCCACAATTTTGCTAGGATCAACTTTAACCCTAATAAACATGACGTCCTCCCTCATAAAATATCTTTTCTTCAGCATTTCATGCGAGACAAACTTTGGAAAGCCAAATCCTAATGAATCCGGTTCTCTGCTGGGTCTCTGGAAGTTCTTCCATGTCGGATCCGGAATGAAGCTTTCGATAATGTTGCATGCTTGATCTGGACAAGTTGTCTGATCGAAAAGCGTGAACGAAACGGAATGGGCGAATGGCCAACGTAATAGAGCGTCATATTCACCAGGCAGGATTTTGATGTAAACCGATATGTGAGTTTTTTCTCCGGTTCCGTTGCCATATGGAAACAGCGAAGCCTGAAAAAGAAAAGTTACATTAAAAAAAATACATCCAAAAGGCATATTTGATTTTAAATGGGAGTTGACCATAATTATTCGTCAAAAAGGATCTTGACAAACATCATCTGAACCTGAACTAAACTATGATCTGAACTATTTTCGAAATCATATTGAATCTCTCAAGTTGGGAAAATTGTGTACAATCTTGAAACACTGTTTAATAACTAGAAAATTCGCTAATGTAATTTTTTCGCGTGATTGTTCTGCGAATTGGGAATGCAGACTCTAGATCTAGACAATTTCTAGAAGCAACGATAACTAGGTAAGATTAATAAGGTACATACCTGCAGTTTATATCCATACTGACTAGTATAAAATGGAGGCGACACCAACTCCATTCCTTCTTTGGTTTTAGCTTCAGCAATTTTTGAAGAAAAATCGCTGATTTTCCAAATAAGCGTGCCGGAATAGTTCAAAGACAGCCTGCTAATTGAACTTTTGAGCGAAGTTATTTGATTTTGCTGTTTATTAACCACATCGCAAATCAATTGCAAATGTTGCTGGCAATTTTCCTCTAAATGCTTATCCAGTACGTATTTCGAACCTTTAAATCTGCATCCAGCTTCTTTGAAGAAACATCCTGAAATCGTACATTCTTCTTTGAGATGACTTTCTAAATTTTCACGTGATAGAAAGTTTACATCGCAACGATTGGGACAATTAATAGGAACCCTTGGGCATTTAACATGGTGAATAGCTAAAGTATCAGCTACAAATTCTTTGCTACAGTATCTGCACGGTAGTAACCGTTTCGAACAATCGGAATTTTTATGTTGGCTCAAGTGTCGTTTCTGAATTTTGACCCCGCATTTGTTTTCACAGTAAAGTGGTTCGTAGCCGCAATTTCCCACGTGGTCCTCTAGAGTATGACCAGTGAATTCTTTGCTACAAAATTCGCATCTCGTTCTTCGTTGCGGACACGTGTAAAGAAGATGATCTTCCATCAGTACCTTTGGTATTTGGGCGCCGCAGTTGCTTGTGCATGGTAGAGTGTCGTGTTTACAGGTATTCAAGTGACCCTGAAAAAATAAAATTATTTTAATACCTGTAGCCTGTAGTAGGATTTGATTTTAAACTAAAGCAATATTGCGGAAGACAACAATCCACTTTAGACGATTTAGTTCCAAGTCGAGTTTTTTCGGAATGAGAAAAATTATAAGTCAAAAAGCTTTTCAGTAATTATTCTTGATGAAGTCATTTAAATCAGAATTAAGACTCTTACTTAGACCCTAAGTCTAGAAAGTTCTAAAAGTGCGTTGCATTGAGTTTAAGAAACCATCAACAAGCTCAATAAAACAAAAATGAAAATTCGATCTTTTTATGTACCCTCTGCTTGATCTTTGTCTTACCTTTAATTTCCTTAATTCGTCTGACCATTTGCAGCCTTCCTTGTGATGAATGCAGTAGACTACTGAGCTCATAATCGTTTTTTCTGATTCGAAATCAGAATATATCTGGAACAAAAGGAAAAAAAAAATGATAAAGTTTTTGTCTCCTTTCTCCGGTTCCAGTGAAACCATCTACCATCTACATTTTATTGTCATTATGTGAACTATAACGGTTGTATTGTAAATTTTTGATAGAAATCATAGGTAATATAATACCAAAATGTTTTATAAAGCTGGATTTTTGTAGGTTGCATTGGTATAATGTGCTGATACGTGTTTTTGAATTACTTTTTTAAACAGGCAATCCAGTTGATTGAATCTTCTGAATATGTATTAGTAGATTATATTGCTCCTGCATTATATTTATTAGATATAACTGGATACTTTGCGAAGATTCTTAACTACCTATCGAATAACTTCGAATAGAAAAAGGCTCAATTTCAATCAGATATTTTGATTACAGAGTTAACTGACCCTATCAAATCGCATAAGTATCAATTTTCATTTTTTTTTTTTTTTCATCTGCTGTACATACAATTTGAAACTATGTAATGGAAATTGAAATTTTATCTAATGAATAAAGTGAACAGTGAACACTTTAACCTTTCATTTGATTTGAAACTAAGTATAGTAAATACTTGCAATAGCCTAAATGGATATAAACGCAGAGGAGACATGTCTGAATTCCTTTTAATAACGGAATAAATATTTTTTTTTATCTAATGACTAGAATTTGTAGTACTTATGCGGGTATGACCACTTCCTGTCTGCCGCTTTACATGCAGAAACGGTAACCAACGACGTTCGATTTTATTAGCGGATAAGGAAAATGCTTGCTGAATCTAATTGAAAGTATGGCAATTTTTTATATTTCCTTTAGAAGTTAAGATTGATGGATACTGTAGATAATAGAGGTACCTTTATAGATTTAATTCTTATGAGAATATTGATGAAATAGGTACCTATGTGGATTGTGAATCTGAACTTAGAAACTTTCCCTGAGTTCCTTATCCTATAGGTAATCAACTTGTGCAAATCAAACCATTGTAATCTATGCAACTCACTCTTGGTTGAACAACGATATTCGGGGATGATAGTGTTTCTGTTTTTCAGCCCTATAATGATAATACATTCAAATGTTGGCTATTTGACAAACTTGGTCAACAAAGCTCGAATATTATTCCATCATCATTCCCCCAATGTTCAATGTTTCCCATCCCTAATTTTGAATGACAAAATTAATAATTATTGATTTGTTGGTTAACAAAGTTAGAAAAGCTGGTCATGCTCCAAATGTATTATTTCAAATAGAATACCCTGTATATTATCGGATATTCGGATTCTACATAAAATTCTGAGCAGATTTCATGTGATATACCCTATACCTAAGTTCAACTGTTTTGGAAATATTGACAGTTGCAAATTGACTTTTTTGCAAATTTGACAGGCTGTAAATCCTAAACTGTTAATTTTAGAGCAAAACCGATGTCACATATTTGTCTTAGATTTTTATAAACTATCAGTTGACACCAATATTTGACATCAACTTTGAATTTAATCCATGATTAAAAATTCCAATTAAATTTAATCTTCGGTTAAATTAAAAGTTGATGTCGAATGATAACTTGTGAATCTAAGATTTTCAAATGTGAGATCGGTTTTGCTCAAAAGTTAACCGTTTAGGTTTTACAGCCTGTCAAATTGGCAAAAAAGTAAGTTTCCAACTGTCAATATTTTTAAAACAGTTGAGCTTAGGTATAGGGTATATCACATGAAATCTGCTCAGAATATGACATAGAATCCGAATATTGAATAACATATTAGGGTATTCAATTTAAAATAGGAAAGTTTGAGCATGACCAGCTTTTTTGAAACACCCTGTATAGGCAGAAGTGAGATTTTCAAAAAATTTAATTTCAACCATAATTTTTTTATTTGAGACACTTTTTTCTAAAATGTCAAATAAAAAAGATAGAGGGGGGTGACATTTATAACCAATAACCCTGTACATTATGAACTGTACAAGCTTCAGTGAAATGTATGATAAACTTGAAAATATCTTTGAAAAAGCGACAGAAGATCAAATATGTAATTCAATACAGCAGTTTTATAACTTTAGTTTAGTTTAGTTTAGTATGTCACTTCACATAAGTGACAGTGGCGTAACTTGAAATCCGGGGCCCTCCCGCAAAGATTTTCCTGGGGCCCATCTTTTATATATGAAGATTCAAGGTAAGTTCACAGGGTTGCCAAATCTTTGTACGTTTCCGAGATATGAGGGAAATGTAAAAAACATTTAAAACTTATTTAATGAATATTTCAAAATCTATCAACTTTAGAAGAAAGTGTTCAATACAAAAGTTCCAAGATTCTTTCTTCTCTACAAAATGGCGTTTGGTATCTTCACACAGCTTCTAGTTGTGTTCACATTTTACCTCAGTCTTTATATCTCGGAAACAAATCAAAAATTGGCAACCTTGTGAACTTACCTGGATATTAAAATCTGCCATTTTTATTTAATTTACCCGACATCATACCTCCTGTTTCGGAGATAGCAATAGTGGTATGTGGTATCACTTAAAACGGACAGTTAATTTTGCATCTGTGAGTATGTCTGAACATTTCTTTCTGAGATTTCCTACATTGGTTAGACCAGACATACTTTTTCAGTGGTTGATATGTATTATGAGATTCATAGGTTAAAGTTTTTTTTTTTCAGTTTAGTACTACTATTGTCACCAGCTTAGTACTTTCGCCTGGTCTGAGACCCCGCGGGGCCCCCAAGATCACGGGGCCCCCCCGCAACTGCGGGCCCTTAGTTACGCCACTGATAAGTGACATTGAAAATTTGGCACATAGATTGAAGAGTTGGAATCAAACCGTAGATAAAAACATGGTGATAAGTAAAATTTTATCAACATTGCCCGAGCACTACAAACATTTCATCATTGCTTGGTTGGAAATAATTTTGAGAATTACTTTTTCACAAGTAAGACATATTACTGTTATGTTAATTGTAGAGGTATGCGCAATGAAAATGTTGAATTGTCCATTTTACTTGATACAGTGGACAAGCCCCTCCTAGTATGTTTGACAGAGACATGGTGTTCGAGGGAAGAAATCAGCGCACTTAAATTGGAAATATACTACTTGGCAGTTGAATATTGTAAGCACAATGTCCGTGGGGGTGGTGTAGCAATTTTTGTAAGAAATGATATACCAAATGCTCAATAAAGGCTGAAGATTCAATATTTGAGCATGTAAATGTAGAAGTGAGGATCGGTGGAGTCGGTATAATGTATGTTTCGTGTTTTTCTTGCCCCAGGGGCTGATTTTAATTTGTTAAAATCTAGGTTAGAGAAATTTGTTATAAAAATAAATAAGAAACATTGGCAGGGCAAGGGAAATTTGTGAAATTTTAAATAGCTTCGGACTTTTTGCCTGTATGACGGAATTTTCCAGAATACAAAATAATAACAAAAGTATTATTGACAATATATTTTATAATCGTATTTCTTCGGATTTGAAAACCAAAACATTGCATAACGATCTCTCGAATCATGACACACTGATGATTTTTACATGTTTACAGGTGGCTGCTCCAAACCTCAATCCATTTTATTAAGATTTTGTTATTGTAGGAAATTTTATAAGGAAGCAAATATTATTGCTTTCAAAAAATTGATAGAGCGAGAACCTTGGATGAGTCCTGTTTATGGAAAAGAGAATGCATGTAATGGCTTTTTCATTGTTTTTCCAAATATTCAATGGTATCATTGAGAAGGCTTTTCCACTAGAATTGAATATTTGTCATAATGAATATAATGATTCCTTGTAAATTTGGGGAAAGGTGTTTTTACCCAGACTCCTTTATTAATGATGAGGGGATTGAGTTGGAAGGTTTGCAACAAGCTTTAAATAGTTTCAATAGATACATATTTTTTGTACTCGATATGTCAGAAAATAAATAATATAGGAAATATATATTTTACAGAAATTGAGAAGAAAAATGAGTTAGTAAAACAAAATAAAGTAACCCCTTCTCTGGGTGCCCGGACACATAGATATTAATGGCAAGGAATGCGCAGACAGAGCACTCATCTATCAGGTCGCCAGCAGATTGTTACATTATCAAAAGATAGAATAAAATATAAATCTGATCTCCAAGATGTTACAAGTGGTGTACCTCAAGGGAGTGTCCTGGGGCCCCTACTATTTACCTACCATTTTTATATATGATGTTATTGACAGAAATGCAGCTATGACTATCTTCGTAGACGATATGACAACTGTGGTATCAGCTGGTGTCGCTGGTGATCTGATTGTGAGAGCAAGTAATGCAGTGGGCCATGTAGTTAAATATGCAAATATCAACAAGTTATCTTTAAATGCAAATGATGATGTTGTCATATAGGGAAGTTAATAGAAGTTTACCTACTTGTTAAAACAAATAACAGAATGATCGCACAAGAAGATGCGGTGAAGTTCTTGATGGGTGTACATGTTGATTCAAACTTGTCATGGGATACTCATATAGATGTTGTACTGGGGGGGCTGTCAAAATTATCGTTTGTGGTTTGGCGTCTCAGGAACTGTGTGAACCAATCAATTTTACTGTCTTATTTTATTATTATGCATAATGTTCAGTCTACACTTAATTATGGAATTGTTTGTTGGGCCAGTGCTGTCCGCATAAATGAAGTTTTGATAATGCAGATAAAAATTGTGAGAACCAACACATTCAAAAACATACTATGTTCATGTAGAAGTATTTGCAAGGAGCTAAGAATTTTGACGGTTATCTCGGTATATATATTGAACTGTTGCATTTATGTCTATGTCTAATAAGAGTAAATGGGACACGTCTGGTGAGGTTGCTTGGGGGACGGGGTTATTCTCTGAGAAACCCTGATTTAATGAGGTTACCAAATCATAGACTGGAAAAAACAGCCATGAGTTGTTATGTTTTTTTTACCAATGAAAATTTACAATCATCTTCCATAAGATATTGAAACTTTGTAAAGTACCTATGAATGTTTTAAAACAAGAAATTGAAAAAATACCATTAAATCACTCTTGCTATTCTATAAAGGAATATTTTGATATTAGGTTTTTAAGTATATGTTTGTATTGATATCTATCTAGGGTACTTCAAGTCGTTTAAATTTTTGTATTTTATTTTTATAGTGATGATGAAACAAATATTGTTTTGGACAGTCTGTTTTGTGAATTGATGAATAAATAAATGAATAATTCCACCACAGCAACTGAACGAACATTGATAAACTTGGTAACAAAACTTTTGTCAGAAGAAAGTCGTGGAAAAGAGAAAGAAAGTGAAGGAGCTGTAGCTTTTAGAAACATAAAAAAATGTTGCTACAAGTGCAAAAATAAAAATCATATTGCCAAGTATTGTAAGAGAGAATCTGAAAGTGGAAAATCAGGATATTATGCTAAAAATTGTTTCTCAGGATCAAGGGCAGTACAGTGTAATATTTGCAAAAAAGAAAATCATGAGGAAAAAGATTGTTTCTTTAGAAAAGACAGGCAAGGACCAGGATGAGGGCGAGACGAAGAAAGAAGAGTAGTTTTGTTTGACAGAAGACCAGAAAGAAAATGTGTTTCCCAAGAAAAATGTTATTGTCGTCTCAGGTACAGGGTATTTGATTATATTTTGCACCATACCTACAGCATTTACTATTTAAGATAGAAAAAAATTTTAAATACAAAACTTGACAGTTTTTTTCTGTATTTTCTGATAACGTTATCAGAAAAAACATAATCGCATCGGAAAATGGAGAAACGTAAGCAACTTCGACTTTTTCAATGGAACACCCTGTATATTATGCGATAAAATGGAAGATCTATAATTCTTTCTGATTCCAAATATATATACAGGGTGTCCCAGATATGTGGGCAATCTCTCGGATTCAGATAGAACACAAAAAAATAACATAACAACTTCCTATAAAAAAAAATTCCTACGGCCCCCCCTACGAAGTTACATGCCCCTAAAGGACGCCTCTGAAAATCAGTTTTTTGTTGATAACTTTTAAAATACTTTTGTTTGATGTCAAAAAAATGAGCTGGTTTCGAGAAAAATCTGTTTTTGTGTATTAATGGTTTTTTATTAAATAATTTTTTATGTCGACTCAACATGAGATCCTTCTGATCTTATGCATTCCATACCTATTTTAATAAAATATTGTGCGACTCTCGACAATGCTTCAATATTGGCCCTTATTTCGCGAAAGTGAAAATTAATCCTTTCTACTAATATTTCCTCAGTTTTATTATTGCGTTAAAGTCCGTCCCTGGCAAACCAGATTGTTCGAGTGTGTTTGAGAGGGTCCATTTTAGGGGGTCTCACCTAGTATCCATCATATTAAAGGAAAAAAAATTACACGAAGTATTTTGAAAGTTATCAACAAAAAACCGATTTGCAGAGGCGTCCTTTAGGGGCACGTAACTTCGTAGGGGAGGTCGTAGGAATTTTTTTTTATAGGAAGTTGTCATGTTATTTTTTCGAGTTCTATCTTAATCCGAGAGATTGCCCACATATTCTGGAACATCCTGTATATTGATAACATTTGCGTGAACAATTTTTGACATATCTCAGGTTAAATTATAAAGAATTTGCAGAGAAGTTCCATAAGGATCTTTATCTTTATAAAATTTCTTTGCAATTTAGTTATGGTTTAAGCTGAGGTATGTCAAAAATGGCTCACGCAAATGTGATCAACATTATATATATTTAATCAGAAAGAAAAGGTCTTTCATTTTATCGCAAAATATACAGGGTGTTCCATTTAAAAAAGTCGAAGTTGTCTACGTTTCTCCATTTTCCGATGCGATTTTGTTTTTTCTGATAATGTTATCAGAAAATATAGAAAAAAACTGTCAAGTTTTGTATTAACAATTTTTTTCTATCTTAAATAGTAAAGGCTGTAGGTATGGTGCAAAATATAATCAAATACCCTGTACATAGTTCGGCACACATGTGAAACTAAATTATTTTCCGAAGTAACTGAAACAAAATCGAACATTATGGTGGCCAAGAAAAATGAGTCGATCGTCTCTGAACTGTATTTTGAAAAATGTACTTTACCATATAACTGAGAGTGATGGAGTTATTTTCACTAAAGAAAGGGTAGTTATCATGAAAAATAATCAAGAAATATTATCGGGCAAAAGGAAAATGGACTTTATGTAATAAATTCAGAAACAAACAGTGAACAAAGTTATCTAACTAAAAGAAAACAACAGAAGGTAAAAAATTGGCATAGAAAACTTTGACATTTAGGAATGTAAAACCTAAAGAAACTAGTAAATATGTTTAATGGTAAAAATCTCAGTAAAACAGACTTTAATATGAGTTGGAATCTTTGTGTGAAGTTTGTTAGTTAAGAAGCAAAGCAAACAAGAACAAGATTGCGTTTCAAAAGTAGGTATTCGTCAGAGAGTAACAAGAGCATTAGAAAATATACATATACCGATGTATGTGGACCAGTAGAACCAACAACATGAAATGGAAAAAAGTATCAACTATTTTGGACGGTTTTATGCATTATTGCAGAGTTTATTTGCTAAACAGTAAAAATGTAGAAGAATTTATTACTGGTGCTGAAGACTGAAGCTGAAAAAATCTAAAAGTGTCAAAAATACGATGTGATAATGCAGGAGAATACAAATGTAATAATGTTAAAATTTGGTGTAAAAATAAGGGCATAGTTTTGGATTATACCATACCTTATACTTAGTCCACAACTAAATAATGGTAGAGCAGAAAGGTTAAACCGAAGCTTATTTCAAAAAGCTCGTGCCATGATTTCTTATTCGAAACTGGACAAGAAATTCTGGGGAGAAGCTATGTACGTGGCAACCTATCTATTAAACAGAAGTCCTAAAAAAACTATCGATGTAACGCCCATTGAGAAGTGGACACACAGAAAACTAGATCTATCAAACTTGCAAGTATTCGGGGCCACAGCTTATGCTAAAATCTTGGGGCACATTAAAAAGCTTGGTGCAAGAAGTCAAAAATTCATATTTTTGGATTATTCGTTAAATGGTTATCGTTTATGGGACGAAGAAACAGGAAATATTAAAATATATAGAGATGTAATTTTCAAAGACCTGGAGAAGAAAATTGGAGAACAAAAAGTAAGGCTAGAATGTATACAAGAAGAAGGACAAGAAATTGTAATAGAAGAGCCCTCAGAACAGCCAGTACAAAAAGAAAACGAAACAGAAAAGACAGTTTTACCACTGGGAGGACAAGAGGAAGAACACAGAGTAGAGAGACAGAATGAAGAAAAGCAAACCAGAAGTGGAACAAAATAAAAAATACCAAGGAAATTAATAGATTACAATCTTAACTATGATGCTGATTATGGGGAATATGCAATGATAAGTTATAAAGAAATAATAAATGGTACAGATAAAGACAAATGGGAGGAAGCAGTCGAAGATGAAAAGAAAACATCACAAAAGAACAACACTTGGGCATTAGTAGACAGAAACGAAGCAGAAACCAGGAAATCATTAACAAGCAAGTGGGTATTTCGAATTGAGGATGATGGAAAGTATATATATATATATATATAGCAACATCAATAAATGAAAGGCTTGGCAATGATTTTCGGACCCACTTTACTGGGTCACCCTGTATAGTTAGAGATTTTGCGCAATGATGAAAAATACTTATTTTCACTAGTACTACAACATACCAAATTTTTAAAAAAATCGACCGGTCCCCGAAAACCCATAAGATGTGTGCGATGTCCTTTGACATAAAGACGGCATTTTTATACGGCTACCTTGAAGAGGAGATTTATATGAATGGGGTAGTATACTATGTATGAAAATCAGTAAAAAAACTGCTCGACAATATTCTATAGGCTAAATGGTGATGATATAGTGGGATACTAAATTATTTTCCAGCATAGTGTCTCTAGAATTAGTCAGAGAAAAACAAACTGTAATTTGAATTTAGCGCCACAGCGGCGACCAATAGTATTCGAGCCGCTGACCATCTGGCAACGCTGCTCAAAATGCTCCTAAACGAAAACTGACCCCAACAGTTCAACGACGTGTGGTATCGTGTGACATGTGACATTGTCACAGTAATTTGTTTACGTTGTTTGATGTAGAAAAACTAACTACGTCACGGACTTTTATTTTCACGTAGAGGCGGAGCTAGGAGGAAATTTAAAAAAAAAATTCCAGTGTATTGCAGTTTTTATAAAGCAACTGAATAGCATGATACGTCGAGTATATCACTACGCAGTAGTTAAAAATCACTTTTATACTAGGTACCCCATTGTACCAGTTGTTATGTTTATTCAAAAATGAGTCAAGTAGGTACTTTATTTTTGGCCATACATGTGGATGATAGTATTTTGGTCAACATACATACATACACATACATATATCCCACATACAACTAAACGTAGAGCTAATGCAAAGCCTTGGTTCAACAGCCAGTGTCAAACGGCTGTACAGAAAAAACACAGAGCCTATAACCTTTGGAAACGACAACAAACCGCTCAAAACCACACAGAATTTATAGAAGCCAGAAATAGTTGCAAAATTACTATTGACTCCGCTAAAGAAACATACAATCAAAGAATAAAAAACAGGTTGCTGAATTGTCCAAGTAGTTCTAGGTCTTTTTGGTCTCTTGCAAAAGCTGTTGGATCTAACTTCACCAAGTCATCCATACCACCACTTACAGATAAAAATAATCACTTAGCCACAACATCAGAGGAAAAAGCCAATATGCTTGCCCAAATGTTTTCCTCCAACTCCAACCTAACAGTGCCAAACGGAAAAACTCCACCGTTCATTGAAAGGGTTTCCCATAGTATGCCAGAGGTACCCTTTTGCCACAGAGAAATACGAAAATCCCTGAAAAAGCTGGATACAAACAAAGCAATGGGTCCGGATGGCATTCCTGCAATAGTACTCAAAAATTGCGCCAACGAATTCACCCCAACTTTCGCAAGATTATTCAATTTGTCTTACAGGCAAGGAGTATATCCATCATCATGGAAGTCTGCCGCAGTACAACCCATTCCAAAGAAAGGAAAAAAGACAGATCCGTTAAACTATAGACCAATTGCTCTACTTCCGGTGATATCAAAAGTAATGGAAAGAGTTGTGAACAATCACCTTACCAAGTACTTGGAAAAGTACAAAATTATCAACGATAAGCAATACGGATTTCGAAAATATAGGTCAACTGGCGATTTACTTTCATACGTCACTCACTTATGGCAAAAAGCGATTGAGTTGCGGGGTGAAACAAGAACAATTGCCTTAGATATATCTAAAGCATTCGACAAAGTTTGGCATGAAAATCTGCTCAACAAGCTCAAAGCAATGGGATTATAGCCGAAACTTTGCACTTGGTTTGAAAGTTACCTAAAGGACAGATTCATTTATGTTGCACTGGATGGCCAGAACTCCAACTCTTACCAAATAAATGCTGGTGTGCCACAGGGAGCAATCCTTTCGCCAACTCTTTTTCTGATTTACCTAAATGACCTCATAGATAAAACAGTAAATCCACTTTATTGCTTTGCAGACGATGGCAATGTAGTCTCCTCACTCATACCACCCACAGGTCTTTCCGCACGTGAATTCCATTATCTTAGACTAACTCAAATATCGCAGATAAATAACGACCTGGAGATAATAGAGGACTGGGGTAACAAAAACCTTGTACAGTTCAACGCGCAGAAAATCCAAGCAGCTCTGTTTTCAAAAAAGACCAGCACCGGTGAGCCAAACATCATGCTATCTGGAAGTGCTGTCACATTACAGAGTCAGTTGAACATCTTGGGGGTTACTGCAGAGACCAACATGTCTTGGCACAGTCACGTGGCATATATTGCTAAAAGGGCCTCCCAAAAGCTGGGGGTGCTATTTTGTACAAGACATCTGTACACACCAAGCCAATTGCTGACACTCTACAAAGCCCAGATTCAACCAACTATGGAGTACTGCTCACATATATGGAGTGCAGCACCCAAACATACCTTAATGCTTTTGAATACCTTGCAAAAACGAGCTATCAAGCTGATCAATGACCCCGCACTTACTCGTAACTTGGATGGTCTCGAACATCGCAGATCTGTGGGCGATTTATCTCTCTTCTACAGGTACTATCACGGAAAATGCTCTGAAGAGTTGGCACGTATGATTCCACCGAGAGTTCCGCCTGGTAGAACCCGTCAAACAGACGGTAACCATGAATTTACTGTCAAACTAGAGGCACCAAGAACCTCATTATATCAGAATTCATATCTCTGGAGAACAGCATCGCTGTGGAATAAACTCCCTGCGACGGTTTTCCCTGCAGGTTACAACCTGAACCGTTTCAAGACCAACATACACCGACATTTCCGCGCACTTGCCGCTTCTCGAGCGCGATAGGACATTTCCTTGCGAGTGCGCATATCCTTAAAAAAAAAAAAAAAAAAAAACAGTGATGAGAAAGAAACAGAAAAACTATTGTAAAAGCTGGAAGAAGAATTTGAGTTCACAGTCACTACAAATCCTACATCAAACCTTACCGATGGATCCACCATTCTATGCCGGTCATTGTCATTTTCCATTCACTTAGTAGTGATATTGATATTATAGTTATTTTTCTGTCAGAAATTTAGAAAATAGTTTTAATCTGATTATGTATAGCAGTTGCTAATTGACGTTTGTAAAATACTGTCAGATGGCCAAAGCATAAAGTCTCATTTACACGGTGCAAGTAGCTTGAGCAAGTACTAACGCCAGTAACTAAAATTTAGTAACTTGAATCGTGTAAACACCTTAATTTAGTACTTGAGCAAGTGAACTCTTTAGTCAAGTGATTAGTCAAGTGAATAGAAGCAGGTTCTATTTACTTGAGCAAGTGGCTTCTCCCACTCTTGTTTATTTTACTGACTTTAGCGGCTCGACGCGTGTAGACAGGATTTGTATTTAGTGATTAGTGAAGTACATTAGTAGGGTTCGAATTTGAATATTTTGAGTAGATATTCTGTTGCACCTTTTGTCATCCGCATATAATTTCGATATTCCTCTGAATCTTCCTTAGCCAGTTCAACTAATGTGAAAGATGCACCATGTGTTTCTCTACGAGATATCCATGGTCGAACCCAACAATGTTTTTCTTTTTCAATTTCTTTCAATAAAATTTCTGATAATTCTGCACAAACACTCAAAATGCATTTTTGAATTTCTTTTCAAACAACTGTACTTGCTGCGATTTCACCTCAATTTGCACTAATCACTAAATTCGACTTAAAATCAGTAAAATGCATGTAGACACTCACTTGCACGAAAACAAAGATAATTTAGCTACTGGCGTTAGTACTTGCTCAAGCTACTTGCACCGTGTAAATGAGGCTTAAGTTATGGGCCTAGGCTTTCGATCTGATATATAGGTCTGTTTGTTATTCCCGTGTATGATAGTAGAGTGCAGACTGATAGTGTAAGTAGATGTAGCTCATGAACACCAGGGTAAGTAAGTAAAAAAAATTAAATTTACAAGGTTTAGTTGTCGTAAATCATAGAGGAAAACGAAGATTCCATATGTTCCATCTCTGGATAAAGCTTCATTGAGAAAGTTATTGCCTCCTCCCCATTCTGCACTTGTTACACCTCCTCTTGAGCAGGTGTACGTATTTAGTGCAAGATTGGGCACTACACTGAAATAACAAACGCCTTACACAATTTGCGCTAAGCGCATAACAAACGCCTCAGTGCAGAAAAGTTTAAACTATTGTGTACTAGTGCAGGATAACAAACAGACCGTATAGCAGTTGGCAGTTGACGTTTATAAAATATTGTCGGATGGCTGATGAGCAATAAAGAACAAGTTTTAAGTTTAAACAATTTGTTTTCATTTAAAAGTAAAAGTAATACGTAAAAAGTAAAAGTAAAACTCAACAGGGAAAAAGTTAGGTACCTATACCGAAACTCTCTTGCTAGTTTCCTAGAGTGGCATACGAACTGGCGAACGAACATTAGTATTTAAGAGTATAGAGGTCAAAACAAATAGCATGGAAGCCCTCATCATTAGGCACCATTATTTTCGCTGGACTGGACAAGATTCCTCGTTCGCAAGCCCGAAACACGTAACACGTCTTCCCTGGCAGATTCTCTACAGTCAACTGGGGAAACGAATTCAAGGAGGGCAAAAAAAAACGTTATAAAGATGTTCTTAAGGAAAATATGGCAAAAAGCCGCATCGATACCAGCAACTGGGAAACGACGGCAAATGATAGGCCTTGATGGTGACGAGTAGTCCACGACGGACCACAAACTTTTGAAGAAGAACGACGCAGACATGAGGCCGAAAAGAGGGACCGCCGAAAGGAGCGAGAAACTAGAGAGATACAATGCTGCCAGAGGCTGGGTATGCCAAGATTGTGGAAAATTTTGCGACTTCAGAATTGGTTTTTAATATCAGAAAACGCACAATCGACTATATTGAGAATAGAATAGAAGATAATCATACTTGGTATCGAGTGATCGCCTATGATGAAAGATGATGAGCCATATATTTTTTAGACGTTATTGCCATCCCTATTGGACATCAGCAAGCCAACGTCAACTCAGACAATCCGACGTTGCAATAAACACTTGCCGAACGTCCTAAATTAGGTATCGTTGATTTACGAATGGATATTTTAACAAAACAGAATTTTAAATTACATATACAAAAAAGACCGTAATGCAATCAGTGCTTGTGAAGGGAAAGTACAGTCGATAATATTGAAAGTTCGACTATTTCTGACAAAAATTTCGAGTGTGGAAGAGCTATCAGGCCATATTTAAACTTTTTCAACACTAAACTAAAGTTGAAAAGCTACAACCAACATTGGTAAATTAAAATCACATCATTGAAGCCAAAAGCTACTATAAATTATGCGAACAGCTGGTGTCCGGATTGGACAGATGCACCTTACCACCTTTCTAGGTACCCGATACCTACCAACCTATATTGACCTTTTTTAAGGTCCGAGAAATCTCGATTGGTTGAGCGTGTTGGGGCACGCGTTCACAAAAATGCAGGATTCAGCTGTCAGGGGAAAAGTTGTAAACTGAAAGTGCAGCTGTCCATCTAATGTAATCAACAATCCACAGAAAGAAATTATAATAATGATAGGAATTTTGAAAGTGAACTTTAGACTTCAGCTTTATGAAAAGCACATCAGTAGAAAAATGTATAGTGTTTAAATTCCAATAATGATTGTAGAGACCCTTGGGAGCCATCATAAAATTTTTTTAGGGTTTTGAGTAATATTGACTTTATGATAGATTAGATTGTGTTGTGGGTTGGTTGAGGGCAAAGTCTAAGGGTTTAATTTAAGGCTAAGTTCATTTAGTAGGTAGGATTCCTAAAATTAGAAGGACAAATTCATACAAAAATTAAGTGGCAATAGACAAAACAAAAATCACAGAAAAAATGTGTTTTAAAATTTTTTGTGATTTGAGAATAAGTGAAAGAATCAACTACATATGTTAATGACTCTGTATTGCATAATTTTAATTTTGAATTTCCTACCATTTGTTTGAATTAATAAATTCAAAGAATTCACATAAATTGCTCCAGATGCTCAAACTAAAACTGTAAACTTCATAATTATTTTATAACAACTCAACTGTCTGCAGTAGGTACCTAGTTACTAAAATCTGTTTTATCGTTTAGAACTGGGTTTAAAAATGTCCAAGCTAAATATTTCAATTTATTGAGGATAAGTAATGTAAGTAGATCAATAGCAATTTAAAGTATATTAATTAGGTCTAGCCTATAATTGCCAGCTAATAATTTTAATTATTAATTATCTTGTATTTTGATGATTATTTTTGCAGCTTATACTGATTGTCAGAAATTGAAAAATAACTGTAATCCGCTAATGTTTTGTGGATAAGTATATATAAAGTCGCTTTTCGGCTCTTATTAAGTGAATAACTATGTATAACGATTACAATAATTTATAATGAGAAAACAGAAACAGACTTGTCAAGGCCGAGAAAATTACGATGACTGCTATGTTAATGCGGAGGAAGATGAAAAGATAGAACATCATTCAAGTGTGAGACCTATTTATCCGAATGTGAAACTTTATTTAAAAGAAAGTTGTTTCCCAGGTTGTTTCAATCCAAATAACAAAAACATGTGTTTATTCCATACAGAAAAGAATCTAGAAAATCTAGGAAGTACCCGGCAAGAATATAAAGAGAGAAAAATGGCTGTAGAAGTCAGAGAGAACTAAATATACATTGTAGTTTTTTCTTTTAGAAAGATCTTGATTTTTTTTATTGTAGACATTATAAACCACATTTGATTTAAATGTTATTCAAAAACAAAAACCTATACCAATAAAAATATAGTTAATTATTATCTACCTACGAGTTCAATGTTTCCTAATGAGACCAAAACCTTATTATCCTGAAAGCTACCCACTCATTCAAATTGAGTTTTATGAACACAATAAATACCCTACAATAAACTTACACAGTAGGGGGAACCTACTTGAGACTAGAGTGGACAATAAAGTAGGTAACATTTCTAAAAAATTGTTTCGGTTGGCTTTGATGATTCATATTTCAAGCAAATTTTAGGAAAAAAACAACCTCACAAGACGGAACTTCTTGAAATATTTGGATTTAACGTGAAATTCGACACATCAAAAACATCTGGTGATCTTATTTCATGCCAGATTTGTATACATGAATTTGCTGGGAATTTGACTAAATTATTATTATTTTTTTCTATCATTTATTTTAGACATCATCGTTTTGTTTATAATTAGAGCGTTAATTGACGCATATCCGGGATAGGAAACATCGACCCTTTGAGTTGTTTGCTGGTTTGGCCGTGACAACAAACATCAAATTTAAGTTCTAACAAATTAATTTGAGAATAGTTGAGGTTCTTAAAAAAAAGTCGAAAAATTAAAAACATTTCAACTTCAACCTTCCAAAATCTGCAATTCTGAAGGCAAAATTCAATATCCTAATGCATACTTACTTGATTAATTTCGGTCATAGAACTACAATTATTATTATTGTTCATCGTATTGTTGTTTTCTTTGTTATTGTTAACAGTACTCGCGGTCAATGAATTGTTGCTGAGAGACGGAGTCACTGTAGGGCTTACTTCCTTTGCACTTTTATTATTTGGCGAAAGCCTCGTAGGGAAACTCAGGGTTTTCGTCCACTGAGTCAAACTGCGTACCATTGTCGATTCAGAAAATTACAAGTCGCTAGCGAAGTGAGTCGTACCGAAGAAGGAATTGCACTGTTTTGTTTTCTTCGCTTCTTCAGTTCAGCTGGGTACCAGTCGGCCTTTGGATGGCCTTTCTTCCCCACCACCTAGATATCCGGTCGATACTCATTCAAGAAACAGCTGGTTCTTTCTTGTATATCATGGTCTGTTTGATGTGCAAGAACCGGCAACTTGGTTATTACGTATCATCGGAAAGGGAGCATAATAATATGTATAATAATTATTACCTATTGTGTGTTTTTGTAACGACTTTTTTGTGTTTAATGAATTTCATGAGAATGGGAAGGGAAAGCTAGACAAATGAAATTCTTTCAAACTTTTGAAGAATTATTGAAATAAATTGATATTAATTACTTAATAGATAAGCGTTATTGCATTATGACTAATAAGTATCCCTTATTTTCGAAATTTGATAACAATACTTATCAAGGTTTTTCTTATTTATGGTTATCCTTATTATGCGCCATACGTATAGTAGGTACCTATTAACATAATGACCGTTTGAATGTTTTCAATGATAAAAGTTTATTGCGGTAAATTCTTCCACTGCCACACCATTTTTCATGTGAAAACCACACAGCCAGAATTTCGTCTTACATCAATAAATTTGTATAGGTAGATATACCTAGATAGGTACATCTGAACGCTACCCAGTAGCAAAATTTCGGTGCGTTTTAAAAGTGAAAAGGACAATAATAATAATACATAATACTTCAAGCAAAAATCATCCTATTAATCCCTAGTTTTATTATTTTTTTAATATTAGGTTTAACACAAAATACAAAAATAACTGTGCAGTGTGCAGGAAAAAACAAAGTAGGTATCCATTATTCGTTCTGGCATTGTTCTCTTCTGCGTTTGACCGTTAGTTTTATAACAAACAGAAACAGGTCAGTGCTTGTAGTAACTCGCTTTGCGAACGTTTAAGTTCCATCTTCTACTAAAACCAGTTGGGACTTTGAATGGCAAAATCCGTCGGTGATGGTGCAAGGACGGAAAGTATGACGACAGACGAGGCGAAGATATAAATCTACTCTACTGAAGAATTATGTAATGGTAATTTGATGGGTAGGTACTTGCACGGTGGAGAACAAGAAAAGGAAACATAAAAAAAAGAATACCAATTTAAATTTAAGTATCTATTTTACATGTTTGCAAGCAATGTTTAAAAAAAATAATTAATACTACAATAATATCATGGCAAAATGTACCTAACTACCTATTTTTTTTTTTTAATATATGGTGCGTCTCTATTTTCAACATTAGGTACTATACAGAAACTTCCTAAGATGACCACATAAATATAAAGAATCTTAGCCACTAAAATAACATAGTTATAGCTGATATGATTAGAGTTATTACTTCATAGTTATTTATGTACGATTTGGCTGTAAATTTAAATTACTGCTCGCGCATTTCCGGGCAGTAAGTTGAACTTTACCGTCCTAAACTTTTCTTCTGGGAAATAGAACATTTAGAATTCTTTATTATAATCACCCATGCAACTACTAAAACTAAATGTATTATTATTATTAAGAAAATCCAAGCGCGCCTTTATAAAGGTGAAGACTGTTTATTTTTGAATGCAATGCCAAATACATAGGTCAAATGGATGCCATTATGTAGATATAGTTATTTTATTTTTGAACTAGAAAAGCCCGATCATGCGTAAAATGTTAGAAGTATTTTGGGCATTAAGTGTTCTTAACCATCCCCAAATATTGGAGCTCTCTATGGCGGTAAACGACACTTATACCGCCCTTAATACCTAGGTATCATTGATTGATTGTCGGTTGACAAGAATTTCTTGCACGCTAGATCAATAATGTACGTGGGAATCTTTTTCGTGATGAATTTTACATTTTGAGTGTTTCCAAAAATGTAAATTTTGAACCATCAGCAGACAGTATTTCATTCGATTTCCGCAATGTATATTTGGAACTTGATAGTTTACGAAGGAAATTTTCTCTAGCAAAGCAAACTTCGGCATCAGTATCAGGATATAGCTTAATATTGCTGCTCGTAATAGACAAAACAACTTTTATTTTGATTGAACATCGCTGCTTTTTTCCTCATCTATTTGTTAATATGTAGGGGAGAAGTGTGTACCTTGGGACATTTTATTGAAAAAGCTTGTATTTGGGAAATCATTTATTTTAAAAAAATTGTTTCCACATAGTTTCTTATTTTAACATAGGGTCTAACACATACTCATAAACTAAACATTAAATCTCATACCAAAATAGGAAAATCAACATTTTAAAAAACACATTTTTTGTCCCAAGGTACACACTCCCTTGGGTACCTTGGGACATCACCGTGGGTACCTTGGGACATCAAATTATTCAATATTATAACCAGAAAAATCCACCGAAAAACGCATTTGATGACTCCTTCTCTCAGTTCCTCCTGCTACTTGAGGAAGAGGCAGAATCATAACAACTTCGGATGTCGAAATTTCATAAACAGTTTCATTGTGAAATATGAACTTGCCTCCAACTAACTTTTTCAAATATTTTACCGCCAAAACGTCATCGGGTAACATTTCAATTACTTTTGCTACATAAAACTTTATTGACTTCTTGCCCATCAGTTTGACCAGGACAAACCCGTCTACTTGTATTTCATCGTTAGACAGTTCATCTTCACTTTCAGGTTTGTCCCATTCAATATCTTCTAAGCTATCACTTGAAGAAATCGACTGATTTTCTTTATCCGAACTGCTACTACTGGGAGAAACTAAAATTTTCTTAACTGTAGTCTTTTACATTTGTTTTTTCGCTCTCTCATTGCTGCCTCTTCTTCTATTTCAGTTTTCTCAGGGGTATCCGTGAGTATCCTACATCGGCCAAGTTTTCTTCCACCACGTTTGACTCCCTTTCTAGCTTGAGCCTTTGGAAATGGTCGTATTTTATCGGGTGTGATAGTTATTCCTGATGGACCCGGAACTGGTTGGCTATCTATAACTAAAGAAAACAGATAAAGGAAATGCTAAGACCTACCGAATATTCATAAAAATATTACCAGAATTTGCTGATGATTCGTCGTTTTCTGATAAATCTTTGGTAGCCAGTGGGGAATTTCTTGTCGACTGTTCCAGTGGCCTATCCGTTACGAAGGAACTTAAAAATTCATGTTCTTCAAAAATATTCCTATTAAGAGGAAAAACTCCTGCTACCCTGAATCCAGATTGAATGTTTGCAGGAGAAAATGCCTTGGGGAAGGCTTTTCCAACACATTCAGCCACATCATAAAGTGTCATGGGTTTACCACTATTTGATAACAGCCACTCATTACATGCGGTATTGTAATATTTTTTCAATGGTCCGAAGACTGACCTATCGAGAGGTTGAAGCTTATGGCTAGTGTGTGGTGGTAATGTTAACATGACGATGCCATGTTCTTTTGAAAAGTTCAATATCTCCACCGAGATGTGGCTCTCATGATTATCCAGTATTAGAAGAATTTTATTTTCTTGGCTAGAATGGGTGTATTTTACAAAATGGTGTAAATATTCTAAAAATATTGCAGAGTTTGACCAACCGCTTTGATTTGCCACACCCACACTACCTATAGGAGCTCCCTTCAGCATGTGGTCTTTAAAATGGACCCTTGGAAAAACAAATAGTGGCGGTATTGAGTTCCCTACAGCATTTATGGCTCCTATCATTGTTATGTTTAATCCCCTCTCACCTGACATCATACTGCCAACCTGTTTCTTGCCTTTCGGAGCCAAAATGCGAACAGGGGCATGAACAGTAGACATGCCAGTCTCGTCTAAATTATAGATATTCTCTGGTCCAAAATTGAATCGTTTTATGACATTCTCTAATTTGTCAAAAAATGTGTTAACATTTTCTTTATTGAAAGCGGTTGATCTAGCCAAGCTGGTAGCCTGAGGTTTTCGTAAACTTAAATAATTGTTTCTCTTAAGAAAATACTTTAACCAATCCACTCCAGATTTTTGATTAAGGTCCCACGAATCAGGATATTTTATCCCATTCACTCTTGCATAATTATAGGCCAGCTTTCTCACTTCGACTGTAGATAAACCATAGTGCATGTTCGAACATTGCTTTAAATAAACATTCAATTCACCTTCTTGGGCTTTGGTGAAAACTTGCTTAACAGCATTGTTTGGAGCATACAGAAACTCTTCGTTATCTTCATTTCGGTGTTTTATTAAGTGTCGACTTAGTGTTGATTTACTGACATTATATTCTAAAGCGGCTTCTCTTAGCCCGGATTGGCCGCTAAGAACTTTTTCAGCTGCAGCTTTAACAGCCTTAGAAGAAGGCTTGTGCCTTTTGATATTATTATGGCTTCTAGGCATTTCTGAAACGACAAAAAGTTGCTTTTGCTTCGAATTAAAATTTGCAGTTCAAAAACGTGAACAATCATCAGCCTCCATGCATATACTACTTCAGATTTACCACAACCGATTTATGACTTACATAGAAAAAAATTCAAACAATATTTATTAAGAATATCTGCATATCTACAAAAAATAATATTACAGGTGTACCTTGGGACTGTACAGGGGTACCTTGGGACAGTCCCAAGGTACACCTGTGCCTGTGTCCCAAGGTACACATACCGTTAAACATACAACAAATTAGGTTATTCTTGTGCAAAAATAGAGAAACAGACCTCTCAAAACAAAAAATAATCATACAATTATCTCAACAACTCACTATACTACATATAAGTGCAATAAAATACTTACTTTAATTTTTAAACGACAGGATGTCACTGGATAAAAATTTACTTGTTATAGTTCAAAATGTAGGATGCCGTTATTGTTCGCCATATGCAGATAAAATGTTTCAGTATTTTTCCTACTGCCATCTATATATGAGAGAGTAAAACAACTTTTTGACTTGCAGGTTAGAATACTATATTTTGTTTTCTTTCTACGGAGGTGTCCCAAAGTACACTGTGTCCCGAGGTACACACTTCTCCCCTATATTCAAAAGACTTATTCTTTGACTATTACCAATAGACTGGGAGCTCATAACATAAAAAAGTTAGTAATTTGTAACAGGTATGGCGACCCCCTAGGGGTCGAATTATGTAATGAGGAAAACGAAAAAGATGATAACTTTCTTGCCATTGGGCCCTTATCGCATGGCCATTAATCGAACTTGTCAGATAAATTGCGGGTTTCAAACGATTTGTAACACAAAAATTCTTGTATTTTTCGATAGTTTATGAAAAAGGAACTAGTCGAAAGCAAAATGACTAACTTTTTTATGTTATGAGCTCTCGGTCTACAACTCTTTCTCCTATACTCTTATGCCATTTTATAGAGATGGGTCGCTATCGCGTAAGCTGCTATATTTTAACAGCTATTTTGCTGAAGCAGCTATCACTGTTACTCGATTTTGAAAAAAGCTGCTTCGAACAACATAACCTAACTTCGTAGTTTTGCCTTTTTTCCTTCGAAGTATCTATCATTATGAAAGAGTCATTTTGATTTTCCATGAACTAGACAAAGATACACTGCTCATCGGTGGATCAACCAGTCTAAAAAAAATCGACTCGAACCCGAACAGCCGTTTTAAAAATGAAATATGCTTGTATACATGCGCACACGCAACACCAAGGACCAACGGTATCCATAACCACGAGCATCGTTCCGGATAAACTGTTTCCTTTAAGCAGCTATTTTATAGCTGCTACTTTAAAAAAGCGGTAACTGCTTCAACTGCTACCTACTTAAAAATAGCAGTTTTGCCCATCTCTACCAGTTTATTCATTTTGCACTTGTGAGTTAAAAATTCCCATAGAGCTGAAAATTGGTATGAATGTTCGGAACACCATTATAAAGGAATGTTGAAAAGTCCCCATCGATCCCCTACCTGGATTTTTTTTAATTCAAGGTCAAGGCCTATTCCACGGTCCATTATGATCCTGTTTAATTTAACACTATTGGACAATAATAAATAGAAATGATGAAAGCTGTATAAATAAATAAAAATAATTTGTTGTGCCCTGAGGATGAATCTCCAACGCTGTTTTATTGACCCGAATCACACTTCTAAAAAACTAATCAAATAAAATGCATGTCAGGTAAAAAGGGAGAGGGTGAAACTGTTACTGTTGATCGTGGCATGACGACATTAATCAATGCAAGTACTGAAAGAGCTGATGAATTTTTGGAATACCTGAAAAAACAGAAATCTGTGATGTGACAATACATGTGCAGTGTGTGGGTATACTATCAAGTTCAAGTGTGGAGGACTTAATACCCCCCAGTCTATTCCAAAAAATCTTGGAGTTTTGTGGGGAAGCTAAATTCCGGGGCGTGATTCCAGATATAAAGCTGACATGGAACCAACACATCCAAAAGATAACCACCAGAAGCAAGGTGACGTTGACGTCACTAAAAAGAGCAATGGGGAAAACATGGGGACTAAACCGTCAGTTGTACACTGGATATATACTTGTATGTTGGCCTAAAGTAAACCAAAGATAAGCAAATTTGGGGCTAGCCAAAATTCAGAGACTTACATGTCTTTGTATCACCGATGCACGTAAAAGCACATCGACGGCAAGTATGGAAACGATCCTGTCGATCCTAAACCTCCCACCAATTGACGTTATCGTTGAAGAAAACCACCTATTTAAAATATTATTTCTTCAAATCTTAACTTTTTAGAAAACCGTTTACTGGATAAAAGTAAATATGGCAACCATGTAATGCGTCGTCAAGTAGGGGCAAACCTAGAGGCACCACAGAAAAACAGTGTACAAAGGGTAGATAGAAGAAAGAAGCGACTATAGACGAGAGAAGAAGCGGAGCTCTCGGCTGGTCCCTTTAGACCGTTTGGCCGCCATTATTAATTTTTTAAATTGTTATTTTATATTAAACTGATTGTTCAATCCAATTTATGATTAATGTGTGTGTGTCAAGGAGCGATCACAGGTCAGTTGAATAATTGTTATTTTGTTTTTGAGAGTTCAATTTATACAAATATTATTTGTTTTCCATTTTTATGTTTTTTTTGTTTGTTTATAACATTTTTTTTATAACATGATGTGCATTGTTCATGTATTTAACAAAAATCTTTTCCTGCTGTAAACAACGCAGATAAGGAAGTAAATTAAAACCTAAGAAATTTTGTGCTGTCTTTTTCTGCTGAGATTTTGATTTTCTGGACTTCGAGCGTGCATTAGGGCCTTGTTGAATTTAATAAAATTTTCTTATTCTGACGAGAGAATATCTAGCAAATTGAAATAATCAATCTAGAGATATTGGCTCAAAAACAACTATAGCTGAGTAGCTTTCCGTATGGGACCTCAGTACCTGCTGGGAAACTGATGGCTAACTAACCAAAAATTATTCAGTATTGAATATAGGTAGTGTTGATTGAATGTTGGGTGTGTAATTAAAATTTTAGCACAAAGACAAAGGATGGTATAGTTTATCTATTCTTAATTGAACCACCACAAAAAATAAATCTCCATTAACAGTCGGCGTTTTCTTTATGAAGCATAGGCGGCGAGGTTTCCAAAAATGTTTCATAATAAAATAATAAATCAATATAATTTAAATATTATTCTACGTACAATTTAATTTATATTTACTATTTAAACTACGCGTCAATCGAACTCGAACACCCCCATTTTTGGTCACTTTTTGAAAGGCTATAACTCAAAATCTAGCCGGCCGATTTTGTTCAAATTTTCAGGAGTGAAAGGATGCTCTAATTGCTATTTAATTTCCAGTTCCTAACATATTTCCGGCCACCTGCTAAAAGATACAGGGTAAAACATAAGTTGGCGATTTTTTTGCGTAAGTTTGGCTTCACCCCATTCTGCAGGAGGGAGGGTTAAGTAGATTTTTGGTATGTAGTTTAGAAGAGTACCTTAGTACCTCGGGACGTTTTTGAGATTTTTTGAATATCGCAGCCCACTACGATTTTATCTTGAGTTATGGGATTTTATGTAAAATATAGCTATTGACGTCATTATTTCTTTCGAAACAAACACTACAATTATGGGGCATGTGGAAACAATTTGAAACATATTATACAGGGTCATACAAAATACAGTGCTTCTATTTTTCTAACCAGAGGTATCTTGCTTATTATTAAAGATACGAGGTCGGTTAAATTAGGGCAAAGTCGCGCAATTTTATGTCCAATAAAATGGCGGCTTGAAATATTCCGGTCCGGCGAAATCCGAAAAAAAACTAAAATTTTATAAAATTATTTTTTTCTGCGATTGACAAGAAATGTCAGCATTTTTGACCGGTTGACAGGTCGCAAAACTCAATATTCTGGTATTTTAACTATGTTTCAATAGTTACCAAGGAATCAATGAATAACAATACGGGCACAATCGCGACTTCTTTCACAGCACACGACTCTTTTGCCAAAATTTTCGATCACATCTGTGCACATTTCCGGTGGTATCTCACGAATAATGCGCCAAATCACATCTTTCAACTTTTGAATTGTTCGGGGATTGTTCACATACGCTTTTCTTTTGATGTAAGCGGCGCAACATGTCACAGAGCAAGATAAACTATTGACATTGCAAACCCGGTTGGAAGGTAAACTTCTTTCAAGAAATGGGGATGTCAATTGGCCGCCTAGATCTTGCGATTTAACGCCACTAGACTCTTCCCAGCCAGCAAGGGTACGTCATATTGACGTCCTTATATGGTGATAATTCGTCAATACTCGTCACCTGACCAAAAACTGACGACATATTGACGTGTGATAAATGCCGTTCAAATGACGTGCTTTTTATCACGTAATATTGACGCGTTTTTCTGGTGATAAATGTAATACACATTGACGTCAATATATATCATGTAATATTCACGTATTTTGCTTGTGGTTCAGTAAACCTGGTTTTTTGAATTAGTTTTTTTTTTTCAATGTGTTTTGAATGTATTCCTAGAATTCCTAGGGTTGTGCCGTGTATACTGTATTCTATAGTGAATAGGAGACAAAGTGATGATACAAATCATTATTTTTTTTCGCATTTGTAACTACTCACGAAAATTTTGATCGAATCGAATGCGAATAATACCCCTACCCTCGCATTTTTTCGACATCCTGTTTTTTAATTTTTACTACAGCAAAACTTTGATGCGTTTGAAAACACATCTTTGAATAAAAATTAAATGGAAAACTCCCATAGTTCATACTCATAGTTCCATCTCTGACTTTCAAATAGTATAGAAATAAACGGTAGAAACTGTGGAAAGGCCAGAAAGGGGACGTATTTGGTTTGTTTTTGTGTTTGGTCAACGGTTTGGTGAATGCGGAAATTACTGTATTCCTTTTATACATCGAGTGACACCGAACAAACACCGAACGAAAAACGTTCAAGCTTCTGACTTTGAGCAGCTCCGAGTAACTCAACGGGAAAAAGGAAAAGAGTAAATACAAATACACTCACTCCTGTATTTTTTTTGTTTCGAAATTCTAGCATTAGTTTAGTATTAGTAAGGGACAACAATAAATATTGCATCGCCGCGTGGGGAAACGAATATGCTATTCAGCGAATTCTATTGGTAGAACCAGTGCAGAAAAATGTTTTTTTATCTCTTTCTTATAGAAGTCGGTAGAAAAGACACGAACACACTCAGTGCGCACTAACCCTTCCAATTCGCTACTGTGTGTGTGACTGTTGACGTTGATTGTTGTGAGGGAGTTTGTTGAGGTTATGTTGTGGTTGTAGCATGGCGTGGTCGTGTTTCATTTGGTTTTCCCTCGCTTTTTGCTTTCTCATTTCCCTCCAAGTTTCCCTCATTTCTTTTTTACGCAAGTATCGCGTGGAATTATTAATTCTTGATATATTTTTCGGTTTTAATTTCTCTTCAGAATCATCCTGCTGCATCCAAGTGAAACGCCTCTATATGAATGTGAGTTTTATTCACGTGTTTGTGTTGAGACTAATAACAATCACCAACCGTAAGTATATGTCTTTTGTTTTAATATACCTTATTTTATATTATAATATACATTATTATTATTGCTTGTTCACCTGAGGGCCAACTTATGGACCAACAGGTAAGTGTCTGGTTGTTACCTCACCTAGCAAGTACTACAAGTAATATGTTTAATACGCCTACAGAATATTTATATTGTCTTTTTTTAAATATATTTTTCTCAAAAGTGATATAGTGTTGGTTCATTTTCGTTACAGGTCATATAAATTTGAAAAAACAAGGATTTATAGAAAATATATCAGGTAAATATGACGTCATTTATAAAATAGATATCACGCGAATGGAACGTTATTAATACGCCAATATCACGTTAAATAACTCATAAACTTGACGTCAAATAACACGTAAAAATGACGTACCAACTATGACGTCATTCGTCCCAGACATTAGGAAGTCATTTTCACGTCATAATTAAGTCATTTAGCTCGTCATTTCTCCTCACTTGATGACCAGTATTTAACGTCATTTTCACGTGCTGTTGTTACTTGGGTTTTTTGTGGGGTTACATTAAAAGCAAAGCGTACCTATGTTAACAATCCCCCAAACAATTCAAGAGTTGAAAGATGAGATTCGGAGTATTATTCGTGAGGTACCACCGGAAATGCGCACAGATGCGATCGAAAATTTTGGCAAAAAAATTGTGTGCTGTGAGAGAAGTCGTGGTGGCCATTTGTTGGATATTGCGTTTCACGTATAATTGTAAACGATCATGTTACTTATTGCTATAAAGTATTAAATGTTTTCTAGTCTCCTTTTCGTTTGAATTGAGAAAAACATCCGGAAACTCTTCTCAGAACACTCTATATATTTCTGTATGACCCTGTATAATATGTTCTAAGTGTGTTTTCACATGCGCCATTCTTGTAGTGTTTGTTTCGAAAAGAAATAATGACGTCAATAGCTATATTTTACATAAAATCGTATAACTCGTGATAAAATCGTAGCCGGCTGCGATATTCAAAAAATCTCAAAAACGTCCCGAGATACTAAGGTACTCTTCTAAACTGCATACCAAAAATCTGCTTAACTCTCCCTCCAGCAGAATGGGGTAAACCCAAACTTTCGCACAAAAATCGCCAACTTATGTTTCACCTTGTATCTTTTAGCAGGTGGTCGGAAATCTGTTAAGAACTGGAAATTAAATAGCAATTAGAGCATCCTTTCACTCCTGAAAATTTGAACAAAATCGGCCTGCTAGATTTTGAGTTATAGCCTTTCAAAAAGTGACCAAAAATTAGGGTGTTTGAGTTCGATTGACGCGTAGTTTATTTGAGATATTTTGGAATACACATGCCGCAGTGCCGTTTAGGAGATATTTTTTAAAAATCTTAAACAATTATTTCATAAAAATATACACACGTATAAACCTGCCTCCGCCTCTAACAAAAAAACAAACTACTGTGAAAGTACACCGGCGACGCCGCGCCGTCGCGTCACGTCGCATCGCCCAGGCAAATAAACATGAAGAAATCTTTTCGAAATTTCGTTCCGACAACCTGTATTCCATTTTGCCGATTGTATTTTCTAGGAGGGAATATTCAAAACATTTATATAGGTTTTTTGAGTATTTATTCACGCCAAAGGTGCCTAATATTTGATCGTACCTTATACATAGCTTGAAAATAAAGTGGTTCAATGTAGAATAGATAAACTATACCTAATTTAACTTTTATTGGCTTAAAATATCGATTATTGACTTACAATTATTATTAAAATTACACAGTATGTTTCGATTTTTGAGGAATGGTAGATCGAGGGTTTCTCTGCCGTGTGCTCTTAGTTCCAGGATAAGAACGGTACGATTTACTTTAATAATAAAGTCGTTTCTTTTACATATCACAATCTCCCTTAAATTTCCCTGATATTTGCTATGTCGGGCGCATGTCAAGTAAGTAAAATTAAGCAACTCTCCACAACGTAGGTCCTATTTGTTTTTCATTTCGTTTTTCAGAAGTTTTGTTTGAAAAAAACAAGAGATAATAAAAATTGAAACCGTTCAATTTTGCTGAGCGAAGCCGGGTATGTTATACTACAATATAAAATAATGGACAAAGATACTAAGTATGAATATACAGGGTGTCCCGGATAAGGATGCACTCTACGGGATCTCCGTAACCATAAGAGATACAGGGTTGATTAAATTTGGAAAAAGGTGCGCATTAGTGAGCACAATGGCGTCGTGTTTTGATATTTCGGAAATTCCGAATGATTCTGAAGATATCTATAAAATTTTGCTGAAATCATTTTTATTTTTTTCTGACTATTTGAAATGATATCGCAAAATAAATGTCACTTCATCATTTTTTCTCCTCTACAAGATGCTACCATCAAATTTAAAATCTGACGTTTCGTCTTTGGGCCACCATCATCAACTTCATTTTTTTAAATATACGGCGCTTGATTTTCTATTCCAGATTTAAGGAGCTTTTGATGTCTCAAAACCAATGACGTATTGCACTGATTGGAAAAATTTATATTATTGGCACTTTCCATAAGAACTTGATGTATTAGAGAGAGACATAGAAGAGAATTTTCGTAGGAAATTACTAAAAAGTAAAAAAAATATTTTTAATTTACGACTATTGTATAATGTTAGTATTATACTGGTGATTTTGGCAGTATAATGACATATGTTATTCCCTCGGGGAATAATGACGAGTAGCGCGATTAATGGTCATTATTCCTCAAAACTGTCAGTGTCAAACGTGTATAGTGCTTGTGGATTTGTATTGAGAATTGAGATGGATGAAATTTGTTCATTAAAAATCTCAAATAATTTAATTTGTCGTAAATAATGGCTCGCTAACGCGGCTCAGTTCGTAAATATTCCTCGGGAATAATAGCTATCATTATTGACTCGTGGTATAATCTACTATTATGTATCCAAGAATGTTAAAGGCATATAATGAACCATGAAGCTGCTCCTAAGACGTAATATGATGAACTTGTTACGTGTGCTGCGTTCTTGGACCTTAGGCGGGCATTTGAAACCGTAGATGAGGTGTGTTTATTGCAGAAATTGAGGGCTGTTGGGAATAAAAGAAGGGCGTTTCATTGATTGAGTATAGCTATCTGGAGAATAGAAGACAGAATGTAAAGGTTTCTGTGGTAAAGGTTAGGTTAATTGTGTAGTCTCTTATCCTCTGGTTAATGATCTGTGTGTGCCTCAGGATAGTGTGCTTGGACCTCTGTTATTTTTGATTTACATAAATGATATAGCTGAGGCAGTTGCGTCATGTACACTGCACTTGTTTGCCGATGATATACTTCTGCACTTCTCAAGTAGGGATAAGGGAACCGGACTGTGTAGTTGAGACAGTTTGACAGTTAATCGCAGCTTGGAGGAAGCATACACATGATAAGAAAACTAAGTGTATGATTCTTGCTAGAGATAAAGATTATCGAGAATTTGAATAAAAAAAATTACAAAATTATGGTTGGAAATGAGAATATATTGATGGAAAATAAAATAAACTATTTGGGCGTGATAGTTGATAGAGGGTTAAATTTTAAAGATCACGCTAGTTATAGTACAGTCTTGGTATTCTTTCGATCTGAACAAACTGATTGTGATCACATGAGGTTTATTCATGAGGCGTCAAAAAACAGCTGGAGCCAATAAAATCGTTTTAAAACCGGATGAAAATTGTTTGAAACAAATCTCAAGTGACTTTGATCAGTTTGTTCAGATCGAAAGAATACACCTAGTGTCTCCAAGATAAGGATGGGATAGGATTAGGATCCGGAGAACGGTTGGAGTTGCAATGTTGGTTAAATTAGGCAAAAGTTGCGCAATTTAAGGCTCAATAAAATGGTACTTTGACATTTAAAAAATTCCGAACATTTTCGGAAAAAACTGAAATTTTGCAAAATCGAATTTATTTTTTTCTCAGCTTACTTGAGGAGATATCTCAAAATAAATGTCACTTCATTGCAACAACTTTTTCTACTCTACAAGTTGAAATTTTCAATTTTGAAATCTGACGTTTCGTCTTTGGGCCATCATCATCAACTTCATTTTTTTAAAAAAATAAGTCCCTTGATTTTCTATTTCAGATTTTAGGAGCTTCTGATGTTCCAAAACCTATGACGTATCGCATTTATTCCAGAAAATATTTTTTTAACCTTCAGTAATTTCCTACCAAAATTCTCTCTTTTATGGTGCATTCAGACCGGACCCGGTGCAACAAACAGCGCAAAACGTTCGCGAACGTTCTGCAACAAGCAGTTCTTATGGAAAGTGCCAATTATATAAATTTTTCCAATCAGTGCAATACGTCATTGGTTTTGGGACATCAAAAGCTTATAAAATCTGAAATAGAAAATCTCCGATAATGTTCGAAATTTTTCAAATGTCAAAGTACCATTTTGTTGAGCCTTGAATTGCGCAACTTTTTCCTAATCTAACCAACATTGCAACTCCAACCGTTCTCCAAATCTTAATTCTTAATGCTATCCTATCCTTATCTTGGACACACTGATTGTTACGACCATCTTTGAAATTAAAGTACATACCTATAGGCAGGCATTAGATTCTCCTCAGTGGGAAAATTAATATTGTAAAACTGTATGGTTCTGCGTTCTGCCTCACTTTACTTACTGTGCAAGTGTGCAACTATTTTGGATAAATTAAGGCCGCGTTAATGGCCGCCATGTTTAAATTTAGTTTTCGAAAATGACGACTACGCCACTCTACACATACGGTTCAATATTTTATTTTTTGTCCAAAACAAATCCGCAATAATTTCCAAAATCCTTTGGCATAAACATTATTTGTTATATTATCTACAATCTCTACAATTAGCTTTTTTTTAGTTTTTCGTGGTTATCAATAAAATATGCTTTTCACGGATCCAAGCTTGATAAACATGCAAATATGCAACCACCAACACATTTAATTGTTTTGGTAGTTGCGAACATGACTTTTGAATTAAAAAAAAGGCTGAATATCGAAAAACCAAAATAAGGAATTGTAGATAATCGATCAAATATTGTTAATGCCAAATTTGAGCCAATTCTGATGTGCCGTTTTTTTAAAGACCTTAAAACAAGCTTCGAAAAATCAACCAATCACAGTTTAAAAACATGGCGGCCATTAACGCGGCCTTAAATCAAAATGAAATACAGCGCCTAAAAAAACTCCAAAACCGTGCGATGCGTATAATCTTATGTTGTAGCAAAAGTATAGCAAAGGAAAAAAATATCAGACCATTACCAATGTGAGGTGTTTTCTCGCGTCTCAGATGTTTTAAAACGTTATTCAAAACTGGTTTAAAGCAGTGTTATATGACGTTATAACTTCTCGGTACGAGAAAAATGGTTTTAAAACGTGGATTGTATTATATTTAATAATAGGTAATAATATTAATATTAATGATAAAGGACTTTTATTTAACAACAATATTCATTACAAAATATTACAGTTTACTCTGGGCGAATTTCAGTTCAACTGAGAAATAAGGAACCCAACGGACTACCACCCCTCAACCATCTGTTCAGCAAACCTAGAACTTTCGGAACGTTTTGAATAAATTTTGATGTGACGCCATGTTCATGGTGAGAATATACTGTTTCAAACCTGTTTTGAACCAGCGGACCAGCTTCAAAAAAGTGAACGCGAGAAAACAGCTCAGATACAGGGAATTTGAAATGCGAATTGATAACTATGTTCAAGATGTACCTACCCAAAATAGTAAAAGGAGGGATAAGAATTTCGGTACAAATAGAAATAATGTCAAGATAACAGAGCTGGGCAGGGCTTGAGTGCTTTGTGCTTGTGAGAGTGCTTGAAGTACTTTGAGGACTTGAAAGCCCTCTGCTTCAAGCCCTTTTTTATATTTATAATTGGGGCTTGCAAAGTCAATTACTCTAAAATAGGGCTTGGTAATTTGTAATTGAAAAAAGTAATTCTAGCTACAATTACTTTTAAAGGGCTTGAAGCACTTTTGGGTGCTTGAAGCACTCTGAAAGGGCTTGAAGCACTTTAAAAGGGCTTGAAGCACTTTGAAAGGAATTTGGAATTGACCATCATTTAACCGATTTTAACCCGAGTTTTAACCTATCCCGTACCTAAAAATGTTCGATCGATGTGTTTTGTCGCTCAATTTTTTTTTCTATTGTTTGAACTAGAACCGTCCAATGTCTTTTGTCTCTTAACAATGGAGGTTTTGGGTTTCAGCTTAGAATTGAATTTAAGAAAAAGTGAATGAAATGATAATTCAAATATATAATTAATTTATATTGGTAGGTACCCTATTATTTAACTTTATCACTGGATTTTTTTTTTACTTTTCTTTATTGAACATTCTGAAAACCTTAAAATTGAATTACCATGTAGTACTTGGGGTAGTTGCCCAAGTACCCCAGAAGTCAGAACTATATCTAAAAAAAAAAAAATTCTGCTACTCTGTGAAATTTAATGTTCATCTCTACTGTACTAATTCAACTGATGAGTGTACGCGGTAGCTTATGCCACTTTGAGAATTTTAATACAAATTCAAAGTGCTTTGGGCAAATTTAAGGGGCTTAAAGTACATTTAAAGAGCTCCAAGCACATTTAAGGAGCTTGAAGCACATTCAAAGAACATCAAGCACATTTAAAGCCCTTTTTAAGGCACCCCAAGCGCTTTTAATGTGCTTTAGGCACTTTTCAAATCACTTTGAGGGCTTTCTGCTTGCCAAGTCCAAAGCACTTTGAGGGCTTTGTGCTTGTGAAGCACTTTTGGAAATAAAAAGGAATTTGTGCTTGAAATTGAAGCACTTTGATAGAGGGCTTAGGGCTTAGTGCTTCAAGCCCTTTAACCGAGGACTAGATATTTACTAGTAAACCATTAGCCAAGCACAACAAATAAGAAGTAAACATTAAAGATCGATTGGTGGTAGGAGGTTTGGCACAGAAAGAGTCTTTTGACTATTATGAAATTTTTTTCACCAGTGCTAACAATAATAAAATCTTTATTATCCATTGGAAATCAATTTAAATTTCATGTCAAACAAGCTCTGACTTCAGACAAGCTCGTATTTGTACCTACTGATCATTCACCTTTCCTTGTTTACCTTGAAACTTGTTGGAAACCGAGATATTTATAGATTTCTCCTTCGATCATAAACATAGCCTGGATTATGTCTCTATTTGAGTGAGTAAAATGTGTTCCTGATGGTTTTGCTAAACTCTTTCCTTGTAATGATGGGCTGCCTTAATGTGATTCTGATGTGTATCTGGATCTATCTAGCATTTTAGTTCAGCTTTGCTATTCGACCAGTGAATTATGTGAGATGTTCAGCAACTTTTTTCCAGCGTTAGGTGCTAGTCAGGTTGTTATTCTTCAATTTTGTACATACTCATCCGCATTACTGATGATTCAGGTCTATGATTTTATGAAGAACTTATTTTTACGTGCTTAGAATTTAACGAGCCTTCGTAGTTCCTCTGTCTTAAGTCTGCAATTAATTGTCTTTTCAAGCCTCAAGTCATAGAGGTTTCTGCAACTGAGTTGGTTTTTACGTATTTTTTTGTGAACCTGTTGTTGAAAACATTGAAGACCTGAGACAGCTGAACAGTATATCAAAGTATGCACCTTCTCGATCGGGTTTCAATCCGTAATAAATTCTGAGAGTAATGTGTTAAAACCCTTATAAATATCATTTATGTCATACCAGTACATTATTGTCTTTTTATACCTTAGATACCATCTACATAATTCATCACTTTAGGCCCGTGCGGGCATAAAGTACACATTCTTGCCCGCGCGGGCATAATTTACCATTCTAAACATCAGGTTGACAATTACGCCACAAATGACGTCGTTCGCGTGTACGCAAAGTTGCATCGATTTAAAATAAAAGGCGTATTTTAGCGAGAGTTTTAACCTAGTAGTGTGTTGTATTTACTTGGGATCAGGGACACTTTATCCGTTAGGACAATTGGGTCATGTCCTACGGGCCACTAGAGAATGAAGGCCAACTGCTGGCCTTTAATTTATAATAAAAAAACTAAAAGCCCACTATACTAAAAACATCGACTTGTTTAATAGCAGGACTAGCATATATTTCAATACTCTTTAATTTTTATAATTCACACTGCACAAGCAAATTTGGTTTGGCCAGAATGCACTGCCTGACGTCACGATGCTCTGGAATCGCTCCGCTCGCTACATCGAGCATCAATCCGTAACACGCCCTAGAGTCACTGAGCTGCGCTGAATCGCCGTCGCGTCATCAGCGCAGCACGGGCACGTGGCAACTGGCAACGACTACAGCAAGAACCTGTTAGTGTTTGCGCAAACTGTGGCGCTGCTTTGCCAAATTGTAAGTTTCTTTGAGCTTCTTCTGGAGCACCTAGGCCCGCACTTAGTCCCCAGCATCCATATGTGGTGATTGGTAAGCTGGGAGCTCAATCCCATCATTTTCTTTTAGGACGTTCCGACCTTAGCATGTTTTGTGACCATTCTTGTTCCATCATTTTGTAGTACCTTTCTTTGATTTTACCGAATACTACTTGACAACATTTTTTGTCTTCATATTCTGCCAGGTTAGTAGTTTGAAATCGTCTGAATGATTTTATTAAACCCTATATATAAAAAAGAACAATTAGGTACTCATGAAAGGTAGGGTTGCCAGACCTCCTATTTTTGATATGAGACTCATATATTTTAACTGTTTCTCATATCTCATATTAACATGTTCAATACGAGACCATTTCTCATATATTTTCCTCAAAAAAAAAAAGAAACTATGTATGACTACCATACACGTGATAGGCCGGTCCAACGTCGGATAAAGTTAAAATAGTTTCAACTCCTTCCGTTTTCAGATCGAACCTTAAAACGATTTTGGGTCAGGGATTTGTTTAAATATCGAAAAACCGAAAAACTTAAGGTTGCAGGGGCGTCGCGTCGCGAGGGGAAATGGGGGTAATCACCCCCCCCCCCAGGATCGAAGAATCAAGAGAAAAATCACGATGCCCAAAAGAAAATACATAGCATATTGAAAAAAATACAATTTTTTTTCCCCACAAAGGAGATAATTGTTCTGGAAAAGTGAATGGCCTTGAAATTTGCCAAAAAAAACACGGAGGGGCGTCCCCTGAACCAAGTACCATTTACCCCCCCCCAGACTGCTTGTCACGCATCGCCACTGCAAGGTTGTCCACGACTTGTTACAAAAAAATGAGAATGAGACTGACGGATGAGGAGGAGTATCTAACTATCTAAAAGAATGTCCAGCAATACATTCTAAAATCTGCTAAAAATCACATCTAATTGTCAAGATGGGAGCTTTTCCGGAGTTGATCATTGCAGTACAGTGGCGGCCATTGGAATTGGTACAAATCTCGGTACAAATTTTTGAATGCACCTTGAATTATTGCATTCAACGATTTGACCTGTGGATTTGACTTTTTTAACAAACCGTTAATGCCAAAATTGTGCCAGCTTTGGCTTTATACAAAGAGCGTTCAAAAATGTCTGCTAACTCCAATGGCCGCCACTGTACATAAAATATTCTCATATATTATTATCCAATCTCATATAATCTTATACAGGGTCTCCTATTTTCAAAACTCAAGTATCTGGCAACCCTAATGAAAGGCCATACCAAATAATTGACCTACGGGCCAGAGAAAGGTTAAAGCCTCACTGCTTGGGATACTACATTTTAGCGATCATGGCTAACATACTATGACGTCACAACATAAAACACAACATAAAACTCGGCTGTAAACATGTAACCATCCTACGAGGGATAGTTACTGGTTGTAGTATGTCAGTGCATGTTTTTCTAATACACGAAAATGAGCATATGGGCATAACATCAGCTGACTACGCTACGATTACCAACACAGTTCTTTGTTCTTTCCATTATAAATAGGGGATTGTTTTTCCCCATTTTGCTATGGTTTTCTATGATTTTATTTTAGAGGTTTTTTTTTAGGTTTTTGCAAAAAAAAAAAATCTTCATTTGTGCACAAAAGTGTAATTTTATTTATTTATTTTTTTGGCATGGGGTCCCTATAAAATTCAAAAATACGACAATCTATCGAAAATCTTCACTGGAGAAATAATATTGAAACTCGAAAACGCAAAATTTTGCAAAATTCAACAAACCCAAATAAACAACGATCATGGCGTCCTCTTTTAGACCCTTTGTCAAATACACTCCACATGTTATTTGGGTAACTATGACGTCATGAATCGTAGTATGTGTAGTATGATGTTTACTGGTCGCTAAAATACGCCTAAAGTCCCCCTGGTATGACATAAAAGTTTGTATGCACCACGGGTACTAATACATATATACTCTCGGGCGACTTACGAACCCTCGGGCCAGAGGCCCTCGGCTTTGTAAGGATGTCGCCCTCAGGGCATAATCATCTACTTAGTACCCTTGATACATAAATAACTATTGTGTTTATAATATTTTCAAGCTTCAGGAGCTTCGAATTCTGCGTTGGGGCTGTTCTATCAATCAAATCAAATCAACTGCTATCTTTTTGATGGGGTTTTGCAATAGGAGGGCCATCAGGGTTTTTGTTTAGATCAATTTTTCACGTCCTCGCCTATATTTTTCTCATTTCGTGCCTCCTCGGCCTACACGTAGGGGCGTCCCATTAAAAAACTTGATTTTAATTGTTACAAAAACAACTGTCCGACTATTCAGAGCACTAGACGAAAAAATAAAAATATATGTTGTGGTCAAGAATGTCAAGGATTCTTTTCCTTATACGTATTTTTCAAATATTCTGTCTGCCCCATAATATAAATATAGCATTATCGATGTCAGATATTATGGTATATGAACATTTATAAACATAAAAGCCTACACGTTAAAAAATTCACAAGCTATTGAAAAATACCTTCTACCAAAAATGGATTATTGCTCAAATTTATGTTTTAATTATCATAATTATGTGTGGCACTTATTTTAGCGTAGGCATGCATACCCAGACGAAAAAAAAAAGGAAATGGCTAAAACCGCAGCGGAGTTTTATGGGGCTCGATCAAAATTAATTGTATGGGTTTTTGGACCCTCTGATGTCTAATTTCGTGAATTATACACGGCCAAGTATCACCAGATTAACACTTAACAGTCTCTATACATCCCCCGATTTTAGAGTGACAACGACAACCACCTCTACTACTGAATCGGATGACATTCTTCCTAATCTTTTGACAAAAAAAAAAAGACTTTTAATCTAGATCAACCTGAGGCATGTAGACGGAATAATTAATAATTTGACTTTGCTTTCGTTCAAAAACACTAATTGCCCTTGCCTCCAAATAAACATTCAAATCTCTCAACAATGTTGATAATTTGAGGTGAGGGTTCGTATGGGCCCATGTGATTTAATTATTTTGTTCTGAGTTTATATCCTATACTTATATGCTACATGCTATTTATGCATATATGAATAACCTATTAATTTAATCCATTCCAAATACTTCAGAATAATTATGGTTTTTCCATATCTTAGCAAAACCTTATAACAATAATTGTTTAGTCATTTATTGAATTACTTTAATCATATTTCTTCTGGACTCCATCAGATAAGGGTTGTTTGTACTCAAACTATTTTATAATCATATTTGTCTAAGTCAATACCCAAAATTGTTCTGTAATTAAATTATTTTATAATTAGGGGTAGGTATGACAAAACAAGCCCATTTCAGTTGTTTATTCAACCTTCGTTGGGAGTAGTTATTTTATGGATCTCAGTTTGGAATAGTAAGCAAATTGTCTTAATGAATCGATTTTTGGCATCAGTATATTATAAAGATTGATCTTCCAAAAGTAGCAAAACAATAGCACATCAGCTCTCTGGATTTCGAGTACATGTGTCCAATAACTATATTGTTCCGCAAGAAACTCTTCACCGTTGGATATCTCTTCCATTTCTCCACTAACACATCTTTTTTTTTGGCTCCGTCAAGTTAGCCCCGCCTATCAATTTTTTGAAAAAAAATTTGTGCTAATTAACTGTGCTCCCAGTGTGCTTTACTGTGCTGCTAATATTAGGAACTGTGCTGAGTTGCACTTAATGCTATTCACAAAAATTTGAGGGGGGGCCAACTTGACGCTTAGCCCCCCCGTTTTTTCGATTATTTTATTGAACAAAAGCAAAAATCAATGTAACTTCCAGTGTGCTGAACTGTGCTGTTAATATTTTTAGTTCAGTTTTTCGTCCAACCCTCGTTTCCTCAAAAAATGCTATGGCGGGGCCAACTTGACGCTCAGCCCCCCCGTTTTTTCGATTATTTTATTGAACAAAAGCAAAAATCAATGCAACTTCCAGTGTGCTGAACTGTGCTGTTAATATTTTAAGCTCAGTTTTTCGTTCAACCCTTGTTTTCTCAAGAAATGCTATGGCGGGGCCAACTTGACGCTCAGCCCCCCCGTTTTTTCGCTTATTTTATTAAACAAAAGCAAAAATCAATGCAGCTTCTAGTGTGCCGAACTGTGCTGTTAATATTTTTAGCTCAGTTTCTCGTTCAACCCTCGTTTTCTCAAGAAATGCTTTGGCGGGGCCAACTTGACGCTCAGCCCCCCGTTTTTTCGATTATTTTATTGAACAAAAGCAAAAATCAATGCAACTTCCAGTGTGCTGAACTGTGCTATTAATATTTTTAGTTCAGTTTTACGTTCAACCCTCGTTTACTCAACAAATGCTATGGCGGGGCCAACTTGACGCTCAGCCCCCCCGTTTTTTCCTATATTTTATTGAACAAAAGCAAAAATCAATGCAACTTCCAGTGTGCTGAACTGTGCTGTTAATATTTTCACGTTATATTTTCGTTCAACCCTCGTTTTCTCAAAAAATGCTATGGCGGAGCCAACCTTATGCTCAGCCCCCCCCCCGTTTTTTCGATTATTTTATTGAACAAAAGCAAAAATCAATGCAACTTTCAGTGTGCTGAACTGTTTTTTTTTTTTTTTTATTTGTCAAACACATTAGGCCTTTTCGGAAATGCTGATCCGATTAACCGGATCACCAGCTGATATCCTTTGTCTATTTTCAATCGTATTCATTGAAGGAAGATAAAATATAAACAGCTGTGATCGGGTTAATCAGATCAGTGTTTCCGAAAAGGCCTATTGTGTTTATTACATTACAATCTAGTCAGTAAGACTAATTAGCAATTTTGTTTTAACCTAGTTTACTATAAAGTTTACAATTCTTGAGGTTCACTCAACAGTTTTCCCCACTTTGCTTAAACTGTAAATCACAATTTTGATGTGTTTATAGCACTGTTTTGTTGTGTTTTTCAATTTCAGTTCACTAGCTCGAACGGCTTCACTCTTCTCAGTCTTCTAACTAGCTCAGTGTTGTCTATTAGCTCAATCACTTCCACATATGCCGATGTAGTCTATCTTCATGGCTTTTTGCCTTCTTTTTGCGTACTTTCTTATAGTCTCTGTTACAGTATCAATTCCTAGTTCCCGATGTAGATCACTATTTCGAACGTACCAAGGTGCATTAAAGGAGGTGTGCGCCAAAAATTAAAGTTTTAGTGTAAAAAAATCTAAGAATAACTGTTCAAACCTCGTTATTCTACGATAAACCATCGCTGAGATATACCGCTTTAAAGTGTGGACGACGCTCTCGTGACGTCAAGAAAACTTTTTCCAGCCGCGCTCCGCATTGTTAATTTGATTGTTCCCGGCACGCCTGAGTGGTTTTTGTTTAGATTATTGCAAGTAACACAGGAAAAACATATGTAAATTCAATTAACTCCACTTTCTCGTGCGTCGCTTGAGCTTTCGTGACGTCATAGGGTGAGATGCGGTACCTTCATAGAGCCATATCTGCGGTATTATTTGTCATAGAGGGGTGCGGATTTCACTGTTATTCTTAGATTTTTTTTTCTCTTTTTTTTGAGATGAAGTTGGTTTTTTGGCGCACACCCCCTTTAACAATGTTTCTTAGTACTTTATTTTGGAATCTTTGAATAACTTGTATGTAACTATCTTTAGTACAACCCCAAAGTTGAATGCCATATGCCCATATTGGTTTCAGTATTTGCCTATGAAGCAGTAACTTGTTATGTATGGTTAAATTGGACGTCCTTCCAATTAACCAGTACATTTTTCCATACTTAAATTCAAGCTCTTGCCTTTTTTTCTTAACATGTGCTTTCCAGCGCAATTTCGCATCAAGCGTCATACCAAGAAATTTAGCTTGATTTGAATATGGTATAGGGGTGTCCAGCGCCGCAACTAGAACCCTCGGCGCCCAAGGCAATTCCAAATTTTGGCGCCCCTCCACCGCGGAAATATTGGCAGAAATTTTTCAAATTTGTATGTACGGTACATGTGAACAAAAACAAAACAAACTGCACTGCCAGTGCAGCACTGGCTCTCCACGAGTCTTTCTAGCTCATGCCAAAAAATGCGCACTGAGTGCATACATCATAATTGCACTGGATTTCAAATGGAAAATAAAAACTGATAATGTGCAGTCAAATGGAATGTAAAAACTGCATTGAGTACACCTCCGTGCAACAAATAGAAAACGCCATTATTTTATCGCGAACAGTTTTGGAACGAGTTCTCCAGACTGTCTTTTTTAGGTACGATTTGTTAGGACAGTGCGCGACGCAAAACCAGAGATCGCAAAACTCACAACGTAAACGTCGGCAGAATCTGTTCAGCCAATGACATTTGTTCAGCACGACGTACACCAGTTCTCTGACGTGTACGTCGCGGTCACCTGCGCAAAACCAACAAACCTGTCTATTTCATTACATTCGCTTGATTATAGCAGACGTGCGCGGCGTTCAACAGAATGTGAGTTGTGCGTCGCGAATGCCCTAACAAACTGTACCTTAAAGCCGGAGTCTCATGCATACAATTTTCGACGAAAGATGTCCGATTTTTCGGCCTAATACGTAAACGAATGTTAGTGTCAATCCTGAGGTTCTTGCTAAAATCCCAGGACCGCTAGAACTGGTTCAGAAACGGTTTCGAACCGATTCTGGTTGATCCGCGAATCCAGAACCGTAACTAAAAGTTCGGAATTTTGTGATCCACGAACGCCATTACTTGAACTGCGCATGCGAAATAGTTTCGAACCAGTTCAGAATCCTTACTGCGAACGAAGCTATTGTAGAAGTGAAAGCTGTTTACGGAAACTAAGATCGGGTTAACCCGATCGCCAGCAGACGTATTTTGTCTTTTTTCAATCTTATTCATTAAGGAAAGATAGAAAAAGTTTCCGTAAACGGCTAAATAGAAAAGAGTCGAAAGAGATAATGCATGCAGCATGCAGAGGGCGCCCACGTCGCCCACAATGCTCTTGCTCAGTTTGGTCGGATCAAAGCTCGACTCGAAGCTAATCTCTGGCTAACGAATGTTGGGCGTTACGTCATCGATACTTGAATTTATCACAGACATTGCAATTTGCTGCTGCCTTTTGCACGCGCACTGTGTTTAACTTAATTTATATGATTACTATCGATATTCGTAGCAAAGAGAGATATAACAAAAGCAAAATAAATTTCCGTCTTACGACAAATGACGCGTAAAACCGTTGCATTTTTGGATTGTAAAATATGGATGGATTAAATTAGGCGCCTTCGGCGCCCCGATGCTGCGGCGCCCTAGGCGGGTGCCTAGTTCGCCACCCCCTAGTTGCGGCCCTGGGGGTGTCATTAATTGTGATTTGTATGTGATTTACGTTTTTGTTTGTAAAATCAACGTGAATTGATTTGGTTTCATTCAATTTTATTCGCCATTTTTTGGTCCAATTTTGAACTTCACTGACAGCGTTCTGCAGTTTTTCTGTTGACTGTTCAATACGTTTTTCCACTGTAATTAAACCAGTATCGTCGGCGAATGTTGCTAAATGACAATTTTCTGGTTTTGGGATGTCGCATGTAAATAATAAATATAAGTAGGGACCTAGCACGCTACCCTGAGGTACACCTGCTTTTATTTTTCGTAAATTTGACTCAAAATCTTCCTGTTTGACTCTGAAATGTCTATCACACATATAGGATTTCACAATATCAGAATATTGTTTTGGCAGAAACAGCTTTAGTTTATAGTTTAAGCCCTCATGCCAAACTTTGTCAAATGCTTCCGCTACATCGAGGAAAACTGCGGAACAGACTTTTCCCTCTTCCAGCGATTTTTCTATTAAATTCGTTATTCTGTGTACTTGGTCGATCGTAAAGTGCTTGTCGCGGAATCCAAATTGATGAGTTGGAATGATTTCCTGTCTTTCTATGATCGGTTTTATTCTTTTTAGCAGTATCTTTTCATAGAGCTTAGATAAAACGGGCAATAATGATATTGGCCTATAAGATGATACATCATGAGGTGGTTTTCCGGGTTTTGGTATCATGATAACTTCTGCAACTTTCCAAAGTTTAGGTACGTATTTAAGCTTAAGGGCGGTTACACACAGACGTGGATGTCTTAATACATATACGTGCATACATCAACGTGCAACCAAGAACGTGCATGGCGCTTTTGTACAGACGCTCGCACAAAACTGCAGTCTTGCTATTCTTGCTACAGTGTTCCGAATGTGCATACAAAATTGTACATTCAAAAAAAGCGACGGTATTTTGCATACACATTGATGTTTTTGTTTGCACGTTCATGTATGTGCGTACATGTTTTCAGCAGGGCCGTAGCGATATGACTATCCCTAGGGGGGGAGACTGAGATCCGGCGCCCCCTAAGCGCCGCGAAGGTAATTCAAAAGCGAAAAAAGAAATTACTTTTTTGCAACTTTGACAGACTATAAAACCTAAACGGTCAATTTTAGACTTGAGAACAAAACCGATCTGACATTCGGAAATTCCTTACAGCCTGGCAAAGTTGCAAAAAAGTCAAGTTTCAACTAACAATATTACCAAAACAGTTGCACTTAGATACAGGAATGGGTATAGTAGTCAACCATCCAAGGACCTTGTTTTTCAGTTATACATGTAAACCCCATACTTTGTGAGTGGCTTGCTTACATCAAGTCCTACAACTTTTCCTCTACGACTTTTCTCGGAAATGGCACATATGCGCGCAGGCGACTCGCAAACATTTTAGGGGTATCGGACTCCCCCAATTTGCCATTATTTTTGTCGGCCAAGTTGATTTCCGTGATTTAGAAATAAAAATCAAACATTATTCGTGAAATTAGATTTTCATGTATCAAGAAACATAACCACGTCAGATCGACATTTTGGGGGTATCGGACTCCCCCAATTTGCCATTATTTTTGTCGGCCAAGTTGATTTCCGTGATTTAGACATAAAAATCAAACAGTATTCGTAAAATTAGATTTACCTACATGTATCAGGAAACATAGCTACGTCAGATCGACATGTTTGCGAGTCGCCTGCGCGCATACGTGCCATTTACGAGAAAAGTCGTAGAGGAAACGTTGTAGGACTTGATGTAAGCAAGCCACTCACAAAGTATGGGGTTTACATGTATAACTGAAAAAAAAGGTCCTTGGATGGTTGACTATAGGGTATATCACATGAGATCTGCTCAGAATTTTACCACAGCATATATGCACAAAAACAACAGAGGTTAACTCTCACGCGCATCTCTTCTGCGCACGCCGCCATTTGACGATACAAAGCTCGAGTTAGCCTGCGATTCTTTTTGTATACCTATGCTGTGATTTTACGTTGAATCCGAATATTCAAAAATATACAGGGTATTCCATTCAAAATAAAGAAGTTGGACCACGACCAGCTTTTCTGGAACACCCTTTATATGCGAAAGTAAGTTTAAAAAAAAAAATTAGTTTCAACCATAAAACTTTTATTTGGAACATTTCTTTCTAAAATGTCAAATAAAAAAGATAGAGGGCGGGACATTTATGACCAATAACCCTGTACGTCACAACGTCACTTACGTCACCGAAAGCTGAGTCGGTGACTGGGTTCAGTAATTGCATCTGCGAGCAAGAAGAGCGAATTTTGACGGACGTCACGTGATTTCTTATTCACCACTTATCTTTTTTCACGTGTCAAATCACGTGACATTTGTCAAATTTTGCTCATTTGGCTCGCAGCAATTCCAATTACCGAACTTAGCCAGTGATTCATCGAGTTTCCGTTTTGATGAAGCTTTTGACTGATGGGACGTGTTCAAAATAGAAATGAAACTCTTGACTAGGGTGTGTTCACAATAGCCGACAGGGCATGCTCTGGCCGCACTGCAGCGTCTGGTTGCATGCTGAATTAGCATAAAAATATTATTCTTTCTAAATCATATCATAATAGTTTTAAAATAGTATTTGATTACCTACTCGGAAACTTGCCTTTTGGTTAATTATTTTTTTGGTTAGAACTTTACCTATTTTGGCGCCCCTGTGCCAGCTACGCCCTGGGGGGAGGCTCCCCCGTCTCCCCCCCTGTTCGCTACGCCCCTGGTTTTCAGACATCCACGTCCGTGTGTAACCGCCTTAAAGGACGCATTGAAAAGGTTGCATAATTTCACAATAGCTTTCCTGGGAGTTGTTTTATTACTTCCCCAGTAATTAGGTCATATCCTGGAGCTTTTTTCGGACTGATATTTTGTTTGATCTCTGTTAATATTTCTCTTGGTGAAGTAGGCTCAATGTGGCCTTCTTCTTGATAGGGTTCATTCCAGGGAAGATTTTCATCCTGTGCTTCGTTAGCCTGAAATGTCTTTTCTAAATGACTTGCAAAAAGTTCTACTTTTTCTTCGTTACTTCTTGCCCATTGCTGATTTGACTTTTTTATGGGTGAAATTTGGGTAACTGGTCTTTTAAGGCCTTTAGTATTGCTTTCCAAAGAGAATAATCAGTGCTTTTGTCGCCGGTGAGTTCACTAAGGTAATTGTTAATATATTCATTTTTGATTTCTTGAATTTCTCGCCTTATGCGCTGCGTCATATTGTTGATAATTGTTTTGTCATGGGGATCTCGACTTTGCTGCAATTTTCTTCTTAGTTTCCTTTTTCTATAATAAGATCTCTAATTTCTTTTGGGTAGTTTTTTCCCTTAAAAATTCTTTTTAATTTGGGACTGTTTTCCTAAGCTGCTTGTTGAATATTAACGATAAAACAATCGACTTCTTCATCAATTTGTTGTGGCGTTCGCAACGGTACTGATAAGTTTTTCTTTTCCGACAGACTTTGTTTAAAACTAGCCCAGTCCGTCAGTTTATTAACTAATGAGATAGAGATAGGTGCTTTTTTCTTAATTATATATTCACTCAGAGTTAGGATAATAGGTGAGTGATCTGAGTGTAAATCATAACTTTCTTCTATCTCCAGAAAATTTGGAGATATAATATGTTATATTACGAAAAAATCGATTAGATCGGGAATTTTTCCAGGATCGGTTGGATGGTGCTGAACTGTGCTGCTAATATATGTCGGGGCTAACTTTACGCGCAGTCCCCCCCCCCCCCCCCGTTTTTTCCCCCCGTTATTATATTGACCAGAAACAAAAATCCATACAACCTTCGGTGTGGTGAACTGTGCTGTTAATATTCTCAACTTAGTTTTTCGTTTAACCCTCGTTTTCTCAAAAAATGCTATGGCGGGGCCAACTTGACGCTTATGGCTATAAGGTGCTATAAGGGGGGCTACCCTCTGTTTCTTCGATAATCAGACAAAAGCAAATACAAATCATATTCCAAAAATCCCTATACTATTCGTTTGGCAGATATTCCGTAGAATATCTGCCATGCTGGTCGTGAAATAAATATTCTCTAGAATATATATTTTCATGACCAACAATATGTTTTGGGTGGAATAATTTCGTACGTGGGATCAGAGGGACTGAGCGACAAGTTGGCCCGCCATAGCATTTTTTGAGAAAACGAGGTTTAAACGAAAAACTGAGCTAAAAATATTAACAGCACAGTTCAGCACACTGGAAGTTGCATTGATTTTTGCTCTTGTTCAATAAAATAATCGAAAAAACGGGGGGGCTGAGCAAGTTGGCCCCGCCATAGCATTTTTTGAGAAAACGCGTTTGAACGAAAAACTGAGCTAAAAATATTAGCAGCACAGTTCAGCACACTGGAAGTTGCATTGATTTTTGCTTTTGTTCAATAAAATAATCGAAAAAACGGGGGGGCTGAGCGTCAAGTTGGCCCCCCTTCAAATTTTTGTGAATAGCATTGAGTGCAACTCAGCACAGTTCCTAATACTAGTAGCACAGTAGAGCACACTGGGAGCACAGTTAATTAGCACGAAAAAAATTTGAAAAAGCGGGGCTAACTTGACGGAGCCTTTTTATTTTTTATTTACGATATTTAGATATCAAATTAAAGTAGTCTGCTGCACTCTAAACCAAACCTAGATTTTGCATTTGAAATAAAAGTTATTTTCCTATTATAATTTTTTAATGAAGACTGAAAACTATTGTAACATCCATGCATATATTTAGGTAATGGTAATAAGTTGGAAAAAGTTGATTTACTGATGTTTAATTGGCATGCAATTTGGCAATCGAATGTACACTTTCATGAAATTAAAATAATAAGTACCCATAATTATATTAATTTATTTAGCAATTATTGCTGCATAATACAAAATAACAAACCTTATAATAATTGAAGCATAGACCGAAAAAAAAATCTGTCTGAGTCACTCTAACGTCTTTTTTATTCAAATAGATCTAGCTAATAAATTTGAAATAGATACGTTATAGAAGAAAATCCCATCCGATTATATCATGTGGGTTATTTTGCCCTCCAGGCTTAAAATTTATGAACTGATGATGTTATTTAAGCGACAGGTGAATAAATTAATGCTGTGCTAAATAATTTTAACCAACGGCTGCCAAATACCAATAGATTGTCGTAATCCACCGTGGGCATATATAATGTGTCTTTGTTCCCTAATTCACTTAGAATTTTTTTGTGGAGATTGGACTTTCCTTTCATCAGTATCAACAAGGGTATTAACCTGTTGACGACCCAATATTTCATCTGACAAAAACCCATAACGTATTTTTTATTATTTTAATGGGTACTAGGTAGTACGTTACCTGTTAAGACCTAAGGCCAACCCAGAGCCTGCAGGTAAAAACACTTTTACTTATTCTTGTTGGAACCTGTTGAGATTTTGTTATTGTGTAAGTACAGGCCAATATTTTATGACTCAATTATAGTCTATACAATTATTATTTGAATGATGGTTTTAGTAATAAATTATTAGGTTTTTGGTACCTATTCAGAAATTTCGAATAAAAAATATCTTTTCAAAATGTGGGTAATGACTAATTGTCATATTATTATAGCACTTTTTCCTAGTCCATATTTTCCGTGCTTCATCAGTTCGAAAAGTGACACCATGCTCGTTTTTCTTGTATCGCAGTCGTATAGCGTGTTAGATGTTATGATTATACCAGTTGGTCCCTTCCCACCTTTTACTAAGTACTAAACTGATAAGTTTGAACCGTAATTACCAAAGGTGGGCACAGTTAATCAAAAAGTTAACTTCGTTAATCGTTAATTCGCTACTTGAAAAGTTAATTTCGATAATCGTTAATCGTTAAATTTTTGAGAATATAACGCAAGTTAAAGTTATCCGTTAAGAGTTAATCATCGAAAAGTTATACTGATGTTTGAAGCTAATTATAAGTAATAGATAATTGAAATAGAATAGGCCGGGCTAGGATATAGTATTTTCAATACCTATTTGGAAGTAGCATTCGTTTTAGTGATTTGTGATTGGTTGGTAATTTTTTGTTTCATCTGTTTCATGATTATTGAACAACGGTGGTGTTATTCCGATTATACAACTCACTTTACATTATTCCCATATGACACTAGAGGCTTAATAAGTGATAAGCCTTTTGGGATTATCGCGCTTGGTGGCATTTATGGCAAATTCTATTATAGAATTTTTTTTAAATTTTAAAGTATTAAAGTTTAGTTCGTTGTATAACCTTTTGAATACCACTCGATGTTTCAGTATTACCTAATACTTTTACCTGACACTCAACGCGTTACCAGCAACAACACTTCTCCTTCGGAGTCGTGGTGTTGCTGCGTAACGCGTTTCGTGACAGGTAAAAGTATTATCCGGTAATCCTGAAACCTCTTGTGGTATTACATTCGAATATACCTACACTCCTACACAGGTGAATGTGAATAAAACAAAAAGTATCTATGGCTGAACTAAATTGACCTTTTGTTTGGACGCCATATTGCGGTGCGCGAACATAGTTGCCAAAAGAAAAAAACAAAAATTACTAGCGGGCTGTCAACATTGAAAACAAAAGTAACTAAATGATTAATCCTCGCTATCCTTTTTGTTTGTTTACTTTCTCTCTCTGATTGATGAAAGTAAATAGATGGATATTTTATTATTTCAATTCTGCCCAATACAAGCTAAAATTGATGGCCTTTTTTTTCAGAACATTCGTAATAGGCGGCAAAGGACCCCGCACCCGATACATGAGAATTTCGGAACCATACGATTTTCTTAAAATTTTAATATGTTGTAGGTATGGATAAGAACTTCACAAAAAAGTAAGTTAGAACATGGTGGCTCCCTCTGTTTGGCTACAGTGGCATATCAAAGTTACGGCCATCAAAATAAAATTTTGCATTGTTTTTGCATTTTGATGCTAAAAATGAGCCTATATTTGATGCATAGTAACAGCGGCGGGTATACAAAATAATGTTTAGTATGTAAGTCCAGTGGCGTACATTGGAATAATGGAAAATTGTGAAAAAGCTTCTTTGTGCGGTGGTAATTGTAAAAAGTTAATCGGTTATCAGGCTGAAAATAACTTCATATTTGATAAACAATGACAGCGGGGCGGATATTTAAACTTACAACACAATAATTTTCATACAGTGTCGTAGATAACAGTAGTAAGAAATGGTGGAAAATCTTCGTTGTGTGGTGGTTATTATGGGAAAAGTAATTAGGCTATCACTTATCAGGTTAAAAATAAGTTCTATCTGATAAATAATGATAGATGCGTACCTATATTTGAACTTAGAATACAACAATTTTCATCCAGTGTTGAGTCGAGTGCCGTGAATAACACTGATAACGGTAAAAAAAATTGTGAAAAATATGCTTTGTAAGGTGGTCATTGGAAAAAGTAATTAGGTCATCGGGCTGAAAAACAACAAAAATTCATATAACTTTCAACACATCTATCACTTGAAAATGATTATTAATATCACCTTATCCTAAGCTATACTGTTTACTGTCCAACTGCAGGAGGAAGGACGTCGATCTTGGAAATCTTAATTACATTCAACAATCTCGTTGAAGGATAATGCACTACATTTCCTTGGTGCCTTCCGTATCCCAAATACTACAAAATGCGGAATACATGCACACACACCCAGAGTTCTAGCTCCTGCTTTACATGTGCAATAGCATGATGTAATAGGATCTGGTAGGAGAGCTGGAGACCCTCAATATTTACTTCTAAGTCAAAGACATTGGAAGTAATGTATGTAGTATGTCTTGTTGCTTGAGTAAATCGTGAGAAAAGTGAGTCCGTATAAGTACAGGTTCATTTTGTTGTATTTCAAGAACAAACTGGTTAACATTTTGTCTTAGCATTCGATCCTACAGCATTTAAGCTGGATATCACGAAGATATGGAATTGCCAGATGTGGAAAGTCATGTAATGCGGCATCTTCTATTGAAGTCCAAGGGCCTTGTCCAAATCTGCGATTAATATTTTCTTCCTCTACTCTTTGCTGAAGAAAATTCGGCTCTCTAGCAAGTTGAAGCATTCTCTCTGCTCTTGCAACGTCAGCTTTATGATCATTAATGGGATCGTGGAATCTGTTTATCACGCGTGTGCATTGATAAACAGATTCCAGATATCCTTATTTTCAGCTTACATGCAGGGACGAATGCTAACCAGTTTGTTCTTGAAATACAACAAAATGAACCTAGACTTATACAGACTCGACTTTCTCACGATTTACTTAAGTAACAAGACAATCTACTACATACATTACTTACAATGTCGTTGACTTAGAAGTAAATATTGAGGGTCCCCTACCAGATCCTATTACATCATGCTATTGCACATGCAAAGTATTTGCTAGAGCTCTGGATGTGTGTGTGCATGTATCCCGCATTCTGTGGTATTTGGGATGTGGAAGGCACCAAGGAAATAAAGTGCATCATCCTTCAACGAGATTGTGAAATGTTGTTACGATATTATTCGTCCAAGATCGTCGTCTCGCAGCTGGACAGTAAACAGTATAGCTTTGGATGAGATAAAGGTGATATTAATCACCATTTTCAAGTGATCGATGTGTTGAAAGTTATATGATTTTTTTCTGTTTTTTAGCCCGATGACCTGATAACTTCTTCCAATGACCACCTCACAAAGCATATTTTTCACAGTTTTGTTAAAATCAAGATAGCATCGTTTTTGGAAAGGAACTCAGGGCTGGCACTCTGTAACGGATAGAGATCGTTATCCCTATCGCTATGGCACTTGCCGTCTTTTTCTCTCTTGTCGGAATCAATGGAGAGGAGACGTCAATAGAGATAGAGAAAAGATCTCTATTCGTACAGAGTCCCAGCCCAGGTTACCTTGAGATCTGATGTTTGGAATACCCTGAAGAAGAATGAAACAAAATTCGAGAATATGCCGACAAAGTAAGGGCGCGACTTCTTGGGATAGCTACATGATAAGTGATAATAACTTAATTACTTTTCCCAATTACCACCGCACAAAGCATATTTTTCAAAATTTTTTATTACTGGCTAACACTGGATAAAAATTGTTGTATTGTAAGTTCAAATATTCGCATCTATCATTATTTATCAAATAGAACTTATTTTTAGCCTGATGATAAGTGATAACCTTATTACTTTTCCCAATTACCACCGCACAACGAATATTTTTCACCATTTTTACTACTGTTATGTACGGCACTGGATGAAAATTATTGTGTTGTAAGTTAAATTTCCGCCCCTGTCATTATTTATCAAATATGAACTTATTTTCAGCCTGATAACCGATTAACTATTTACAATTACCACCGCACAAAGAAGATTTTTCACAATTTTTCAGTATTCCAATGTACACCACTGGACTTACATACTAAAAATTATTTCGTATACCCGCCGCTGTTACTATCCATCAAATATAGGCTCATTTTTAGCATCAAAATGCAAAAACAATGCAAAATTGTATTTTGATGGTCGTAACTTTGATATGCCACTGTAGTCAAACGGAGGAAGCCACCATATTCTAACTTACTTTTTTGTGAAGTACCATACCTACAACATATTAAAATTTAAAGAAAATCGTATGGTTCCGAAATTCTCATGTATCGGGTGCGGGGTCCAAAATTTTAAATGTAATTTATTCAGTAACTTTTGTTTTTAATGTTGACAGTACCCTAGTAATTTTTTTTTCTACTTTTGGCAACTATGTTCGCGCACCGCAATATGGCGTCCAGACAAAAGGTCAATTTAATGTCATTTACTGCCGCTTGGATTTGGAAATGGTATAGATTTAAAAAGCGGTACTTTTTCCAATTCAGGTAGCTGATTTATTTACTATTCATCTCTGCAAGAAAAAGGAGCTTATAGAACAATGCAGACAGCGCCACAGCCCAACGATACGCCTCAGCTCACAGCTTACCTTACAACAGAACTGAGGGCTTACGCATCGATCTCACTGTACGGAATCGGGATTGGAGTCATTCCAGAACAGTTTCAAACTGCGTAGTGTAGCGAACTGAAATCTTTCTACACCTGTGCGAAATGTCCCGATTGACCTTGACGCGCAATTCAAGCAAACAAAATGACGTCATTTACGAAAGTAACGGACTAAAGTTAACGGAAGTCCAATGTAACGGAAGTTAAGAAAACCGTTAATATTTTTTAGGTTAACTTAAAAGTTAAATTTGGGCAATTTTTTTAACTTCGTTAATTAACGGATAACGGATTAACGGTTTTCTGCTCAGCTTTGGTAATTACTTATGGTGTTAAGAATAAAAGTGAATTTAAAAATGATGAGAGTGAACTTGAAATGTTGAATCGTGAGCAAGATGGGTTATTTAAAATGCGAACTTGCGTCAATGCTTCTCTGAGCTTGTCCTGGAGATAGTCACGGTTGGGGGTCTAGCAATCATTAGATTTATTCATTTTGCTTCCAGTCAAGAGCATCCATTGGCCGTGACGGTCAAATTGTGAATAACGTCCATTCCGTGGACACTGATGGAGTCGTTCTCGTTTTCATTTTCCCAAGTAATTATTTTCCTGATGGGTATGAAGTTCCATCGGTACCCTGCGTTTGGCAATGAGGCATTTCAGTATTGTTTTATCAACCTGAACCGCTTCTTGATTGGGAATCAGAACTACTTCCGGCTACTGTTAGAGACATTAGTATATTGATTAGGTTTAAGCAGTGGTACTTTAAAATTGTTTGGAAACAGGGTTCAAGGGTATAAATACCCCGATACCTGACTTGAGATAACAAAGGAAGGTTTCGGGTTTAGGTTGAATACAAAAAGGGTAAGGATAGTTCTTTGGGAAGCGTTTGCGAGATCGGATGTCGGGAATATTTTCTAGTATTTTCTATTATTGATTGGGGTTTTGGGTTATTCATTAAAACATTTATTACCGGAGGTTTGTTTCATTTAGCCCACAACACTACTTTAAAAAATAGTCCACATAACAACCATGAGGTACTTACTTGGTCCCAGAATCTGCCGTAGCATAAGGGAACCGCCCTATCTACTGGCTTACTTTCGCCCGAAGAACCAGAAAAAGCTATGTTCTATTTCTCCTCAAGATGGTTCCTTGGATCTTCCTTTGATCATCATATACCGAAATTTTACTTGAACCAACATGCTATTGTCCCCAAAGAGGCTCATCATCATTATCATAGGCGAACACTCGATACCGAGTATGATTATCTCCTATTTTATTCTTAATCTTGTCGATTGTGTGTTTTCTGATGATTCTGGAGCCGCACACTCTGCCAGTCTTAACACACCCAGCCTCTGGCAGCATTGTCAAAGTGGTAGCACTGCAAAGTGGCTACTACTCCGATTACTGTACTGTGCGGCTCATGTTGCACTCTCTCCACTGGTCTGTGGCACGACGGATTATTCCCATCGGGACTCTCCCATTTACGTGTTAATAAGTATTGAGTCATCTCGCAGGCTCAACCAATCTCATTGGAACTGGTATCCCTTCGATGTTGGACAGGGCCGGTATTCTCATTCTCAAAAACGCTCACCGCTTTTTAGTCGCTCGGCACTTTTAATGTGAATTTACATTAGAAGTGCCGAGCGACTAGAAAGCGGTGAGCGTTTTCGAGAACGAGAATACCGGCCCAAGACTGGACATTTTTCTGTCATCTAGGTCGTTGTCCATTTGCTAGCCAGATAATTTTTTCCTCAGTTTATACTTTCTCGAAGTCTGCCTTGGTAATGTCGTCTACCTTTTATACTTTATAGAAACTGTAGAAACCTCAACGAGGCGTACTAATTATCCTGACGCACTTGCCTGGTGATGGTCAAATCACATTCTTGATGATGAAGGTGTGTGACGAACGAAACTGTCACGATTCTTTTTGATAGAATCGCCTGCGGTTGCTATATAATCAGGAGATATTAATCATATGTCTTGTTTTGGCCACAGATATTACTCTTTATTAACTTCTTGATTTATCAAACCGCTCCTCTTTTCTACAGTATATAAAGCACTATAAAATTTTCTGGATCTTGAATCGCGATTTTGGTTCAGGCAGTATTTTTCCGTATCGTAGTCTTCTAAACTGGAATTTTGGCTACAGATTTTTCCAAGTTTTTCACAGCTGCACATTTTATTGATTTTTCTGGTTCTTAGATCGCGGTCTCCCTTCACAAAATATTTCTGGAACATTAACACCTATACTGTATTCTGCCTTTGCTTCGATATGGTGACAATTTATTTAATTTTTTTCTGCGAGGCGTTTTTAGCAGCTTCATACATGAACAACGGTTTCGGCAAGGGTGTTAAATCTATTCATTCTTAGTGCTTGCAGCAGGTCCGTACTTATCCCTAGCTATTTGTGCAATGAGGTCTTCGGGAGCTTGTGGATATGCCCACCTGACCATTATCTAGATGTCACTAAATTCCTACAGCGTCTTAGATAGACCTGAACTCGGCTTTCCTGCAATCTCTGATACACTTGACTAAGGTACCTATCTGTTTTCATACCTCAGCTGTTCAAAAGCTGCAGTCACTCTATTTTGCCTCAGGAATATTTTGGAGAATTTCGAGCGCCTTGTCCCATGATACCAGTACCAATGCTGTTGTTTTCTGCTATTCATCCCATCTATTTGCACTTGCAGCAGTCTCAAACTGTTGTTTATACATGGAATCAGGATGTTTCGTCATTGAAAATTGGTGACCTGAGTTGGCCGCTTTCGTTGTTGGGTTTATCACGAATTTTCTCCATCTACCTTATGGAAAACAGCATTTTACAAGGGAGTAGGTAATACATAAGTAGTACCTAGGTACCAAATAATTTTTTTTATTATTATTTTTTTTTTCACATATTCTGATTATTTTCCTATAAGTTGCTTGAAGTGAAATAGCAAGTACCTAGAATAATATTAACCGGCATTGAAAGGCGTGAATCCCTACGAGTTTTTTTAATAAAAAGTTTTTTCTTATTACTGACGTGTTGATGGTACATGTGAAAACGTTTGTAAATTCATCAATTTTTTTTGTATCAATATCTACCTATCTACTGTCCCCTATGTATTAATATGCATGGATTAACCAATCACGGATTATAATTTCGCATTGACTCCGCGAATGGATATCGCTATACAGACAAGATGTCCATAAGATGTCGTAAAGTCTGTATAGGCATACGTTGGGTTTTGTAACATACGACGTCTTCAAGATGTCTTTAAGACGCCTTAAAGACATAAGCAAAACGTCTTGAATGTCGTTTGTGGACATTTTGGGGACGTCTTCAAGATATCTACAAAATTTTCCCACAGAATTTTTGTTCTCATTCAATTTAGAAGTTACTGGAAACCATTAGAATGCTACAGAACACTTAAGAACTTTGGTGAACCTTTTAGAATGCCTCAAAAATTCGAAACCCGATTTACAATTTCCAAAAGCCAAAAACAATTTAAATCCAAACCAGAATTTTCAATAGTAATATAAGGAGTGCAATGGAGATTATCGATAATTTTTGGGAAATTTGTCCGAATGCATTTTTAGTTAAAAATGCACGAGAGAGAGAATTTCATGAATCCAAAATTTAAATTTTTTGTCAAAAAATGACAAAACACCAGTTCTCGCACCAGTTACTATGCAATTATCCGATAATTTGCACTAGTGCAAATTATCGCGTAATTCTAATCTCATTGGTTCAAATCAACAATCAAAACATGTCAGTTTATGGTCGAAATATCAGTTTTGACAGATGTACGGAATTCTCAGGAACATTTTGGAACGATTGATTGATATTTTAGAACAATTAGAATTCAATTTAGAACCTTTACACCGAAATACTTTTAAGAATTCTTTTAAACCAATTTAGAAAGCTTTGGAACTTCAAATAGGGCTCTTGAATACTTAAAAATCTGTGAGAACAATTTAGAAATTCCTGAAAAATTTCTAGAATGCTCCAGAACTCTTCGAGCCAAGTTAGATAACACCTTAGAACCTGAATAAGCCATATTTAGAACGTTCCAAAACTCTTTCCAGCAGTATTTTGAAAGGCTCCAGAATAATTTAAAAAACTCAGAATTATTTCAGAGAGCCTAGCGCCTGGAATAGACCAAAATTGAAAGTTATCAAATGAGTAATGATAATGAAATATTAGTCCTGAAGACGTCTTTAGGCAGACGTCTGAAAGTTGCGTTTTGTAACATACGACATCTTCAAGATCACTTCAAGACGCATTGAAGAGGTGAGCACATGTCTAAAAGACAACTTGAATGTCGTTTGTGGACATCTGAGGGACGTCTTTAAGATGTCTCTGTGCTGTCTGGGAAGTGAGTTTGATAATATCTGGACGAGTCCAGAGCAAGTGGCTTCACATCCATAGTACAAATCAGCCGGAGCTTTGGGGTGAGGTTAGTAGGGTATTGGAAAGATTGCGTCTCTACTTGAAGGGTTACCGTTACCACTCACCATTTCACTGTTGTAACCTACCAAATGACATTCCTTGAAGAGTCCGTCCGGCTGGTGAATTAGCTAGTTGAAGTAGTATTTAGGTATATTTATCTACAACAGTTCGTTTTCGTAGTAAAATACCGTAAACTGATTTTCCTGTTTTTGCGTCCGAAACGGACAAGTATACCGCCTTTCGGGATCTGTCGCAGAAAATGAGATATTTGGCCCATGAAAACTTCCCGTAGGTACTCAAAAATGCCTAGAATGTCTAGGTATTTGGAGGAGAATCATGGTTCTGTTGGAGTACACTTAAGATTAAGATTAAAAAAAAAAAATTAATATCACCAACGATATCACGCAAGCAGTGCGCCATCCTTCAAATAACAGGAAAACCACGCAGACTATACTAGAATCTCGCCTTCGCGTTTCTTGGACGCATTCGATCACATTTCTGTTGTGCGGAGGTATTTCACCTTGTAATATCTAGATGCCGCTAGTCTATCCAACTCGGTGTTTTAGTGCCATGCAAACCATGAAAAGTGAGATTAGTAATTTATCCTTCAATGAATTTATCACTTATTTTATTTTTTATCAAAATTAGTGCTGCTTTTTTTTCAGGAAAACTTTTGCAGTTGCAAACAGTTTCGGTTAGTTGTTAGTGCTCTATTACTTTTTTGTTTTTAGAAAATCACTATAAAATCATCAGGATTTTGTTTTATACTACTTGTCTATTATAAGGTACTAACTACTCTCCAATAAAGTTGAAAAAATCTGATGATAGAATGAAAAATGTAATTTAAACACACAAAAAAAGGGTTTGAAATAGGGTGTGTCGGGTTGGCACCTCTCTTTTCTTTCCCTGGAACCGCCATCTGGCATTACTTCAGGGTGTCTGTTTTGTATTCTACTGGTTTTCTCTGTTTCTACGGTTCTCCTCCTCTTCCTTAGTCCTCATAATACTCTCCAACATGCCCATAATGGCCTCCCAGCTTGGTTCATTTTCAAGTATGATGGTTCCTATATTTTGCCTGTTGATCTCACTTTGTCATTGCATCTCTGCTTGGCCTCTAATTGCATCAAACCTTTCGCATTCAAAGATCGTGTGGTTTGGTGTGTCCGGCTGCTTACAGAACCAACACTCATCACTTTCTTGCTTCTTAATTTTTTTCAGATAACTTCCGAAGACTACGTGCCCCGTCAGAGCTTGCGTGGTATAGTAGTTGACCTCTCCGAATTTTCTACCTGTCCATATGGCAATATTCTCAATAAACACCTTGGTCCACCCATCGTACTCACTCCATCTTTCCTGCCATTTCCTCATTACGGCTTCTCTCATCTCGCTCCTATGTTCCTTTCCGCGCGTGTGCAGTTCCACCCTTTCCTCTATCACCAAGTCAATGGGAATTAGTCCAGCAATAGCCTCGATCCCTATTGTTGGAACCGTCCTGTATGCCGATGAGATCATAATTGTTAGCCTCCTGTTGATGCTAGATAGGAGTTTCAGATAGTGTTTATATCTAAGCGCTTGATGCCAGGTCGGCGCTCCGTATGCAATGGCTGATATTACGGCGCTAGTCAGTGTCCGTCTTTTGCTCGCTTTCGGACCTCCGACCCTTGGCATTAGTCTGTAAAGCATCGTCATCATGCGGTTTGCCTTCTCCTCTATTTTCTTAATGTGGGTTGTCATTCGCAGATTTTTATCCAGGGTGACCCCCAGATACTTCACCGAGTCCGATGTGGTGACGAGCTTTCCGCTGATGTTTATAGTGAGGTTTTGGGTTTTCATCGGCGTAGCAAGTAAGACTGTTTCCGTTTTTTCTGCTGCCAGTTTGATTCCCATCTTATCCAGTATTTCAGCAACCAGTCGCGTCGCGTATTGTGCCTTTGCTATACCACTTGTTCAGGTTTCTTGGCTCGAATTACCATAGCCAGATCATCCGCGTATGCCACCAGTTCGATACCTTGTCCCATTCTTGTATTCAATATTTTGTTATAAAAGATATTCCACAGCGTGGGACCCAGTATGGAGCCCTGCGGCACTCCACAGGTCACTGGTATAATTTCTTCGTGCGGAGAGATGATGGTTCTATCAGATAGATAGGATTTAATTATTCTGATTAGGTAGTTTGATATTCCTCCCCCTTCAAGTGCTTGTATTATCCCGTCCCAAGGGACCGAGTTGAACGCATTTTGTACGTCTAACAGGACCATCAGGCAAATGTCTCGATGTTGGTATGCTTTTTTCCTCACCTCTTCAGTTTTCTCCTGGATTTTCGTGATTGCACTGATTGTCGATCTTCCTTTTGTGAAACCGTATTGATTTTCATGTTCTAGCCCTTTACTCTCTTCATCTCGTCCTGTAGCCTGATTAAGGCTTCCAAGGCTTTTCCTGTGTCGTCTATAAGGCATAGCGGTCTGTATGTAGTTAGCCCTTCCGGGTCTTTTTTTGGCTTTTCTATGAGGACAAGCTTGGCCTGTTTCCAAATTTTCGGGAATTCTCCCTTTTCGAGACATTTGTTGTATACGTTCAAGAACACATGCGGGTTTGCGTTTACACACGCTGTCAAAATTTCTTTGGTAATACCATCTGGTCCTGGTGCCTTGTTTTTTTTCATTCCGTTTAGAATTGCGGATAGTTCTTCCATAAGAAAGGGTGGGGTATCGTTTGCTCCCTCGACTCCTGTTTTCTTCCATGTTATAGGGGCTTTTTCTGGGAAAAGTTTCTCGATATGTTTCTTTGTGGTTTCCTTGTCCGGGGAGTTTCTTTGCCTGAGCTTTAGCCTCCGTGTTATGATCTGGTATGCTTTCCCCCATATGTCGTTATCCAAATCTTTACAGAGCTGTTTCCATTTCTCTTCCATGCTTTTCCGTATAAGTTTCTTGAGTTCGTGTTTATTGCTTCTATGCTCCTCTATAAGATTGTTCATAATATATTCTTCCGTTTCAATTTGTCTTCTCGCTCTTGTTATTTTCCTTCTTGATCTTGCACATGAGGCTCGCTTCGCGGCAATTTCCTCATTCCACCAGTATATTGGGGTGTGTCCTCTTGCGTTTGTTCCTTTTTTTTTCAGATGTCTATCAGCCAGCTCTGTTATATCATTTAATGAATTTAATTCAGCTAATAGATACATTAACACAACATTTAATAGGTATATTTAATAATTCAGAGGCGGTACGAAGTTCGCCGGGTCAGCTAGTTTTATATAGTTGTGGTCGGTTAGGTTCTCAGTGTTTTCTTCAACCCTCCATTGCTTGATTTTTTGGCAGAATTCTTCTGATGCCGCTGTAAAGTCTATGATAGAGGTTCCATTTGCGTTTCTGAAAGTCGGGATGTTACCCTCTGTTGGAAACAATATTCCAACAGTAAATTTAAAATTCAAATTTTAATTTTCCCGGTATGCACCGGAAGTGTGCGCGTATGTGTCAAACAGTGTCAAAAATCACTTGTCAAAGTTTTTGGTAAAGTGGCTTCCGGCATCTACGCGAGTGAACCAACGGGAACAGTCAGTGTCGAATCGAACCTCACCGAGCGCACCAGATAATTCTGGGCAGGTCCTATATGACCATTTTTACAGACTCTATAAGTCTAAAAACGTAAACAAAAACGAGAAAATGCAAATTGTAAATAGTGTAAATAGTCGTGTGTGTAAATAAATGTAAATATATAAATACAGTCCACTCTCATTATTTTAAAGAATTCAACACCCTCGTTTAGAATGGCTAGCCTGTTGGCCGCAATCCATTCCTGGAGTATCCTGCCTCTTGGGTTAGAGTTCTTTGATCCAATTATGCTGGTCTTTGCATTAAGGTCTCCGCCCAGCACCACCTTCTTTCTAGTACGTCTCATATAAATTTCGATGTTCTGTAATAGTTTGTTAAAATCTTCTATATGTCCGTTAGGCGAGAAATAGCACGAGATTATGGAGAACGTCTTGAGCTCCACATAGGTAAAGCCGACTCCTTTGCCACTTTTAAGTACATTATGCCGGTTGTCAATGTTTATAAAGCTATCGTAGTTTGTGTCCCCGTAATCGATACGACGGTTTCTGTTGGGCTCTTGTCCTATGACCACATCTATGTTCTCGTCAGCCATCGTTTTTGCCATCAAATCGTGTGCTAGCCTGCATCTATTTAGGTTAATTTGTAGTACTCTTATTGAGTTCTTATTGGGTCTTATTGGGTTATGGTTGTGGTTCGCCATTGATGTGAGGCTAATAATCGGTTTCTGCATTTTCGTCGTCGATCTCTTGGAAGTTCATGGATGTTTGTCTTTTAGTCTCTTTTCTAACTTTTGAAATAGCTCTTCGGAATGCTGAGCATTTACCTGAGCCTGCCCTATGGCTTTCTTGACATATGGGGCAGCTTTCGGTTTGGTCACAGCTTTTTGTAGAGTGTCCTTCCCTTCCACACTTATAGCAAAGTGTGCTCCTGTCCGGTCCTGTGCAGTGCTGCGAGATATGATCATAGGCCCAGCACCTGAAGCATCTAGGTACTTCCAGCCTTTTTTCAATGCTACATCTCGTGAGTCCTATTCTTATGTTGGGCATTTCAAGCAGTTTTTGAGCCGATTCTTTTGGTAATTCCACTGTTGCCGCCTGAGTGTTGCCACGATTTGGTCTTAGCTCGCTGATTTTGTATTCGTGTGTTAATCCTAGCTCTCCTGTGATAGCTTCCAGTACGTCTTCCTTGGTTGTTGTTGCATCCATCCCCCTAATGTGTACGATATCTTGTTTCCCTATGTTGGTAAATCCTTTTATTTTTATTTTCATACCTGTTGTGCGTTTTTCTAGTGTTCGCTTTATATCTTCTCGTCCTTGTCTGTAGTGATTAGCACTTTTTCGTCTTTCGTTACTCTAATGGTTTTTATTATTTGGCGAGCGTCTAGGTCTTTGATGCCAGACTTCACTTTCTGTATAACCTCTTTATAGGTTTTCCCTTTTTGCTCAATGACAAGGGCGAAGCTATCTCTGTTTCTTGGCTCAGTCCGATTTATAGGCTCATTTTGCTTTCTGTTGGTGTATATCACTACTTGCGTTTTACTTCCGTGGAAAATAGTTTCTGCCAACTTCCTTAATTTAGTGTTGTCCCATCTCTCTATGTGGTGTATGGCAACCCATTCATCCTCCTGAGTCTCTTCCTTTAATTTTATCATTTTATCCCACAGATCTCTGTCATTTACTTTTTGAACAATCTTAATTATCTTCTGTATCACTGGTGACATTTGTTGTTGCGTCTTTCACTTGGTGTTTTGCTCTAAGACTGCGAATTCCTCCTCTGTGTCTGTCAGCTCTAGGTACTTCCTCCTGAACGTAGCCTGGATACTTTTTTCCATCGTCAAGTCCGAGGGTTCAAGTCCAAGAGCCCAGAGCCGCCAGACATAACTTATTTTCTAAAGGACAGCATTATGTGGGATTGAGTAGCACTTATATGTACTATGAACGTATGTATACCCGCTAAGTTGGGTAGACGGCCAATTTACCGACACCAGGTCTGAAAGCTGAGAAAAATTTTAACTTTTATTCTAAGGCTTGATTTTTATATAGGTACGTTATTGGGGAGACTATTTCATAACTACGTGTGCTCAGACAGACCAATCGCACGGGCCAAACATCTCCCCAGACGCAATAATATTTTTTCCGTGAGTGTACCCAAGTAGCACTCCCATGTTGGGCCAATATTGGGACAATAACTAAGATTTGTTGGCCCAAATCAAGATTCCCTATGTTGACCCAATAAAAGATGTGGACATTCTGCAATATTTGTCCAAGAACGTATGTCAATATATACCCAAAAACAAATACCAATATTGGTGCAATAACGTAACCAAATGTTGGCCCAAAAAAGAAGAATCAATATCATATCAAGAACTTTATGCAATATACAGCCAATTCAAATTACCAATATTGGCCCAAAGTCGTATATAAATCTTGGCTTTATATTATATTTAATTAGGGTAACGGACCAATTATAAGGACCGACTGAGAAGTGTTTTCTCTCTGCCATACCATGCGTGGACCCGTTTCACTGTATCACAACTTTTCAGCACGGTTAAGTCCCGCCAGGGTCCCGCAGAGAGAAAACTACCAATTTTTGGTTTCATCCCGGGACTAGGTTTAAGACAGATAAAATGAAGACAGAGTCGCCATCTATTTTCCTCACTTGATTGCTTGACAGAACTCCGAAAAATCATTGAATACCCTATATTGGACCAACATTTTCAATTCAGAAAATCTAACCTTGGTAAAAATTAGTATGTGAATATTGGCCCTTCATTGGGCTTTTCAAAAAGTATCAATATTGTGAAAAAATTGAAAATAAATATTGGCCGTATAAAGTTTTTGAAGTGAATTTGAATATCAATAAAAAATTGAATGCCAATATTGAATTAATATTATATTACAATATTGTTTCGATAATATAAAATGTCATATTTGGCCAATATTTCATAAATCAATATTGTAGTGAGAAATCTTGGGCCAATATTCAAATTACTGAGAAGTTAATTAATCTATGAAAACAATATTGGTACAAGATTATTTTTAAATATTGTTTCCACATAGTTGAAACCAACGTGGCCCCAATATTGGTACTGTGTTGATTTAGCAACAAAAATGAATAAATATTGGCCCAACTGAAAAACAATGTTTACCCAATATTATGTGCTACTTGGGTAAGCGCGAGGGTACCTACTATGCATGCGTTTGAGAGTGAGCGAGATATCTATGTCAACTGATTTCCTCCTCTTAAACTTACAGTCTACTCCAGACTAGAGTAGAAATGGGATTCGGTTTTTCCCATAATGAGAAAAACCGGTATTTATAAATAACAGTCAATTGGCCGTCTACCCAACTTAGCGAGTATACATACGTTCATAGTACGTATAAGTGCTACTCAATCCCGCATATTCTGTCCTTTAGAAAATAAGTTGTGTCTGGTGGCTCTGGGCTCTTGGACTATAACAGGAGCATAAACCAGGTAGCTGAATTTCATTGAGAAAAGTGACTCAGAAAAATGTTCAATTTTTTGAGCGACATTCCCCTACTCTCATCTGAATCAGATGTTGTCAAAGTCATATTTAATGGTTCTACTAGAGTCTTATCCACGAGCTTTTCAAGGTTCTACATGTTTTCTTCTTCCTCTATTACCTACATGGTTGGTTGACAGCATTGCTCCAGTTTTCTGCAGTAACGTGATTTAACGAGATTCTTAACGGTTTTTGTACTAACTTGTAAGTAATTTACTATAAATTCTCTCACTTAATTGGATTTAATTCGCAATGGTAGGGTGGCCAGCGGAGTATAATCATCCTTTGGCTATTTTTAGAGCTTCTTTTTTCAAAATATCATTTTCCGGGTATTTTTTTTTTATCAAGCAAATCCAATTTAGAATGTCTTGTTTCCTTTTGGTTGGTTGATTTTGATCCGAATTCAAGCAAATTTCCATTTGAAATGCCTCTCTATTTTACTACCAATGTGAGTTATTATTCACCTGCGGCCCTTAACGGAATTGCCGGATGGCATTTTTAAGTCAGTCGAAAGGCCGTCCACAAATGCCTGGAGAAAATTGCAGACATTTTTGTCTTGCCAGAATTTATTTATTGTGCGTCCTTCGTTAACCCACGTTTCGTCCAAATAATAAATGTTTCTTTATCCCGGTTTCCTTCCGGGCGATATTTTCGGAAACTTCACACAGTTATCACTTTTTCTTCTGCTAAGTCTATAGGAGGAGTCAGTGTGCTGCTACACTTTCTCTAAACGACGTACCAATACAATTAGTCAATAGTTATAAGGTATGTAGGTATTTGATTATAATTTTTGCCTCCAAACTGAATTTATAGAGCCCTCATACGGTCTAAGCTATAGGCTTTTTACGTTATATTTAGGATGACGTCACATTTAGTAAATTTCTGCTGCCAACCTAACAAAACTAAAAGTACTTTTCAACGTATTTAAAGTAGGGCATTTTCAGATGTTTTTGGTTGGCAACGGCGCGCGACGTTGCATGATTTGTATAAACATTTTCAAATAATGCGTGTCGATTCATTTCGTTATTTTAAGCTGTCAGTCATCTTGATAATTTATTATTAACTATTTTGTATAATTCTAATTAAGTGCCAAAAATACGTTACAGTTAGAAAAAAGTTCTTTCACGAATTCAGTACTTCTTCGTAGCGTAAACTTACTCAGAAAATGCCAGCCAGCAGGTTTGTCGGAGGCGGCCTCAGGAAAGGGTAGTATACTTAATAACGTATTTCCAGCCGGAACGCGACCATTTTTGCTTCTTACTGCTGTGAGGCCTATTTTCCGTTTCGTTTGACAGAAAAGACCTATCTATTTTTACCTGCTATGCGCGCGCAACATGAGGCAAGTCTTTTTATTAGCTAACTACCCCAGTAGCACACAATGTTGGTCCCATGTTGCGGATACATTGGACCAATATTGTATGTTGGCCCAATATTGGCGTTTTTTAGCTAACATTGGACATTTATTGGTAATACAACTTGTTTCATCATCATAATAATATGTTTATCCAAGAATGGGCCAATATGCACAAACAATATTTTTATCGGCAGCATATAGGTAACTAAGATTGGTTACATATTGGCAATACAAATTTTTCTTATATAAGAGTGATATATTTATCCATCATTGAACCTATAAGCACAAAAAAATTGTTTTTTTTTTGCATTATTGAGCCAATATTGGCAATACATATTTTTCCACATTGTAATACATATTAGGTATATTTACATAAAAATGAGCTAATATACACATAAATATCTTTATTGACATTATTTAGGCAAAATTGGTTGATACAACTTTTTCTAATGTTACCATAGTATTGTATTCATTAATGGACCAATATGCACAGATAATGTTTTTATTTGCATTATTAAGCCAATATTGGATATAATGGCAAAACAAATTTTTCTAATATACCAGCGATATATTTATCCATGTTAGCCAAATATTGATTCTATATTGGTCAAATATTGTAAATGGGTCCAATATTGGCAATTTGTAACCAATATTGGTAATATATTGGAGATTAACCTTTTTCCTACATTATTATTATATAATATGAGAATCCAAGATTGATCCAATATTGGATCCGATCCATGTTTGGCAATATCTTTCATCATGTTTATATTTAATATTTATCCAATATTGGTGATATATAGGAGATGTACCTTTTCCATATCAATCAGGACTACCGAGAGAGGGCACCACGCGCTACTGACGGCCTTGCTCTTTCCTAGTGTTTGAGTTTCCTTCAAAACATTTCTTTGAGTTGGTGTGCTTCGCTAACAAGCTCGAAACCGGAAACCGGTCTAGTCTGCAGGTGTTGGAGCTTTGGTTAAATACATGTGTTTTTCCAAAAAAATATTGTAAATATTTCTAGGAAATATTGTAAATATTTCTAGAAGAAATATTTCATATTTATTAATTGGTAATATTGGAGAAATATTTATATTCACTATCGGATTCATACAAAAAGTATACATTGTGCCAATCGGAAAAACAAATATTGGGTATATTTCTAAAAGCAATATTACATGTTTATTAATAAGCAATATTGGGACAATATCTTTCTTCAATATCGGATTCATATTTACAATATATATTGGGCAAAAAAAAAAAATCTGTCGTTTCCATTCTTGGGCCAATATGTAAATATAATATTTTACCAATATTGTTGTGCTACTGGGGTAGTACAGGTGTGAAGTCTTCGTTTTGCACTCTGGACATCTCCTTGTCCTTGTTCATTGCTCGTGGTCTGACAAAAATAAAAGTACGGTTGATGTTCAACTTGACATAGCTTGACAAGTGACACTCAAAAGAAGTTTGAAATTTTCATTGATAAATATACGTTGCAAAACACGCAGTTTTTCTTCTTCTCTTTTTATCCCGTGCAAATAAGAAGGATGGATTGCCATACGTAAGTTTAACAAAATTTGGTACATTTTGCCTCGTCTTGCGCAATGAGCGTTCTGTGTCTTTTTTTATCTAATGAAGTTTTCGTATTATTACCTCTTTGGTTGGTAAAATAGATAGGTCTACTATCACGTGACATTCTGATAAATTATAAGAAAAAAAATAGGCATTGACAACATTGTCTCTTTTTGTTCTATGACGTCATCCTAAATATAACGTAAAAAACTTAGACAAGGAAAGAGAGAGGACGCGTAACATCCTTTACCTGCACTAGCAGCTGGTTGTGACCGTTTGCCACCAAATAATGGCGACAATTTTTCATGGTGCCACTATGTGAATTTTACTTCAGACTAACATTTTTGTGATATTCAGCATGGTGGATTGCTAGCGTATGGCTGCAAAACCCGCAGAGAAAAAAAAGTCGACGGGATTACATTTAACAGGCAAAAAACAATATGCTTTCTAGGTTATGTTATGAAAAAAAGCAGACATTTTTTGGTGGCAAACTGCTTCATTTTCACCTGCTGTGTTACGAGTCCCCTCTCTTTCCTTGTCTAAGGTAAAAAACCTATAGACGGATATATTGTTTATTTGTCACTCATTTGTAAAACGTCATTTATCAAGTCAAAACATACACAACGAAAATTGATTTTTACCAGTTACTGGCTCTACTGACTTGTAAAATTGACAGCTAAACTGTAAAAACTTTTACCTACGAGCGTGCGGTAAAGTGCACTTTACCGCACGTATTTGATAATGGAAAGTATCACTTCACCGCACACTATGCGGTAAAGTTAACTTTACAGCATAGTGTGCAGTAAAGTTAACTTTACAGCATAGTATGCGGTAAAGTGGACTACAAAGTGTGCGGTAAAGTGCACTTTACCGCATAGTGTGCGGTAAAGTAGAATTTGATATTTATAATCAAAATTCCTTTCTTTTTCAGAAAATGGATTTTTGATCATTTCTAAATTTAATCTTATTTCATTAATTAATCTGATTCATTAATTAATTTTATCAATGCTTTTTTTGGAGATGTAGATGCTCATAGGTAAAATGTTGTACCTAACACATGCGGAAAGTGCCTTTACCGCCCTTAACGGCTTGACCGAACTCCGCTTCGCGTCGTTCGGTCAATTGCCGTTGCGTGCGGTAAAGTATCACTTTCCGCATTTGTTAGGTAAATAACTATTATTTTTAACCATATATGAAATGTTGTCATTACTGACTTCAAAAATTTGAAAATGTCACATTTCTGTCTTTTCATTTTCCTGCTCCATTACCTGTCCCAGGTAGGGAAGTGAGGACGGGAAATTTTTTCCGTCCTCATTTCCCATCCACGGACGGAAAATGGAGCAGGGAAATATTTCCCGTTCTCATTTTCCTCTTCATTTGCCGACCTCATTTGGTTGCTCCGAATTTTTTTTTTTCAAGAAATTATGGTTAAAAATAAAATAGTATACAACCCTCGACGGGAAACTTCATTGCTGTCTCGAGGTTTAGTTTATCTCGACGCTACGCGTCTCGATAAACTATAAAACCTCTCGACCAGTAATGAAGCATTTCCCGTCTCGGATTGTAATATACTATTTCCTACGACTGCGCCTGAAAATGGAGTTTTTCGCACGCTAGGCAACCTCTGAAATTAGAGTTTTTCGCACAGCGTGCGAAAAAGTTTTTCACACGCATTTTAGCGTGCGAAAAAGTTTTTTACACGGTCCTCGGCGTGCGAAAAAGTTTTTCACACGCTTCAAGTTTTCTAACAAATGAAAATTACATATTTGGTTGTTTTATTTTGCAGTTGTAGGAAAAGCATTGTAAAAAACTCGTTTGAAAACCTTTTTTCACACTTGCTCGACTTGCGGAACTCGCCTACGGCTCGGTCCAACAAACTGTCTCGCCGTGCGAAAAAAGTCGTTTTCAAAACTTGTTGTTCAAATAACTATTACAAGTCAGTAGGGTCAGTAGAATTATTTATCAAAATTCTATTACCTATGTATTAATTTTTTATTTATTGTTTACAAATTAGTAACAAATAAATTATTGTACATCATACGCCAGGTATCAGTTTTTACTGGCTCTTGAAGGTGACAAGCTCGCCTGACGGCTCGCTAGTCATTTCCTTCAATCACCAGTAAAAACTGTTTTACCTGGCTAATAATGTAATAGTATATTACAATCCGAGACGGAAAATACTTCATTGCTGGTCGAGAGGTTATTATAGTTTATCGAGACGCGAAGCGTCGAGATAAACTCAACCTCGAGACAGAAATGAAGTTTTCCGTCGAGGTTTGTATACTTTTTTATTTTCAACCCTTAATTTTCTGATGCAAAAACTAAAGATTCTGTTATACGAAATTTTCATATAGTGTAAAACTGGCCTTAGAAAAAAATATTTCACTTTTTTTGTCAATGTCATCAATTTTGACGATCTCAAAGGCCCTGTAAAGGCCAAAACAAAAGACGAAACCACAGGAAACCGCAAAATCAACAACCATAGATAAGATCAACAACGCCTTAACGACGGTAGTTTTCGCTCAGTATTTTTGCGGAAATAATAGATTTTCACTAGATTTCTCCCCGTTCTCCCCAAAGAAATGATTTCGGAAAGTGAAGATGAAGCGATGGATTGTACCCCACCTGAATTAAAAGAAGCAGCAGACAGGATTGGAGAGAGTTTGCTTCCAGCAAAAAGCAAATTTCGGTACGAAAAGGCTTTTCAAATATTCGAAGCATGGTGTAGCCAGAAAGGAACGAGAAATACTGCCTCGGAGACCGTTTTGTTGGCGTATTTTGGCGAATTATCTAAGGAAAAGAAGCCTTCGACTTTATGGTCGACTTACAGTATGTTGAAAACCATGATTAAATTGAAAGAGAAAGTTGATATCTCCAATTACGCAAAACTTATAGCTTTTTTGAAGCGGCAAAATCTGGGCTTTCAGCCGAAAAAGTCGAGCGTTTTTTCCAGAGAAAACATTAACGAGTTCCTCACGAAGGCAGCTGAAGAATTCATTAGCATCAAGGTAGGTTTTCAAAAAATATACAAAGAAGATAAAAATGCGAAAATCAAAATGATTTTCTGTATGCTATAGCTAGGTTACCCATTTTATTTTTATCTGGTTTCAGGTAGCGCTAATTGTTGGTGTGTCGGGTGCATGTAGGAGCGATGAACTAGTCAAGATGAAAATGGAGCACGTCAACGTTTTGGAAGGAAAGATCGCTATAGAAATTCCACACACAAAAACTTACACAAGTCGATCGTTTATCATAAGCGATCCAGATTGGGTTGCTATTTTCCACAAATACCTCACTTTGCGGAAAAATTTGAAAAATGACAGGTTATTTGTTCAATGGCGAAATGGGAAATTACATAACCAAGCAATTGGCTATCATTCAATCTCAAAATTTCCACATAAAATAGCTGCTTTTTTGAAGCTTCCAAAAATTGAAACTTTTACAGGGCATGCTTTTCGTCGTACTTCCGCAACCTTATTGGTTGACAACGGGGCCGATCTATTGCAACTCAAAAGACTGGGAGGGTGGAAATCGAGCACGGTTGCTGAAGGCTACATAGAGGCATCTTTGGAGAACAAAAGTAAGACTGCTCTGATGCTATCCTCTACTTCCAAAGGTATTCAGTTGTCCAGTGCATCCACAAGTACATCACATGCGGAAACTCATCCGCAAGCGCAAGAGATAATAGTTCCAAACGAAACACAATTCCAACAGGATGGTCTCAAGATTTCCATTATAAACAACAATGCTAATTTAACAATTAATGTAAATAAGTGAATAGATTTAATTAGTTCCATGTAATACATGTGGTTTTATTATTATATGTGAGAGCTGTATGAAAATTATCAATTTGGAACGAGCAGGGAAATGGGGACGGAAAAGCATTTGCCGTCCCGGACGGAAAATGCTTTTCCGTCCTAGGCAGGCATATGCATTACCGTCCCGATAAATGTCAAAGTCCAGAAATGTGACACTTTCAAGATTTTGAAAAACCTGCAATGTCAACATTACATATGTGGTTGAAAATAATAGTATATTACATACCGAGGTGGTCGAGATTTTAGTTAGACCTCGGCTGTGCCTCGGTCTAACTAAAATCTCTCGACAGTAATGAAACTTTTCACCGAGGTATGTATACTGTTTTATTTACAATCATTCGAATTTTGAAATTTTTATTTGAATTAAAACTAAAAAATACAATAATTGACAATTTTTACTTTCGACCCGTGGGCCGAAAGTAAAAGTCAAAAAATACAATAAATTTTAAAAATTTCATTTACTTTCGGCCCACGGGTCGAAAGTAAACTTTCGACCCGTGGGCCGAAAGTAAAAGTCAAAAAAGTGACATTTTCGAATTTTTTAAAAGTCAGTAAAGTCAACATTACATGTATGATTGTAAATAAAATACTATTACTGCACAGCAAGCTCTACGATACTGAAAAAACTAAATACTTTTTACAACACAGCACACAGCAATTTGTATATGCCTAGGAGCCAGTTGGCTCCTTATATTGTGAATCTCAAAAACTTCCTCTCCAACGACTCCAACATCATCAAGAAATGCTTCTCCTTGACGGTCAATGTCAGTGCAAATTGTGCGTTCTTAAAACCGTGATTTGTTGCCAGATTGGAAAAACTAACTACGTCACGAACTTTTATTTTCAGGTAGGGGCGAGGTTAAGAGGAAATTTAAAAAATAAAATTCCAGAGTATTGTGGTTTTAACAAAGCAACTGATTACAATAAATAGTACGATACGTTGAGTATATCACCACAAAGTAGTTAAAAATCACTCGTATACTACCCCATTGTGTCATACTCCCCTAACTCCCCCATGCATATGACGTAATATCTGAGGCACAATCCAGACTCAAAAAAAAATTGTATACAAAGAATACATTAGTTATAATTACCGCAAATCTTAAATCTTAGAGGGTGTAGAGCTGTGTGCACGTTGAGGAGTAATGAAGAATGAAAAAAGTTTGTATTTCGTGCAAAATTCTTTAATAAATATCAGTGCAAAGCGCTTTCGGCCGTGGCCATCATCAGTGCAACCTGAAAGTAAGGAAAAACACTTTCTGAAGATACTGGAAAAATATATGAAAGTTTGGAAATTTTGGAAATTTGAAATTTTTTTGAAATTTTTGAAAAATATCTGAAAAATCTTGGAAAATTTAATCTAGATTAATTTAAAACATTCCAAAAAGAAAGAAATAATTACTAAAGAAAGTAGATTTACTCACTTCTACTGCCACTAGTTTGACAGTAAATTCATGGTTACCGTCTGTTTGACGGGTTCGCCTGGTAGGTGCTACTCTCGGTGGAATCATACGTGCCAACTCTTCAGAGCATTTTCCGTGATAGTACCTGTAGAAGAGAGATAAATCGCCCACAGATCTGCGATGTTCGAGACCATCCAAGTTACGAGTAAGTGCGGGGTCATTGATCAGCTTGATAGCTCGTTTTTGCACGGCATTCAAAAGCATTAAGGTATGTTTGGGTGCTGCACTCCATATATGTGAGCAGTACTCCATAGTTGGTCGAATCTGGGCTTTGTAGAGTGTCAGCAATTGGCTTGGTGTGTACAGATGTCTTGTACGAAATAGCACCCCCAGCTTTTGGGAGGCCCTTTTAGCAATATCTGACACGTGACTGTGCCAAGACATGTTGGTCTCTGCAGTAACCCCCAAGATGTTCAACTGACTCTGTAATGTGACAGCACTTCCAGATAGCATGATGTTTGGCTCACCGGTGCTGGTCTTTTTTGAAAACAGAGCTGCTTGGGTTTTCTGCGCGTTGAACTGTACAAGGTTTTTGTTACCCCAGTCCTCTATTATCTTCAGGTCGTTATTTATCTGCGATATTTGAGTTAGTCTAAGATGATGGAATTCACGTGCGGAAAGACCTGTGGGTGGTATGAGTGAGGAGACTACATTGCCATCGTCTGCAAAGCAATAAAGTGGATTTACTGTTTTATCTATGAGGTCATTTATGTAAATCAGGAAAAGAGTTGGCGAAAGGATTGCTCCCTGTGGCACACCAGCATTTATTTGGTAAGAGTTGAAGTTCTGGCCATCCAGTGCAACATAAATGGATCTGTCCTTTAGGTAACTTTCAAACCAAGTGCAAAGTTTCGGCGATAATCCCATTGCTTTGAGCTTGTTGAGCAGATTTTCATGCCAAACTTTGTCGAATGCTTTAGATATATCTAAGGCAATTGTTCTTGTTTCACCCCGCAACTCAATCGCTTTTTGCCATAAGTGAGTGACGTATGTAAGTAAATCGCCAGTTGACCTATATTTTCGAAATCCGTATTGCTTATCGTTGATAATTTTTTACTTTTCCAAGTACTTGGTTAGGTGATTGTTCACAACTCTTTCCATTACTTTTGATATCACCGGAAGTAGAGCAATTGGTCTATAGTTTAACGGATCTGTCTTTTTTCCTTTCTTTGGAATGGGTTGTACTGCGGCAGACTTCCATGATGATGGATATACTCCTTGCCTGTAAGACAAATTGAATAATTTTGCGAAAGTTGGGGTGAGTTCGTTGGCGCAATTTTTGAGTACTATTGCGGGAATGCCATCCGGACCCATTGCTTTGTTTGTATCCAGCTTTTTTAGGGATTTTCGTATTTCTCTGTGACAAAAGGGTACCTCTGGCATAATATGGGAAACCCTTTCAATGAACGGTGGAGTTTTTCCGTTTGGCACTGTTAGGTTGGAGTTGGAGGAAAACATTTGGGCAAGCATATTGGCTTTTTCCTCTGATGTTGTGGCTAAGTGATTATTTTTATCTGTAAGTGGTGGTATGGATGACTTGGTGAAGTTAGATCCAACAGCTTTTGCAAGAGACCAAAAGGACCTAGAACTACTTGGACAATTCAGCAACCTGTTTTTTATTCTTTGATTGTATGTTTCTTTAGCGGAGTCAATAGTGATTTTGCAACTATTTGTGGCTTCTATAAATTCTGTGTGGTTTTGAGCGGTTTGTTGTCGTTTCCAAAGGTTATATGCTCTGTGTTTTTTCTGTACAGCCGTTTGACACTGGCTGTTGAACCAAGGATGATGATGGCCAGGGCCGAAAGCGCTTTGCACTGATATTTATTAAAGAATTTTGCACGAAATACAAACTTTTTTCATTCTTCAATCTTAAATCTGCCCCTAACAGAAATCCAACAACGATAACGACGGAAGCCTTTCAGGAGTGTCTTCAAACACGATATCTAATAATCTATCTTGTGTCCTGGATATCGGTGCTCGACATGGTGACGCAAGAACATTATTCAGAAGCCCAAGGCGAACCGAGTGGGAGCAGCCATCGGCGTGTATTGCCGCCGGCCAAACTTCGCGCAATTGAGACCTCGATGGCGTTTTACGTTTTCGCGTTTCTTTCGTGAAATTTTCCTAGATCGTCTCTCCTCTATCTGCCAAACTAATTACGAACTTGGTAAGTACCCATTCGTTTTGATGTTTATAATTAATCGAACAAATGCTAAATATAGCGACTTGCACTTTAACGGCCGGTTTAATCGTCTTCTGCGTCACTGACGATGGCTCTCAATGTAAACCAACCTAATTGATTCTAGAAAAATACCGACGCAATAGAGCGTTATTTGTCACATGCTCTAGTTTACACATGAATCTTTTGACCTATTTAATTTATTTTTAATGTATACCTACTACACAACGATAATAAATTATTCTTGTCTTTTTGCGAGCCATCAGTATAGGGACTTCTTGAACGCGTGGGTGTTGCTTTGTTGCGATAACATCGTTTATCAGTCGAGTGTGTCAGAAGCGGTGGGGCAGGAGGTTTCTCCATTGTGACTGTGATCACCAAAAGCTAACCGACAATTATTATTCAATGTGGCTGAAATAAGGCTGAAATGCATAAACGAGCGATAGCAAACAATGAGTTTTCCATCGTTACGGGTGTTGAAACGAAACAAAAATTGATTTTTTTTTATATCTTCAGGATAATTGAATATACTTATTTGGTTCATATAGTACATCTTTACTATAATGGCCTGATCAGGGTCGGATTAAGGTCTTTTGGGGCCCAGGGCTATTTTCACAAAAGGGGCCCCTAGGTTCCTGAAATAAATTCAAACGTCACTCAAACAAAACTTGACCTTGCAGGTGCATTTATTACAGTGACTTTATACAAGACAGTGGCGACAGTGGGTTGTCTCATTTTTGATTGGTTCCCAGAATTACGTATTTCACCCGCCATGTTTTGACAAAAGGAATTTGTTTTTATCATTTAATCTTATCCTATCAAGGTTCCTATTGTCGCCACTCTCTTGTATAAAATCACTGTAGCTTTTATGCGGATAGTGCGCCATCTATCAATAATTATAATTAAACCAGCTACGCAATTATAATACAGGGTGGCCCAGCCGAAAGTGAACCATTTTAAATGGTTATAACTTTGAAACCAGATGTGCTACCCACCTGCGGTTTACGCCATTCGATTTCTCTGGGTCTAAATTTTTTTTTAGTAGGTTGCAATTTTTTTTGAAACTTATACAGGGCAAGTAGAAAAAAATCCGTTTTTCAACATTGAAATTCTCCACTATATTTAATGGAACACCCTGTGTATCACAACGTCAAAAAATAATAATAATGTTCAAGGTATCCATATACGAATAGACATAGTACCTAAAACTTGAAGTTTTAGCCGTGAAGAATCAAAATCGAAATCTTAGTATTTTTGCAAACGCATATTTACTAAGCTTGCAACTTATGTTTGCCCGATAAAAAGTTAATAAAAACTGCATAAAACTATACAAAATGCTGTATATGTAGATATATGTTAGCCATTCTGTTCCAGGCGTTTATGGATCAGTAAATGGGTGAATGACTTGTGTAACATTTCCTGGGGAATCACTTCAATGACATTACAAATACACCGCTTAAGATCTTTTAGGCTATTTCAGCAAAGGATTACAGTATCTTTCCTGGACATAACTCCAGAGAAAAAAGTCTGGAACTCTCAAGTCAGGAGAGTAAGGTGTCCATTCTATAAGACCTCCATATACGTCTTTTCACAAATGTCATATCCAGTGATTCCCCTGCTATTAAAAAATAATGAGGTGGGGGCAACATCCTACTGGAAATAGATATCATCCAAGATACCCTTCTGTCTTAACTGTGGAAAAAAGACCATATCAGTGTATACAATTTATGTTATCGTTGATTCATTAATGGAAATGATCTGTATTTTTTCTCAATAGAGATTGCACACCAAACTGTTACTTTTGGGGTATCTCTATTTGACGAGTTCCATAGAAAAAACTCTGGAACTCGTAAAATTTTCTTGGAAATTGTATTTTAACTCAATTGATATGTTACAAAATTCTTTGTCATGTTGATATCAAGTACCTACAACATGAAGTTGTATGGGTTTGCAAAAATACCAAGATTTCGATTTTAATTGTTTACCTCTAAAACATCAAGTTTTAGGGACGATGTCTATTGGTACATGGATACCTTGAATATTAATCTTTTTTTTGACGTTGTGATATATAGGATGTTCCATTAAAAATAGTGGAGAATTTTGATGTTGAAAAACGGATTTTTTTTCACTTGCCCTGTATAAGTTTCAAAAAAATTTCCAACCTATTAGAAAAAACTTTAGACCAAGAGAAATCGAATGGCGCAAACCGCAGGTAGCTAACACACCTGGTTTAAAAGTTATAACCATTTAAAATGGTTCACTTTCGGCTGGGACACCCTGTATTATAGGGTAGTGTTGTGTTTGATATAATTGATAGATACTTAATAGATGGCGAAATCGAAATTGTAAAATTATATGCATGATTTCTTCCCCGTGTGAGGTGGTGTTTTGGGGCCCCCCTCATTTCGAGGCCCGGGGCTTTAGCCCCCAAAGCCCCCCCCTTAATCCGGCCCTGGGCCTGATTCTGGATTCCGTATCCAATTCATAATTAATCTTGGAGTGGAGGATTAATGGAGGATATTTAATTTGCTCTATGTTTCTGACACTTCCCTGTAATTTTCATTATTTGATCCAGTGCGGTGCGTCGAGTCTCCAGCCTGTTTTCTACATTTTAGATTGTTTTTAATATGATGGTATTTCCTGAATGCATGATTTTCATGCGTCAATCGTAATCGTTGATGGCAGATATTGAATTTGCTCTTTACGGATGATTTCTTAAAATGTTAATCGAACAAAGCAGTCACTGTAAAACAAGCTATACATAAACTATATTTCTCGAATGAATCAAAATATGTGAGGTCGCCTCGGATACCAAACTAACTTGGAACAGGCATCGAAACAGAGAGTCTCGGTAGTCAGTCACAAGGAGGTATTGCAAACTCGTGGGAAAAACATGGGAACTTTAATCAAAAATGGTATATTGAGTACCAAACAGTCATGATCCATTATACGCCTGGTTGTTTGAGTAGACAAAAGCTGAACAAGCTACTGCTCAGAACTTTACTACTAAAGTACAACGGTTGATCTGTCTAGGAATAACAGGGGCTCCGTCAACCTGCCCCGCAACAGGCATCAGAGGCTCTAATGCACCTCGCAGCTGGTTTGGGAATGCATAAATATTCTCAAGCATCAACTAACTGCGAGGAACGAAGTGACCTTGATGTGGTCGATGTGGATACCAGGACATCAAGGCATAGATTACAACGAGGAAGAAGATATTCCCGGAAAACAAGGGGTTACTTTCCCAAAGCCATTCTGTGGATTAATGAAAAGTCCCTGTAATAATTCAATAAATTATTTTAGGAAGGCTTTAATACAATTATTTATTATTTAAAATTAATATCAGCCCAGAGACAACGTGCGTGACAAGACTGGCAAAAGTGACATCCATACAACATATACCCCCATATCATACATATGTGGTATGTTCTGTGGTGACATCTTCTCAAGACCAGGAGTGCGTTCATAAAAGAAAATGTCGTTGGTGTGGGTGCGAGCGTGTGTCTACGGAGTGTGTGCTATTATTTCACACAGAGTGTCGAGAGCGCGAAGTCTTTTATGAACGCATTTGTGAAATATTTATGATGTCATATGACAAACGTCAAATTTGTAAAAATTGTAAACATTTAAATTAATCTAATCTATAGTAGTTTATTCTTATTCAAATTGTTATTTTGAAATTAGTTTGTTCAGTTTTTGTAAAATTCTCACAATGGCCTTCTTCTGCCGTATTTTTCTTCCATCTGTGCAAAATTTATTTGAAATTCCCGTATCTATGTCCGACAGTGAAAGTGATGAGTCGGAGACGAGTGAAGAAGAATATGAAATGCTATTTCTTTCCAAAAAACGGAAGTTGGCTAAACCATGCAGAATTTCAGAATACTTCGAAGAAATAGTTCCCAGCTTAACTCGCCAACAATTCCAGCAACATTTTAGAGTTACTATAGATGCTTATGAACATCTTTTGGGTATGATTGGGTTAGAACTGTCTCGTAGAACGGTTGTTGGAAGATCTACAGTGAATCCAGAGAAACAGTTACTAGCTGTTTTGTGGCTTTTAGCAACTCCAGACTCATATAGGTAGGTATTGAATTCACAGGAACCAAAAATGTATTAAACCTATTTCATTTCCATTTTTTTTTCTCATTTTTTAGATCAGTTGGAGAACGTTTTAACATTGCCAAATCTACCCTATCAGTCTGTTTTTTAAGAGTGATTAAAGTACTTAATTCCCTCGCTACTCGAGTTATAAAATGGCCAGAAAGAGAAAGGCTCAACCAAATTAAGAGAAAATTTGGTAACATTGCTCAATTGGAAAATGTTATAGGAGCCGTAGATGGCACATATATACAAATTAAAGCCCCAAAAGAAGACCCTCAGTCCTATATTACAAGGAAGTGCAATTATGCTTTCACCTTGCAAGCAGTTGCAGATTCAGATCTATTATTCATAGATGCATTTATAGGTTATCCAGGCTCAGTCAGTGATACTAGAATTTTTAAGAACTCTGATATCTATAGAGCAATAAGGAACAATCGTGGCAGGTATTGTCCGAATAATACATTTATCATCGGAGATAAAGCTTATCCATTATTATCATGGTGCATTTCTCCATTTATAAATAGAGGACAATTAACTCCAGCCCAAACTTATTTCAATATTGTTCATGCAAAAACTCGACAGGTCATTGAAAGAGCTTTTGCATTATTATTTGGGAGATTTCGAAGACTCAAATTCCTAGACATGAACAGAAATGATCTCATTCCAGGAACAGTACTAGCTGCATATGTATTACACAACATTTGTTTGACTCAGGTGGATCATCAGGTTAATGATTATATTCAAGAAGGTGCCAATAATGTAATTAATGAAGACGAGGTTAATGTTGCTATAGAAGGTAGAATACAAGAAGAGGAAGGAAGAAATATGAGAAATGATATCTGCAGGAATCTGTATTTAAATAGAAATAGACATTAATAACACGTTACAATTTTTATATCATTTAATAAACATAACTTGCAAATATCTGATTTTTATTTTTAATGAACCCTACTTACACAGGTTGTTATTGATTGAAATGGTGTAAAAAGATTTGGAGGGTGGTAGTACTCATAAAACTGGTAAAAAAAAGTTCCTATAAGTATGGCTCGTAAAAGTGTTAAGAAAATAAATAAAAAAATCGTTTTTTTGAAATTGGTTTAAAAAACGAGATAAATTTTATGAAGAAATCCGAGCTAGCATACTTTTTGTCCATCAAATGATGATGTCAAAAAATAATTTGTTGAATCGGAAAGGGTATTTTTTCCCAAGGGTGAGGGGTTTCTATGCCCCCTAATATGCATTTTAGAACCCATACTTATAGGATTTTTTTTCGCCAGTTTTATGAGTAGGTACTATCATCCCCCAAAATTTTTTACACCATTTCAATGACACCCTGTATATGACAAAACAAAAGTTTATTAAATCAGGTTATTGCACCAGTACCTATATAACAATACAACCTAAAAACCACTTATTACAGTACATCATACCATACCTAAATAAATATATTATTATCTACTAATCTTACTAGATAAAAGTATGGTTGTCTTGAATTAAAAAAATATACCTATCTCTGTTTAGTAAAGAAGCTTTAAAGGCTCAAAATTTAGGTACAGGGTTTTCTCCTATATTTTTACACCCCACCTGAACAGGTTGATTGAATAGGTAATCAAAAAAGTGTAAATACAAATTAGGCCAAGCAATGGGGTGCTCAAAAGTGCTTTGCCTGGAAAAAAATACAGGAGTTTTAAAACTTGGCTGGCAAGTATAGGTGTATGACCTAAGCAACATACTTCATTTGCGACCTTGGGAAGCCGCCGCTCGCCGTCAAACTTGAAATTTTTTGAAAATTTGTCAAAATTTTCGAGGTCGATTTTCTCGAAAACGGTGCTCCGTAGAGGGGTAACTCTAATGAGCAATTTTGTAGTCCTCAATGAGATCTACAAGATTTGTATTTAAAATTTTTCTCTCAGACCTCTCTTTTCCGAGTTATGACGTTTTGAAAATTCAAAAGAAAAAAAAATCAAGGCTTGGAATTTTTTTGACGAAAAAATTAATTATTTTTTTTTTCGATTTTTTTTTGTAACGACGGTCTAAAGGGGGTCCCAAGTATCCCCTAAATAAAATAAAAGTCATGATATAATCTCAATATCCTCAATATGGAAAACAAGTGCAGTGGCGAGCTGCAAGCAAATGTATTTCATTGATTTAAATAATTTGCCATCACTTATATCAATATAACTCCTGAACTATTGATCGCACGGAAAAATGTAATGAAGGAAAGTTGTAGGAAATTTTCCCCTCTATACTCTTGTAATGACTATTATTTACGTAGGGCCTACTGAAAAAAAGATACTCCGAAAAAACTGATTTTTGGCTCCATCTTTACAATATGGTGGTGCGAGCGGCGGCGTGTCGAGGTCGCAAACTTAATATGTTATTCAGGTTATAAAGTGGTGCTAATCTACAAATTTTGAAAACTCCTGTATTTTTTTCCAGGCAAATCTACCCATTGCTTGGCCTAAATGTGCATTTACACCTTTTTGATAAGTAGGTAAAAAAAGTAGGGATTATTCCTGAGATGATCTCACAAATTTATCTCAGGAATAATCCTGACTTATTTTTCAAATCAGGATTAATCCCAACAGGAGCATTATCTTCGGATTAATTCTGAGATAATTTATCAGTCGAGATTAATGTCGACTTTAGGCCCAGTTGTATAATCCTGGTTCAAAACAGAGCTTAGCTAAACTCGACTGATACTGAAACTTTCCCATTTAAAATGCATTGCTGTCAAAATTGATAGAATTTTATAAATATCTGACAACAATGTATTTTAAATGAAAAAGTTTAAGTACCAGTCGAGTTTAACTAAGCTCTGTTTTGAACCAGGATTGTACAACTGGGCCCTATCTCAGGATTAATCCTGAGATAGGGCTTCTAGGTCGGGATTATTCTTGACTTATGTTCTATATATCAGAATTAATCCCGAGATAATGAGTGCTTCTGAATTTTGATCTTTCAAAGCTTCCGTAGTTTAGGAATGTGAGCAAAATACTCCATGAACAAGTACAATACAATACAAATACAATGTATCAAACTGAGACCTACCAGTCAACTGAATTATTTAGTACATTTTTCAATAAATTGGTCCATTTTTTCGGAAAAAACATCAATTGCTCGATTTCTAACATTTAATAACTCTTGATGCCTGCGTTCTTTACTTTGTTCCCTTGCTCCTCGAGAATTTTTCATCTCATCCCAAACAGAACAAAGTCCAGTTTTATTCTGCTTTACTCTTGGGACAATTTCCATCTTCATTTTTTTCCTTGGTGCCTCCAAGGATGCTTCATTTGAAACATCCTGATCGCCATCTTCTTGCAATGCATCCGTGGAACCTGCTGCATTTTCATTTGGCACTAAAATTTAATAAAATATATATTTAATTTCATGTGACTTACATAATTCACTGGATACTGCTTCTGCTACCTTTTACTGCTGCTTTTTATGACCAAAACAAAATTGTAATTTTTGTATACATAAATAATACCATAATGATAATTTGGAGATGAAATATGACAAATTAATATAAAAAGTGATACGTTTGACACAATGTGAGGTAGAGTTTAGAGTTTAGTAAAATATAAAGTTAGAAATATGTAGGTAGGTACCTGTGTCTCCTCTTATTGAAGAGGCAACCGCAATAGGTTTTATATTGTGTTTTTTTCCAAGAAACTCGTCCATTATTTGATAATATGGAAAATCAACTGGTTCTTGTCCAGATCCTTTGTCTCCCCGATTGTCTTTCGCTGCCGTATACTTTCCTTTCAAATAGCGCCACTTATCATTGCATTGCGTGGGTGTCATTTCAAAACCATTTGCTTTCATTTTATTTGATATTAGTTTCCATGTAACATCATTTTTCTGTGTGGTGGAAGTAAAATCAGTATTATGTTCAATTCTTAAATTTATCAGCATTAAAATTGCATTTTTGGACCATCTCTTTTATTTGGGACATTTCCATCACATGGTTGATTGTTCGGGTTGGTGGATAATGATGCAACGGGTTCTACGTGGTCAATGGCTAAAGATGGTGCAGATTGGCATTGCTCTATATCGTCAGTATCCTCTTTCTCCGACAGGGTAATGTTAAATTCATTCAACACAATATTTGTGGGTTTGATTGTACAAAGGTTTCCAGCTAAAAATAAGACAAAGCTGAATTATTGATAGTGTTTTCACCGAGGTTTTCACTAAAGTTTTCAATTTCACAATTTTTTACAAGCTAACCCAAAGGAACTACCTATATAGAAATATGTATACTAGAATACCTAGTTAACTTCGCCTAAATCAATTTTATAGTTCTTAGGGCCGGATTCTCAATAGCGAGTCACCTCCAGGTTGGTTTCAACTCCAGGGTTAACGTGTAAAGTTGCAATGTTTACCCCGGAGTTAGCTTAACCCGGGGGTGACTGGCTATTGAGAAACCGTTCCTTACTAGAGATTAACTACAAAATTATACATATTATGCATATTATTTATTTATCTGATACTCGAACATGTTCCAAATAAGGTAAAGCTAATCAATTAATGTGCAATGCCTTTTTCTAAAATACATAAATAATTTATATATAATTATAATATACATGGCGAATAATTTCTAGTAAATAATTATCCATGATTTATTTAATTAGAAGTTTGAACAATACACTATACTATGTAGTAGGTAATAGGTATGCCTGATGGACAACTTCGAAGGTATTTAATCTAATATTTAATCACAGCCTATAATAATATCATACTTACTAAAACGATTTTGAACGAAAATATTGCCATCTTCAGATTGCAGCAATTCCCCATTATCTAGTTTCACCACAGTGTAATTATCACCATTTATATCGAAAGAATCGGAAGATTGAACACTGGCCATTTTTCTTTATTAATAAGTAAAGATTTACTTCCAACCGTGCTTCAAAAACTCTGCTTCAAAACAAATTTAACAAAACGAAAAATAATCTCGACGCCGACGGAAAACAACCTCACATTTTCATTTTTTTTTTTTTGACAAAAATGACAATTGCACATGTCGAGTAACATTTCGCCGGGCATTCCAATGCGGCGAAATTCGAACAAGCGGGGCGCACTCCGGGTTTTAATTTAAAACATTTATGAACGGAATGAAAATGACAGAAAAAAAGGCTCGATTAATTTATGAACGATATTCGAGCGATTAATCACACAGAGCGTCTTTTGTGTGTATTTTATGAACGCACTCCAGCTAGTTATGCCATGTTGGCTATTACCTAAACCTAACCTAAACATCCTATGATAAGGTAACCCATTATAGGTGTCTACCTTATAACACCTTTCCCATCGGGGATAAGCATTCCAAAGGTAAATATTTATACCATGGAACTAAACTAAAATGAAATAAATACACTGAAACACAGTAACAAAACAAAAATAGATATCTTACCAAAGCTGAAACATGCACAACATGTCATTATACTTTGGCGGCAATTTCGCTGCTCTAGTGGGCCCGGCACTTCTATGGTTAACCGGAAGACTACGTCCATATTTCCAATTAAAACACACGCTTGGAAGTTGGGCTGATTTAGTTTTGTCTTCAAAAATCAATAATAGTTATTTATGTATCAAGGGAATTATGAGGGTATTAATACCCCAGAACAAAGATTGTGTCCACCACACCAATTGCACGTGGGTATTAACACCTGATAATTCCCGTGGTACATAGATAATTTTATTTCCTACTGAATTTACTGTATTTTGTCCATTTTCATAAAGAAATAAACCATAAACCAAAATTTCTATTTTTTGTCAAAGTTTCACCTATTCAAGGTAAAAGCGGGAGTTATGGAAATCCTTAACTCCCTTGGGAGTTAAGACCCTGTTTAGGATTATCGTAACCAAGGTATTATATGGTTATAATAGTTCAGTAGGAAATAAACACCTTTTAATACTTGAGGATTTTTGAGGTTGACATCTCTGCAAATGATTTCAAGAAAAATATGGCGGATTCAAGATGGCCGATTGAAGGTTTTGAAAATAAATCATTAATGGGTAGTTGCACCAACAATTTCTGATCTTGGTTTAACATTAATCTTGGTTTAAATCAAAGAAATCCATTGCACCGTTTCTTGAACAAAGTTTAATTTGATTTGAACTTGGTTCAACTTAAACGGTCATGTTTGATGGTTTAAAGGGAAGTTTTACTAATTGAATGCGTAGAAAGGAAATTCGCAAAGTGAAATGACATGCCGTCTGTCGTTGTTTACGGCATATGTTCATGTTGTGAGAATTTCATTATTTATTATTATGTAGGTAGATATTTGATTTTTAAATTCAATAATCAATCTCGATCGAAATATCTGTGCAAAATAGAATATACGGCAATGAAAAACAAGACACTTGGAAGGAAATAATACAGAAGTATAAAGTATAACAGTGCAGGGCCTTCTTGTCCAAGAGCTGTAGAATGTTTGAAACTTTGCTAGCTACGAAAATAGAGAAAACTATAGAGAATCAGCTTTTTTTTTTTTTCAATAATGATCTTGTATTTTGCCATAATAGACTGTGAGATAGGGGCTGTTTAGTGGAGTCATTTTTTTTTGTCTGGCATTTTGAGGGCTGAATGTGACTACTAAGCTGATGAGAATATGGATGATTTTAATGCTTGCCTCCCGTTCGAAAATTTGCAGAAGAAAAAAATTGATTTACATGAGGAATTTTTTTTTAATGATCTCAAATTTTTTGGCGTCTAAATAAAAGATTGACATTGATAAATAATTCACCCATAAAAAATACCAGATGCTTTTCAATAGCTGAAAAAGTGGGGATGAGTGTCAAATTCCAAGAGAAAAGAAAAGAACCTTCCGCGTTTACTTTTTGTCTGGTAATCCAGAGAATGGAAGGTTTTGTTGTAAAAATATCGCTGAAAAATCGCCAGACGGTAATCCCTGTTCGAAGTCGAGTTTTCCGGCGAAACATTCTGTGGACATTTCGAACAGCTGGCAGGCACTAAAACCACCTATATTCTCATCAGCTAACTAACCACATTCATCCCTCAAAATGCCAGACAAAAAAAAATGGCTCCACTAAACAGGCCCTATCTCACGGTCTATAATATTAATTAGTATAGTAGGAGAGCTTTATCGTTGTTGGTAAAATTGGCTCATCTCTGTTTCACTTGTGCTATTAGTGGATCTATTTTTTCAAATGAAGCGAATTAGTAGAAAAAAACTACAAAATACAAAGGGTTCAGACACTGCTTCGATTCGGAAAAACTTACAAAAAATAATTCGCTTTCTAGGTTATATTTTCTATTTTTGCTTTCACATTTGACAAATTTTCAACATGTTTGCCAACCTAAACGTAAAAAATCCTATAAATTACTAGTTTAATCAAACTGAGCTTAGTTGTGTGCCATGCAACGTCAGGTCGAATGATCGAGGTTTATTTTTGAATCCCAGTTTTATTAAGCTTAGATTAATGGAATCTTGGTGCAACTAGCCATAAGACATACGTTTAAAAAACCATATAGCAATCTTTTTTGAAGGCCCGTTACCGACTTTTTTTGAAAAATTTTCCTGAAATATTAGTCCAGTGAATGCGTGTAGTCCTAGCAATGCTCTGCCAAAATCTGCTACTAGTGCCTTTTCTAATTTTCATCGTCTTCTAGTACGTCTTCCAGTAAAAAAATTGGTATTGATTGGCAAATCATAATGGTAGAATAACAACAAAATAAGAACATCTGTGTCAGGACTGTCAACTTCAAGATCTATATCGGTTCTGTAACATGTAGTTTGTTTAACAGTAATGGTAAACAATAAGCGTATCAGTTTCTCAATGGTTATAATGAATGTCATTGATTATAATCTAATAAAACATCACTATTCCAGTAGGTCTCATTATTATGTTAACAATAATGGTTTCTATTACGGTAGTGGGTTCGCGACCGATGTTATGTTGGACAATTTTCATTTTACCTTCACTAGGGTTTAAATGTGACATTTTCATATCACCAAAAATAGTTGTGTTATAGATTCATAACCTAGTCCATAACATCACTAGTTGTGTTATGAGTCTCATGACATAACTCAAATACTAGAAAAATGGTTATGTAAAAACGTCATAACCGAACGCTTGTAGATAATAGTTATTTACATCGCAAGTGCGTTCATGAAGATCATTACAATAACGAGTGTGAAAGATTAGAACGACGAGGTCGTAGACCGATTCGTTCTAATCACACGAGTTTTTTAGTCTTGTTTAAACGCACGTGTGATGTACAACGTTTTATCTACAAAGCAAAAAATAGGAATGGTTTTTCACTTATTTTCGTTTATAAATAGTTGTCTAAAGTTTGTTTCGCCAGGGTTTGTACATGCCACCAGCATTTGCCTTCCTTGTTTAACAAATAAAAATTCAGTGAAACAAATCAATGACGTCAAAAATGTTCGTCGGTTCTTAAACCAGAAGTCATTCATTTTAATTTGTCAAAATATTGAATGTGTCATATGAATAAATCTACGACAACCCTTTTTTTTCAAGTTTCAAGGTCAAGTATGAACCCTGGTGAAACGGACCTTACCTTCATTTTAACTTCACTGGTTTAAATTTTGATATTTGTCAAATCACCAAAAATAGTTGGTGTTATAGATTCATAACCTAGTCCATAACACCACTAGTTGTGGTATGAGTCTCATGACATAACTCAAATACTAGAAAAATGATTATGTAGGAACGTCATAACCGAACCGAACGCTTCTAAAGCCTGTTTTTTTTTTAAAGATAATTCCCCAAGTCAAAAATTTAGTAACTATGTGGGCAACACAAGCCTTTTCTACATAAAAAATTTGAAAGCATTGACAATTTTCATTGTATTACCAACATCATGTCATTTTGACATTTATCTTAAAAAAAAAACAGATTTTAGATAATGGTTATTTATTTTAAGTGCGTTTATGAACATGATTACAATAACGATAGTGAAAGATAAGAACGACGAGGTCGCAGACCGAGTCGTTCTGATCACACGAGTTTTGTAGTCATGTTTAAACGCACGTGTGATGTACAACGTTTTATCTACAAAGCAAAAAATAAGAAAATGTTTTTTTCAATTTTCGTTTATTAGTAGTTGTCTACCTTTATTTTACCTTTACAGGTTTAACTATTGTGTTATAGATTCATAACCTAGTCCATACCATCACTAGTTGTGTTATGAATTCATAACCTAGTCCATAACACCACTAGTTGTGTTATAAGTCTCATGACATAACTCAAATACTAGAAAAATGTAAAAACGTAATGACCGAACGCTTCTAGATAATAGTTATTTATATTACAAGCAGTGTTGCCAACGAGAAGTTATCAAAATGCTCCTCATTTTAGTGAAAACGCTCACATTATGCTCATATGTACTAAAAATAACGTCAATGTCAAAATGTCAATAGTTTTCGAGTTTTCCCAGTATTAAGTATGACATTTGACATTTTACTACGGGATCACCAGGCTGATGTACATTGTCTTTTTTCAATCGTGTTCATTGGAAAAAGATAAATAACAAACAGCTGGTGATTGGCTGTTGCAATCCAAGGAGAATACACAATACACACTCTAATGCCTCATCCTGATTTGCGCGAAATTCGCTCTTTTTTCACATTCCCTGCATTTTTATTCTCATCAAATTTTACCGATGGATCCACCATTCTATGTCGGTCATTGTCATTTTCCATTCACTAAACGAAGATAGCTAATTTATTGGTGAAGTCACCGATTAGAATAAAAACGAGGGGATATCTTCGACAATTTGACGTTTTATGCGTGTATCAAACGTCAATTTGTCGATGCAATGTCAAAAAAGCGAATTTCGCGCAAGTGTGAATGGGGCATAAGAAGTGCTTATCAGCTTCGTTTTTGGTAATCGCCGCCATATTGGTGTGATACGATTTCCGACGTCATAACTAAGTCGTCAGCTGTTTAAACAGACGTGTAGAATAGGCCATCCTGTAGTAGCAGTGAGTGTGTATCATTGAGATGGAATCAGCATTTCTAAATTGGCCTCTTGACAATCTTGACACGTGACGAAAAATACATAATTATTTTCTAAAAAGTTGAACGCTTGGTCTTTGCTATGCCACGAGTTATGACATGGCTCTCGTGGACTTGTGCTAGGACGAATTTAATTAATTTTTTTCGGTTAATAAATAGGTACCAAAAATGCCCAGAAAATGCTCACATCTTGCCAATGCTCCCATTTTTACCCCCAGATCTATAAAATGCTCACAAATGTGAGCAAATGCTCACACATTGGTAACACTGATTACAAGTGCGTTTATGAACATGATTACAGTAACGAGTGTGAAAGATAAGAACGACGAGGTCGTAGATCGAGTCGTTCTAATCACATGAGTTTTGTAGTCATGTTTAAACGCACGTGTGATAAACGTCGTACGCTTTATCTGCAAAGTGAAAAATAAGAGAATTTTTTTTTCAATTTTCGTTTATTAGTAGTTGTCCACCTTCATTTTATCTTTACAGGTTTAACTATGATATTTGTAAAATCACAAAAACCATTTGTGTTATAGATTCATAACCTATTCCATAACACCACTAGTTGTGTTATGAATTCATAACCTAGTCCATAACATCACGTCTAAGTTCCACTGATATTCCGTTTACCTATTTAGCTCATTGCAAAACTCGTTAATTGCATTTCTTAAAAAAGGTTTATATTACTTCTCATAATATCATAATATCACAATTGAGTATATTTACCTTTTTGTCTTTCAATAGTTATTTACATTACAAGTGCGTCTATGAACATGATTACAATAACGCGTGTGAAAGATTATCACACAGATAATCACACGAGTTTTGTAGTCATGTTTAAACGTATGTACGTGTGATGTAAAACGTTTTATTTACGACTAATGTATAATGTGCGTATTATATTTGTGATTTTGGCAGTATAATGACATATGTTATTCCTCCAGGGATTAATGACGAGTAGCGGGATTAATGGTCATTATTCCACAAAAGTGTCAGTGTCAAACGTGTAGTGCTTGTGAATTTGTATTGAAAATTATGAGACGGATGAAATTTTTTCATTGAAAATATCAAATAAATTAATTTGTCGTAAATAAAGTAGAGTATACTACTCGCAATAATGGCTATTATTCCCTCAGAATGTTACTCCCTCGCCGCTAACGCGGCTCAGTTCGTAATAATCCTCGGGAATAATAGCTATCATTATTGACTCGTGGTATAATCTACTATTATTTACAAAGCGAAAAATAAGAATGTTTTTTCAGGTAACATGTCTCGTAATACCTGAATCGGCGCGCGTAGCCTGTGGCAAGCAGGTGAGAAAGTGAAGTTTGTTACGGGCTTGCGTCATATTTCTTTATTTCTATTCAGGGGCAAATTCAGAAGTAATCGTTCCTTCTTTGTTTGTAACGTGTAATTCGACAAAGAGCAAATTAATACTTAAATAGGGTTATGTTAGATTATACTTGACATATTCCCAGAGGCGGATTTAGGATATTTGGCGCTAGAAGCAGAACAATTTTCGGCACCCTTCGTCCTTGCCAAAAATAGTTCCAACGGCGAAATTTTTTGGGAAACTTATTGAAACTAACCATGTTTGGGTGATTTCACTTTAAAAAAAAAAAAAACTTTGCTTATCGAAAAAGAAAAAAATACAAAAAACGAGTTAGTTAACGTTCAATCCACCAAATCGAAATATACAGGGTGTACCAGCTCATAACATTGGAGCGCCTCATCGAATGGTCCACTTTGTAATTTTTTATCATTTTCTTTAACAAAGCCTTTTAACAAATATAGCATTGCCGATTTTGTAATTTAATTCTGTAACGAAAAATGACATAATCTATATCATAAGTTACGTTTAGGATTCAAAAGTTGCCGTCACTTAAACGAACTAAAACGAAAGTGGATGACACATGTAGAAGTGGCACAAAAAGTTACTTACCCAGATCCTTAAAATTTCAATTAAATTAAATGACGCGTTACGAAGTTATCACCTGGGTAAAAACGTCGTGGATTACCCTGTAAATTTATATTACTTCCGGAATGAATTACAGAATATTCAGTTGCGTAAATGTTTTTTGCGCCCCTAAAATTTGGCGCTGGAAGCGACTACTTCTTCTGCTTCATAGGAAATCCACCTCTGCATATTCCTTTGCAATTTCATTGTGCGGGTTGCCGGATGAAACATTTTATCAGAATAAAAGTGCAAACGATGTTAACATACACTTTAAAGCTCTTTTTTTGAGTTTTGTCTGATTTGAGGCGTTGTGAAACACTTGAAACTATATCACTTCTTTAATGTTATAATGTTTAATTTGTATTTTCTACATTTGTTTTGCAACAATACAATCTGGCTACACTGCAGCCACGAGTTGCATGTCATCTTTTATTACTTTCTAACTTGTATTTATTACAATAGACCGATCTCCTATTACCTGGAATGCGCGCGCAACAGGTAGGTTGCAGGTGAGCGTCCACTGAGAAGCGAGTTTGTTACAGGCTTGCGTCATATTCTTATTCAGGAGTCAGTTCAGAATTAATCGTCCCTTTTTTCTTTGTAACGTGTAATTGGACAAAGAGCAAAATAATACTTTACGTATTACTTGAACTCACCGCAGTGTCGTTTAAGGTTATGTTAGATTATACTTGACATAAGCTAAGTCCTCATAATCGCGAATTGCGAACTTTTTTCTCCGGAATTGTTCCTATTGCTATTGGTCCAAATTGTTTGACATCATAATGGCTGATAAATGTCGCGAATGTTTTCAACTTCTTGCGGCATCGCAAAAAAGTTAAAATAATTCAACTTTTTGGCGAATAAACTAGCATAACCTCTTCTTCCCAGATTATTTGTCAAAAGTTAATAGTAGATTATACCACGAGTCAATAATGATAGCTATTATTCCCGAGGATTATTACGAACTGAGCCGCGTTAGCGGCGAGGGAGTAACATTCCGAGGGAATAATAGCCATTATTGCGAGTAGTATACTCTACTTTATTTACGACAAATTAATTTATTTAAGATTTTCAATGAACAAATTTCATCCGTCTCATAATTTTCAATACAAATCCACAAGCACTACACGTTTGACACTGACACTTTTGTGGAATAATGACCATTAATCCCGCTACTCGTCATTAATCCCTGGAGGAATAACATATGTCATTATACTGCCAAAATCACAAATATAATACGCACATTATACATTAGTCGTAAATAAATTATTTTAAATTTTTTGCAATGCCCAAGAAGTTGAAAACGTTTGCGAGATTTTCCCGCCATTAAAATGTCAAATAATTTGAACCAATAAGAACAATTCCACAGAAAAAAAGTTCGCAATTCGCGATTATGAGGACTTAGCTATTGTCTGCCCAGCGGTTCTGAGTCTACGGAAGGAGTTCGGACGTAAATGTGCGATATTGCCAGGTTTAATTATAAAAAAGCAAAAATATTAGGCATGAAGTATAGTTCATGTGAAAATCTATTTTTTAATAACAAAATATAGATAACAATAATGAAACGCTAAAGATTCTAACGTGGTTGTTAGATCTATTCTTATTTTAATAACTGATTTCTTCAATTTTGTCTAATGTAAAAAATGAACATTTTCCCAAGATACCATCAGCTTTTGTCAATTTGGCAAGCATTCAGCCTGGATGAACCTGATAGGTAGAGTTTTTGGCAGAATCGCCGTTGCCACGGGAACCATGCGGTTATCAGTGGGCTAACGTCACCTTATGTCTTGCTATTGGCCAGGGCTCCTGTCATTGTATCCTCCCATCTTGGAATATCGATTTTTATTGAAATATCCAGTGGCGGGGATTTGGTCATTGTCAATTTTCGTGTACGAGTTGCAATACAATATTATAATTCCAAAAAGTTTCGCACGCAGCTGGGTATTTTATGAATGATATCGGCCATTTTTTTTTACAACTGCATTCCCCTTACCGTTGCCCCGTAGACACAAAGTCGCTGGGCAGACATTATATTCCTTTGCAATTTCATTGTGCGATGTTGCCGGATGAAACATTTATCAAAATAAAAGTGCAAAGAATGTTAACATACACCTTAAAGCACGCCTTTTGTCTGATTTAAGTCGTTGTAGAACACTTGACACTATATCACTTCTTTAATGTTATATGTTCGATCCGTATTGTCTATATTTCTTCTGCAACAATACAATCTGGCTACACGGCAGCCACAAGTTGCGCGCACATGTCATCTTTTATTACTTTCTAACTTGTATTTATTACAATTAAGCTCTGCTTTTCTATTTATGCGAGATAGGTTCATTAAGCTCTCTTTTTCTCTGTGAGACACGTCCATTATTTTCGTTCATAGTAGTTGTCTACCTTCATTTTACCTTTACAGGTTTAACTTTGACATTTGTTAAATCACCAAAAATAGTTGTGTTATGAATTCATAATCTAGTCCATAACACCACTGATTGTGTTATGAGTCTAACGACATAACTCAAATACTATTGAAAAATGGTTATTAAAATATCGACAAATGCTTTGATATAAGATTTTCTAAACGCCAAAACTTAATTCAATATGATTACGGTATAGCCAATGTAAAACTACACAGCAGGGAGCATTGTGGGGATCTGGGAGTCACATTACAATCTAACATGAGTTTTAATTTTCATTACAACCAAATTGTAAAAAAAGCGTACAAAATGTTGGGATTTTTAATCAGAAATAGCAAAGAGTTCAAGAATGTTGCCACATTAATAAAACTATACAATGCTCTTGTCAGACCACACTTAGAATATGCTTCAGTAATTTGGTCACCGACAGCTGAAAGCAACATTGATTTAATAAAGAGAGTTCAAAAAAAAGTCTTGAGGTACCTATATTTCAAACAATTTTCTATCTATCCAGTTTTTCCTTTGGTAATATCTTATAAAAGTATGCTTGAAACTTTCAATATGCAAAGCTTGTGCAATAGAAGAATAATGCAGTCTGTACTTTTTACATATTGTATTCTGAATAATGTAAAATATAAGGATTCTTGTTTAATAAACTTTATCAAGTTCCATGTTCCTAAGATTAACTTAAGGCCTAGGGAATATAAATTATTTACAACCAGTCCTAGAACTTGCTCTCCTTTGAACAGGATGTTATCGGATTGCAATCGTATTTTAGTAGGGCAAAACATTGATATTTTCAACACATCCATAAATCAAATTAAAAAAGTCTGTTTTTATGGGACTTAGTTTTTATTTATATAATTATGTGGATTGTATTGTTCATTTTTACTTTTATGTTGAACCCATGTACATACCTTGCTGGAAAGACTGATTTGAAAATATGCTTTAATGTTTTATATTAAATTTTATTGTGTAGTTTGTAGGTATTTAAGTTGTTGTCTTAGTTTTAATATTTACCCCCTTACATGTAATTACTACTTTGGTGTTTGTAAGGTGTACCTAATAAATAAATAAATAAATAAATAATAGTTATTTACATTACAAGTGCGTTTGTGAACATGATTACAATAACGAGTGTGAAAGATTAGAACGACGAGGTCGTAGACCGAGTCGTTCTAATCATAGAGTTGTTGTCTACCTTCATTTAAGTCATTTTACCATTACAGGTGTAACTATGACATTTGTCAAATCATAAAAACTAGTTGTTTTATAGATTCATAACCTAATTCTTAACACCACTAGTTGTGTTATGAGTCTCATGACATAACTCAAATACTAGAAACATGGTTATGTAAAAACGTTATAACCAAACGCTTGTAGATAAATTTATTTTTGTAATTCACGAAATGTCATCTTTTTGACATTGATTTTAGTTGTCAAACGTGGTTCATTTTAGCTTTGTTTTGATTTCACTCAGAACTAGTTCGGAATCATTCTGCACATGCGCATATTATAAAACGCGTTTTTGGTTTTCCAGAATCGCAATCGAACTATTTTGACAGTGTTTTGGTTTATCTAGAACTATTTAAGCACAATTCTGGGATTGTTCTAGAACGGTTCTCTCAGTTCTTCAGGAGGAACTGTTTTAGAATTTTGTGATTTGCGGCGTGTTTTGGTTCCGAATCGGTTCAGAACTAGTATTAGAACAGTCCTCTATTATTTTTTGTGCGCAGGCAGTTCTGTGCAATCCCAGAACCATTCCAAATTTCGAACCCAAACAAAGCTTTTAACACAAACGCCATAATAAGCAGTTCTAATACAGTGTTAAAATGAAATCACATTTCATCACTGAGTGTGGAAATGGGATTTAGAGAGCGTTTCGTGTCAGTGTTAAAATTATTTTTTACTACAAGCATGCGTAAAACGTCACTTTCCCGCACGCATTTGAATTCGGAAACTTTCCCACACTGCGTGCGGGAAAAAGATAGTAAAAATTTTTACCTGCACTTTACCGCACGTATTTGCAAATGGAAAGTATCACTTTACCGCACACTATGCGGTAAAGTTAACTTTACAGCATAGTATGCGGTAAAGTAGAATACAAAGTGTGCGGTAAAGTGCACTTTACCGCATAGTGTGCGGTAAAGTAGATTTGATATTTATAATCAAAAATCCTCTCTTTTTCAGAAAATGGATTTTTGATCATTTCTAAATCTTATCTAATTTCATTAATTAATCTGATTCATTAATTAATTTTATCAATGCCTTTTTTTGGAGATGTAGATGCTCATAGGTAAAATTTTGTACCTAACACATGCGGAAAGTGCCTTTACCGCCCTTAACGGCCGTTGCGTGCGGTAAAGTATCACTTTCCGCATTTGTTAGGTAAATAACTATTCCCGCATGGCGTATCTGGAACAGGTGTATAGAATTTACTAATAGCAATGAAAAACTCACCTGCTTAGGTCGCGTGGTCATAGGGTTGCTATGGTTATATGATTAGAAGTTAATGAAACGAACTGTACTTTTAGTATCCATATTAATAATAAATAATTTTTTTTAGATTGTTATTTAAAATAAAATTTAAAAAAATATATTTAAAGTGTGTGTTTGTAGAAAAAATCTTGATCCTAACTCTTGCGGAAAGTAACTTTCGCGCACTTAACTGCTTGCCCGAACCCCGCTTCGCGTCGGTAGTTCGCGTGCGGAAAAGTATAACTTTCCGCACTTGCTAGGATAATAACTATATATTTTAAATTTTAAATATTTTGAATGAATCACAAAAAATCTTGTATGAAACACGTCGTAAAATGGCTGGTTTTTTGCATACAATGTGTAGGACCACTCGCTTCGCTCGTGGTCCAATCTCCACATTTAGTGCAAAAAACACTCTCATTTTACAACTTGTTACATAAATAGCTATTATAGGTCTCAATATTGAATAAATTAATTAGAATGGATTCCTGGCTTTTCCTTTTAATTGACTAATCAAAACTTGGTGGCGCTCTTACCAAACTATATCACTCTTTTCACACACATCTGACGCCTATATCTGCAACTTCTGAGCATATCATGGAAGATTTCTATTAATTCTAATTTGAAAATTGTTTACTTGTTAGTACTATTATTATTGTATTCTGTTCTGTTGTGATTTTGAATAACGTTTTTATTTTTATTTTTATATTGTTCTATACGTGGAAGTTCCTCCATACATACTATCTGCGTTAAGGTTTTGGGAGGATATTTTTTTCCTGGATTTTAATACTTGCTTTCTGGAAGTTCCCTATCGTTTCCCATAAAAAGCCTCAACAATTATTTTTTCGAACTTATTTGAAATTTTTATTTGATAAGTTGTGCTATTAAAATGAATTTAAGCATTAGATAGCAAATATGCTCAAAAATTGTAAGATGCAACAGGTGGCTCATAATTCAGAAACGAGAAATTTAGATCCCTATCGATTCCAATTTTCCAGGTCCAATAAGGTCTCAATCATAGACATATAATAAAAGAGAGACTGAACTATTTACATGTATCCCGATCAAACATTGTTTTCGCCAGAAATCAATGTTGGCGAATTTCTGCGGATTGCCCTAGATCTACCGCCTGTGTTTGAAGACGTAGGGAATGTTGATTATATTACATGCATTATTTGTGTCATCTCAATTGAAAATGCTACAAATGCATGTGCGTTTTTCTAAATAAAATCTGTAATTTCTCTACTTTCAAAATTATTTAGTTTCTGAATAACGTAAATTTATAATGTATTGAGGAAATAGCTGTGGCAACGCTGCTTACTCAAGTGACGTGGGATTTGACACATTCATTCATTTTATGTCATAAATTGACTATCCACTGTTGCTGTGCTGTGTTTGGAAATATATGCGATCTTCAATCAATTTTCAGTGTTTTTTCCGTCTTTTATATTTTATCAGCAACTACAATGGTTCGCCAGTGCGTGATCTGTAAAAAGAATTGCCCATTCTAACCCTGGATTCGTATTTCGACGGTACGTGAGGTTATGTTTTTTTTTTTCAGCCCGAGCAGTGGTGTGGTTAATTGTATATTTAGAGGATATTAAGCATATACCAATAGAAAAACCGCACGCCTGTGATAAAGGCAGCCGGGGAAATGTAGGGGCAGGTTACAGCGGTGCCATTTTTTAAGCCTATCTTTTTCCAACTTATGCACAACTCTGGTAGTATGTATGATTGTTTAAACAAATAATGATTTTTGAATGAAATGTTCTGTCTCCTCTTTTATTATATGTCTATGGTCTCAACTTATTCAAGAAATTCTAGTCAATAAGAAATACAAAAAGGAAAAAGTAGATAAATTCACATGACTTGAATCTACTAAGTAAGTACAGCCAAAATAAACAGTACCGAACATATAAATTATATCATTTATTTATTTGTATCATACGTTTATGTTCAAAAAATGCATCATAGAGACGCAAAAGAGCTTCATAACGATTCTGCAAATCATTGAAAATATTTATTGAGAGTGGTTGCTGAATTTTTTCTGAGACTTGTTTCAAACTTGAGCCTTTATTCCTTCTAAATCCGTATGACCGGAAATAGTGCTCTACTAAGAAAACTGTTTCTTAAGTTAAGATAAGAAAGATACATAATGACGAAGATTTTAACCTTAACTTAAAGTCAACCACATAACTAATGCCAAGAAAGCAAAATATGGTAAATGCAACTTGCGTATGCAATTGCTCAGAGCTCTAGATTTCGGTACTGTTTATTTTGTCGGATACCGTACCTATTTTTAATAAAATATAATAATGCAAAATAAAAACGCAAGATCCATAATTTGGAGTATACCTGATGTATATATTCAATTAATATATCGGGTCAATGGGTCAATCAAAGATTGCTCTGGTTTTTTAAACGTATGTCTTGTCACTATTTTTCTTTAATTTTGTCAATGAACTTTAATGTCAAAATCAAAGCAATCTTTGATTGGTTTGACATATTGTCTTCATCATTGATTAACCTTGATTGCATCTAACATGATCAAAATTGATATTTTGCCCTGGTTTTCCCAATCAGAATCGGAAAAAAAATAGATATGATAGTGATATTGAATTAATATTTATGGATATTAAATAGAATTTATTTATTTGATTCCTCCTCCCGACAAATCACATCAAACTAAAAAAATATATTGCGTACATAAAGGTAAAAAAGAAATGACACAATCAGTATTATTTCACATTGTTCTGCGTAATCAGATAAAATTTACCAAAGACGTCGTTACATAGTATAACCAGAAGAACTGAAATGTAAAACGTATTATGCAATGGCGCGGCTTAAGTTTAAACTTGCAGCAGATGTGTATATGAATTGCAGAGTTGACAAAAGCCCGAGAGAGGTCGATGGCATGACCCTAAAGAAGAAAATCTAGGGTAGACTTATAAAATAGCTGAAGCAATAATATTTCTTGTTGAGATTGAAGATTGAACAGGGTGATTCTTTAGGTGATTTCAACAATTTTTCACATATTATAATAATAATGAACGGACTGTTTCCTGTTCAATCAAAGAAACAACAGCATTGTTGAAATTACACTTAAAAAGGCCAAAAGTCTACCATCGTTTTTCTGATCGCTATACATATACCATAAAATTCATTTGTCCATTCGACTTCTCATCAACTACAAATTTCAACAATCAATAAATTAAATTGCTTTCAACCGCCTGCCATCATATTTTGTGGATACAATTTTAATCTTTGACATACAACGGGTCGATTACGAAAAATCAAACAGAAATTGATTATTTGTCTTGCGTGTTTACTCTTTTTGGCTTCTGCTGGATCCACAAGAACTGCACAAGGCCTTTTGCATGAATGTGAAAGAAGTAAACCGGACGTTTATTATAAATGATAACGCATGCAAAATATTTGCTATAACTGTACCGTTGCCAAGATAAGAACTATTTTTATACAATGTATATGTAGGTTACTGTATTTGAATATCTATACGTAATTTGAAATAGGTATTTATTTTGAAGGGCTTCATTCCAGTCTAGCATGGTAAACATTCCTCAGAAACAACTTTGTTTCTTCAATTACCTATGACATTATCTTGGACTTGGTATACCTCTTATGTAGTACATATAGCTCCATTTGTTCTGTTCCATGTAAATGTAAAACTTCAATTGCAAAAAAGTACATATGCGAATGGCCTATTTTCAAATTATAATGTTTCACAGGAGATACCTATATAAAAAAATTAATGCAATAATAGTTAGTCCATCTAATAATCAATATGTTAATTAAATTATCGTACTCTATATCTGATCATTAAATAAAATAAACACACGTGCAGAAATAGACGTCCTTGTTACCAATCCAATAAAACAAAACGCCGATGTTATTGGAGCTAAGCGATGAGGAAACCCAGTAAAATAAAAGAACAGACAAAGCATCACTATGCCAAACGTGTTTCAATCATAAATGAAAATAGACATCGGACGATTGCTTGCATGGTCTGTGTGGTATGCCATAATATGCGCTTCCGATTTATAATTGTGGCTTTGTTTGATTTGATTAGACCGAAGAAGGTCGTTTTGTTATCTGCAAGCGAATGTGTATACGGTGGATGCAATAAGCAGTATTTTTTGTTATGAATTGGATCATTTGAAGATAATTTTTCTTTATTCCTATCTAAGTGAACGCTATTGCAAGCCGGCTCTACTTACCTGCTTTATTTAGTTTAATGATTTAAAAACAATTAGAAATTAATTTGGAGTAAAAATAACAAATACACAATTCCTTATTATTTGAGTTTGGTTTGATGCCTTTTAGTGTTATGAGTTATGAACATGACATACTTCCTTTCCTTTCTGAAAAACTAGCTTTAGTCGATTTAGATTTTAAATTCAGTATCCCGAATTCTTTGAAATATCTTGGAGAGGTTAGCTAGGTGACAGATATTGTTGGACAATAATATCGTCCATGTATACTAGGCAGATTTTTCCATAAATCGTTTGAGGACATTATCCATAACTCTATGGAATGTTGCTGTCCTTAGGTCCGAATGGTATTCTCAAAAACTCGTAGTTGTTTCGTGGATGTCTTGTCAAGCCATTTCTATTCCATGGGGATGGGATCCGCTCGCTAGATCCAGGTTTGTGAAATATCAGCATCTTTCGAGCTTGTCCACTTATTTCTCTGATTTATGTGGATGGGTATTTATGATGAATTGCCTTTCCATTGAATATTCTGTAATATCTGTAGCGTAGCGATAGCTACCTGTACATACTTCAATAAGATAGGACCAGTATGTGGGACAACTTATGTCAACTGATTTCAGATATTCTTTAATAAACTCCCAATTGATTCCTACAAATTGGTGACCCCGATCAGAAAATGCCCAGAGCTAGAGGATGCAGGGATACAGTGGAAGATTAAGAAGTGCCGAGACCATTTGCCAGTTCTGTTAGAATTCCGGCGATCAAAATAAAACTACCTCAGTTTTGGAGCCATGATTCGGTGTTATGGTTTGTTCAAGTTGAAGCAGTTTCTCAAACTATGGTATCTCCGACTCGAAGATCATATAATCACATTATTTCTGTTTTTCCGCCTGAAACTGCTAGCTATCTGAGATATATTTTGGTAGATAATACCTTCTCAAACTCAGATGAAGATTGTATTGGAATGAAATCATTAAGAGAACGACTCTACCTGACTCGGAGTGTATGCGACTTCCTATGCATCCGAAGTTTGAGGAAGAACGACCTTCAAGGATGCTCAGTCAGATAGAATCACTCACAAACAAATTTCCTGCCCTAGATCAAACCTTCCTAAAGGAAATGTTTCTCTTCATCTTCCGCCAAATATCAAGATTGGGTTACTTGCTTTTGTTCAGACATCAGATTACTCGCAAAAATGGCTGACAATATTTTTGAATTTTTTGATCAGCAATCATCCTTGTCTGCAATGGAATTAATAAATTCATCGGGATTCAATGGAAAATTTGACAAACTATCAAACGAAGTAGCTGAGTTGAAGAAACTTGTTGAATCATCTCACCAACCCAAAAGATCAGGCAATTCAACAAGTCCGTCGCAGAACTCTATCTGTTGGTATCATTGTAATTATGGGAAGAATGCAAAGAAGTGTGTTCAGCCATGTGGATGGCAGGAAAACGAGGGAAGCAGCAAGCAATAGGGGCAACTTGTCGCCTAATTTTCGTCAAAGACTCCATCAACAATATTTCGTTTTTGGTCGATACTGGAAATGAAGTAAGTTTTACCACCAAAAACGCATGATTTAATAAATGAAAACATGTTTTCGTTAATTTCTGCTGCAAATTGATTTCAAATTTCAATTTACGGTGATAAACTTTTGCAACTTAAATTTGATACATTCTTGAATGGAAGTTCATCATAGTCAATGTCAAATATCCGATCCTTGGGGCAGACTTTTTGACACATTTTGATTAACTAATGGCGTTTCCGATTGGTAGATTCAGTGCGCACTGAGTGTATTTGCATCCTTTTAATCGACCCGTAGAAAAAAAGATAGAAATAGAAAAAATTGCACCAGTTCCGCACTAGATCTACCAATCGGAAACGCCATAATTGATATGCATGATTCCAATATAGGTACTTAGTTCATCTAGCTCGATAATTGCGAAAGGTACTCGATCAGACGTGAACTCAATGAAATGTTCAATCGTCTTGACTGAAATTCCCACTGATTTCCGACACATTTTATTCGAATGCCCAGCAGAGCAGCAGAGCTTTTGAGGCAGGACAAGACACCGTCAAAATTTAAACATAAAACTGTACACGTGGATTATCACCAGAGAAACTTGAAATTGTTGAAAAAAGAATTCAATCGACTTCTTGATCTAGGAATTATCTGACCATCATCAAGCAATTGGTCTTCTTCATTACATATGGTTCCTAAATCAAACGAAAGTTGGAGATTATAGGGCACTGAATAACATTACTAAGCCTGATAGATATAGCATTCCTCATATTTATGATTTTTTCTAGTTTCAAAGAAAGAAAGGTTTATCAAAAATAGATTTGGTACGAGCACATCATCAAATTCCAATTAACTCAACAGATATTCCTAGGACAGTTATTTGTACTCCATTCGCGTTGTTCGAATATACATATAACAATGCCATTTGGACTAAGAAATGCTACTCAAACATTTCAACGGTTCATGAATGAATTAATTCGTAACCTTCCATTTTATTTCACATATTTTGTTTGATGACTGTTTCATTATTAGTGAAACAATTCAGCCACACAAAGAATATGTTCGTTTATTTCTGAAACAACTTAACAAATATGGTATACTAGCTGTTGCCCGCGGCTTCGCACGCCCTATACAAATTTTGTAGGTATAGGGTGTAGGTAGCATTAGGTAATCTTCTTTCAAAGAGCTAAGGGGATAGTTGCGTCAGACATATGGTCATGTAACTCTTATTTTCGCAGCACCTCTCTGTAAACCACATTTTTTGTTCTGCTTTTAGGCTGCAGAATATGAAGACTATTTTTTGACAGCTGACGTTAAATTTTTTTGAAGTGCCACTCGCTTCTAATAGCTTTAGTTGTATTCCTTTCACACCTAGGAGGAGCTCCGGAACAGCTCCGGGGCTTCACGCGATTATTCCTTTCGAAATGTGTTTGTAGTACCACGCATTTGTTCCCTGTAAATCGGGGGCGACTGAACACCAGAGCGAGTAGCTCGAGTGTTTCAAACTCTTGAAAGGAATACAACTTTTCTTCGCGGATCATATTTTGAACCGATTCCGAACCAGTCCGGAACTAATTGAGGACTATCGTAGAGCGCATGCCCAGTTATAGCTGGGTTCGGCTTGCTCACTCCGTGCACTCCGAGTGATTCCGTTTGCACTTCAGCCGTTCGGGTATTACCTTTTAAAGTCTGTTTTTTTTTTAAAGATAATTCCCCAAGTCAAAAATTTAGTAACTATGTTGGCAATACAAGCCTTTTTAACATAAAAAATTTGAAAGCATGCCAAATTTACATTGTAGTGCCAACATAATGTCATATTGACTTTTATCTTTAAAAAAAAATAGATTTTAGCTTATCAGATAACGGCTGGAGTGCGATCGGAGTAACTCGGAGTGAGCAACCCGAACCCAACTTGTGAATGGGTTCAGGTTCCTATTTTATCGCGAACAGTTTTGGAACCGAACAAAAACTCCAGAACCTTGCTCCAGACTGTCGAATACGTGAACGAATTGCGAATGTCATGTCTCAAACTTGAAGTTAGCTTAGCCTGGGACCGGTGGAATTTGTTCAGAATCGGTTCCGAATCGTTTCTGGTGAAAGCATGAAAATATAAAGACAAAAACACATTTTTTTTTTGCACTGATTCTGCAAATGGAAATCGCTATGAATTTGATTCTGCTTGTCATATTCCTAAATTTGACAGCTGATGCGTGGTCTGTTTCTGTTTACACCAATGAACTATAACCAAAAACTGGAATGCTAACACATAAGGACGAACTTGAAGCCTAGTGCGGCTGCTGCTGAGGGGATACCTGTTTTTGTCGCACTCATTATGTTAAATGGCGAAAATTGCTTCCAACACGTATTCCAATTGATGAAACCTGTGAAGGGAAATATGACAAAACTTTCGAAAACGTCATATGTCAGCGAGCAACAGAAAAAAACAACATTCCCTGTTGTGGCATCTGTCTTTCATTGCTTCATTTTTTTGGCAGATATGGCACTGTGTGCGCATTCCAGTTTTTAGCTCTAGTTCATTGGTTTACACTTTTTCCCCCGCATTCCCGCACCACACCGTTTCTTATTTTTGGTTATTTAAGGCGATTGCTTAAGGCCATGTTGATATTATTTCTTAGTGAGCATCTCCAACCTATTACCTACCTGTTTGCAAAATTTCATCTCGATTGGTTTAGTAGTTTTGGAGATTTCGTGTTTAATCAGTCAGTCAGTGAGTGAGTGAATTTCACGTTTATATACAGGGTGTCCCACGGTGAATGGCGTATTAGACGTTAATGGAGAACTAAAAAGCGTATCATTTTGAAAATTTGGCAACCGGGATAAACGACCATAATCTACACTTTAAAAATATTTTAGTTTATGCGGTGTTGCCGCTTCTACTCTAAGCTAGTGGCAACACCGCTATTTCAAATGGAACACCCTGTATGTGATTACATATTTGGATTCTACTTAAAATTCTGAGCAGATTTTATGCAATATACCCTATACCTGAGTTCAACTGTTTCGGAAATATTGACAGTTGAAAATTGATTTTTTGCAACTTTGACAGGCTGTAAAACCTAAACGGAAATTTTAGAGGAAAACCGATTTTACATTCCTGTCTTAGATTTTCATAAACTATCATTTGACACCAACTTTGAACTTAACCGGAGATTAAATTTAACTGGAATTTTTAATCATGGATTTAATTCAAAGTTGGTGTCAAATGATAGTTTATAAAAAAACAAGATAGGAATGTGAAATCGGTTTTCCTCTAAAATTAACCGTTCAGGTTTTACAGCCTATCAAAGTTGCAAAAAGTCAATTTTCAACTGTCAATATTTCCAAAACAATTGAGCTTAGGTATAGGGTATATCACATGAAATCTGCTCAGAATTTTACGTAGAATCCAAATATGTAATCACATACAGGGTGCTCCATTTAAAATAACGATGCTGCCACTAGTTTAGAGTAGAAGCGGCAACACCGCATGGTCAAAAGTATTTTTAAAGTGTAGATCATGGTCATTTATCCCGGTTGCCAAATTTCTAAAATGTTCCGCTTTTTAGTTCTCCATAAACGTCTAATACGCCATCCACCGTGGGACACCCTGTATATAGATTCATTAACATTGAAAAGTGTTAATTTGCTGTCTCAGAGATTGCATTTTTGGGTTACAAAATACCACTGCAGAGAAGAAAATTGAAGCTATTAAAACTTTCGCTTGCCCGATGACTGTTCCCTCATTGCGGAAATTTCTTTTGTTAATTAATTTTTACAATCGTTTTATTCCAAATTGTGCAAAAATTTTGCGATTTCGCTATTGGCGACATCTAAGTCTAAAGCAGATGAGAATAGAATAATTATTGAGTGATTAGAACGTTTAGTTAATTTGTTTGAGAATAACAAGTTTGCTCTGTCAAGTCAATGCATGATACACTTTCCCAAACAAAATGCTGAAAATAACATCGTCGTTGATGCTTCTGACAACTGTGTTGGTTTCGTCTTGCAACAAAAGGTTGGTGATGATTGGTGTCCCATCTCGTTCTTTTTCAAAAAAACTCTATCTCACAACAGAGCACAGAGAATTGTTGGCTATCTATTAAGCAATACGTCATTTCCGATATTTTGTTGAAGGGCGTGAGTTCCATTTTCTAACTGACCAAAAAGCCATTATTTATGCCATTTCATTATCTTCAGATAGCTACAATCCTAGAGAAATTCGTTATTTACACTTCATCGCGTCTCGCACTTCGGATATTCGGCATATAGCGGGAAAGGACAGTGTAGTAACAGACGTCTTATCGAGGATGGAAATTAACTGGATAGATTTTTCATTAATTAATTATATAGATTTTGAGAGTTTTAGAGAAGCACAAACAGTAGACACAGAACCACCAAAACTTATGTCTTTTGACGACACATCATTAGTCTTTGAATTGGTTTTTTTTTCCATTTTATAACAAGTCTCTTGCATTTGACATGAGCTTGGGCTCACCAAGATCATTCATTCCGCAAGTTTTTTCGGAAAAACATTTTTGCGGTACTTCATTCACTGTCTCATCCAGGAATCAGAGCATCTCAATGTCTCATATTTCATATTTCCAAGTTTTATTTGGCCCAATATGAATAAAGATATCTAACTTTGGGTACCCAACTCTAAAAGTTGTCAGAAGAATAAAGTTATGACACACAAAACCAGAGATTGGAATTTTCTGTCCTTCCAAGAGATTCGAAAATGTACATTTGGATATCATCGGTCCCGTTGCCTTATTCAAAAGGATACTCCTATATTTTCACATGTATTGACTGTTCCTTTCGTTAGCCAGAAGCTTTTCCGATTAGCGATATCACTGCTTCTTCTATAACTCAAACATTCATTGCTAGATGGATATCAAGATTTGGCGTACCTTCTACCATAACCACTGATCGGGGATCTCAGTTTGAGTCAGCTTTGTGGAAGTAGTTTTTGAAAACACTTGGCTCATGTGAAATTCGAATGACAGCATATCATCCCTCGTCAAATGACATTGTGGCATTCAAAAAGCCAGTGGGTTGATATACTTCCTTTTGTTTTACTTGGCATCCGTACATCTTGTAAGGAAGACTCAGGCTGCACAGTTTCTGAACTCGTCTATGGGACAACTGTGAAACTTCCTGGAGAATTTTTTGAGGAAACAAAGAATTATGAGCCACTCATCTTCGCTGAACCGTTCAAGTGTTTCATGAGGCAATTCAAGTTTCTTTCTGCGAGAAAGAATAAAAGAAAAGGAATATTTGTTTCTAAAGACCTTTCATTTTCCATGTTTTCGTTCGAAATGATGGTGTCAAAAAGTCACTACGAGAAGCTTGATGAACCATATAAAATTTTAAATAGAAGTGATACATATTTGGCCAATGATATCAATGTAGAAGCTAATACTATTTCTATTGCGAGACTCAATGCAGCTTAAGTATTTTGACTATTATTTGTGGTAGTAAAACGCCCTTTACTTTAATTTTGTGTGTGTGTTAGTGTTGGAGGGGGGAGTAATGTAGCGTAGCGATAGCAATACTGTAGAGTCCGTCGATTTTAATCTGATACTCCAAAGGAATGCGAGCTGGTGGCTCCCTACGTTAGAACGCCAATGGACACCTGACGTCACACCTGTTTTTGCCATATGCTTCACTCCCTCGCTCCTCAAACGGAAAGTGTCATATTAAAAACGACGGACAATACCTACATACTTCAATTAGATAGTACCGATAGTACCAGTATGGGTGACAACTTATGTCAACTAATTTTAGATATTCTTTAATAAACTTCCAATAGGGATTGTCATTTAGCTTTGATTCTGTGGCGCATGCGTGAGTCACATCAAAAGTGTTTAGACAAACAAACAAAAGCTAATAAATCCATAGGTTTTATTTTGACATTATTTCTACAACACACGTGCCGGTTGTTTGTGTAAACAATTTTATTATATCTATATAGGTGACCATCGTGACAAGCACTATTAGTTCCTACATATTCATGATAACGGTGGGCATGACTTCTTGATATAATTTGATTAATCTCTTCCTGTGAGGTGACGATAGAACTTTGCCATTGGCATTTACCTTATCAGTGGTTCTAGTATATGGTATTTGGTTTGATTGGTGAAAGTCGTTGTGCTTAGGCAATGAAATATGTTTGCAAACTTTTTGCACAGTTTCCTTATAACCTTTTCTTCTTCCATATCGAGGTGTTCCGTCCGAACTTTTACTTTTAGTTCTCGATGGTTGTTGGACGGCTCTTATTGGGGCAATAAGTCTCCAGAATGAAGGTCTTACTGCCGTAGACCTATTTCGTTGTTTTCTACTGGTTCCAAAAGAGCAATTTGGAAATGCTGATACATACCAAGTAGCTACCTAAGCGGTACCTTGAGTTGAAAAAGTAACGATTAACTCTATGATTAATTGAACGGGTTAAGGTTAAATCATTCAGGAAGTGAATTAGGACGCAAGGCGTTCCAGAGGTGGACAGTATGAGTACGCCACGAAAAGGAAGCCCTATATTTAGAGGTTCTCGGTATTGAAAACAATACTCCAACAGTAAATTTAAAATTCAAATTTTAATTTACCCGGTATGCACCGGAAGTGTGCGCGTATGTGTCAAAAATCACTTGTCAAGTGTTCGGTAAAGGTACGGTTTGTTAGGATATTGAGGATAGTACGCGACGCACAACTGACAACGTAAACGTCGTCATTGGTTCAGGTATGACGTACACCCGTCTTCTGACGTGAGAAAACGGGTGTACGTCATACCTATGGTCATACCTGAACCAATGACGACGTTTACGTTGTCAGTTGTGCGACGCGTACTCTCCTAACAAACCGTACCTTAAAGTGGCTTTCGGCATCGACGCGAGTGAATCAACGGGAAGAGACAGTGTCGAATCGAACCTCACCGAGCGCATCATATAAATTTGGCCAGGTCCTATATGACCATTTTTACAGACTCTATAAGTCTAAAATTAAACAAAAACGAGAAATTGTAAATTGGAAATAGTGTAAATAGTCGTGTGTGTAAATAAATGTAAATATCTAAATAATACAGTCCACTCTCATTATTTCAAAGAACCCAACACTCGGGATAGCCAACTTTACAGTGGCGTATCCAGCCTAAGGCTCTGGGAGGGGGGGCAAACCAGTTTTCGCCGGAAGCGGAAATTTTTTGAGGTGCCACGCACAAAAGCCATTAAAATTACACATCTTGATGGCATATTCGCGCGCTTCTACTTATATATAGGACAAAAATAATTATTTTCCTAACAAGTGCGCAAAGTGATACTTTCCCGCACGAAAAAGCAGTTAGACGAACGACGCGAAGCCGAGTTCGTATAAGCTTTCAGTGCGGGAAAGACACTTTGCGCAAGTGTTAAGAACGATACTTTTTCTACGAGTGTTTGAAGATTTGCATAGCATCCAGAGGAGCTATACCTAATCTTTTTCATGTTTCCAGATGCTCAAAACTGGTAATTTTCTCTCTTAGTCCAAACTCCAATGTGTTTTTTTTTTCTTCAGTGATCAGCTTGACTTTATTTGCAACAGTGGTTGTGCTAGCGAGGTTTACTTAAAATTTGTTTTTCCTGCCAAAGTTTGAGACTAAACTTACCAGGATGATATTTTTCCATGTGACTTTTTATATTAGTTTCACATAGCAAAAAGTACAGCATCTTCTCAAAATATCCTATCCTATCCAACTTTTATGATCTGATACTCTAAAGGAATGTTATATCTATAAAACTTCGTGGCTGCCCACGCCAATGGTCACCTGACCTTACACCTGTTTTTGCTGGATTTCTCCTTCCTTCGCTTCGCTCCTCATATGGAAAAAGTCAAAATAAAAAAAGCTAAACATTACACGAATGCCTCTCTTGAAATAAAAATACCAAGTCCTTCTTTTTGAATATTAGTTTATCCAGAAACAAAATGACGCAAGCAAATGAGTGTGCAAAGTAATAACTTTGCGCACACGAGTAGATAATATTATTTTTTGTTATTTGAGATATTTTTAAGAAATGAAACAGTTGTTCTGGGGGGGGGGCAATTGCCCCTGGATACGCCACTGAACTTTACCACATATGGATGGGATGTCTGTGAGGTTCTTGTGGTTCCTTAATAACTTCTCCTAGCTGGAAGGAGGCTGGCCAGATCATCAGAACATCAGACCCAAGCAGCTCAGCGGTTGTGTTTTCGCTTTGCATGCAGTGGGTCTCGGGTTCGAATCCCGGCTAGGTGCATGGATGTTTGTTTGTTTGTTTGATTTGGTTTGTGTGTGATGTTGGAGGCTTTGTCGACAAACCACAGTGGTGGTTTCTGACAAGAAAGCAGAAAAAAAAAAAAAAAAAAAAAAAAAGAACTCCCATGGCAATAGCGACAGAATAGCGACCAGAGTCGAACACCTTGCGTCTATGTTCAAGAGATTGCAATGACTTGAGGAGAATTGGATAATCGATCATTTTTTATTGCGCTTCTTTGTACTGCATCTAATAGAGCCAACGAATGCTTGGGAGCATCGCTCAGATGTGAATGCTGGAACAGGATTCCATACATGGTTTAATTTGAGCATAAAGGAAAAGAAGTTGTTTAGAAGTAAAGAAGTTTTTTGCACGAAACAAAAACACCTATTTTTTGAGAAGCCGTTTGGGCGATCAAAGATTCATGGTCATGCTAAGACAAGTTGGTCGTCAAGAACAGATACTGAGGGATCGATAGAAAGGTTATATCCCGACATCCTTGAAGCTGGGTTATCATCGGCGGAATATCTTATTTAAGAATACTGTTGTTTGAGTTTTGGAAGCATTTAATTTGACTACAGTGTTTAGGCCTCAGTTGGTAATGTTGTCAAGATAACTGTTGATTTAATAAATCTGTGTTCGGGCGAGGCGTGTGGAAATGGCTGCAGTGAGCGGTTTGTCTGACGAGAAAGATGCCATGAAGCTACTATCGTCCGCAAAGCTGTATATGGAGTTTTATGTCCCATTTATTAGATTATTTTTGAGAAACAAATTTGGGGACAGAATTGAGCCTTGGGGAACGCCGGCATTTATAGACTATTTCAGAAGACACACCATCGAGCATAACATGCAGTGACCTGCCTTCCAAAAAGTTCCTTAGCCAAATTCAGCAGCCTTGGAAATGTCCAATGCTAGTAATACTCCAATTCTGGGTTCGTCATGTTTTTCGAGAGTCTAGTTCAAAATATGATTGACGTACGCCAGCAGATCCGCTGTTTATCTTTTAGAACAAAACCCGTACTGTTTGTCAGAGATGAGCTTATTGGCTTCGAGATTTCCAGTTTTAGTTTCACTGCCTTTTCCATAACTTTCGAAAGTACGGATATAAGTGAGATGGGACGATAATGGGCCACTTTCACGTGCCGGGAATATGGCAAATTATGATATTTTTTGACGCAGATGCTGCAGATGCATCGATGCATCCGAGAATGAACAATTTTTGCAAGATTTTAGTCAGATTGTAAATAAATTAATAAATAAAAACTAAAAATTTAAACGAAAAATCACGTGATTGAAAACGCCTTCTGATTGGCTAAAGCCGATTTTGACGTGCTTGTTGCCACATGTCAAAATGCGAAATTTAAATGAGTTTATAACGATTATATTATCTTTTATTTTTTTAGAATGTAGTAAAGGACGAAAATAGTTTCTAGCTAGTGAAATGTGTAATGATTTACTAATGAGAAATTTGGCATCTTCGCATTTTTGCTGATTTTCTGGTTTGTGACGTCACAAACCAGTTTCGCGTTTTCGCGCAAGTTTAAAAATTCGATTTTTAAATATATTTTTTTTTTTCAAAAATTAGCGTTTTTTTCGGAAAAAAAGTATACAGATAGTATTAGAATGACTAAAAGAATAATTTAAATTTGTTTTTGAAAAATGTGAAAGTGGCTCATTGCTAGAGAGAGTTTTTTGCCCTGTTTCGGGATAGGCTGCACTCTGGCACATTTCCAGATAGACGGGAAAATACCTCGACTGTGAGAGAGTGAAAATATGTACATAGTTTGTAAAGAACTGAACTCAATTCGTCTGCGCAACTTTTGAGGATATTTGGAGGAATGCTGTCGGGGCCACAAGATTTCCAAGTGTCAAGTTGCAGAAGGTCGTTCCTAATAGTTTTAGGTCAAAAAACAACGTTGTCTATGTAAGAACTAATGTGTGGCAGTACGTACAGTGAGAATCATTGCAATTGGCACACACCTTATAAACATCCCCCGTAATGCGTCAAAATTTGACTTCTTTGACACACAGGTAATGTCAAAGTCGTGTCAAATTGATAAATCAGTGGTGAACATTATGGTTTTAATAAACTTTTAAAGGAAGAAAATATTTATGCTTAGCAATTTAGTGTTAAGTTTAATTCATGATTTTGTGTAAAGTTTGGTTCTTGATTTCTATGTTGATTTGGTATGTTACATGTTACGCTTTTGCGGGGTAATGTTGAACTGTTATATTGTTGATTAAAATGATAAAAATATTACGTACACCGTTGCACTGAATAGATTTATTGGTTAGAATTTTGACTTAATACGAGGGACGTTGAAAGAGTATGTGCCAATTGCAATGATTCCCACTGTACCTCTGGCGCTCTGCCATTGCCCTCCATCGCGGAATTGGTAAAGAGATTTGCTTTTTGCTTTGACGATACTACAATGGAATTATTGTCCTTAACTAAAGGTAGAAAGAGAGAAGGTGAAATTTTTTCCTATTGTCTAGGCCAAAGCACCAGAAGAACCTTGATCCACTCGGGCAATCCAAAAGTCGATTACGCACTTGTTGGTTATGTAACTCCTTAGCCTCGTTGGTTATACGGTTGCAATCATTTCTGGCAGCCGTAAAGGACGTTCGAGTTTGTTCGTATTGATATGTTGTGTTTTACAACCGTTCGGATAGACTGCTTATTAAACCAGGCTTCCCGGCACGGGATGTTTTATTAGAGTGTTGGATACAATTCCATACCTAAGGAAATTATTTCGGTAACCTCTTGTGCAGCCTGGATTTGAAGCAAACATCGGACCACTGAAAGGTCGAGAAAAAAGTTTTAATGCCACACTTTACGAGGTGAGGAGGGTATAACAAACGAACTTCGAACGGAAATTAATTTCTGGTCTGATTTGCTCAAAGATGCAAACACGTCGATTTCGTGGGTGAAGATCGACACTAATGTAAGGAATAAATGGAGTAAATTGGCCTGTTGAGAAACATCAGAATCAGGAATACGTGTGGGCTTTTTCACCAATTGGGCCAGGCCGTGTGAAATGGTAAATGCTTCAGCAATCCTTTCAGCATGGGATCTTTTGTTCGAGAACTTAAGCCATTCTCTAAGTTATGATTATGAAAACTTTTTCTGAGGTTATGTCAAGCAACCTGTTTGTTTATTTTTAACTATTTTCAATATTCGAATTTTTTCTGCTTAAAAGTTGCTTCTAATTAGTTCTTTTGGTAGTCAGTTGTAGCACTCAGAGTAGCTTTTTACCCACTAAAAACTGCAATGGCTAGATTTCAAACTTTGTTTATTTTTTACAAAATCATACGTGAGGTTGATCATGCCTTCCCCAAGTTGCACCACTTGTGCCCTGGTGATGAAACCAGACGACAAAAAATGTTTCGCGACTGCCGCCGCCGTAGGGTAGTCTTCCACCTTACTGAAGCCTGCTCAGAACGGTTTAGCTCAGAAATCAGAGTGAAAGTACTCCAACTCCAAAAAAGGTCACTGATGTACCTCATGTGTGGAGTGCTGGGATGCATTCAAATCAGCCCCAATGGTGGTTAGGAAGGTCAAGTTGCTACAGAAAGAGGCAGACAACCTTTAAAAGTAGATTGAAAAACTCTACTCCGGCATCAAATGTTGAGGCCCATGAGCGCTCTGTAAGGGCGAAAAACCTGATGATATACGTATAATGTTCCGGAGTCTATTGATTCCAACCTACTTGCTAAAATCAATCATGATAAAAAAGTGACAGAAGAAATATTTGCTTTAGTGAAAAAGTTTTTTCCGGGCTATAATGCCGTAATCCATTAGTATTTCTACCTAACGTTCCGTCTACTGCTGCGGTAGACATCTTCAGAGGCGGTGTGGTAGAGGACGAAGTGTTCTCTTCCGTGTTCCTCCGATAACTGGATTCGACGTTGTTGGACCACTGATCTAAAAAATAAATGGATAAACAATTCATACGGTTTGATTGGCAAAATTTGTGCGAAAATTTGGAGTCAATATTCTACGAACAGTTGTGCAACGGAACAGCCTAACGCCTGCGCAGTGTCTTATCTTTCGAACAACTGTTCTAAATTTTGAAATTCCTTTATTTTCATTCGCCAGATTTTGTGCACGCACAATACATGTATCTACTGCGCATGCTCACAGCTGTCCCAGTCAGTTGTTTTTGTTTAGATTTTGACCTCGTAAATAAGCAGCATTAGAAGCGTTCTTTGTTTATTTATATCCAGGGTTGTGGGCGTGGCTTGTATCTTGTATCACGCTACTTTCCTTGTCTCGTTCTCGGAAAGGAAGGGTCATTGTTTTTCGGAGAATTGGCAACCAGCTTTCGTTGAGGTTCATGCCCTCTTCTTTTCTGTTGAAGTTGTTGTGGTGTTTCTGTTTCCCTATGGCTTCTCTGTGGAGTCTGGTGTAAAAATGTTTGGTTCTATCCAATACTTGAGTCTGGTCAAAACGACTGACATGGTTTGTTTGTGTAAGCATGTGTTCGGCGATTGCTGATCTATCTATTTGTCCCTGCTGACAGTTTCTTTTGTGGTCTTTGACCCTGGTGTTGATAGAGCGTTTGGTTGTTCCTACATAGTCAGATCCACAAGAGCAGGAAATTCTATAGACGCCAGCCGTTTCAAGAGGTGCCCTAGGATCCTTGGCCGATCTTAGACTTTGCTGAATTGTTCTTGTGGGCTTGTAGATAGGCTTAACCTTGTGTCTTTTTAGCGTTCGTTCTTTGCGATCTGTGACATTTTTGATATAGGGAAGAAATATTTGCTTTGTTGGGTAATGAGACAGAGGTTGATGTCCTACTAAAGGTCATACGTTTGGGCAAAAAATCATCCAATGGTTAACCCAGACCAATGAAAGTGATATGTATTAGTACAGAAATAGCTAAGAAAGCTCTTCGCTGCAAACATAAACTGAGGGCAAAAAAATGTCATTTAATAGAATTTAAGTGCACCAAGATACAGTGGGACATTTATTTGTCTCATGTGTTTTCAAAGGATCTAAATTTATTATTGTTGGCTTCTACATTCCTCCTAATATGCCTGAGGCATACTATAAAGCTCACAGTAAAGCAGTGGAGACTGTATTAGATCTACATAGCTCACAGAAAATCTATCTTTTTAGCAATTACAATCTCCCAGAAGCTGGTTGGTTCAATGATAAATATGGAGTTCAAGTAGACTGCCCAGCTACATTATGAGCAGTTCATAACTTGCTAAGTCATTTGGATTTCTTCAGCTTCACCAAGAATTAACATTCCTAACAACAGAAACATATTCTTGGATCTCGTGCTTACGAATGATAATAAGGTAGAAGTAGGTTGACCTAAGGACCCAGTTGATGATAGTATTCACCATGGTATGAAATTATCATAAATATGAAAAACAAAAAAAACAGGAATCCAATTTATTTCAACAATGCTATGACTTTCAAAAATGCTGATTACTTTGGAGTCTTTGGACTCGATAACTTTTGTTTGTAACATTAATGAAGCTACGGAATGAATTTTTTTTATGAGATACTGAGTACCTATAGGTACTGTCGTAGGGTATTGCCTCCTTTATTGCAATAAAAAAATACAAATCCAGCACTTACCTCGTTTTCACATGAATTGCGTGATCTTACATTTCAAAAAAGGAATGCACATAAAGCGTATATCAAATCTAAATCACCCATGGACCAGTGGCGGTTCGCCCATATGGGCAAGGTGGGCACCGCCACCCTGAAGAAAAAATGGAAAAATAAAATAGCTATTTATACAATAAGTTACGAAATGAGCGTCTTTTAGGCACGCGACGTGAAAATTGTCCAACGAGGCAAAGCCGAGTTGGACAACACGTCGAGATTTTTTCTACTGGCATTTTATAATAAAAAAACATAATTTTATTTCATGTGGATAAGTCGATTACGCCCAAAATCTTTGTTACTTGACACCTGACACTTTTCATGCAATTTTTTTTTCAAGATTCGACATCAATAATTAAAATCCTAGAAAGTAGGTAACAACACAAAGTTCTGTTTTGAGTAACCCAAACGTTCAAATCAGTAATTCCATTTTCAATATTCATAATAAATACAAAACAAAATTCAAATACGTGTTAAGTGTGTTTTTTATTTCTAAATAATGAATGACACTTTTAGGCACTAGTGCTTAAAAATTAGTTTTACGCACTCAAAAGTCACTTTTACGCATTCAAAAGTCACTTTTACGCACTGAGTGCCTAAAAGTAACTTTCACGCACTCAGTGCTTAAAAGAATGTCGTTTCAAAACTAAAATGACAATCGAAAAGTTGCTATTACGAAACGTCAGTAGAAAAAATACTTTTTTCTCCAAACGTCAAAAAAACGTCACTTTGTTAACACCTGACAAGATGTCAGAAATTTAAATTCTGTGCTGCTAGGCAAATCCAGCGGGTTTAACACCTGTCGAGGTGGTAGAAATTCAATTTTTATGCTGCTAGGCAATCGCAGCGGTAGGAGGAGTATTTTCAATGCCGCTGGAGCGGCAGTAAAAGTTATTTTAGTGCCGCTCGTACTTTTACTGCCGCTCAACCATCCAGTTACTCCCGAACTTACCCCATTCGTTTGGAGAAAAGATAGAGTGTTGCATACGGAGTAGAAGCACTTTTTTGAGTTTCAGCAGTATTGCAAGCCTCACTACGTTCGGCTCGCAAACCTACTGCTTCAGCACAAAAAAGTAAAGCTTCTACTCCTAATACAAAAATATACTATTATGTAATACAATATTTGAAAAAGCCGTGAACTTGAAAAAATCACCAAAGGCTGTTTTTTATTTTTGTCGCCCACCTTTACTTAGAGACCAGACCACGAGCCGCCACTGCCATGGACTACATATATTTTTCTAGTTTACGTTCAGAATTGAAAAGAGTTAAAGAGGTGTGTTGGTCAAGTTACATGGCTAAAGTCAAACAGGAGTTCAAGACTACTCCTAGGCATTTTTGGAAGTACCTATACCCTAGATCTTAAATCTTATAATGCCCTTCCTCAAATAATGTTTTATAACAATGAGAGTGCCACTGGTGGGCAAGATGTTAAATATATTTTTTTTTAATATGTTGAGACAGTTTGTCCCTTTGAGCCTTGAAAACTTTTTTCGGGGCTGTTCGACTTTGAACCCATGTCTCTGGCAGAGATATTCAATAAAATATTAAAACAACCAAATAAAAATACTTCAGGACCGGATGGAATTCCTAATTTGTTGCTGAATCTCTGTGTATGCACTTTATCGTCTCTATTGCATATCTTGTTCAATCCATCTTTGTCTGAATCAAATTTCCCAGAAAAATGGAAAGTTAGTTTTATTGATCCTATTATTAAAAGTGGGAAAAGAAATAATGTTTCGAACTACAGAAGTGTGTGCGTACAGTCGTCGATTTCGAAGCTTTTTGATAGCTTGATTAGTGTCCGGCTGGGGTGAATATGTCGTAGTTTTAGTCACAAGAATCAACATGGCTTGTGATCAGGTCGGTCAACAATGACTAATCTATTAACATACCAGAACAACATAGTTAAGGCCTTGGACGAATTCAAACAGGTAGACCCTATATACCTACACAGATTTTTCCAAGGCTTTCGACCGAGTGGATTATGCAACTTAAACGCACTTCATTACATTGGTTTTGGCACATCCTCAGTCAGCTGGATAAAGAGTTTTCTGTCCGGACACCAGCAAATGGTAGAAATAAGCTTATATTAATCAGATTCAATAAACGTTTCTTCAGCGGTCTCTCAAGGAGAGCACCGTTCACCTTTATTTTTTGATCTTTTTGTGAACAGCATATTTGATTGTTTTCGGAACACTTCAAAGCTTTCAAAGTCATAAACAGCCTCGAAGATCGAAAGCTTTTGCAAGAGGACCTTTACAGGTTGGAAGACTGATGTCGTGAGTATAAATTAAATCTGAACATATCAAAATGTTGCTTTATTGGTTTCTTTAAGGTTAAACGAAAGTTTGACACTACATACTCCTCAAACGGGATACCACTGAAATATGTATCAGGCCAGCTGCTTCTTCGTTTCCTTCTATGCCTCGATGACCAGAGAGCCACATCAGCGTTACTTGGTTGTATATCGCTAGTGTTTTTAGGGCCTGTTTACACTCCCATGGATGAAAATCTTACTTTTGTAGAGAATTTAATTATGTTACCGTTTAGGCATCTTAAAATGCTGGGCTTTATCCTAAGAAACTGCAGATAATTTGATGTGGATATACTATAACTGGTGTCTATTATTCCTTAGTAAGATCGCAACTCCAATACGCGTCTGTATTATGGTGACGTTATCATGCAATTCACGTTTGCACCATTGAAAGAATTCAACATAAATTCTTAAGGTTCTGTGCATTTAAAATTGGAATGACTATTCAGGACCATAGTTATAAATAAACTGAAAATCTAATTACTCTTATCACTCTAGAGGTACCTATGTCGTTATAAGGCAGGTTTAACTTTTATGCATAATCTTGTAAATAAATAACCTTTCGAATCAATCAAAGATTTATTTTGAAGCGTGTCTCTGACTCTGGAGAACCAAAAAAACTCCGGAATGTCTGCTCAACAGCTTAGTTTCTTGAATAGCTTCTATCAATAAATTGAAGATGCTCGCTTTCTTCCATAACTGTCTCCTAAATTCCTTTCAGGAAGTCTCATTCTTTATTATCAATCATTTAGGTATTTCATTTCACGTTTCTAAATCATTAATCTGCTTAGTTTCACGTTAAGTTTTCAGGCATTCCATATAAAATACCTACTCTTTTAAAAAACAAATAGGAAAAAAAACATTCCAATTAAATTAAATTTACTTATTATATCCTTAACCATAACAATAAGCGTAGGTACCTACATGTTTAATATACAAATTACCAATGATGTATATCAATAATGATATATTTATTGTTCTTGCTAATCATTATTAGAAACGCAGTATTTGCCAGAATTGGCCAGCGAAGCGCTAAAAAGAAGAACCGATGCCGCCATGAAGAACAAATAACAATAAACAAATGCATAAGTGCATGCTAATTTGAACTGTTCCAAGGTCAGAATGTTGATTTATTTGTGACGAAGATAGGTACTTTATTGATCGAGAAAAATAGTGCTTTTTACTATAAAATATGTGTAAATAGCAACATTTTAAAAGTAATTTTTGTATAGAAATGAATCATTTTTTTGAAAGGCAGGGAATATTTTTCGGAAAGTGGCCCACAAAATCCGTGTTACCAACCTAATGATTGAATTGAATGCGTGGGATTGAAGTTTTAAAAATACTTCACCCTGTTGCTACTATATAAAGAAGTACCTACTTGTACAAATTGAGAATGTTGGCACACGTTAGGGTAAAACGATACAGAAACAGAAGTTTCACTTTGATATAAGTATAGGAATATTTGAAACTGATGCAAAGTTAATTTTTATTAGCAATAATAAAAATACAAATAAGGTATAATAGGTAACGCTACTGGAATAATATATTTTATATTTAACTGAGGTCAATATTCAGAAAATTTGCGTTAACATATTTCCTACGCGTGTTAATTAGAATAATGAGACCATTATACGACAATATGAAGAAATATGTACCTACATTATGGCTTTGACCATCTTCTTTGCGTTTCTTACATTTTATAAGCCCGTACCTGTGCAGATTCTAAATAATCACTTATTCCACATAAGGTTCTATGAATCTACTGGTTAGTTTAGTTATAGAAAGACATGCAAAAAATTGACCTTCCAGTAACCATATCCGTTCAGGTGTTAATATATGCATGTCTTTCTTTCAGCCATAAAAGATAACCGTATATGTTATACATTGTAATGTAAACAAATCCTAATTACTTAATGGGCAGTTTTTATAGAACCCTATCTTATTCAACAAGCATACTACAAAAGTTTTCACATTGGGTAATGATTTATAAAGCTATAGAAAAAACATGGTACATACCTACTCAATGATAATGTGTCTACCAAATCTGGTAAAGTGAATTAGGTATTTTTTTTTTTCTTTTTGAGGGATACAAACAAAAACTGATTTTTGTCTTTCATTGAATTTACTTTGAGTAAGTAATTTTGTTCATCGTTTTAGTAGGCGTTGTCTACTTTACCAAGACTTGAATAAATACAAACTTGTACCTAAAAGGATGAGGAATGAAGTTAGACTAATCGGTCTGTGTGATTTTCTTCTCGGGTTAAGGGATATAGTTCAGGGCAAGACAGGCCTTGGAGAGAAATTACCTACCCACACTAGAAAATAAGGAAACTAAATAAAGTAAACATACTATCAATAATGAAATCAATGTCAAAGATAATTCAGCCATTAACAGTTTTTAGAAAGGAGAGAAAAAAAAGAAGCAACAACGGTAATTTTGATTTTATAGAGTTTGGGCCTTTGACAGTTAGCACAAATGATTCGCAATTGACGAAAGAAATCCAATTCAGATAAGTCATTGCAGAGTCTGAGGGTATGAGAATTGAATGAGTGATAAGTATAATTAGGTAGTTCTGTGAAACAATTGCATTGGTGAAAAGTTTGTGTAGTTCCGCGATGGAACGTGTAATCCAATTCTGGAAGTTAAATAGGGACAATCTGTACTAGAGTTCATGAGTTTTTGAATTAGTCTCTCTGCTTTTTTCTACAGTAGAGAGTTGTTAAGTGTAATGATGTGCGTAAGTCAGAATAATGAAATTCATTATTGTGGTAAAATTTGAAGTTAATGTATCTGCAGAATTTTCTCTGAACAATTTCAACTCCATGGATATCGCATGCATAAAGAGGACATCATACTTAAAGGGGGTGTGACCCTAAAAAACGACTTCATCAGCTATTTGAATCAAGAGAAAAAATCTAAGATCTCTCGTGAAAACCGCAGTCCTATATTCAAAATAGTCTTCGAGAATATTACTTGTGAAGATGAATTATGCAGGAGCTTGTGATGTCACAACCGCCGAAATCGCAGTGAACCGTACCTATAATTTAAGTGGTTGTAATTCGCTCTAGTGAGATAATTGTCTTTTGTTTTGGAAAATTCTTAAACGTGTTGATACTGTGCCTGATAATCCATTGTGACGTCACAAACACCTAGTTGTAACCTTAAACCCCCTTTTAACTCGAAAACGAACCATCGTAGCCAGATGCGGTTTAAATATTTATTCCTAGATTTTTTTGCACTAAAACTTTCATTTTTGGGTCACATTCCCTTTAGGCAGCAAACTTTAATTGTGTTCTGACATAGGAATGGTACAAAATTCTAATGGCGTTATTGGTCGAGAAGCCCCTTGTAATGCGTTTCACAAAGCCAAGCATACGTAAAGAATGCCTCGTTGATTGCGTTGTCAATACGATCTGAAAAATCTAGATTTGAGGTTAATAGCGCACCTAAGTCTTTGATATGATCCACGCAGCCTTAATGGACTATCATCAATGTGATGTCATGAAATTATTGAAGTTTCTAGACCTAGGGAATTTGATGACTTTGCATTTGAGAACATTAAGATCCATGCCATTGGTATGTCACCATTGTGACAATCTGTCTAGATCTTCTTGAAAGGCTAAAGAGTCTTCTGGTGAGGATATTTTTAAACCTGATGATACTAAGATTTGAGAAGATGTAAAAGTCCTACCTGTGGCATAGTTCCCTATCCATTGCAGGAGAGAACCTGTAACGCCCAACCAAGGTCTCTAGTTTTCTAATTAAAACTTCTTGGTTTACTCTGTCAAACGCCTTGGAGAAATTGGTGTAAATAGAGTGTACCTCTTCACCTCTCTCGGCTCTCTCCAAGGCGCTGGTTAGGATGTCCACAAAAGTGAGGAGATTTAGTTCAGTAGAAGTGTTTTTTGAAGCTAAACTGCTGGGGTATAATTTCAGGTCCAAGGTAAGATGTTAAGAATTTTGTGATTATATTTTCGAATATAATTATTCACATTTTCCGAATCACCTAATTTGTGAAGGGGTACCACAAAATTTGATTTCCAGAAGTCTGAAAATATACTGTTCCTCGTCCTGCAGTTTTCCAGAAACAGTATGGATGAACCTTATCAGGTCCAGGTCCTTTGTCTGAGTTGCTATTTTTTAGTTCATTAAGAATATCTGAAATTGTAATAGTGGGGCTTGTAAAGGGGTGATCCGGCAAATCCAAAGAGTTATCTGTATAAAGTGAGCCGAAGTACTCGGCAAAAAGTTCAGCGCTGGTTTTTCATTTAGGGTGTCGCTGGGTGGTTGTTTACTAAAGTTTTGTAGGGATTTTGTGTATGACCAGAAAGCTTTGGGATTGTGCCTGACAGAAAAATACATTGAGATAGCAAGTTAGAATATGTTTGGTAATCGCGGGGAAGTTACGTTTTTGATGAGCAATCTTTTTTTGTATTGTGAGAGATTTCAGGTCTTGTGAGAATCATTTGGGAAATTTTCTACTAACATTGTTTTTTTTTCTGGTAAAAAAATATCAAATATAGAAGCGTCTTAACATTTCTTCAACCGATATATGCGCCCAAGGCTCAGGGATTCTGGCTTGTGAAGCTATTCCACGGAGATTGCTTCGCTGCTTTTGGTAAGTAGTAAAGTAGAAAATGGTGCTTGGCAACAGCATTCTCAACCAGTCCAGCGATTACTGGTCGCTGCAGGTGATCCTGAGAATCTCCTCGCTGTGGTTGAATCCGCCGCTAAACGTTTAGTGATGAGCGAGACTGGTCTTGGTCTTGCGGTCTTGGTCTTGGTCTTGCAGAAAATTCAAGACCAAGACCAAGACCAAGACCCCTATTAAACTGCAAGACCAAGACCAAGACCGAGCAGTGCAAGACTTATGCAAGACCAAGACTTAGCATTGCAAGACTTACGCAAGACCAAAACCGAGCATGCAAGAGTCTTGCGGTTTTGCGTTTTTGTTCCATTTTTTTCTGAATATTACTAAAATTAAGTATGTATTTGATATGTTTGTTTGTAGTTGAATATAACATATTATCTAACTATTGTCATAGGCTCTGTTACTGGTATTGGGGCCTACCCTATCCTAAAACTTTGGAGAATATAAAGAATTCCCACAAACAAAATTATCAAACATATCTATGGTTTATTTTTTTCCAAGATAGATTTTGGCATTGTCAACTTTGAAACATAAACAATGCCGCTAATGCCGCTTATTGGTCGCTATTGTAAAACTGTTGTCAACCTGCAGAAACACCTCATTTTGCGACCAATTAGGGTCAAGCGTTATTGTTTATGTTCCAAAGTTTTCAATGTCAAAATCTATCTTGGGAAAAAATAAAGTGTAAATTTCCAATGTAAATCGAATTGATGTTTAAAAGTTAAAGATTTTTCTGTCCATAAAATTTTTCATTTACTGAGAAATGCATGAAACTGATGTAAACTATCTTCATTGAGGAATCATAATTTTGGTTTATTTCTTATCCCAGCTAAAGTAACGGGCCCCCAGTAACTTAAGATATACTATTAAAAGAATAGCTGCATGAGATTATCAAGAAAATAGATAGATACTTACATTTCAACTAAATTATAGATAGGCATAAAAAAATCAAATGAAATGCTCGTTTAAATAAAATGGTTCTTGCGATAGCGCCGCCCGGAATTAATTGTAAATATCAGTGGCGCACCCATGCGGGGCGTCGGGTTGCCCTCCCCCCAGGCCGCTATCCAGGCCTATATTTTTACGTATAAGAAAATGTGGCAACATCAGGGCGTGGCACCCTGACACCTCAATTTTTTGTTTAGATTTTTAGACACAATCCATAACCTATATGTAGGGGCCCCTCAAACATATTCTCTGGATGCGCCACTGTTAAATACAAATAAAGATGTTTCAATATTACAGGGACAAACTTAAACAAGTGATCCCTCAACTTCCAATGTTTCTTTGAGCATTTTTTACTTGAAAAAATTGTCTGATGTAAGTACTTGTTGAAATTTGCTGCTGTGGTAGAGGTACTCAATATTGAAAAGCCAAAATTTTGAACCTGGCATATACTCTCCCATCCTTTAAACATTTACTTGCTTCAAGTGGCATGAAAAATGATTTTTTTTACTACTAACCTGAGAAATAGACATTATTCAATCTATTTTTCTAAGAAAAAATTGAATTTCTCTCCCTAGGTTAATAATGAAAATAATGAAATAATACCTAGGTTAATAATGAAAATGACGTCATGACGCAAGGATATTGTCATGTTTCTATTGGTTCAATTTCAATTTCATACGTCAATTTGAAAAAAAAATGCAGCTTTCTGTAGGTACATAGGAAGTTATATAAGCTGTTAATAGAGGGCAGCACTTTCAAGAGGGCGTTCACAAAAAATAATTAGAACACAGATTTTAAACAAATTTTTTATTTTTTACTAGCGGTAGTAAAAAAAATTCTATATATTCCTCGGTAGAGAAAGTCATTATATACCTCAACATTATAAACCTCGGCGCTGCGCGCCTCGGTTTATAAAAGCTTTCGGTATATAATGACCAACTTCTCTACCTAGGTATATAATGTACTATTATTTACAATCATACATGTAATGTTGACTTTACTGACTTTTAAAAAGTTCGAAAATGTCACTTTTTTGACTTTTACTTTCGGCCCACGGGTCGAAAGTTTACTTTCGACCCGTGGGTCGAAAGTGAATGAAATTTTTAAAATTTATTGTATTTTTTGACTTTTACTTTCGACCCACCGAAAGTAAATGAGATTGTTAGTTATTGTATTTTTTAGTTTTAATCCAAATGAAAATTTCAAAATTCGAATGATTGTAAATAAAATAGTATACATATGTATACATAATAATATGTAATATACTATTATTTTCAACCATATATGAAATGAAGTCATTACTGACTTTCAAAAATTTGAAAATGTCACATTTCTGTCTTTTCATTCCTGCTCCATTACCTGTCCCAGGGCGGGAAGTGAGGACGGGAAATTTTTTCCGACCTCATTTCCCGTCCACGGACGGAAAATGGAGCAGGGAAATATTTCCCGTTCTCATTTTCCTCTTCAGTTGCCGACCTCATTGGTTGCCCCGATTTTTTTTTTTTCAAGAAATTATGGTTAAAAATAAAATAGTATACAACCCTCGACGGGAAACTTCATTGCTGTCTCGAGGTTCAGTTTATCTCGACGCTACGCGTCTCGATAAACTATAAAACCTCTCGACCAGTAATGAAGCATTTCCCATCTCGGATTGTAATATACTATTATTTGCAACCTACATATATCTTGTCATTACTGACTTTTTAAAAACCTGTGTCACTTCCCTCTTCGATTTCCCTCACCGATTTCCCTATTCGACTTCCCTCACCGATTTCCCTCACTCTATTGACGTGTCTCGCAGAAATAGAAAAAGTGAGCTTAATTGTAATAAATACTAGTTAGAAAGTAATAAAAAATGACATGCGCGCGCAATCCGTGGCTGCAGTGTAGCCAGATTGTATTGTTGCAGAACAAATTAAATGTAGACAATACAAATCGAACATTATAACATTAAAGAAGTGATATATTGTCAAGTGTTTTACAACGTCTTAAATCAGACAACAGAAGAGCTTTAAAGTGTATGTTAACATCTATGGCACTTTTATTTTGATGAATGTTTCATCCGGCAACATCGCACAATGAAATGGCATGTACCTAATATTGACAGTTGAGTTGAAGAGGGCGCTTCTGTACTTGGAGCTTTTTAAATTTGGGCGCGTAATGTCTGCCCAGCGACTCTGTGTCTACGGGGCAACGGTAAGGGAAATGGCTGATTTCATTCATAAAATACCCAGCTGCGTGCGGAACTTTCTGGAAGTGTTATCGTATTGCAACTCGTACACGAAAATCAGCAATGACCAAATCTCTGCCACTGGATATTTCAATATAAATCGATATTCCAAGATGGAAGGATAAAATGACGTAAGCCCTGGCCAATAGCGAGACGTAAAGTGACGTTAGCTCATTGACAACCGCATGGTTCCCCATGACAACGGCGATCCTGCCAGAAACTCTACCAATAAGGTTCATCCAGGACGGATGCTTGCCAAATTGTCAAAAGCTGATGGTATCTTTAGAAAATGTTTATTTTTTACAATAGACCAAATTGAAGAAATCAGGATTAAAATAAGAATAGATCTAACAAACACGTTGAAATATTTAGCGTTTTATTATTGTTATCAATATTTTATTATTAAAAAATGGAATTTCAAATGAACTATACTTCATGCCTAGTATTTTCGCTTTTTTATAATTAAACGTGGCATCATGGCACATTTACGTCCGAATTCCTTCCGTAGACTCAGATCCGCTGGGCAAACAGTAAATAACCGATTGTAATTTTAACCTCAAAAGTTAAGTTTGATGTGTGGTTTCAAGACAAGCTGACGCTGACACTTTTAAAAATATTCTCTAAGGGCCACTGAACGCTTTGGAAGATATTTTAACTTATTCATTATCCATTGTTCATATGTAGTCATCTTTCCTTCTACTCAATTTGAACGGTTTGAAACTATTGACATTTACCGCCAAAATTTGAATTACTCCAAGTTCACTCGCGCCCTCTACAAAATTTTAGGGAACTTAACTGGATATTTGCTGCCATTGCAAAGGAATATGTCAAGTATAATCTAACATAACCTTAAACGACACTGCGATAAGTTCAAGTAATACGTAAAGTATTAGTTTGCTCTTTGTCGAATTACACGTTACAAAGAAAGAAGGAACGATTAAATCTGAACTCGTCCCTGAATACGAATATGACGCAGGCACGTAACAAACTCGATTTTCATTGGACGCTCACCTGCAACCCACGAGTTGCGCGCGCACACCAGGTATTACGAGACACGTCAAGACACATTTTGGCATGTTTGTTTTATTTTTTTAAAATTAAAAAAATTAAATGACTATTCAAAATTAATGGTGTGCTTGCAAATAAAATAGTATACAAACCTCGGAGGAAAGTTTTCATTTCTGTCTCGAGATTAATAGTCCCAAGCAGCGCTTTTACGTCCTAACAACGTCATCCTTGATGTCTTGACGTTAAGGCGCGACGTCAAATACACGACTATACAACCCTTATTTTCACCAAAATGGAGAATCATTTCATGGTTGTAACGACGTCGCAGGTCGCGAGGCTTTACCAAATTTTAACTTATATACCTCAGTATGCACAACCAGATTTGAACGTTTACTTAACGTCGTAAACCATGACTAACCTAAAAACAAATATAAAACCAAATAAAGGACGTTCCAGGTTTAATATATTGCACCAAATTCGCACTTTTGGTTTATTATTGGTATTATTTCATTTCCCAACTCATCACATTAAAAACAAAATGAAAAGGTACTTATAAGAATATTGGGGGACATGAAATAATAATGGCGCCTGGCTTTGTCAACAATAAAATACGTGAAACTAAATATTTAGCTCCTGTAGGCACAAAAATTTGAAACGAAGTCAACTTTTCTGTCAAATATAATTATGATATGCACACAAAACAAACGGGCTCCTGTTTTGTTAATATTTTCAAAAAAAAAAAAAAAAAACTGTAATTTACATAATTTCGTATATAGTTCCGATGGGTCAAAAACATCTTTGGGCAAGTCCGATTTACACAAAAATAAATAATTTTGATACAATTTCCTTATTAAGGATTGATTTTTCAAATATTATTTTATTTTTATTAAACATGCAGCAATGGCGGATGATTAGATAGGACCTTGCGGTATACAAAATGGCCGAGTTAATAATCTGCACCTTATCCTAACCTAATGCGTGTTTTCGTCATGAAAATGGACTTGATCTATATAAACATAGGACCATAGGTAATAAAATAGTACAAACATATAAACCTAGATTGACTATAGGTTCCATATGGTAACCTATCGTAACCAGTTCTTTAGGTGCTTCAACGCTCTGATTTATTTGAGATTTTTCAGGAAACTGTAAATGTTTTATTTTTGATGTTGTTCAAAATCTTGAAATATTTCCTTTTAACCCAACATTTATTGAATCTTTTTTAATTTCCTAAATGGAAATTACAGGGTTCTTTTCCAATTTCCCTTCTTGCTCCATTTCCTTCATGTTTGGAATATATTTCTCCCTTTTCACTAAATCTAAAAAAAAATTCTTGTTCTGTAATATGTTGATGAGTATTTGAATCTCCTGTTTTGTCCCATATCATATGTCCCAAAAATACAAAAGCAAATACTTATTCAAATTGTTAAAAACTTTTTATAGTAACGCCATATCTATTGTTTGTTTATGTTTTCATTTGACTGATGACAGTTTATTAACGAACGACGCAAAAAGTATGAAATGCTACACCAAATTTTACATGTGTCCAATGTTAACGTTGGCCGGACATTTTTCTCAGAAGTTGAATTTGGTACAATATTATGACGTCCATTTTACGATTTTTATCTTACCTTATGATTGGTCGTATTGGACGACGTTTAACCAACGTTTCTGAGGTCACAAGTATACAAGAGGACGACGGATTGACGTTATCAATTCAACGTTAAAACTGGTTTTCATTTATTACGTCAAAATTGAGCTAGATAAAGGTCCGATTTCTTGACCACATATTAAGGACGACGGCACGACGTAATTTAAACGAAAAATCATTGGCGGACACTAATCTGCACTGTATTTGCACTTCTGGGGACGTTGTATTTGGTTAATACGTAGTCGCAGGGACATGTATGTGCTACTTGGGGTCTATCTCGACGCTTCGCGTCTCGATTGACTATATAAATCTCTCGACAGTAATGAAACACTTCCCTACTCGGTATGTAATATACTATTTATTTTAAAATTTTCTTTGTTAAAATTCCCTCCACTAAAAATCTACCAAATAAATGCAAGACTTGCAAGAGTCTTGCTGCAAGACCAAGACCAAGACCAAGACCAAGACCAAGACCAAGACCAAGACCAAGACCAAGACCAAGACCAAGACCAAGACCAAGACCAAGACTACTTATTAGACTGCAAGACCAAGACCAAGACCGCATAAGCAAGACCAAGACCAAGACTAGCCCGGTCTTGGTCTTGGTCTTGCATTTGCTCATCACTAATCACTATAAACGTTGGCGGAAGGGTTTGGGTGGTGCTGGGGTAGGTTAGAAATTCATTCAACTCTTGTGTCAGGATACCAAGTGGCAGTAACCCATTATTATCAAATCTAAATAGGTTATCAGTTAATTTTGTAGAGATATTAGTGAACAGTAATAATAATAATAATGAATTTTATTTATGCAAAAAAACAGATTAACATTGTTAAATCCTTAGGGTTAGAAATCTTGAAAATATCATCTCTTCGTCTCAGCCTTATATTTGGTACATTAAAAAACATATTTTATGAAGTAAGTTAGGTACGGTAGCAAGTGTTGCGCTTTGGCTGACCATATTAAATATCAACAACACATCATTAAACTCTCTACGCCTCTTAAGTTCCACAATAGTAAATTCATCACGTTGGGATTTATACGAGATGAGATCTGGATAGCAAGGATAAAATCCATGTTTCTTAAAAAAACATATACCTCAGAAACTTTTTCTGGATTCTCTCTAGCATGTGTTTGTAATACATTGTTGTAGAGTTCCATGTTATACTGGCATATTCCAGTTCTGATCTTACATATGGATGAAAAAGTAGTGTGTAAATCTTTGGGTTTTTGAAGGCTGCACAGAAGCGCAGTATGAAACCTAGCTCATATATCATCTCATCTGCATACAAAGTATCAATGTGTCCACCAAACGAGAAACCCTCAGAGAACAGTATTCCTAGATTAGATATCTTTTGAACCCTGTCCAACGCCGTATCATTAATCTTGTATTGTGTTGGAATATGAGTCTTTTTTCGAAAAATGCTTAAACATTTACATTTACTAATATTTAATTTTAAGCCATTGTTGAGTTGACACAGTATGATATCGGGTCTTCAAAAAAAAAAAACAATCGAAGATTGCTCTGATTACGAAAACGTACGTCGCATTGCTGTTTCTTTATTGGTCAGGATTTTTGACATGAAATTTTGACATTAAGTTCATTGACAAAATGAAAGAAAAATTTTGCTAAGACATACGTTTGAAAAACCATAGCAATCTTTGATTGTTTTTTTTTTTGAAGACCCGATACAATAGCATTAAAATCTCTTTGTAAGAGTTGACAGTCTGTTTCATTTTGAACTGAACAATGCATTTTTAAATCATCTCATGGAATAAAAATTGTGGGTATTCAACACATCTAGATCATTGATAAATAAGACAAACACAAGTGGACTCAAGATAGAGCCCTGAAGGACACCAGAGGTAGCAACAAATCTATTTGATATGGCATTGTTAAACTTCACACACTGACATCTGTCCGACAAGTAAGGGAGGATTTTCATGCACCGTTTTTCCGTCGAAATATGTCCGTTTGACATTCTATCCTGACATATTTTATGTCAGAATAGAATGTTAAACGGACATATTTCGACGGAAAAACGGATGCATGAAAATCCTCCCTAAGACCAATGAACTATAACCAAAAACTGGAATGCTAACACATAAGGACGAACTTGAAGCCTAGTGCGGCTGCTGCGGAGGGGATACCTGTTTTTGTCACACTCATTATGTTAAATGGCGAAAATTGCTTCCAACACATATTCCAATTGATGAAACCTGTGAAGGGAAATATGACAAAACTTTCGAAAACGTCATATGTCAGCGAGCAACAGAAAAAAACAACATTCCCCCTTGTGGCATCTGTCTTTCATGGCTTCATTGTGGCTTCATTTTTTTGGCAGATATGGCAATGTGTGCGCATTCCAGTTTTTAGCTATAGTTCATTGAGTAAGACTTTGTATAAAATTAGGTTTGAATCAAAACCAAAGAATTCAAATTTTCTGACAAGCACAGCATGGTTAACCTTCTCAAAGGCTTTCGCTAGATCAGTATACACAACATCCGTCTGAGATCCAATCTTCAGGAGACTGGTGATTAGGCGACAAACTACTGTCTGAGTACATATCTTGAAAAAATTGAGCAAAATAGCAATAGAATTTTCATCAGTATAATCTGTACCTTGATATGTATGAGTATAATTAATATTACTATTCTGCCTCTTTTCTTCGATAAATTTCCAGAACAGATTAGCATCATGGGTAATATTTTGTTCAGTATTTCTTACAAATCGAGAATGACAAACTTTAATAAGCTTTTATGTTTCTAGTCTTAGCTTACAGTATTCTTCTCTATATTTTGCTTTAAATTTAGATTCGTTTTCCGATATTTTTGGAAAAGTGCTTCTTTTGATTTAATTTATGTATAAGTTGTTTTGTGAACCATCTTGGAAACTTTCTGTTGAAAATCACCTATTTTTTTCGGAATGCGCTGCTTTTTATATTTGTTTCATTACAGTCTTTGAAATAGGATTCATCTACTTTCGGGTTTCTGACGATATTCTTTATTTTGTACAAAAAAAACGGATGGGTCTCAAGATTCTCCAGAGTGGGAGTGTATTGAATGAAATCAGGGAACACTGTGAAGGGCTAGAATTGCATCCTAAAACGATTTTTTTGAGATATCTTGGGTTTTAATGATTCTATGACAGAAATACATCAGGCCAAAAAGAAAGCTGGAATGAAATTCTATGCAAAAAAGACAGGTCAACAATATCCTTGGGTCAACCCGCCATAGTTTTATTGAAAAATCGAGTAAAAAGCAGTACCTACCTATAATGAAACAACACCTAGTAAAAGACCTGTACAACTTTATACAGGGCACCAAAATACTAGAGTGGTTAGAATAAAGCAAATAGGCTAAGCACAATAAACCTTTTCAGGTTTTAGTGCTACCAGAGCCTACCAGGAAGAGCCATAATTTGCTTTTGTATGTATGATGTGTAGGAAAATCTGAAAGGAAATGTTATAAGAGAATCCATCCAGTTTTGAAATATTCGATTTTCGCAGGCTTTTTTCGCCGCAAATAGGAAAAATAATTACTTACTATCTAGTCGATATGGGCTGAGATAAACCCATTTTTGCACTGTTACTTATCAATTGTTTTAGAACTGTTAGTTTTTGAGTGTTTGTTTTGGATTAAGCACCATGGGAACTGACTATCAACACAGAAAAAAACAAAATCTTAATTGTAGATTACGTATATTTTCAATATTTTTTACTTGATTCAAGTTTACATAGGTATGTTTAATTTAAGGACACCAGTTTAAATCAAGAATTTCAATATGTTTGAAAAATGAATATAATATTTTCAAGATATATTTTTCATTGTAGTAAATAGTCTTGTTTCAAAATGTTTCACATTTTTATTCCTAAATTACGAATTTTAGTTTTGGTTTTGAGATTGCATCGGCTCTTTATTTGGAAATTATTACCTCTTTAGAATGATGATTTACAATTTTGGAAGGAGGAAACAATATACCTATTTTGAGAATGTACTAATTTTTATTTTGAACAACCGAATACTAAAACGGAAAGGATAAAAAATAAAATACTCTTAATTTGAGTATATGATTTCTCCGTATTCTCAATGTTAACAAATATAAGAGCATAAAATACCTATTTCAAAAGTTTCACATCCTCAATTCGAAAATACTTTGAAAATGTATTTTCCATTATAGAATATAATCGTACCGTAATACTTGGTTTGAATTGAACGGCTTACAAGTATAACGATCTTTCATAGGAACTCTCTTCAACTCTCAGTCTTCACTAGTTCGTTGAAGAGTGAGGTTCATGTAAGGTTACGGCGGGCTGTTTGAAATTCATCATTCAGTTTTTTTTTTTTTGTGAATTTTCTATGGAGGCCAATCACATTCTTTGCCTACCCTATATGGATTGGATTTATATTCTGCAATGTCTACCCAGATTTTGTAATGTGAAAAATAAAAAAGTTTAGCATTCTGTAACTGAATTTGGGCGAACGCTGTAGAGTAGAATACTCGATCTAATGGCCGTTTGCACCGACCATTTTAAGGGAGACTTAACGATAAGTATTCCTTAAAATGACACTTTTACATGTAAAAAATATGACATTTTTTACATGTTAACATGTCATTTTAAGGTATACTTATCGTTGAGCACCCCTTGAAATGGTTGGTGCAAAGTGCAAATGGCCATAAAAAAGCATACAAAAGTTTACTTTGAGCATATCACAATTTTTATGGTGAAATTACGGTCCTCTTGAGATGAAACTGGGATAGCATCAAATAAAGCAGATCTATATTATTAGATGGAACTGACATATGCTCAATTCAAGTTGCTATATGAATATCTAAAAGTTTAGGATGAAGCGATATATCTTCAATTTGAAATAACTACATTTTTATTTAAAAAATCTGAAATACTCAAACGAAACATCGCATTTTGTTAAAAGACAAGCAAAATATTGAGAATTTGCTATTCTCAGGGCCCCCGCCAGACATGAAGCCGCCTGCGTGCGATTTCATATTTTGGCGCCCCCTGGCCCCTAGTCAGAGTTGGCGATTAAAAAAAAAGCGCAAGCGTTTTTGGAGTGGCATTGCAATATTGCGTGGGTTCAGGGTTGTCATGTTTTTTAATAATTACATAAATAATAATAGTCCAAGTAATTTTGCAAGAGACAACAGGAAAATTGGCCCTTTGGCTTTACGGAGCTGAAGCCCATTTTACAATGGACGTAGCGTAACCGTAAAGACGTAACATAAGTTCTAAGCTTGCGCACATTAGATTTATTTGCGTCAAATATGTCACCGGAAACGCAACGTAAGAGATAACCAATTCTCATCTTATCTTACGTTGCGTTTTCAGTGACATATTTGACGCAAATAGATCTAATGTGCGCATGCTTAGGACCTATGTTAGGTCTTTACGGTTTTGCAGCCCAATTCTCGCTTGATAAGCACAAGGGCGCAGGGCATGGTTTCATTAATTTTTACTCTTTGTCACTCATATAAGAAGATTTCACATAGAACGTGGAACTTAGAAGGACGAAGGACAGGGGGCGCAATTGTTCCCAGACGAGCGCTGGGCGTTTCGAGAATCAGGTGCCTGGTCTTTGGATAAAAAAGAAAATAATTGAAACACTTTATAAATTAAACTTTTTTTTATACCGGTCTGACAAGTGAACATCTTACAGGTCAATTTTAATGCAATAGAATGAAATGTCTAGAAAAGTTCTAAGGTTTAATCAGCATTTCTTCATTATTTTGGTTAAGTGAATGACTGGTTCAGAGGGGAATATAGGTCTTCTTACGCCACTGATGCATCCGTACCATGACCCCCCTCGAGGCGAGCAGCTCACCTCTCCTGGCGCATGGGGGTACTTGGTCTTATCATCACAACAAACATCAGTTTATGAATGAGAGGCGGTGTCTATCCTATCTCTGTTAAGATGTCATTGGGTTAAAAATAGAAAACGGAAGCGATTTCCCCTGTTCCACCCCCAGCATTCCCAGCGCTCCATGCTGGAGGTGGAACGGGGGAAATCGTTATCGTTCTCTAAGTTTAGACTTTTTTCTAGTCATTTCATTCTATTGCATTAAAATTGGCGCGTAAGATGTTGACTTGCTAGGCCTGTATATTTTTTTCTCGTGCGATTTGCCGCCCCTTTAGTATGCCGCCCGCGTGCGCCGCACGCCTTTGCGCTTATGGTAGCGGGGGCCCTGGCTATTCTTATTCCAAGGCGTCATAGTCTTGAGTATATGCAAAGCTAACTTATGCTCGAATTGAGCTTAAGCTATTTGAACCAAGTATTTTGTTTTTTGCGTGAAGTTTTGTTTTGAAAACTGACACTGAAGTAGCACTAACTGTTTCAGCTGGGAGCTGATTCCAGAGGGCAAAGACTCTGTTTGGTAGAAAGTTCTCCTTCACACTGAGGAGTAGTTTTTTTTTTTAAGTTTGAGACCCTGGAGTCTCTGGTCTGTGTTCAAGGCATACAGGTGTCTAACTGTTTGAATGTTCTTGTGGATTGTTTGGTAGGTGAAGTTAAGATCCCCTCTTGTTCTTCTATTTTGGAAACTCAGCAGTTTTTGTTGTTCTAGCCTTTCCTCATGTGTAGGTCTTTTCCTGTAAAGCGATTGTGGTCTCTAATAAAGTCGACCCAGACCTTATTTGAGACCGTAATATCCAAACCTGACCTGCAGTATATGTTGTACAGTTTTGTAAACGCTTCTTGGGGGGGTGTTTGGGAAGACCATCCTTAGGAGGAATAACTTGCTGTTGGCTTTTTTGCATATTGTTGGTACATGTACTGACCAGATCAAGTCTTTGGCTATCAGAACTCTAAGGTCATTGTGTTGCTGAACACTGACCAGTAGTCACCCATTCATGGTGTAGGTATTCATTATCTGGGTTATTTTTCCTAAGATGGAGTAGGTACCACACATTTTTCCACATTAAGGGGTAGTTGCCAATCCTCACACCACTCCTCAATTTGGTTTAAATCATTCTGGAGCGAGTAACGAGTCAGAATTGTTGGCGGGATCACAAGCTTTTATATCGTCGGCGATCGCTGCACATGTTGTACATACGTTGAGGAGATCTCGCTGTAAGTTACAAACAACAGAGGTGCAAGTACCGAGCCTTGTGGTACGCCACTTTGTACTGAATAGAGTTCAGAGTATGAGTCGATAACTCTGACTTTGTACTCCCTGTTTGCAAGATAGTCTTTGGTCCAAAGCAGTAAATCCCACACCAAAATTATCTAGTTTTAGCAGAAGCCTCTGGCTTGGGACTCGGTCGAATGCTTTGGCAAAAGTACTTATTTTTATATTTTTTATTTTTTTATTTACGACTAATGTATAAGGTGCGTATTATATTTGTGATTTTGGCAGTATAATGACATATGTTATTCCTCCAGGAATTAATGACGAGTAGCGGGATTAATGGTCATTATTCCACAAAAGTGTCAGTGTCAAACGTGTAGTGCTTGTGGATTTGTATTGAAAATTATGAGACGGATGAAATTTGTTCATTGAAAATCTCAAATAAATTAATTTGTCGTAAATAAAGTAGAGTATACTACTCGCAATAATGGCTATTATTCCCTCAGAATGTTACTCCCTCGCCGCTAACGCGGCTCAGTTCGTAATAATCCTCGGGAATAATAGCTATCATTATTGACTCGTGGTATAATCTACTATTAAATATACCTTACAAATATTTATAGGTAACTAAAGTAAGGGGGCTGCTATAAAACTAAAACGATAACAAAAAATATATAAAACAAACAGATAAATAAATAAATAACAAAAAAATAAACAAATAGGTTAGATGGAACACATAAATCACAGCAATTGGGCTCAAACATAATGGCGTGTATCATCCTCTAGTCAATTTTTTGACTGAGGCAACAATCGTGTTGAAAATATCTATGTCATACTTCTCTAAGATATCACTACACTTTATCAGGATATGGCTCAGCGGTGAGCAACTTCACCGGTTAATCACAAAAATGTTGTAGTTCCTTAGTCTAAGACTAATTTTAGGAACATGAAATTTGATTAGGTTGCTAAATTCACAGTCTGTATATTTAGTTTTAATGACTATATGGAAAAAAAACGTTAGGATTGAACCGCCCTTCTCCTACTCAGATACTGAAGCTTGAAGGTCTCCAACATACTTCCACGGGACACTAGCAGAGGAAATATAGGATATAAGTACATGATATTGTTTGAAATACAAATATCTCAGAAATTTCTTTTGGAGTCTTTCTATCAATTCTCTATTGCAGTCCGCTGTAGGTGACCAGATAATACATGCATACTTCAAGTGGGGCCTGACAAAGGCTATTATAGAGCTTTATCAAGGTATTAATTCTATGAATATGTTTGGTATTTCGAGTGATGAAGCCCAAGGCCCTAAATGCCCTGTTAACTGATAGTGCAAATTAAATTTCATGTTGGATGAGAAAGTGACTCCCAGGTCCTCACAGTAGTCCCTTCTTGCGAGTATTTCAGCACCTATCCAAATTATAACTGTATTCTAGATATCGACGACGCCTTGTGTACGTCATACAGAAGCATTAACTGACATTCCACAACAATTTGTTGTCGGAAAACCAGGCACTGACAATGAATAAATCGTTCTGGAGAACCTGACAATCTGCCTGCTGCAGATCGTGAAGTCATCAGCAAACAACAAACAGTCAGAATTTCCAATACAGTCACGTAGGTAATCTATGAATATTGTAAAGAGTAGGGAAGATGAATTGCTGCCCTGAGGAACACCAGAGCTGCGAAAATATTGCTCAGATAGTTTCATGCCAATATGAACAGAGTAGGGCCTGTATGACAAATGAGACTTGATGAGGTTAAAAGCAGCAGAGGCTGCATTTGCAAACTCACATAGGTTGGATACTGTGGATCTGTTAGAGATGAAGCCATGCTGCTGCCTAACAATATGATGCTCAAACAACACAGACACCAGTGTTTATGGCACAGTTGAAAATATGGGCAAGTGGATCTGCCAATGCTTCAGCACACTCCTTGAAGATGTATTGTATGCAGGTATGTTGTCAGTACCCACTTGGGTTTTAGTTTCTTTATACTGTTTAAGACATCATCAGACGTCACCTCAGGAAAATCAAAGTTGTCCCAATTGACTGGGTTGCCCCCATTTGCATCAGCAGGCTCAAAAACCCTGTCAAAGTAGTATGCAAATGCATTGGCAATCTCAAAACTGCCAATATAAGACTCGTTATTATATTTCATCTCGTTAGGCACTCTCATTCCCTTGCTTTTCGAGTTCCAGAAGCTGCTGGGATCTATATCTGCATTTTGCTCAATGAAAGCTTGACATACCAAGAATGTCTGCAAGGTCTGAGATTTGACGGCACTTCTGAGTTCCTTGTATATGACATCAATGAGAGTTTTCTGATCTAATGATTTTGTCCAATTGTTAAGACAGTCAAAAAGGCAAGTTGTGGTTCTCTGTTTTGATACAAAACCATGTTGTTGAGTTGGAATCAATTGTTCCTGTTCAAGAAAGCCTTTTAGAATTTCTACGACCATGGATTTTATGATTTTGCTTACAATGGGTAGCAAAGCCTATTGACCTGTAGGTTCCAGCATCTAGTTTATCACCTTTTTTATACATCGGGGTGACTGATGCAACTTTCCAAGCTGCGTAGAGCCTTTTTTACTCCAGTGAGATATTTATTATTTTGCACAGGGAAAAAGCAATGATGTTTGAGAACTCTTCAAGATTTAATGAGGATATTCTGTCCACTCCAGACCTAGAGAGCTGGCAACCTTCAGGGCTTTTATCTTCTTTAGGATGTCTTGGGTTGTGATTTGGATAGTTGGAATTTCATTTGGTACCTTGTCGAAGTTTATTTGGAGATCTTCAGGATTTAATGCCTTCGTCGTGAATACTAAAACTCGTTTGCCAAGTGTTTATCAATATTATCTGTGCACATTTCCCCATTTCGAGTGAGAACAGGCATCCCAGGTAGATTCCTATTGGTACCCCTGGGTACACCGCTATTGCAAACGAAAAAACCCTATATTCAGGGTGACGGTACTAAGCGATAAGGAAAAGTAGTTGTCTCTTTTTACTCTTCTATATTTATAGCATCTGACAACAAAAACGTACATCTTTTCACATTTCTACGGTGGTTTTCTCAATTGTGATTAGTTTACATATTTGCCCATTATGCCAAATTATTCCGATTCTACTATAGAACGGGTCTCATAAGCTTTGTAAAATAATGGGGTGCTGAGGATAAAGCGAAGGGTAGACGAGTAAACTCATAAAGTTTAATGTCAAATTTAAATCTCTCTATATTCCAAATCCATTGATACAAGGTAGTAAGCGTCCTTGGAAAGAACACCACAGTTGTGATCTAATGTAGGTACTTTTGTAGTTTTTTGGGGTTCTCAAAGTTTGTTAGGCTGTAAATGTATGCCAGCTTAGCTTCTTTGATGCAATGCTCCCTGTAGGTACTCACTGGGATTTTTGGAACCTACGTAACTACCTTTCCATATGACCCTTTTTCTCCTACAGTTCTCGGATTTGGTTGTTAGTTATCCATGGTTTTAGGTTATACTCTCTTTTGTATTTGTATTCGGTGTTGCTATTTAATATTGTCCCTAGTTCTGAGTGAAAGCTGGCCCATAAGTGATCTATATTATCATCAGAGAGAATTTCTTGGTAGTTGATTTGCGATATATTATTATTTATATCTTCATAATTCATGTGTTTCACTCTATGTACTGTTGTTCTGGAATCTGTGTTAACAAGTCCTGCTTGTCAGTATTAATAGTTCGTAGTCTGATTTTCCGATGGGTGATAAGGTGTGTGTCATCAACTACGACCAGATCTAAGAGTGATGGGGTTTGACCTTAGGGTTGGCTTGATGATGATCTGGTGTAGACCTGTTTGTTAGAGTTTTCCCTATCCCTTATTAGAACTAGATCCGTCAGTGGCCATGAAATTCTGGGAAGGTGAAAGTTGCTAGCAATAATAGGATTTTGGTGGTTGGCAGCAATAAGGCTTTTTATAGTATTTGTGAAGAGTTTTAGATCATATTATAGCAGGGAATAATTTGGTCCGTACACAGACACTAGAACAAATGGAAAAAATGACAATTTTTTTGATTTTATGTCCAATGTCAATGTTCCCACAATCTACTTTTTGATTCGGTCGTTGTGAAGCTATTTTGGTAGGGGTAGATGCATACTTCCTCCCCCACTGTGTGTCAGTCTGTCCGATCTGTATTAATATACCGTAAAGTGGGGTTACTTTGCTCCACTTTTAACGTTAAATAAATAAAATGCCATGGAAAAAAATGAAAGAAAATAGATAAAATTTCAAAAATGAGTAAGATGATAAAGACAAGTTCGAAAAGCAAGTTTTTTTTTGAAAAAAAATAAGAAAAAATCATTCTAGGTATTTTATTTTTTTCAATTAAAAGTGGCGCAAACCATACCATTTGGAGGGACACAGGGGCGTGCCGAGTTTCTTGGGGGCCCTCCCGCGAGATTTTCCTTGGGGGCCCCGAACAGTTTCGGTAAAAATAAAAGTAAACAAAAAATATCATAGTAAATTTTATTTAATGTCCGACTAGTATATTAATCGAGAAATAGGCCTGTTCGCACAGAAATCACCAACCAGTCAGAGCGAATTTCATTGGTTGAAACTAGTTTTCTGACTGTTTCTGACTGTTTCCAACCAATGAAATTCGCTCTGACTGGTTTGTGATTGCTGTGCGAACAGGCCTATTATGTCAAAGTCAGTTAAATACGAAATAATTCCCTAGGGCGTTATGACTATTTTTTCAAATAGGAAATAATTCCCTAGGGTGGTATTTCAAAATAACGCCCTAGGAAGGTATGACTATTTTTTTGCAGGTACTTGATTTGTTTTAGATTAATTTATTCAAAATTGTCTCATATAAAAGATAATTAAGTCGGACATTAAACGTTGAAGGCCCCACAGGTATTAGGGAATAGGGATATTAACGCTTTCGGTCAACGTATATCCCTCAAGCCAGAGGCCCTCGAGAAATTTGACCTCAAGCGTTAATATCCTTATAATACCCTTGATAACTTAATAACTAAAAGATCATAACATGAAATAAAAAATAATTACTACTTCGATTTTTTTAAAGATTTTCTTTAACTGACACTCGAACTAAGTGGGAAACAATTTCGTGTGAGAAGAATACCTTGTTTAACTTGGGGGCCCCAAATATCCCGGGGCCCTCCCGCACAGCGGGCCCTGCGGGCCCGTCAGGCACGCCACTGGAGGGACAACTTTGCTCCACCAAATTTAACTAACTGTAACCAACGCTATATTAATCTGTGGAGCAAAGTAATAGCATTGGCAAGATTGTATGACTCCATTTTATCATATAAAACAGCATTTTGTTTTTTTTTTCACGTTCATTGGTCAAAAGATACAAGAAATAAATTATTTTCTTATGTCTAATCGAAAAACAGCAGTTATTCTGTAAAAATAGTGGGTAATATTTGGTTTAAATACAACAGCAAATGATACCTAAGTCTAAGACCACCATGATTTCAACTCAGCAACATTGAAAAATTCTCTCTTAAGGCGGTTACACACGGACGTGGATGTCTGAAAACATGTACGCACATACATGAACGTGCAGACAAAAACATCAATGTGTATGCAAAATACCGTCGCGATTTTGACTGTGCAATTTTGTACGCACACTGGGAACACTGTAGCAAGAATAGCAAGACTGCAGTTTTGTGCGAGCGTCTGTACGAAAGCGCCATGCACGTTGTTGTTTGCACGTTGATGTATGCACGTATATGTATTAAGACATCCACGTCCGTGTGTAACCGCCCTTAGAGACCGACAGGCGGATCTATGGACCCTAATACGAATACGTCATCCCAGGAGTAAGTCATTTGGACCACAATTTAACTTGTTTCCCAGCTTGTTTAAGATAATTTTCGATGATGTGTCGAAGTTCTTATATTTACGGGAAAGCCAAATTCTCCCATGGAGATTATGCACTTCTTAAATTGGTTTTCTTCGTCGGCATTAAACACAGGTTGTTTTCCAATCGGCTTGGGGTGTTTTCCTTTCAATTTATTATAAAATGTTCTCCTCGAAATATTGTATTTCGCCTGTGCTTTCCTATGTGAAAGATGTCCAGTTCTGACTTCTTCCAAACATGCTCCAAGTTATTCTTCACTATAATCACTGTATCTTCTCGCTCGAAGTCTTCTTTTGTGTGTTCTGGGCATCTCTAAACAAATCTCATTGGACCGAAATACTTTGCGCCTTAATTGGAAAAACAAGGCAATACAAATTTGAACAGATGTGAAGGATACTTTGCGCCAGTTATCGCGTGGTGCAAAGTATCCCCATATTTTCTATATTTTGACACTTCAAAGAATTATTTTTTAAAAAATGTTTATAGATTGTTGTGAAAAGAAGATATTGGTGGTAGTTTCTAAATAATACATCAAAGATATATTAAAAAATTATTTACCTGTTCTATATCAATAGATGTATACGATATACCTAGATTTTTGCAGAGCGTATGTGACACCGTTTCCACCATTAATGTTTATTTTCGTGCCAAAACCCCTTAAGAGTGCTTGAACGCTCCAACTCAACCATGAATACACCCAAGCATTTGGTTTGTTCACTACATTGAATATCTCTGGAAAATATTTATGAACTTTTTTCTCAAGTGGCGTAATTTATCCCCTTATGGCGCAAAATAACCCCATTTTACGGTACCCTGGAATATCGATAAGGGAGTTTGGGATTGAGTTTTTTAACCATGTTTCGGATATCATTATGATGTCTGGTATACTGTCTTGGGTAAATACTATGACATTAAATTCTGCACAGACTGGTATTTTTTTTTTTCAATTGAAGAAGTACCTAGTCAATATCTCAAAGTGCAGTGGAAATTTTATTTCAAAAGAAAAACACAAAGTCTTCCTCCTTCTCTACATGTTTCGAGACCATATAGGTAATTTTATCATCAGGGGCAAATTAGCAATGTTTTCTTTTTGAAATCTTAGAGACATGGTAGACGATTTTCCACAAAAACTCTATTTGCTGCTTGTGCTGATAGTGGAGAAAAACGCCAATTTTAGATACCCGCAAAGTTAGACAAATGCTATTTTATCAAAATGCCATGTGGTGACTTTTTTTTTAATCATCTGTTTTATTTCGCCTGCGTTTTCTATGTTATTTGAAAATAATTCATCTAAATATTTCAAAAATAATCAACATAAGTTAATCCACAAATACGTGACCAAACAAACATTAATTTTAATCATAAAATTTACCACTTCTAAATTTTATTGTGTGAAGGACCACCGCAATAATACTTTAACGCATTGTATTGTTTGAAAACAATATAACACACGAGATGCTTTCGCGACTTTAAAGATTAAGCAGAAAACATAAAATTGAATTATCGAAAACAAGTTTATCGTCGATGAATAATTATTCTTGCTAATTGGTAATAGAGGTTACATGTCGGTAATGGACTAAAGAGTATATTTTTCTAAAAACTTTTACAGTCAAAAATCATCGTTATTTTATTTTGGAAAGGAAAACGTCGTAAGAAACCCATACAAACTAATTTACCGCTGTATAGAATGCGGAAAAATCCAATCCGTCTTTGCCAATTAAGATTAAGTTCTTTGGTACAAACAAATTCGTGAAATGCCGTTCCGATATTTTAAACCTCTATTCTGATTTTATCGGTATATACCCAAGAGAACAACATACTACTGTTTTAAATTACCGATAATTAACATTCACTAAAAGATAAGAAGTAGGTTACCTCATAAATACCTATATGACGTCTTCTAAATAATTTCTTTATCTGCACTTCTTACGTTATTGGCGAATTTGTCATTGTTTGGTTAATAGTCGTAACCTTTATAATGCCTTTTAGTGATAAGGTAACAATATGTGCAATTTAAATACCTAAAAACTAAACTAAAGTATGAGTTATGCCAATCGCTTTTTTTGCAGAATTACTTATACTTACGTAGATAGGTACTGAAAAATGTAAAAGGTTTGTCATTTTTTGCATACTGAATACTTATCGGATGCGCATTTTCTTTACGTTCTATTTACATAAACAATATCAATGTCACGAATTTCGCAGGTCCACTAAAAATTGACTTCAATATTATTGAACCAATTTGACTTGACTGAAGTCCTTGACAACAGGATTGTCGTTTATGAATTTTCTGCTCCCATTTTGATAAATCCCTGAATCAATCAATCATGTTGTCGCCCTCATGAGAAACCCTTGCTTGCCCATATGCCTATTCTGTGTGATCGCAGCAATACTTACCACCAACCACCAACTGTCTAGCACTACTCTGTTACTCCAAAAGTGTGCTTTGATGCCTCTACTTTGGAATCCATCATCAATTAACTGTGATGGTACATGGGTTTTTCCTTTTCTTCAGTTGAGAAATTAAAATATTGTTTATCGATTCATTTGTTAGCTTTCAACGGATGCAAAAAGAGCACTCAATTAAATTTATTTTGCGTAAGTTATAAATCAATTCAATATATGCGTGGAGCTGGAAATCCTATATAGCAATTCCATTATTCCACAGCACAGTGGCGTATCAACCCAGCTCCGGGCCTGTGTGCCAAAATTTCTGCGGGCCCATCACAAGCCCCCCGCCGGAGGCTTAATTTTTTTTTGAGTAACCCAAACTAATCCAAATTTTGACCCAAAAATCGTTCAAAAAACACTCCTTAAATTTTTTATTAGGTATTTTTATTTAAACGTTGAATTGTGAATTCACCATTTTCAAAAGTGATATGAATAATTATATCCTGTTCACAATCCGATGTCCACAGGTGCAGGTAAATTTATCCCATTGGCGCAACTAGGGGAATGCTTGGGGGTGCTAAACACCCCTAAAGCAAAAATTAGCACTCCTATTCGGCATCCCACCATAGCACTACCTAACACTTATATAAAAAATTAGTGCAACCAAATTATTTTATGTATATTTTTGCACTTTTTGTACTTACTTACGTCATCAATGACGTCATAATTCAGAAAAAAGTTTTTCTCGTTGATTAATTCATAGAGCACGTTCGCAATTATTATTGTTAAAATCAAGACTTACCTTAAAATTTACGGTTTTTATCTTATATTAACATTTAGAATGACGTCATCGAACAAGGTCAGACAATGTTGTCGTCTATGTTTATTCTATATCTTAAGGTGACATTGAAATACCGGCTCTTAAAAAATCATTGGAGTCCCAAATAAATACATTAATTAACTGTGTATTATACAGGGTGTTCTTAAATATCATGTACAAACGACTGAAATTTCAAATATGTTCTAAAAAATTGACTTATTTAAGCAATTAAAAAAAAATCACCCTCTTACATTTTAATATTTTTCTAGAAAACTTGCAAAGAGAAAATTTTGAAAATTTTCCAGGAATAAGAGGAAAATGAGAAGGTCATTTTACGAAAATTTCAAAATTTTTCAGTAAAAAATTAATCCAGGAAAAATTTCGAAAAACTCACTTTTCAGCAAAATTAAGGAGAATTCATCCTCTTACATTTTATTTTTTTTCTAGAAATCTGGCAAAGGGAAAATTATGAAATGTTTCCAGAAGTAAAAGAAAAGTGAGAAGCTCATTATAGAAAAATTTCAAAATTTTCTAGTCAAAAATCACTCCAGGAAAAATTCTGGGAAATTGACTTTTTTAGGCAAAATTCACCCTTTTACAACCGGGAAACTGGCAAGAAAATTGTGAAAATTTTCCAGAAAAAGAAGAAAATAAAGAGCTCATTGTAGCAAATTTTGTAATTTTCGAAGACTCGTAATTTCCGTAATTTTTCTTTAGAAATTTTTTAATTCCTGTCATTTCTTAAATAATTCTTATAATTTTTTTATTAATTCCTGTTGTTCTTCAAACTTTCGTAATTTTTTAATTCCCGTAGTTTCTCAGAAAATTCCGTTATTTTTATAATTACACGTTTTTGTATATTTCAAAAATTAGTAGGTTATTTCCGTATTTTTTCTGGGCATTTTTCAAAATCATTTCCCGAAAGCCTTTGTGATTTCTAATTCTCGTAATTCCCATAATTTTTATAATTCTCGTAACTTTGATAGTTTTCGTAATTTTCAATTCAATTTTCAAATGTCGTAATTTTTTAAATTTCTTGGACGTTTTTTGAAATTTTATAATTTCTTTAGGAGCATTTACATTCACTTCCAACTTCAAGTTAGATTTTACATCTGATATTTTGTCATTTACATTGCAGAACAAAAACGTCAAGTAAAAACGTCAGAATTTAATGAGAATCATGATGAATAACCTAAAAATTTGACATTTCAGTAATTTCTGCTTGCTTCGGCAAGCAGCTCGCCCAAATTTGAAGTGCACTTCGAAGTGAACTTCAAATTTATTTCAATGTAAATGAATCTATGCTGCCGCCATATGCCAAGCGCGTCAATTTCAAGATAAATTGGACTTTGAAGTGAATGTAAATGCACCATTATAATTTTTGTAATTGTAATTCCTGATTCTTGTAGTTCTTGTTATTTTCTAACTTTTTGAAAATCATCATAGGTTTTTTCGATTTTTGCAATTCGTTAATAAATTTCCGTGATTTATTTCCAGAATTTTCGTAACTTTTGTAACTTTTCTAAATTCCATAATTTTTTAAAAATTTAATTATTTTCGGTAGTCCCGAAATTTTTCGTAATTTCTGCAATTTTTGCAATTCCCTTAATTTTCGTTAATTAACAAATTCCTTAATTTTTGTGTTATTTCCGATATTTTTTTTTCAATTTTTCATAATTTCCGTAATTTTTGCAATTCCTATAATTATTCTAATTGTCCTAATTTTTTTTATGATTTTCCTAGTTTCCGTAATTTTTTATGATTTTCGTGATTTCTGTTATTTTTTTAATTCCCGTAATTTCTTTATTTTTCAATAATGATAATTCCCGTAAGTTTTTGAAATTTCTGTTATTTTTGAAATTCTCGTGATTTTTATTATTTTTTCGTAAAACGTAATTTCCAATAATTTGTTGCAATTCTACGTAATTTTTGAAATTCGCGTAATTTTTTTCAATAATTTTCATTGTTTTCCGTAATACTCGATTTTTTTTTCTAATTTTATAATTCTTCTCTCAATTTTTTTAATAAATAATGTATTTTCCGTGATTTTTTTGAAGTTTTTGTGATTTTTGTTAATTTTCGTAATTTTACATAATTATTGAAATTTCCGTGATTTTTTTCGTAATTTTTTAATAATTCTCCTAATTTTTCAATAATTGTAATTCCCGTATTTTTTTGAAATTTTCGTGATTTTTTGCAATATTCGTTATTTTTTCATTTTTGTAATTCCTGTAATCTGTAATTTACGTAATTTATCAATGACTTTTGTAGTTCTACGTAATATTTGAAATTGCCAATAATTTCCATTGCTTTTGTAATACTCAAATATAATTCTCCTTTTTAGTTTTTAATAATGGTGGTTTCCGTAACTTTTTAAATTTTCCGTGATTTTTGTTATTTTTTCGTAATAATAATAATTTTTGAAATTCCCGTGATTTTTTTCGTAATTTTTTAATTCTCCTAATTTTTTACAAATTTAATTCTCGCAATTTACCTATGATTTTCGCAGTTCTACATAATTTTTGAAATTCTCGTAATTTTTGTAATCCTCGTGATTTTTGTAATTTTTGCGTAATTTCCGTAATTTGCCAATGATTTTTGCAATTTCAGGTAGTTTTTGAAATTCCCGTATTTTTTTAAAATAATTTCCATTACATAAGTATTTCCATTCCGGGTTTTTTTCGTAATTTTGCAATTTTCATCTTAATTTTTCAATAACTATAAGAGCTGTAATTTTTTTCAAATTTTCAGGATTTTTACAATTTTAATGATTTTTGTTATTTTTTAGTAGTATCCGTATTTTACGTAATTTTTCAATTATTTTTGTAATTTTACATAATTTTTGAATTTCCAGTATTTTTCAAATTTATTTTCATTGCTTTTGTGATACCCGATTTTTTTGTAATTTTTTAATTTTCCTCTTAATTTTATAATAATTAATGTATTTCCCGTAATTTTTCAAAATTCCCGTGATTTTTGCAATTTTTCCGATTTTTTTTTTTTCATTTTTTCGCGATCCCTGTAATTTTTGAAATTTTTATAATTTTTCAATTTATTTTTATTAATTCTATATTTTCCGTATTCCTGTATTTTCCGTAATTTTTTAATAGAATTTTTTTGAATTTTCCAAATTTTTGTGATTTCCGTACTTAATTTTTTGAGGAATTTTTGCAAATTCGGTAATTTTTTTATTTTTTCGTAGTTTCTAATATTTTTTAATTTTTGTAATTTTTTAATAAATTATTTTCGTAATTTTTTAATTCTTTTAATTTTTATAATTCTCATATTTTTTTTAAAATCTAGTAACTTTTTGTAGTTTTGAAACTTTTGTAATTTCTACTAATTTCAATTTTCGTAATTTTCGTAAAATTTTCCGAAATTTTTGCAATTCTTATATCTTTTAAATTATCAATTCAAAACTATAGGAATTATATACCAGGTGTCCCACTAAGGTCGGCCAGGTACGATATTATGGAAACCATAGACCTTACGGCTTCGGGATTTTCTTTTTCTTCACTAAATCGGCCAAGAGAAATTGATGGAAATTATTTTCAAGTTTCTAGGATGACCGCTAGGGGGCGAAATTACGATGATATAGCTAAAAATTCAACTTTTCTCAAGAAATCGCTATATTAAGATACTGTTTTAACAACAGAAATCAAAAGTTCAATAATTTTTGCGCCAGTTTGGTTATTAGGCTTTTTTTCGTATCTTCAGTAATAAGGGTGGGGGAAGCTGGTGAATTTTTTTTTTTTAGAAATTGCTGTATCTTCCATACCCCTCATTCAAACTCATTCAATTTGGGTTTATTTGGAATTGTTATCAAGAACACCACTTCGTTCGAGGTCAATAGTTCCCACCGCGTCTTCTAGAGGGCGCTGTTTATTCGAGATACAGTTTTTTCTAATTTTCATGAAAAATCCAAATGGCATAATATTATTTTTGTATTGCTGTGCTTAAAGAGCAAAAAAATATCTACATTTTGGCGCAAACCGCAATTCAATATCTGCATTCGTTTTCAAGTTACGTAAGGTCTATGGTCTCCATAATATCGTACCTGGCCGACCTTAGTGGGACACCTTGTACATAATTCAAAATTTTAAAAAATATTCTGAAATTACCGAAATTATTCGAATATTGCAGAAATTACGAAAAATAAAGGAAATTACAAAAAAATAGGGGAACTACAGGAATTATTCCAAAAATGTAGGAATTACTCAAAATTATTCAAAGTTTCAGGATTTTTTTGTAAATTACGGAAATTTTCTCGATATTACAGAAAATTACGGAATTTACGAAAAATGGAAATTATGAAAAATTACGTGAATAATGAAAAATACGAGACTTATGGATATTACGAGAAACTATGAAAATTACAGAAATTATTGCAAAAATTTTAAAATTTTCAAATGAAAAATCACTCCATAAAAAATTCTGGGAAATTGACTTATTTAAGCAAAATTAAGGAAAATTCACCTCTTACATTTAAATTTTTTTCTGGAAAACTGGCAGAGAAAATTTTGAAAATTTTCCAAGAAAAAGAGGAAAGTGAGGAGCTCATTATAGGAAAATTACGAAATTTTTCAGTGAGAAATCACTCTAGGGAAAATTGTGGAAAATTGATTTTTTCAAGTAAAATTAGGAAAAACTCATCCTCTCACATTTTAATTTATTTTTGGAAAACTAATAAAGCAGAACTTGTGAATTTTTTCCAGAAGAAAGAAGAAAATGAGGAGTTCATTATAGCAAATTTTCAAAATTTTCTAGTGAAAAATCACTCTAAGGAAAGTCGATAGGAAAGTTCTGGAAAATTGACTTTTCTAAGCAAAATTCATCCTTTCACATTTAATTTTTTTTTTTTGGAAAACTGCCAAAGGAAAAATTTTGAAAATTTTCCAGGATAAAGAGAAAAGTGAGGAGCTCATTATAGGGAAATTTCGAAATTTTCTAGTGAAAAATCACTCCAGGAAAAATTCAAAGAAAATTGACTTATTTAGGCAAAATCGAGGGCAAAATTAAGGAAAAAATCGTTGAGGTAGAATAATAAGGAGGCGACATAAGGACAAAAAAGCATATCCCACTTCCGCCATATTGTTACGACACTTCTGTCTGAGATTCTGTCACTTTTGTCATAGCAACGCGTCAAAATTGCATCAGGGCGCATTTTCCATCCGAAAATTTTTTAAATGCGAAAAATTTTTGAAGCCTAGAATTCCTATTTTGGGTCTTGGAAGGATCTCCTGTTTCAGTATGTTTCTGTAGCTACTTTTTTTTTCTTGGTGTAATCTCGATTTTTTTACGTTTTTTTTTTTGCGGTTTCGCTATGGAGCTCACGGGCCCCTCTCGGGCCCGGGCCTGTGTGCTTCGCACACATGGCACACCGGTAGATACGCCACTGCCGCAGCAGGACTATTTCCAATGAGAATTTCATACATCTGTCAAAACTGGTATTCCAACAATAAATTGACATGTTTTCATTGTTGATTTGAACCAATCAGATTGTAATTACGCGATAATTTGCACTAGTGCAAATTATCAGATAATTGCATACTAACTGGTGCGAAAACTGGTGTTTTGACATTTTTTGACAAAAAATTTAAATTTTTGATTTATGAAATTCTCTCATTAAATACAACTCGTGCAATGGAAATATATTTATAATTTTCGACAAATTTACACTCATGCATTTTTAACTACTACTACTACTAAAAATGCATTCGGGCAAATTTCCCAAAAATTACCAATAATTTCCATTGCACTAGTTATATTACTATTGAAAATTTGAAAATGAGTAAATCGAACTTAAATCCGTAGTAAAATAAAACTGGAAGTTGTCTCCGCGCAAGTAGCAAAAGAAAATGGGAATTAGCAGAACATACTGTCGCGAAAATCTGGCGGAAGCGCCAGGGTATACAGAATTACAGTGCTATTCGGGAAAAAGGGTTATCGCGTTTATTCTGGATTTTACAAGAATAGGTTACGGATATATAAAGGCCGGTATTAGTTGGAAGTTTTAGTTTTAAGATTGCCTGTGATATGGTTTAGATAGTGAATATTGTAAAAGTTGTAAAGAGTTAAGTTGTTTGAGTTAATAATTAGTAAAGTAATTAGTGTCAGAGTGTTGTGTTAATTGGACTTTGAATTTGGAATAAACGGACCCAAGATTTCTGTTACGCAAGCCAGAGCCGTGACAATACTTTGAGACAAAAAAATTACTGATCGAACAAGGTAATTGGAGACCTGAAATCCTTGATTCACTCACAGGCGAAAGAAAATCACAAGAGTACTAAATGAATCTTGATCTTCAATAAGGCTTTATATTGGCTATTCTTTGGATTTCTAATGAAAAAAAATAAAAGTTATAAAGATACAATGGAAGGGGTATTGTATCATTTTGTAGTCTATGTATAATACCAGAAATCGAAGTTTTGTTTTAAAGTTCTTGAGGAAAACCACCTATTTAAAATATTATTTTTTCAAATTTTAACTTTTAAAAATCGGTTACTGAATAAAAGTAAATGTTGCAACCATGTCTGCGCCATCAAATTTAGGTTTGAACGGGACGCACCACAGAAAATGAAGGTACCGAAACCGAAGAGGATACAAGAGAAGAGGCGATTAGGCATTAGGGAGATCAGAGAACAAGCCGAGGATGGTCCGTTAGAAAACGTGTCGCGTGTCTGTAATTATTCATTATTCAATTTTCATTTTTTTTTTGCATTAAAATTGATTGTTCAATCCAATTTGTTATTAGTGCGTGTGTAAGGAGCGTTCACAGGTTAGTGGATTAAATGTTATTTTATTTTTGAGAGTTCAATTTATGCAAGTTCCTATTATTTTGTTCATTTTTATGTATTTTTTTGTTTGTTTATAACATTTTTTATAACATGTGCATTGTTCATGTATTTAACCAAAATCGTTTCATGCTGTAAACAACACAGATAAAGAGTAAATTAAAACCTAAGAAATTATGTCCTGTCTTTTTGTGCTGAGATTTCGATTTTGTGTATTCAGAGCGTGTATTGTTGAATTTACTAACATTTTCCTATCCTGACGAGAGAATCCTAACAAATTGAAATAATCAATCTAGCAGGCGCGGCTCGTGAGGTGGGTCAAATTTAGAGAAACAGCGCCGTTTTTCGAGTTCAGGGCGCAAAATAATTCGATTTCTGCATTTTGTTGAGCGTGATGTTGGTTAATTTAAAACTAAATATCCAACATGTTTAATTGAAAATTTATTGTTGGATTTTTTGGTGGGTCATTGACCGAATGACCTTATAGAGGAGCCGCGCCTGCAATCTAGAGATATTGGCTCAAAAACAACTATAGCTGAGTAGCTTCCCGTATGGGACCTCAGTATCCGCTGGGAAACTGGCTAACTAACCAACTTCAGTATTGAATATAGGTAGTGCTGATTAAATGTAGTTTGTGTAATTAAAATTTTAGCACAAGAACAGGGGCGGTACCTAATTTAAACTTTTATTGACTTAAATAATTGAATTATTGACTCACAATTATTATTTAAAATGACACAGTATGTTTCTATTTTTGAGGAATGTTAGATCGAGGGTTTTTCTGCTGTTCTCTTTCCCCTCGAGAATTCTAGGTCAAGAACGGTACGATTTACTTTAATAATAAAGTAGACGTTTCACAATTTTTGCGTTTCTTTTACATATCACAACTTCCCTTAAATTTCCCAAATATTTGCTATGTCGGGCGCATGTCCAGTAAGTAAAATTGAGTAAGTTTCCACAACGTAGGTCCTATTTGTTTTTCATTTAGTTTTTCAGAATATTTGTTGTTTAAAAGGTAATAAAAAATTCTCATCGTTCAATCTTACTGACGAACCCGGGTATGTTATACTACAGTCTATTTGATGAGGCATCTATAGGATCAGGGCCATAGCGATATGACTATCCCTAGGGGGGGGGAGACTGAGATCCGGCCATCCGGCGCCCCCTAAGCGCCACGAAGAGGCAATCCAAAGGTGAAGAAAAATTTATTGGTGATCACACCCAAATTTTGCCACAAAAATGTTAGTCTGAAGTAAAATTCACATAGTGACACCATGAAAAATTGTCGCCATTATTTGGTGGCAATCGCTCACAACCAGCTGCTAGTGCAGGTAAAGGATGTTACGCGTCCTCTCTCTTTCCTTTAAGATTTAAATGAACATTCTCAAATAAATAACGCGTGTCGATTCATTTCGTTATTTTTAGCTGTCAGTGGTCTTGACAATTCACTATGACATTCTGGTAAATTATAAGAAAACAAATAGGCATTCACAAAATTGTCAGTCCTTGTTCTCTGACGTCATCCTAAATATAACGTAAAAAACCTTTATGTCATACCAATACATTATTGTGTTTTTATACCTTAAATACCATTTACATAATTAATTACTTTATGCCCGTGCGGGCATAAAGTACACATTATGGCCCGCGCGGGCATAAAGACTCAAAAAAAAGTTTTCGATTAACTTATTCTTTATTAAAAAAATATAAATTTACGCTTATAAACATATTATTTTTTGTACAACTGTCAAAAAAATGATGATGTTTGCACACTGATGACATTTTGCGAAGTGACACTTTTGGTATGACTGCGAAGTGACACAACTGGTATGACATAAAAGTTTGTATGCACCACGGGTACTAATAGATATATACCCTCGGGCGACTTACGAACCCTCGGGCCAGAGGCCCTCGGCTTTGTAAGAGTGTCGCCCTCAGGGCATAATCATCTACTTAGTACCCTTGATACATAAATAACTATTATAATTTCATTCAATGAAAAATTAGATCAAAATGTTGTATCATTAAGGGCGGGTATTATAAAACTATTCTGACTTATAACTCAAAATCCGCTTTCCAGTATGCACATTGGCGCGCTCTGGCGCGCTCTGGCGCGCTCTAGAGCACCTCAGGGGCGCCACGCATTAAATTTGTACCGTTCCAGTATCATGGCGGGAGACGCCTGTCTTAGTGTCAAATATGTCAAATTTTAAAAATAATTATCTTTTTGTTTGTGCAGTTTGTTTTTTTATTTATCAAAAATGAGAGAGAATCAAAACTATATTTTTTTAAATGTTGAATCTTGCGATATAACAAGAAATAAATAGATAAATAGCCACCCACGGATGTGACAGCTGACAGGTTGACGCGTACGTACAGCTCGGGAGTTCAACGCCCCGAGTAGCTCCGGGCGTCACACTCCCATACTGGAAAGCGGCTAAAGTTAACTTCTGGAATTGCAATGAGAAGTAACGTCATTTCTGTCATTCCTGAAGTTAACTTTTAGTTATTCTGTCAAAATAGTTCTATAATAGGCAATTTTTCGTGAGGATAACCAAGCACAATCTTTTGCTGGATTATGTGATGTGTCATTTGTGTAATACTGCCCTAACTCCCCCACCATCAAATTCTGGGATACTCGAGGATCAAGAACACTTAATTTCTTCTGTGAGAACAAACCGAAAATCACCTTTTCTACATTTGAAATTGACGAAAAAATTAACTCACTAGCACAGCCTGAATCGCAAGCATTCCATCGGGGTCTGCGGGTGACGTCATCATTATAAGCTGCTGGTAGTAACGTCACTCGCAAGCTCAGAATTTGATGGAGAGGGAGTTAGGGGAGTATGACACAATTGACACATCACCATTATCCAGCATACTCGAGTATGCTTGATTATCCTCGCGAAATATTGCCTAATATTTGCCCTAAAAACCTAAGTTTATGTATTGAATGAGACTTTATCCTTAGATAGTTTCAGGTGAAAATAATGAAGTGTATATTGTAGATTTTCTGATTTTCATATATAATTCCACAAGAGAAAAAATTTTGTTGGCAAAATTTTAGACTGGTATGAAAGTTTGTTGCTTGGCAATTTCGCGAATGACACTTTTGACAAAACCACCAGCCGTCAGGCGAGTGGTTTTGTCAAAAATTTCATGAGCGAAATTACCAAAAAGCAACAAACTTGAATAAAACCAAGATAATAATTTTGCCTACATAATTTTTTCTTGAGTGGTATTCGGCTGGACTATTTCACGAGAAAAACAAGCCAAATTTTCATTTAGAAAATATATTTCTTCAGATGAAACTTGTCAAAAACAATAGTTTTTTACCTTAACCACACAAAATTTTGTCGCTGAAAAACCATCATGTTGGTTTTGCCCAGGAATAGTATAGGAGCTGGCAGGTTTTTCGGTGAACGATATTGATCAAAATTTTTATTAATTAATCATGATTGAGGGTTACCTGGACATACCAAAACTGACCGTCTGCCGTTTCAGGGTGGCAGCTTTAATCGGGGGTTAAATTTTAAAAAGGGATGAATTTTCATTTTGGTGAACGATATTGATCAAGATCGAAATTTTCGGAAACGAATTAACAGTTTGAGGACTTATCAATATTACACAGGCAGACGATTTGCTTGACAGCATTACTTCGGCAGACGCCTGTCAAATTTGTAATTTTCAAATTTTATGGGTAGTTGCACCAACAATTTCTGATCTTGGTTTAACATTAATCTTGGTTTAAATCAAAGAAATCCATTGCACCGTTTCTTGAACAAAGTTTAATTTGATTTGAACTTGGTTCAACTTAAACGGTCATGTTTGATGGTTTAAAGGGAAGTTTTACTAATTGAATGCGGAGAAAGGAAATTCGCAAAGTGAAATGACATGCCGTCTGTCGTTGTTTACGGCATATGTTCATGTTGTGAGAATTTCATTATTTATTATTATGTAGGTAGATATTTGATTTTTAAATTCAATAATCAATCTCGATCGAAATATCTGTTCAAAATAGAATATACGGCCATGAAAAACAAGACACTTGGAAGGAAATAATACAGAAGTATAAAGTATAACAGTACAGGGCCTTCTTGTCCAAGAGCTGTAGAATGTTTGAAACTTTGCTAGCTACGAAAATAGAGAAAACTATAGAGAGAATCAGTTTTTTTTTTTTTTTTTTTTTCAATAATGATCTTGTATTTTGCCATAATATTAATTAGTATAGTAGGAGAGCTTTATCGTAGTTGGTAAAATTGGCTCATCTCTGTTTCACTTGTGCTATTAGTGGATCTATTTTTTCAAATGAAGCGAATTAGCAGAAAAAAACTACAAAATACAAAGGGTTCAGTCACTGCTTCGATTCGGAAAAACTTACAAAAAATAATTCGCTTTCTAGGTTATATTTTCTATTTTTGCTTTCACATTTGACAAATTTTCAACATGTTTGCCAACCTAAACGTAAAAAATCCTATAAATTACTAGTTTAATCAAACCGAGCTTAGTTGTGTGCCATGCAACGTCAGGTCGAATGATCGAGGTTTATTTTTGAATCCCAGTTTTATTAAGCTTAGATTAATGGAATCTTGGTGCAACTAGCCATTGTGAACGAAATTTATCAAATTTTGTTTTTTTGCAAATCGATTCCTTTATTAACGTACTCTGAGAAAAAATATCGGCAGACGAAAAAGAGGGCAGCGTTTTTTTGGCAGACGCTGGAATAATGACAAGTTGATTTATGGTAAACAATACTGATAATAGCTGATATTCATGAAAGCATTAGAGCAGCTCTAGTGTATTCAAAATTCAAATAGACAGCAGATTTATTTGACAGCACAATTTTGGCAGACACTATCAAATTTTGTCACATACAGGGTGTCCCAGCCGAGAGTGAACCATTTGAAATGCTTATAACTTCTAAACTAGTTGTGCTAGCGACCTGCGGCTTGCGCCATTCAACTTCTCCTAGCCTAAAGTTTTTTTAAGTAGGTTGCAAATTTTCTTGCCTCTCATACAGGGCGAGTAAAAAACATCCGTTTTCCAACATCGAAATTCTCCACTATCTTTAATGGAACACCCTGTATATCACATCGTCAAAAAAAAGAGTTATGCTAAAGGTATCCATGTACCAATAAGCATCATCCTTGAAACTTAAAGTTTTAGCCGTAAAAAATTGAAATCTAAATTCTGGTATTTTAGCATAAGCATGGCAGCTTCATGTTGTAGGTATGTACTTCCTATCACTATGGCAAACAATTTTTAAATGTGTGTGTAGTTGGACATCCACTAAGTTAAAATAAATTTTCCACGAGAACTTAACAAGTTCCAGTGAGAATAGGGAGATACGCCAAAAGTAACAGTTTGGCGTGGAATCTCTGTTGAGGAAAAATACGGAAATATCTGTAAATAAGTAGTTTAAATTAATACAATTACATATAGTCAAACACTTATAAACTTAATAATAATTAAATTTTGACACTTAACATTTAACAATATTATTAAATAACGCGATTTAATTTTTTTTTAACTACGTTTTTTAAACTGGCATCTTATTACACTACGTCTACAAATTCTTAGTAGTATTTATTGCGTAAAGTAACTTTTTTTTATTAATTTTTACCTGATAAACATCATAATGATAAAAATATTTCAAAATTAGTTTTAGTTTCGTAGAAAAAAAAATCCATTTTTTAAAAAAATTAACAGAAACTATACATTTTTTACTCATTTGCGGAATGGCGACGTGGTTTTTTCGCTGCTCTCTTATATTCTGCTTCTGGAACATCTCGACAAACAGTCCAGCAATAATCCGACAGCATGGCAACATTTCACTTGCCCTGATATCGTTTTTCCATAATTTCGATGTCCTTATGGAAGCGTTCTCCATGTTCGTCACTCAATGCCCCACAGTTGTCTGGAAAGAAGTCTAAATGTGAATGTAAAGAGTGGATTTTCAGGGACATGTTGCAACTTAGTTCTTGATACGATTGTAACATCTTACCGATTAGTTCAGCATAGTTGTCTGTCCTCTTATTTCCTAAGAAGTTTTTAGCCACAAGACGAAAGTCTTCCCATGCTTTTTTTTCTGTACCTTCCAAAACACAGTCAAAATTATTATCTTTAAATAGTGTTCTAATTTGAGGTCCGATAAATATACCTTCCTTGATCTTCGCTTCACTTAATCTTGGAAATTTCTGACGAAGGTACTGAAAAGCAGCTCCATTTTTGTTCATTGCTTCTACGAAATTTGTCATAAGCCCTAGTTTTATATGCAACGGTGGCAATAATACTATTTGTGGGTCAACTAAAGGGTAATTTTTTTGCCCAGGTTGACGTGACTGACGATTACGCCAGACCGTTTTTATGTAATGCACATTTCTATCTCGACTATCTCATTCGCAGATAAAACAACAAAATTTCGTGTAGCCCATTTGTAGACCAAGTAGAAGAGCTACGACTTTCAAATCTCCACAGATTTGCCATTGATGTTCATCATACTTAATCCGCAACAAAAGGCTTTTCATATTTTCATGAGACTCTTTCATATGGTCTCCGTGACCAATAGGAATCGACGGTAAAATATTTCCGTTATGTAGCAAAACAGCTTTTAAACTTAGCTTAGAGCTATCCATGGAGAGTCTCCATTCGTTTTGTACATAGAAAATATTAAGTACTCTCATCAAACCACTGACATCTTTACAAAAAACTAGTGTCATAGCAAAATATTGCATCAACTCTTTTTGTCTAGTACGGAAAGAAGCTACGGCCTAGAAATTCTGTTTTGCTCTTTGGCAATGCTTAGTCCCTTACGAGATCGTTTAACTCAGCTTGCGTTATCTTGTGTGGCTGTGATGATGTACTAGGTGCTTTGAAATCTGACATTGATAAAGTTAATGGTGAACTGTCTGTGGTTTCATCTTCATCGTCGTTGCCAATGTTAGGACGCTCCGGGATTGAGTGAATATTGCTGTGCGGCAGAGGATGAGTAGCCGTTGGTACATTTGGATATAAGGTATTATGGCAAGGGATGGCAGTGTTTGCCAAAGTGATAGCAAGTACAGTACATACCTACAACATGAAGCTGCCATGCTTATGCTAAAATACCAGGATTTAGATTTCAATTTTTTACGGCTAAAACTTTAAGTTTCAAGGATGATGCTTATTGGTATATGGATACTTTTAGCATGACTCTTTTTCTTGACGATGTGATATACAGGGTGTTGTATTAAAGATAGTGGAGAATTTCGATAATGAAAAACGGATTTTTTTTTTACTCGCCCTGTATGAGAGGCAAGAAAATTTGAAACCTACTGAAAAAAACTTTAGCCCAGGAGAAGTTGAATGGCGCAAACCGCAGGTCGCTAGCACAACTAGTTTAGAAGTTATAAGCATTTCAAATGGTTCACTCTCGGCTGGGACACCCTGTATGTGACAAAATTTGATAGTGTCTGCCAAAATTGTGCTGTCAAATAAATCTTCTGCCTATTTGAATTTTGAATACACTAGAGCTGCTCTAACGCTTTCATGAATATCAGCTATTATCAGTATTGTTTACCATAAATCAACTTGTCATTATCTAGCGTCTGCCAAAAAAACGCTGTCGTCTTTTTCGTCTGCCGATATTTTTTCCGAGAGTACGTTAGTAAAGGAATCGATTTGCAAAAAAACTAAATTTGATAAATGTCGTTCACTAAAACTTGAAAATTATAAATTTGACGGGCGTCTGCCGAAGTAATGCTGTCAAACAAATCGTCTGCTTGTGTAATATTGATAAGTCCTTAAACTGTTAATTCGTTTTCGAAAATTTCGATCTTGATCAATATCGTTCACCAAAATGAAAATTCATCCCTTTTTAAAATTTAACCCCCGATTAAAGCTGCCACACTGAAACGGCAGACGGTCAGTTTTGGTATGTCCAGGTAACCCTCAATCATGATTAATTAATAGAAATTTTGATCAATATCGTTCACCGAAAAACCTGCCAGCTCCTATACTAGTAGGAACAGGTAGAAATTTTGTCAGTAGGAAACCGGCCGTTCCTATGACATTTTGCCAGTGTAAAACACTCTAATGAAATAGTCAAAATAAAAACACCAAACTTTTTGAATGTTTATTTTGATTCAATTTCTTTGTTTTTTGAACTTTGCCTATTTTGGCGCCCCTTTGCGCTTTGCCAGCTGCGCCCTGGGGGGAGGCTCCCCCGTCTCCCCCCCTGTTGGCTACGCCCCTGTATAGGAGGTTTATTATTGTTTCAAGCGAAACATTTCTATTAATGCTAGAGTTTGCATTTTATATAGCTTGATGTTTTAATGGTTCCATGCTTCCTATAGTCAATTTTAAAGAAAATATATCTCAATAGCCAGAGGAGTTCTACTTAAGTGATAAAAAAAAGACGAAAATCTTGCCTCATGTGTAACAAACCGACTAAAGTGGTAAATCGAAAATATTTATAAGTAGCTAAACTCAACTCGCAGTTTAATCGCTTTATCTGTTAAAATACTGTTAAAAAATAAAGCACTGTGAATAGCACTCGACTGTACAAACAAAAGTGTATATTCCAAATGACGAGCTATTCCTTGAAGGAAAAAATATTAAAGAATTTTGGCCAACCAAAAACGAGCAGATTATTGTTCAATAAATTGATAAGATATAATCGTCAATCATTTATTTTTCGAACAAAGAAAAAGAAAAGAGTTAGATGAGAGGCAGTGAGGTTTTATCTGAAGGATTAAAGTGTGTACTTAATACTAAAATTTAAAAATCAACATTACTTTTTGAAGACCTAATTAAGTAATTATTAATAAATATCCAAACCTTGAATCTTATCTTATCGCTAGTTCAATATTACAAGAAGTTTTAATATGGTGCAGATTACGAAATATTTTAGCGTGTAGGTTGGTTGGTTCTTATGTTTGGATCTGTTTATATCCTCTATAAAAGTTGCGTCAGTTGCGAAGCTTGTAAATATTTGCACTATGAAATTTTAAGAGGTTGGTTGTGCTATAATGACAAAAAAAAAACACAAAGATCACCTGCAGAAATTTGAAATTAAGTATTGAATACAGTAGCGCACCCAGAAAATATGTTTGGGGGGGGCCCTGCATAGGTTGTGCCTTGTGACTGAAAATAAAAAAAAAAAATTGAGGAGTCAAAGTGCCACGTCCTGAATTTGTTACATTTTTTTATACGTGAAAATTCAGTTTGGGAGGGGCGACCTGGGGCTCTCCCCTGGGTGCGTCACTTTCCAGGAAATCTGGGAAACTTTGGAAAATGACGATTTTTTTTTCAAATATCCAGAAGACTTTGAGCTTTATCATACCAAAATTTGATTAGAAAAAAACCAAAGATAGCGGAGTCACGATTTTTTTAATCCCAGAGAGACACTAGTAATATTTTTACAATACATAGGTACTGTGGCCTGATTTTTGATCTTTTTCCTAAAAATCTAGGAAGCTTTGGAAAATGAAGATTTTTTTTTAAATATCCAGAAGCTTTTTAGCTTCAACATATCAAAATTTGATAGGAAAAAACCAAGGATAGCGGAATTACGATTTTTCACTCCCAGAGAAGTGATATTTTTACAATACAGATTATAGCCTAATTTTTGATTTTTTCCTAGAAATCTCGGAAACTTTGGAAAATAAAGATTTTTTTAAAAATATCCAGAAGCTTTTTAGATTAAACATACCAAAATTTGATTGGAAAAAAGCCAAAGATAGCGGATCTCCGATTTTTTAATCTCAAAGAGACACTAAGGCGGCATTCCGTATCTTAACCAGAGTTACCGATTGGTATGGAGCGGTTCGTCTATAGTGACAGTCTCGTTCCTGAGAATGCGGTTTATGTGTGGAACAAGTGTGGAACCGCGTTTCATAACCTAACCAGATTTCGGGAGTGGTTAGGTTACGGAACGGGAACCGGAAAAACCAAGAATCTTGGTTAACTTACGGAACGTCGCCTTAGTGATATTTTACGATACAGATTGTGGTCTAATTTTTGATTTTTTTCCAGGAACAGAGGCGCACCCAGAAAATATGTTGGGGGGGGGGGGGCTAAATAGGTTGTGGCTTGTGACTGAAAATCTGAAGAAAAAAAAATTGAGGTGTGGAATGTGCCACATGTTTTTATACCTAAAAATAAAGTTTTGGAGGGGCGGCCTGGGGGGGGGGCCTTGGCCCGATGGCCCCCCCCCTGGGTGCGCCACTGATTGAATACTTGTTTATACAGTGACCGCCAAAAAGTTTGCAACAAATGGGAAAATATTTTATTATTAAGATATGAAAAAAAATGTTTCGTGGGATCAATTCAGTATACACATCAACAAAAAAAATCACTGTGACAGATGTCATGTGACCACAGTCATGGCGGCAAATTTAAAAAGTTCGCCTTAAATATGTGAAAAGTGGGGTTAGACGACCAGGAATCGAAAAATTGTAGAGAGAAAAGTTGTTCAGGGTCCGATTTTACGTCCATGTGTCAATTTTTAAAAAGGTACAAGGATTTTTAATAAATATCAATTTTTTGGCCTGTTTTCTGGTTATTTGAAAAATATCAAAAACTTTCCTTCTGGTTCACATAATTCAAAGTGAAACTAACAAAAAAAAAAATCCAGTGCACTGATTCTGCTTAATTGTTCCGCGAAAAATTGTAAATAACCAAAAATTAATTTTCAGACCACTCTGATCTTGTTGCAATGACCTACAGAAAACAAAAATTTGGAATAACAAATTTAGAATTATCATGAAATCTTTCTAAATGATCCAATACCTCTTTTCTAAATTTAATCAAGCCAATATTTTCGTGAAATGTTTTCGATATTTTTCAAATTACCAGAAAACAGGCCAAAAAATTAATATTTATTAAAAATCCTTGTACCTTTTCAAAAATTGACACATGGACGTAAAATTGGATCCTGAACAACTTTTCTCTCTACAATTTTTCGATTTCTGGTCGTCTAACCCCACTTTTCACATATTTAAGGCGAACTTTTTAAATTTGCCGCCATGACTGTGGTCACATGACATCTGTCACAGTGATTTTTTTTGTTGATGGGTATGCTGAATTGATCGTAACATTTTTTTTGAAACCTTAATAATAAAATATTTTCCCATTTGTTGCAAACTTTTTGGCGGTCACTGTATAAAATAAGATTGGTTTCATTAGGCATAATTCCTAATACTGCTATGTGTTCAAATGAATAATCTTTTTATAAGTACCTACTTTCAAGGCATTTTACAACTACAACATACTCTCATGATGAAGGCAACAACTTCTCAATCTCAATCTCAATCTCAATAAGCTTTATTGTCTCAAAATACACATATTTCATTGACAAAGCAATTCTTATTACTAATAGGTAAGCAATTAAACTTTAAAATCATGCAATACTTAAGTAGACTAAACAAATAAAATAAAATAAAATAAAATAAAATAAAATAACTTAAAATAAAATAAAATAGAATAAAATAGCAAGTTCCCAAAAACAGATTAGAAACCCACATAGTGGCTGAAACCTTAAAGAAAGTATAGAACAAAAAATACCACATTTAAGATCAAGATATGCGCAGTAAAAGTCGATCATTTTATCAAATAAACTCACCACGAACAGTGTTATTAGTTGAAGTTGAAGTTTAAACGAATTATGTTATTTACTAAGTTATTCGATTAAGATAATATTCCGTCAAGTTATAGAATGCTTTGGTTGCTAAAATTTTTTTAACTGTAGTGCGAAATAATTTGTAATTGTTAATGATTTTAATATATTGCGGCAAGTGATTAAATATTTTGATGTTTTCATAAATTAATGATTTTTTTGTGAGTGTAGATTTTGGAATTGGCAATGGCAAGTTATTGTGTCTAAAATTATAATTTCTTTCATAAGAATAACCAAAGAATTTTTTGTATACCAAGCAGACTGACTCCAATATAAAAATGCATGACACCGTTAGTATTTCCTCCTGCCTAAACAGGGACCTGCATGATTCTCTGTATCCTTTTTTGCACATACAACGAACAGCTCTTTTCTGTAGAACGAACACCGAATGTAACAGACTGTCTGTTGTGTTACCCCAGAAAGCTATCCCATACTGTATGTGTGCATCAACCAGAGCGAAGTAAGCCGCCCTTGCTGCTTGTTTGCCAAGTTCCCGTGCAACTACTCTTATGACGTAACATCCTTTGGCTAGTTTTTTTGTGAGTTGGTCTATATGAATATCAAATTTCAGATGTGTATCAATGTGAATGCCTAAGAATTTTATTGTTAATTTGTTTTCAATGGTCTCGTCTCTTAGTTTTATGTCAGTCAAAGCACATTTAAAAGTAAGGATGTTTGTTTTTTTTATATTAAAACAGAGTTTGTTTGCTTCACACCATTGACTTATTAAAGAGAGATCTTTTTCTATGGTGGCACAGAAATTGATTAAAGACTTTGCACTCCACAAAACATTTGCATCGTCAGCAAAAGCAGTAACCGCCGCCGAGATTGGCAAGGATAAGAGGTCGTTGATGTACAATAGGAACAGAACCGGTCCTAGGACAGAGCCCTGAGGAACCCCCCGACTGATCGTCTGAATCCCTGAAACACTCTCCCCAACACCAACGAACTGATCTCTCCCCGAGAGTAAAGATGAAAACCAAAATAATGGCGTATCGCGAATACCATAATGATCTAGCTTCCGCAGTAGTATCTCTTGATCAACACAATCAAAGGCTTTTGAAAGATCGCAGAACACCGCCGCAGCAACCTACTGATCATTAAGGCTAAGGTAAAGTCTCTCTAAAAAGGAGAAGACAGCATCGTTAGTGCTTTTAGCACTTTGAAATCCAAACTGATTCCCATTAATTATATTGTGCGTGTTTAAATATTCTAAAAGTTGTTTTTTTACTATTTTTTCCATTAACTTAGACAGCGTACTCAACAGCGAAATAGGCCTGTAGTTTGACGGGTCGGTGTTATCGCCTTCCTTAAAAATGGGTATTACCATGGCCGTTTTAAGGCATGGAGGAAATATTCCAGTGCTAAATGACCTATTAATGCTTAAGGCTAGAACGTCAATGGCATTGTCTGGTAAATTTTGTAGGAGTTTTGAAGAGATATTATCTGTACCAGATGATTTTTGTTTTTTTATGGTCTTTAGTAAGTGTTTAATTTTATTACCATCGGTATTTTGAAATTTAAATGTTTCCGTGTGTTGAGCAGGTTCCAAATATGATAAGGGATCAATATGGGAGTTTAGATTTCTTGTTAATGTTGCAGCAATGGAAGTGTAAAATGTGTTAAGATCACTCGGATTAATATTAAGCTTATTCTTATGTTTTTGCTCAACGTTTCTGAATTCATTTATAATGTTCCAATACTCTCTGCCCTTGTTATCCGCATCATTAATTCTTTTTTTATAATAAATTTCTTTTGCCTTTTTTAATACGCTTCTGTAAATTGTACGGTACTTATTATAGTGTGCAATAATATTTTGACAAGTGGTAAACTTACGTATTGTGTGGAGAGATCTTAGATTGCGCGCTGAAGTTTTTATACCTTTGGTTATCCATAGTTTCTTCTTATTTTTAACTTTAATTTTACGAAGAGGAAAGGTTTTATTAAATATCGTTTTTATTTTTGTTTGAAATGACTGAATTGGATCTGCTGCTGTTAGGCATTCATACCAGTTTTGTTGGTTGGCTGAAATTTTAAAGCTATTGTAATTTTTACTACTATAAACTCTACGTTTTACTTGCTCTTTTTTGGGTTTATCAAAAGAAATAATTAGTTTAGCAACCAAAGCTTCGTGATCTGAAAGTCCTGAAGGTATAACGCTACAGCTAAGGTTATCACACTCAAAATTGCTACAAAAATAATCTATAATTTTAGAAGAGTGTTGCGTGATTCTAGTTGGTTCATTCACAAAGACGGTTAAATTAAACGAATTTAATAAATTGACCAGTAGTTTCGTGTCTGATGAATTTTGGTCTTTATAATCAATGTTTAAGTCTCCCGCGATGACAATTTTGGCGTTATTGGGAAACCTGTTTAAAATACCTTCAAGACAATCTAGAAATACATTAGTTATTCCTGATGGGGACCTATATATACACATTACGTAAACATTTAACTTTTTAACATGTATGATGGAAAATTCAAACTGTTTCTCTAAGATAAAACTATTATAAAAGTCTATATTAGCAATTTCGTAAGTAGAAAGAACATTGTTATGCCCTAATATAAGTGTCCCCCCATATCCGTTTTTTCTAGAGTATTTTGATATGACCTCATAGTCTGGAATACAGCACATTTCGTCCTCAAACAGCCAGTGCTCAGTTAGAAGAACAAATGATGGAAAGTTGTTATTTTCAAGTAAAATAAGAATTTCGTCCGTCTTATTACGTAACGACTGTATATTAAGTAGAAAGAATGTGAGTTCTGATTCTTTAGCATGTTTACTAACGTCGTTGCTTTTTAATGTAAAAAATGTGATGGACTGTTACTCTCATTATTCCTACCCAAATTAACTATAAGGTTATCCAATTGTTCAGCTAACTTAACCTTACCTATATTTCTCAATACTAAGTATTTATTAGAGATGAAGTACATTGAGTTTAAAAAAGAATTAATATTTAAATATTTTGCAAAGGAGTTGCGTAATTTTTCAAAGATTGTTACATTAAATTTATCAATAAATTTGTTTAATATTCTACGGTTTCCCCAGAGCGGCGCTGATAGCATAATTAAGTTTGTACGCTGACCTACCAATGACAACATTTCAATGGCTTTGGCATCTATTTGTCCTCCATGACAAGCGTTTTGTAAACCACCCGATATCACCACAAAGTCCTGCTTTGTAAAATTCAGTGTAAACTTGTCAATATCCTGGACTATGTTTTCTAGTGTACCATTATGTTTGACAAGAGTCATCACGTTGTAGTTCTGCATGGATTGAATTTTTAGATATTTATGAAGGTTTACAACCGTGCTATCACCCAAGATTATAACATTATGGTGCTTTGTATCTTCTGGTGACTCATTGAAACTGTTTTTAATTGTGCATTCGCGCAGAGATGCATCTTCTAGTTTTTTGTTTAGCTGTTGATTTTCTTGCTGTAGCACCTTTAATTTGTCTCTATGTTCCTCAAGATTATTCTTTAAATCAAATTGTTCAATTTTACCAGTTTTAAGTTCGCTCATTAGGGTTTCCATTTCAATTTCCAAAGCTTGTATTGATACAATCATGTTCTTGTTTAACTCTTCAGTTTCATGTAATTTAAGTTTTAGGTCTTTAAATTCCAATTCTAGTCTGTTATTTTCTTGCTTCTCACTCAACTGTTCGTCTTTGTGTTTCTTTATTTCTTTATTTAAATTTTCTATTATTTTAACCTGAAATTCTAGTTTCTGTTGAAGTTTTTCTTCCGCTTCGACAGCCATATCTTGGTAGCTTTTTGAGCCTCTTTGCAGTCGCAGAATGTAGTTGTCCTTTTCAGTTAATTTTTTGTTTAGTTTTGCGCACACTTGTTCCATGTTGTCATATTTTTCAGTTATATCTTGAATTTGTTCGTCCTTTTCCACCAGTTCCTCCCGTATTCTGTTGTATGATTTTTATAAACTATTTAGGTTTTTTATAGAGTTCGAAAGGTCATTTAGACATTCTGTGCAGTAGAAGGTGACTCTCCTTTAGCTCAGAACCAAGCAGTCAGCCTCAGTCACTGCAATACCAGAGCAGGTTTTACAGTAACTGCGTTTGCAGAAGTCACAGCCATGTCCAAAGCGTTCATTCTCTTTAGGTCTTCTTTTTAGTACGCAAGACGCGTTGCAAGTTACGCATGTTAATTCCATTTTTCCACCCTTAGATGTTGCTCATAAGGGTTAAGAGATGCGCACCTTTAAATTCAAAATATCATTTTTCACTCTGCACCATATTCCCCTAATCCTAATCAGTTCAGAGAATCCTTGTAAAAAAAGTTACAAATTCCAATCCGGCAGGTAAGGAATCCGTTTTATTGATAGGATGATAAAAAGCGTGCAATTTAGTAGTTTTTGCCGCTATACGATTGATATTTTTGTAGTCTTTAAACACAATGATTTTTGTTGTTTTACGCAAGTTAAAAAAGAGTTTTACTGCTCTTACTTCAATAACTGAAAAGCTTACATTTTTCCACACACAATGACACAAAGCACGAACAATTTATTTCACTTATTATTTAATTAATATGAATAAATAGAGGAGCGATCAACTGTGTAGCAACACCGGAGATATAGCTCCAAATATTGTTTCTTCTTCTGACAACAACTCTAGCATGCCTAAATTTTTTTAACTATGGTTTAAGCACTTCTTCTTTAAGGGTCCCACACACTACGATGAAACACGACGGTTTTCATCGCCGCGATGAAACACGTCGTTCCAAATCCGAACACACACTTCGGTTTTGGAACGACGTGTTTCATCGCAGCGATGGAAACAGTCGTGTTTCATCGTAGTGTGTGGGGCCCTTTATTTTCTCTTTCAGAAACGATATAAGTGCCTCGTAGGTAGATGCGATGGATGAGCCTGACTTGACTGCAGCAATTTTTCAGCATTTTTTCACGCAAAAAAATCCTTCTGTTAGTATATTTGCAAAAAAAAATAAAATTCCTAGAAGGTTAATTCAATTAAATTCAGCATCTAGAATTATACCCTTGTTTATGCTTATTCAATGTTTTATTTTTTTTAACATTTCCTGAAATTACATAGTTATTATCAAAAACTAAATAAGAATACACAGTTGATAATATTCCCAAATACAGGACGTTCCAAAAATATATCGCGAAAATCTGACGAAAGCGCAATGGTGTACAGAATGGGACAGCTGATAAAGGCCGGTATTAACTGGAGTTCATATAGATGCGAATCACGAATTGCGGAAGCTGCTCCTATTGGTCAGTCCGCTGTCAAGAAAAGGGGCATCTGTCAGAGTTCAATATTTTGCGATATTCGTTGCGGATTTTATGTCAGCTGTCAGCGCATGCGTATTTAAAAAATACTGTTGTCATCTGCTCCTTCAGTTGTTTTGTTTACATTTCGGCTTTGGCCATTTCATTTAGGATTCTTTTATTTTGTCTAGTATTTGTAATTCTTGTCGTTTAGTCTTTTGTGATTTGCTGTGTGTTTTCTTTATTGTTTAATGCAATATTTTCCATGGAAATTTTATCTATTATTTTTTTCTCAGTCTCATTTATTGGACTAAATTATAATATTATGCTCCTTGCTATTCTATTTAGGCACCTTAAATTTCTTTCTTGCGAATTGCAACAAACAAGAAACAACAAAAACAATTATTTAAGGTTATAACCAAAGAAAACATGTAATAGAGCAATCCAACGACCTGTCAAAAAGAAATTCAAAATGGAGGTCAATGCCTTTTTATTTGAAAAAAATGCCGTTTTATTGCGATTTTTGATTTGTATAAAGTCTGTAAAGTGTTGATTTTTTGGAAAATGCATACGTTATAAATTTAGTAGTAGTGTACTAAGTGTACTTAGTTGTGGAAGCCGTTCTAATCGCGAGAAAGTCTCGTTTCATGCCGTTCCTGCAGAGACAAAAACAGGTTTTTAACGAAGAAAAACGATTTGTCTGTACTTGGTAAGGGCTTCATGGATAATAGCAGAAGAGAAAAAATCTGACAAAATCCATATTAAAAAACCAAAAAGTCTCTCTACTTAAACGGTGTATGGATCCAAGCCATTATTACTATCCTCCACATCAACTTGTGTCGATACCTTGAATAGCAGACAAATAAAATATAAAATATACATCAGGATTCAGGACTTTGTTAAGAAAAAACTAAACAGGAAACAAATCCTGGATAGTATCTATTAATTGTTTAGTAGATAAAGGTTTGTCACAAAGAAATCATAACTTTTGCAAACATCCGGGTTTTCCACTAATAATTTTTTAAACTAGAAACTCTCCATCTTAAAATATGAAAATTACCCTTCCAATCACTAGAAAATCATCTTAAAACACCACAAAATACACAATGTATTAAATTTATGGCGCCAATTTTTTGGCATTGGCCGCCATTTTGTTTGGATTGCCCTATAGTTATTTACCTAAAAAGTGCGGAAAGTTATACTTTTCCGCACGCAACGGCGTTTGCACGAACGACGCGCCAGAGTAGTTCGTGCAAGCCGTAAGTACGGAAAAGATACTTTACGCTCGTGTTAGGTACAACATTTTTCCTACTTTTGAGAAGCATGACATGAAGAGAAAAATTAACAAAAAAAAATCAGTGCGTAAAAAACTTTTCTCGGGCACAGCGTGCGTGAAAAACTTTTTTCGCGCACGCCGTGCGGTAAAAATTTTCTCACGTACGCACTGCGGAAGAGCGGTCCTTTCCGTACGCAAATCAGTGCGTGAAAATGCGTTTTCCGCACGCTGGTAGGAAAATATTAGTTTCTTCAACACTCCAGTGTGGCACCGAAAAATAAAGTAAATATTCCTAGAATGATTGCGAAGTTTGCATCTAAATATATGAAAGGTCTGAAAAACGCCGATTTTTTTTCGGGGGTAATACCACGAGTGCTTAAAAATTATCTGGTTAATTTTTAAGCACGAATGGTATTTAGGGTGAATATTTCACGAATTTTATAAAAATTATGGAATAAAATTGAATTTAAATTTGTTAAAGTCGTTAAAATACTTTTCCATGAGCAATTTTGCGGTAACATTCCAGAGAACTTTTACTGTAATGCTCTTTATATTCTTCTCCGTTCCTTTTTCTCATATTAAAGGCCCAGCTTTTCAGGATAGATGCAAGTTCGGATATTGGAGTATCTTGATCAAAAGTGTACTTTTTTTCGCCGCAAAATGACAAACTGCCTCCAAATACTGTTTTTAGATTTCACTGTGTTTTTTTGGTTCAACTTTCACTATACTTTCGTCGATTTCCTCATCTTTCACTTCACCAAACCGATTCATTTTGATTTTTAATGGCTTTTGCTTTCGACAAATACACCAAATACTTGTGTTTCTATGTTACTATTGATTCCCGTCTCTAATTTACAATACAAACATAAATTTTTCTGTGTCGTCAAAATGTTAAATTGACTTGTATAGGTGATAATTTTACGTTGCCTAGACAAAGTTGAATTTTCGGGGATAATACCACGAGAGCTTCAAAATTACCGATAATTTTTCACGATTGCGTGTTTTCTATAATTTCACGAGTCCGTAGGACGAGTGAAATTTGCAGAGAAAACACGCATGAGTGAAAAATTATTTGGTTCATTTTAAAGCTCAAGTGGTATTTAGAGGATTATTTCACGTATGAGAATGCAAAAAATATAAAAATAAATATGTATTAAACGATTTGAACATCTTAGCCAAGGCATCTTAGCAATCAATACAAATAAATGGTTGCTATCAGGAACCCTTTGTTTGTATCAAAAATTAGCATGACAACCATGTATACAATAACATGGGAGTATTATCGCTGTAATTCTCTCTAGTTAAACAAATGGAAAAGAAAATTTTCGCTGTAATTCTGAAAATCGTCACTTGTCTTATGGGATTTCTAACACATGAGTGGAATAATCGGGGATAATACCACGAGAGCTTCAAAATTATCCAGTCCATTTTAAAGCTCAAGTGGTATTTAGAGGATTATTTCACGTATGAGAATGCAAAAAATATGGAAATAAATATGTATTAAACGATTTGAATATCTTGACAATCAATACAAATAAATGGTTGCTATGAGGAACCGTTTGTTTTTATCAAAAATTAGCATGTCAACCATGTAGGTATACAGAACATGGGAGAATTATAGCTGTAATTCTCTCTAGTTAAACAAATGAAAAAGAGAATTTTCGCTGTAATTCTGAAAATCGTCACTTGTCTTATGGGATTTCTAACACATGAGTGGAATAATCGAATGTAATACCACAAAAGGTTTCAGGATTACCGGATAATACTTTTATCTGTCACTAAACGCGTTACGCAGCAACACCACGACACCGAAGGAGGAGTGGTGTTGTTGGTAACGCGTTGAGTGTCAGGTATAAGTATTAGGTAATCCTGAAACATCGAGTGGTATTCAAAAGGTTATACAACGAACTAAACCTCAATACTTTATTAATTTTTATTATTATTAATAGGAAATGAACAATAATGCCACCAAGCGCGATAATCCCAAAAGGCTTATCATTTGTTAAGTCCTACAATCTTAATTGATTTTTTTTCCATAGATATTTTATACTTTTAAGAAGGGTGTAAAAGGGATCATTCCAATCCGAGCGACCGCGACAAGCGACCAAGACCGAGAAACCTTGCGACCTTGGTATCATGCCCCGAGGCGACAAATAGCTTACAAGAACAGACGAACCCCGACTTGAGATCGACCAGCGACCCAGCAGGTCCCAAAATACTGCTGCATTCTGCGTTGATGTGAACTTGCAGAAACCATGTCAAACACGAAAATGAGAAAACATTTATGAAAACGAAGGCATTTGAAGTATAAAAATTAAACAGGGGAAGGAAATTTCAGTATATTGTAGACTAAATCTAGACAGTTTAATTTTGTACTCAGTTTAGTAAATGATACTTAATCTACTAACAACTCGTCCTTCTTGGCAGAAAACTTTGCCATTTTGAGAAGTTTTCTCTGGTCTTGGTCTGTCTAGTCTCGCAGCACCACTGCTTCTACAGCAGACAGGTCGGGAGACCGTTGTTGCACGCTGGGATCGCCTACTGGTCGCGTGTCGCCGTCGCTTGCATCGGCTTGCACTGTCTATAAATCTATCAAAGCAGTCCCTTGCGGTCGCATGTCGCGGTCGCTCGGTCTCGGTCGCTTGTCGCGGTCTCGCGGATCGGAATGCTACCTTGGGTATAAGCTATTACTGCAATCAATAAGCTATAACCAAAAACTGGAATGCGCACACATATTGATGAACGTGAAGCCTAGTGCCGCTGCTGCGGAGGGGATACCTGTTTTTGTCGTACTCATTACGTTAAATGGCAGAAATTGCTTTCAACACGTATTATAATTGATAAACCCTGTGTAGGTAAATATAACAAAGCTTTCCAAAACGTCATATGTCAGCGAGCAATAGAAAAGAACAACATTCCCTCTTGTGGCATCTGTCTTTCATGGCTCCATTTTTTTGGCGGATATGGCAATGTGCGCGCATTCCAGTTTTTCGTTATAGTTCATTGGCTGCAATGGAGATAGGACAGCCAAACTATTTGACAACCTCATCTGCTAGACAACTAACGAGGCAATGTCGACCGAATAACTGCCGAGGGAGTCACTCTCTTATTTGCGAACTGCGGGTGGATGAGGTAACAGGCGAAAAGGGCACTTTCTTGTCCCTGAAAAGAGAAATCGTTCCTAAAGGCGGATAAACCATAATTTATTGATGGTCAACGGCATGAGAATGCAGAAGGCAAGGAGAAACCACTGCACGAAAGACCTATAAAACTGCTTTCTCTATTAGTATCATAACATGACTATGTTCAAGACTCAATTAGCATCTGCAATTTCAAGTTCCCTGATCAGGTCTCTGGGGTGGGGGGAATCATACAGTAAAATTCAATGCAAGAACGAAAAAAAAGATAGGTAGGTACAGGGTTATTGGTTATAAATGTCACCCCTCTTTAACTTTTATATTTGCAAGTTAGAAAGAAATATCCCGAATAAAAGTTTTATGGTTTTTTTAAAAAAACTCACTTATACCTTGTATATCATTGGATATTCGGATTCTACGTAAAATTCTGGACAAATTTCATGCAATATACCCTATACTTAAGTTTTGGAAATATTGACAGTTGAAAATTGACTTTTTTGCCACTTTTGACAGCCTGTAAAACCTAAACGGTTAATTTTGGAGCAGAACGGCAGGCTTATTCTCTACGAACAGCAACTACATAGCAACCAGCAACCGGTTGCAAGTTTGCATTTTTTGAATAGAAAACTCGCGTTTGACAGCGACTGGACAGCGACAATTGCGCAATTCTCTCGGTTGCAAGTTACAGAATAAGGCTGCCGATCTCACATTCTTGATTTAGATTTTCATTAACTATCCTTTGACATCTACTTTGAATTTAATCCATGATTGAAAATTCCAATTCAATTTTAATCTCCGGTTAAATTCAATCTTGGTGTGATAGTTTATAAAAATTAGATAAGAATGTGAGATCGGTTTTGCTCCAAAATTAACAGTTTAGGTTTTCCAGCCTGTCAAAGTTGCAAAAAAGTCAATTCTCAACTGTCTAAACGCGCTCGGTATAGTATAATGACCAACTTCTCTACCTAGGTATATGTAGGTATAATGTCCTATTATTAGCAACCATATATGTAATCTTGACATTACTGACTTTTCAAAAATTTGGAAGTGACACTTTACCTGTGTCACTTTCCTCTTCGATTTCCCTATTCGACTTTCCTCACCAATTTCCCTCATCCTAATTTATTCACCTTTGCTGCCAACAATGAGAACATGTCAGGTAAAAACGTCAAAACAGTGAATGACACATTTTGGCATGTTTGTTGAATTTTTTTGATATCAAAAAAATTTAATGACTAACCATAATTAATGGTGGGCTTGCAAATAAAATAGTATACAAACCTCGGAGGAAAGTTTTCATTTCTGTCTCGAGATTAATAGTTAATCTCTCGACAGTAATGAAACATTACCCTACTCGGTATGTAATATACTATTATTTTGAACCATACATGTAATTCTCACATTCCTTACTGGTTTGAAGGTTCGAAAATGTTACTTTACTTTTGTTTACTTCGAAGCAGGCCGAAAGTGACTTTTCTCTTGTCACTTTCGGCCTGGAGGAGTCACTTTCGGCACTGATAAATTGTTCTTTCACACCTAAACACAAATCCTGGTGAAATGTTTGTATTTAGAAGTAGATATCACATGTGTTTATATTGTTGAAATTTCAGAAGATATCAATGTCGGTGTCAGAATGTCACTCGAAATTCCATTTCTGTCATATTTTTACCTCATTTTCTTTAATAATAGACCTATCTCGCATGATTAGAAAAAGGGAACTTAATTGTAATAAATACAAGTTGGAAAGCAATAAAAGATGACATGCGCGCGCAACTCGTAGGCTGCAGTATAGCCAGATTGTATTGTTACAGAACAAATGTAGACAATACAAATCGAATATTATAACATTAAAGAAGTGATATAGTGTCAAGTGTTTTACAACGCCTTAAATCAGACAAAAGAAAAGCTTTAAAAGGGATGAACATCGTTTGCACTTTAATTTTGATGAATGTTTCTTCCGGCAACATCGCTCAATGAAATTGCAAAGGAATATGTCAAGTATAATCTAACATAACCTTAAACGAAACTGCGGTGAATTCAAGTAATATGTAAAGTATTAGTTTGCTCTTTGTCAAATAACACGTTACAAAGAAAGAAGGAATGATTCATTCTGAACTGGGCCCTGAATAAGAATATGACGCAACCCTGTCACAAAATTGCTTCTCATTGGACGCTCACCTGCAGCCTACAAGCGACGCGCGCAGTCTAGGTAATAGGAGATCGGTCTATTAATGATTCGAAATAAAATAATATATATAATTCGGTGGAAAGTTTTCACATGCTCGAAAGTTTCAACCTCCATATGCATATAAAAAATCCAACAAGAACAACTAATTCTACCTCTACTACCATTGATTACCTATGTTCAAATTTTAAAACTGACCTTGAGTGCGATGTGATTGATGCAGATCTCTCTGACCACCACGCTATAATAGCCAAACTCTCCTTGAAGTTAAAGCCATGTAATAACTCCAAGAAACAAGGTAGGATATTTAGCAAAAGAAACTTCCTAAAATTTAAAAGTAGCTGTAATAGTACTAACTGGCAACCCATACTTCTAAAATGTGACCCACTACAAGAGTTCCACCTTCTTCTAAGTGGCATCATAAATATAACTTTTCCTTTAAGACCACTTCGTAAAAGATTGAACCAAAAACACTGGATGACACAAGGTCTAAAAACATCTGCAGCCAATCTTCGTTCTCTAAATATATTAAGGAGACACTTTCATGACAATCCATTTATAACTGCCCACTACTTAAGATTTCGTCAAGTCTACAAAAAACTCATTAAAACAGTTAAATACCTCTTTTACTCAAGTCGACTTAATAATGCCACCAACAAATCTAGGGAAACATGGAATGTTGTAAAAGAAATAACTGGCAAAAATATCTCAAAACGAACTGAAATTGATATAAAACCAGAAGAACTTAACAACTATTATTGTTCGGTTGCCAGCAATCTCACCAGCACCATTAATTCTGATACTGATCCTATGATTTACCTGGAAGGCTTACGGGTACAAAACTCCTTTGTTTTCTTTCCTACAGATACACAAGAAATAAAGATGATTCTTAAAACGGTCAAAAACCAAACTGCTGCTGGCTCAGACGGCATTTCAACAAAAATACTTCGGGAACTACCAGACCAAGCCTTCAATATATTAGCACAGGCGATAAATAAATCATTTTCTGATGGCTCGTTTCCCACTAGTCTTAAAGAAGCCTTAATCGTTCCAATCCACAAAAGTGGTGACACAAAAAATCCATCTAACTACCGCCCCATCTCACTATTGTCTACAATCTCTAAAGTAGTAGAAAAATTACTTAAAAAGCGAATGTTGAGTTTTCTGACATTGCATAATGTTTTCAATTCCGCCCAGTTCGGATTTCTCCCAAAAAAGGGCACGCATGATGCGATGTTCCGTGTGATCGAGGCGCTTTTCAGGAACTGTAACAATGGATATGCTACTGCGGGAGTGTTCTGTGACTTTTCAAAGGCTTTTGATTGCGTGAGTCACAGAACACTACTGGGGAAACTAGAAGCCTATGGTTTTCGAGGCATGGTTCTGGAATGGTTTCGGTCGTACCTTTTCCATCGCAGCCAGCGTGTCTCCACGGATGGCAAACTATCCTCTGAACAGAACATCACTTTTGGAGTCCCGCAAGGCTCAGTTCTTGGACCCATCTTATTTCATCTATATATCAATGATCTCCTGTTCATCAATATATCTGGAGAATTTGCAGCGTTCGCGGACGATGCGACTGTGCTTTGGCATAACTTCGACCCTAACGAGCTGATCAGAATAATATCCCACGATCTAAACAGTGTCAAAATGTGGTGCGATGCAAATGAACTCCTTTTCAACTTCAACAAAACCCAAATACTAGCATTCCGATGTAACATCGAACGAATTGTATGTGACGAATTTTCCGTTAAAAGTTCGAAAAATACAAATTTTCTTGGACTTAACTTGGATGTTGATCTTAAATTCCAATCACATATAATAGCTCTCAATAAAAAACTATCTTCAGGCTGCTACTGCATACGATCAATCTCATCTACCTTGGGGTTCACCATAGCAAAATCAGTATATTTCGCTGTGATACAATCGCACCTAACTTATGGATTGCCATTTTGGGGATGTTGCAGCCAGTATCTTTTTGAATCAGTGTTTAAACTACAAAAACGGGCAATCCGATTTATTGCTCGCGTTTCACCACGGGAGCACTGTAGGCCACTATTTGTTAAGTATAGGATCCTCACTCTTCCATGTCTTTTTATTCTCGAGTCAGTAAGCCTTATTCATAAGAATATCTCTTGTTTTCCGGCACGCCAAACTACCCATCTGACGAGACAAAGTCATCATCTGTCGCTTCCTATTCCACATTCCTCTCTTGTACAGAATTCTATCATTTACAAGAGTGTAAAACTTTATAATCACCTTCCAGCAACTTTGAAAGATATATCAGATATCACTCTATTTCGAAAAAAGTTGAAAATTATCTTACTTACCCAAGCATTCTATACTGTTAATGAATTTCTGGACTTAGTATTTTGAACCTAATAAATTTTAACCAGCTTTTGCTGCCTAGAATTATCGTGGGCGGGGCACTCTGTCCTGGGTGTTTATTTTATTTTCCTATCAGAGCACTGCTGTACTGTTTGTTCATGTTTTATCTTATTTCTTAATGTTTCTGTCAAGATCTGACCCCCTAGTTATTTAGTTATTATTGATTTTAATATTTTACAACAGTTTGTTCTTGTATTGTTTCTTCTCTGTGTGACTTATCACTTGTTTATAGTTTTTTTAAACCTATTTATTAACTGTTAAAATTTAAAAATATGTATGTGTATTTACTGTGACAAGCATTATATTTAGATGGTTTAGATTTTAGATTTTATATTTAGCTTTGTCCATAATGATTATTGTATCTTTTGACAATAAAGCATGCTACTACTACTACTACTACTACATTATTGTCTCGAGAATTGGTTGACCTCGGCGCTTCGCACCTCGGTCAACCATAGTATCTCTCGAGAATAATGAAACACTTTCCACCTGAATATGTAATATACTATTACCTGTCTAAATTGGCACAAATAATGACTCTTATAACTAGCAGGTGTTGGACAAAATAGCTATTTATGTACCAAGGGGATTAGGTAGAGGCGAAACTAGCCCGAGGGCCTATGGCCCGAGGGATATATTTCGCCTGAAGGGCATTATAATCTTGAAATCCCCGTGGTGCATACAATGCTTTATTTTCTACTCAACACAATGTTTTTTCATCAATTTGTTATTAACAAAATCAGTTAAACTTGTGTGACAGAATATTGTTTTGTATTTTGACATGTACCTGTACCTGTGACCTGTACCTGTATCTGCGACCTGTACATAGAAACGAAATAAATTAATATATCTATAAACATCTCATAAGGCAAGGCAACGGTGGTGGTCCTGTGGGTTAACGCGCTGGACTACATGGGAAACATTGATGGTAGACCGGGTTCGAATCCTGGCTAGACCGAAAATTATTTTCGGTCAGACATTTAGTGGCTGCCTAGGGTAAAGTGCAAATTAATAGAACAACAACAACAAAAACACCTTATGGTATTATAAGCGGGCGTTATAGATCATAACGCCCGCAAAAGCGGGCGTTATGGATCAGGTTGTTATAGGTGTGTTAACGTATTTCGTTTCCTAGGTATTATGGATCTATAATAGTAAAGTAGAAAATAAATTACTATTATTTCCATAAAAATCATGTCCAGCCTTGCACAAATATTATTATTAATTACATTAATCTCCAATTTATTATGGTATAGAGAGAAGTGGTGGGTTAATTTGAGAAAAAGTTGAATGAAACTTCCTTATTTACAAATTCGCCAACTCGTCGGCGTTTCGACCTTTAATTTAGGTCTTCAGTAAAGCTCTTTATATAACAGAAGTTTCCAAGTCAAGAGGCTCAAATACATTTCCATTATACACAACCGGAAAAATGCGACCATAATCTTGAATATCCACATTTAAAATTGGAAAAATAGGATAATTTAAATTCAAACCAAGCAGATGCACATACAGACTAAACCAAGCACAGACCAGACAAATTCCTTAACCCACATCAACTTCTATATTACTTTGGACTTTGGAGGACACTATTTTTTCACTATAATAATCTCAAATTTTTATTAGAATATCTTCCATAAAGGGGTAACAACTTTGGTTTTCTATTTCTGAACATTGAGAACTTTAAATAGGTAATTTCAATTATGGTCCACTTCTCCGCCATATACGATTGACTGAAGGGCCCATAGCACCTCATCCTGTCTCAGGGGATTAAAAGTATATAATCACTTAATTTTTTTACTAAATGAAAGAGAACAAGTCTTTTGCATTTAACTACCAGTCATCCCCTAGTTCCTTTTAAAAATCCGGTTTTTATAGATCTGAAAGCAATAAAATATTCATAGGGCATAGCTATCGATAAAAAAGGGAAAAAGTATTTGTTGTAGGTGACTGGCTGGCGTAGCGTGGCACTCATCTATATACTCTTGCAGCTGAGGGGTGGCTTTTTTGGGGCGGCATTGCATGTCCTGTTGCGACCTCCGACAATCGATGGCCTCGGAGGGTCGCGCTACCACCTTCTAAGGATTCCCAATCCCAACAACTACCGATCGATAGTCCATGAAGACAACGTTGGATCATGTTTTGTGTCAATAATTGTGTAACACAGAATGGAATGGAAAAAAACTAAACGATTTAGTAATATATAGGGCAATTTTCGATTTATTTCTATTCCATTTTATGGGAAATTGAAGCTGGAAAAGGGGACGGTGAGGTCAACGGCATCAGCAGAGACAAATAGGGACTTTGAGGAAAAAATCATTAGCGAATAATATATAGGTATATAGTATAATTGCTAAAAATTAAATTATTTCAAGTTTTTCAAAAATTACAATCCATTAACAATCTCATCTTATCACGACTCGAATAAAAACAAACTGGAAAGAGAATAGGCCAGGACTTTGATATTCCTACTTTTGATTTTCAATTTTATTTTTCTACGAGCGACCAGAAAATAATTATGCATTTTCTCGAGAATTTGTTCGCTAGAAATTACCGTTTTACCGGCTAAGATCGGAAATAGAGGCCAATTGCTATATGTATTACCTACCATTCAAGACGCTGCTTCATTTCTGGTGAAGAGGTTAAATAGTTTTGCCTATTGTCACGTCATCGTCGATCCAAACCAAAATTTTCCGTCGAAATTTCTATACAATTATATTTTCAACCAAGAATTTCTGTAGCAGAAACTTAAAATATTGAAGGGAACGAAATCTTACAAAAAAGTTTAGTTTGTTTTTTGTTTGGATAAGTTAAATTCTTCTTTCGAAAATTTCCTATCCGTTTCGGATGTTGACTTTATTCACTGCTGCCTGAAATAGCTCAGAAGTGTCCATACTAAGCCAGGTTCTGAGGTTATTAAAATATGAAATTCTTCTTCTATCAACACTTCGTTTTCTCTTAACATTTCCTTGCAAGAAAGACTGCAGTAAATGAAATCGGCTTTCCTTTCTCATTATGTGACCCAAGACTCCCAAGTATTGAGTTTCCGTATTTTCAGAGTAATGACCTCTTCTTTTTCTTTGCCTATCCTTGTGAGACCTTTGATGTTTGTGATATGTCTGTCTACGGTATTTTTAGTAGATATTCTGCGGTATAGATAACCACATTTCAAAAGCCACCAATTTTTTGCTGTGGCGTCAGTTAGAGTCCATGCTTTAACACAAGATGGAAAATACATAACATCGAAGGATTCTGATCTTGGTGTTTAATGTTACATGAAAGTTTGTGAACAGTTTTCTCATTTTGTTGAAAGTAGACCTGGCTCTCCCAACTTGTATTCTTATTTCTTGTGAGTGGTCTCATTGTTCATTTACATTAGTTCTAAGTAGGGTTTCCATACGTCCGGATTTACCCGGACATGTTTGGGTTTCTAGGGTGTCCGGGGAAGTCCGGCCGGAATTTGGAACAATGTCCGGAAAACTCGGAGATCGTAAAAATAATCTCTTTGTTGAATATTTTAATCGTTACGATGGTCTCTACCAATATTGACGGAAGCTTTTCGAATGTATCCCATTTCTATACTCCGGTGTCACTCCAACGTCAAATTTTTGTTCGAGCGTGTTCGACGGGCGCTCGGAGCACTTTGGAATCGTCTTTCTTTGCTCTACGACATAGAGTGAGATGGAAATATATTGACTGATGAGTGATGGCTAATGGTGGTAAAGCAGGTACTAAATCGCTATCGGTGAATCGTGAATCCCAGGAATTCCCAAGTCCGTTTGAATTGTGATTTGAGGTGTGGTCCCTGCGCTGTTGCACGCAACGTAACTTAATAATATTAAATTTTAATAATAAAATTGAATAAGTGTATAGTATTTATTGTCCGACGTTTTAAATCTGACACTTTCAGTATGAGGAGCGAGGGGGTGAAGCATATGGCAAAAACAGGTGTGACGTCAGGTGACCATTGGCGTTTTTACGTAGGGAGCCACCAGCTCACTCACATTCCTTTGGAGTATCAGATTGAAATCGACGGACTGTATCCTGTATCCAAGGACTTATATAAGGGGGGGTTTCGGGAGTTCAAACCCCCCCACTGAACTGAATAAATTATTTTTTTCAAGAAAAATAAACTTTTTTGGGCGAGCAATCCGAAAAAATTTTTCGCCTTCGGCGATATCCTCCGGCGACTATGCCACTCCGGGTTAGCAACAGCGCAATCCTGTTTGTCCCGGAAAAATTCTCCGGAACGCACGCGTCGTCGTTACCTACGGTCTCCCTCAAGGATAATATACACTACTACAGGATTGCTCAATGGCCTTGATTTTTGGAATCAAGGTCATATGGTGTTGCACCGTTGGTGACATCATCAACGGTGTCGTTAACTGTTTGCGCCAGCGGTCGTAGTTTAGAATATACATTTATGATGAAAAATATTATTTATTTTTGATTAACATAATAGGCAACGAGGAAGATGCAGATGAGATCTGAAAAGGGTACTTTTAGAATGTTAATTAATGTATTAACACAAGTATGCATAAAGCAAAAGCCAGGGGAATGATAGCCTGTAGTGCAAACACTTTACGTCGAAACGAGAATCGACCCGATTCCTACGTCATAACTGGTACTTTGGCGTGGTGCAGTGGAGGCTTGAGATTTGATCTATACAGGCCTTATGAGGATAGGCTATCCTGTGTAGTGTGTGGATCTCCCTCTTCAACCCTCTCAACTAACTCAACTAATCCAAACTAACCCAACATCAAGCAACATCCGGAGATGCCGGAGGGGACGTGTATAGATATATAGTAAAGTGTAATGCATCTGTTATCTGATTTGAAGGATTTTTGTTTCTCATTTTTCTTTCAATGAACTTTTTTTTTTCCCCAGTTCAACTTATTTTCAAAGGTGGCGTCCCTATATGCCAGGTACATCGTCTGATCTAAAATGAAACCCTTCCCAGACCACAAGCCGCCACCGCTCTAAAACCCCTCCCATGAAAAAGCTATAGCTACGTCGTTGACTGTATCTAACAGAAAAAATGCTCAAAGCGTATCTATTATTTCCTGTGAAAATGTATTTTTGGAAAAAATGAACAAAATTCATTCTTTATAAAAAAAATTTAAGGTATTTTTTGGCGAAGTCCGGAATTTGTCCGGATTTCTGGACTCCTTTGTCCTGAATTCCGAAAAACCTTTATGGAAACCCTAGTTCTAAGGTAAGTGAAGCTGCCTACTCGTTCTATGGGTTTTGATTGTCACGTTAACTGCCACCATGGGAAGACCAAATCAGGTAAGTACACTTGTGCCAATTTTTCCTATATTGTAATTTCAACGTATTCTTAGTCGTAGATAACAAAAATATAGGTGAAATGAAAAAATAATTATTATTTCCAAACCTTCTTACTAGGTACCTACTTCATTGATATGAATGCAAATTCGAAATATTTAGTTCTGGTTCTGAGATCGGCTATTGAGCAGTTCAGGGTTAGTTAGAAAACCAACTTGTCTTGAAACAAGACTGTTAAGTTAGTTGCTCCTAGGTTAAGGTTTGCCTAAAATATTGATCATATTGTCCTGACAAAATAAATTTTTCAAATAATCAAAAGATGTAACTACTTCTGAGATAAGTGCATTTTTCTTGGAGATTTATCTTCATGTAATACTTAATTTTTGATTTAGATCCTTCTCTCCTTTTCAATAATTTTGTTCTGGGCATTTTTTTGATTATCCAGATGATGTGGAATACGGATTAAATTCCGAAACGTGAACTCCAGCTTTATTACTATCGACCTGACTGAGACCCAAGAAAATCTTCAGAAGTCATTGTCAATGTAACCTATAATACACATTCAAGTTCGCTGTTTTTCTACACATCAAAAAAAAACTTCCTAGGCATCTAGTCGTTTAATTATTTATTCTAAAACCGGAAATGTAATAATATCTTTTTCCTACGAGCGTGCGCAAAGTAGTACTTTTCCGCTCGCATTTCCGGGCTCAAAGTTACACTTTTCCGCACTCAGTGCGGATACAGGCCTTATCCGCACTGAGTGCCGAAAAGTAATTATAATTGTCAAGCAACAATAAGTGCACCTGTCGACTTTGACACATGATGACAATTTTTTCCTCTGTTTCTAGTTTCTACAATCAGCCAACATCTATACAAACACCAAATATAAATTCACTTTGACACATTGTCAGATTTGTTCTCTATTTATATGCAAAAATCTACAAACTTTCTCATCAAATTTAAACGCTTTAAGATGAACAGCTCTGACAAGGGATTTTCTGGTATTTTTTTTGTTATGTAATTTTTTGATAAATGCATAGGTTCCCTTTAAGTTAATTAAAAATAATTAAACAAATTATCGTTTTTTTTTTTTAATTTTTGTTATTACCTACCTGATATGAAGCTCGTAGGAAAAATTTTGTTCCTAACACGTGCGCAAAGTGTCTTTTCCGCACGCAAACACGTATCCGATCTCCGCTGCGCGTCGTTCGTATAACTGTGTTTGCGTGCGGAAAAGTAACACTTTGCGCACTTGTTAGGAAAATAACTATTTCCTTCAGGCGCAAATCACCAGTTTGTTTGCTTCCCATGCAGACAACCAGGTCAAGTTAAATCGATAATTCCTGAAGATTTAAGGGTACTCGCATAAAATGGCTTCTTTAGTCAAATTATATATATGACTAATGATAGGGAGTTGTTTGTTCAAGAATTTAGAATTTCCATGGCTTTCCACGAGAAATGAAAACACTGACCTTCAGTGGCGTATCCGGAATAAGCATATTTAATAAACAAAATAATTTCGCCAATTTGAGAGTCTTTAGGCATTGACATAATAAACTTGATAAATTTAATCAGATCTCAAAATACCTGCACACACAAAGACATGTCCATCAACCATTAATGATTTCCAATTTTCATGGACAATTACTTTTAGACCGGGTGTTAGATATGAGTATGCAAAATGTGAGGACCGGCAAAAATGCTCAAAATCGTATTCCTGTGATCCTAAAGAATGGGAAAGTACATCTTGCCGGCACTTGGAGTGGTTCCTAACTCTCCTGCCATCCCCCAATGCAAAGTTATATTGAAAATATCACAATTTCATGTCATTTCACAATAATTCCGATTGATTGTACCTAAGACTTTCTTCTCAAGCACTCAAAATAAAATTACCTAGGTACCACTTCTTGGATATCTTTGCAATTCTGCTCCAAAATATACACAAGTAAACGAAGACTGCGAGATGTACAGGGTCATTCAACGACGACTGAACAGGGGGTTTATTTTTGACCTTTCTTATTCCTGTAGTTTTGAAAAAATTCAAAATAGCCAATCAATTGGCATATTTTTTTTTCTGGAGAATTCAAAAATGGCACAAAAAAACTAATTTGAACCAAAAAGAGTTACGCCATGGGTGAACTGTTTTTCAAATGAAACACCCTGTTTTTGCATGTATGATTTTTGGAAAAGTTGCATTTTTTACGTCTATTCTGTTGAAACCATTCGATATTCCGTTGTTTTTATTCTATTTTAATGTTTTATACTTAATAATTTTAGCTTCTCCTTTTCAATTTAATAGGTTCATAGGTGATAGAGGTATAATCACCTTTTGTTCAAAGTCAAAAGAAATTTAACATATTTTGTCGCCATCACAGATGTATTGAACAGGTGAAACTAAAATTATTAGGGATAAAACATTAAAATAAAATAAAAATAGGTATCGGAATATCAAATATTCTCAAAGGAATAGACGTTAAAAATGTGACTTTTCCAGAAATTATATAATAAACAGGGTGTTTCATTTGAAAAACAGTTAATCCATGGCGTAACTCTTTAGTTTTTAGTTCAAATGATTTTTTGGTACCATTTTTGAATTCTCCAGAAAAAAATATGCCAATTGGCTATTTTGAATTTTTTCAAAACTACAGGAACAGGGAAGGTCAAAAATAAGGGCAATAAGGCCCTCTTCTAGGGTTGCCAGACCTCCTATTTTTAATATGAGACTCATATATTTCAACTGTTTCTCATATCTCATATTGGCATGTTTAATATGAGACTATTTCTCATATATTTTGATCAAAAAAAAGAAACCATGTATATCACTACCATACACGTGATAAGTCTGAGTCTCATGCATCCGTTTTCCGACGTCCGATGTCCGAAAAACCTTCTAGGTATTCTGGCATAATCGTATAAAAATATGTCAAAATAGGAGGTTTTTCGGACATCGGACGTCGGAAAATGGATGCACGAGACTCCGGTTATAGGATGGAGTCTCATGCGATGCGTCCCATCCGACCGTCCGATGGTACGATGGAGCTCCTATTGGCTGAAAAATTTTCCGCCACATTTTATCCGAATATTTCCAACTTTTTTCCGACGTTGCCGAATAAATAATATTTTACTTTTGTCACTTTTGTACATAATAAATAAAAGTAAAAACAGAAAAAAAAAGAAAATTATTTTGGGTCAGGGATTTGTTTAAACATCAAAAAACTCAAGGTGTTGTCCACAACTTGTTACAAGAAATGAGACTGACCAAAGCCCTCTACAAGCCGTGAAGTAAGAAATCTGGCAACATGTCGTGTGGTTCATATGTTTTCGTTTGAGGTTAGGTTTCAAATGTGTTGATTATTTTTATTTTATTTATTTATTATTATTATATCGCCTTTGAGTTATCTGAAATACCTATCTAGTTCAAGTTCAAAAGTTATTGTGCCCTGTGCACTTTTGGATCAAAATTATAAACGCTACCTAACTAATCTCTTGGTTTGTTTACTAAACTTGTTCCGGTAGGGCGCCGATGAACACGTTGCTTTTCTCTTTGGTCAAGGTGAGAAATTTATTATTCTTATATCAAGGATTGCAAAGTGAATGCAAATTTTTTATTCATTATAGATGCCCCGATTATGCTGTGTTCCAGGCTGCAAGTCAAACTACCGAAGTAGCTTGAAAAAAGAGGAATTACAAACCACATTCTCATTTCCCTCTGAAAGTGAACTTCGTCAATTATGGTTACGAGCCATCCATAGAGAAAAAAACTTCGAAATCACAAATAATTCAGTTGTGTGTTGTAAACATTTTCATAGTACAGAAATACAAAGAGTGGAGCATTACAAAAACAAAGAAGGAATTTGGTGCGACCATCCCTTGATGCGACCTAAACTAATTAAGGGAGCAATTCCTCATATATTTGAAAATCAACCAAAATATCTAACACATTCAGTGACTAAACGAAAAGATCCAGAAACCAGAAGACAAGAATTTTTAAAACAGGAAAAGGAAAAAGTCCAAAATTTTTTGAGAAACGATTTAGTTGTCAATTTTGATGATCTATGCAAGGAAAATATTGAGTCAAAAATTTCTCTCAAATGGTGGAATTTTAAAATTGCAGATGAGTCTATATATTTTTTTCTGCTGAACATCTCAATGGACCCCTCTGAAGACTTACATAAGGATGGTGTTAAAGTTATTTCTAGTTTAATTATAAACAAAAACCTAGACATACAGGTTTTTATTGAAAATTCTGAATTATCGAAAAAGGACCTCAAGTGGGTATTATCTGGAGATGAAAAAATAACTCGTTGGTCTCAAATAGAAAATCTACTAGCTAGATATGCTTTTACCAAAGACATTCCTGTAGAAAGTAGCCACTATTTAGAAAAAGCTTATGAAAATGTTCAAACAGCTATAAAGCATCTTGACAGTGATAGTGATAGTGATGTTGGTGATAGTCTGAACTTGCAGCTATTGGCCAATCAGCTATTATTGAATGGAAAGAAAACAAAAAGGTACACTCTTCCCACTATGCTTTTTTCTCTTTCAATATATAATCAGTCCTCTGCAACTTATGAACACCTACGAGAGTATTTCATTCTTCCTACAAAAAGACATTTGCAGAAAGTTTCTTCTGATTTTAATGTTTCCCCTGAAGAGAGCAATGACACTTATTTTTCTTATGTATCATCAAGCCTTTCTGAGTCTGAAAAAATTGTGTGTCTCCTAATTGATGAAATTTACATAAAAAGTGGTTTTCAGTACAAAGCAAAAAATATAACTGGGTATGCAGAAAACAATGCTAATGAGTTCGCAAAAACTATTCAAACGTTCATGATATCATCTGCATTTGGACACTTTAAAGAAGTGATTCGGTTAGTTCCTGCATGCAAAATGACTGGTTCTCAACTTACTTACTGTATTATGTATAATTACAGACAACAACAGGGTAAATCAAAAATTGTTTGGTCTACTTTCTGCAGACATACATATGAAAAATCCTAAAAATTCAAATGAGCTGATATTTTTAACCTATGATTCTGTTCATATACCTATACAAAAATATTTGGTTTAATTGGATAAATCTCAAAAACTTTCAAAACACATTCATTTTTCCAGATTTTGAAGATTTTTCTATTAAATGTAAAGCTTCCTACGAAGATATCAGAAAGATTTATATAGATGAGCTAAGCCAGTTTACTAAAAAAGCATATAAACCTAATGACAAAACTGTATTTCCAACTAATTTAGAAAGACAGAATGTTCATTTAGCTGACAATGTTTTCCACGATTCAACAATTGCAACTGTTAACTGTTATGAATCTTATCAGGGCACTTCAAAATTTCTTCAAATTATTAAAAAATGGTGGAATATAGTTAACTGTAAGAGTACAATTAAAGGAAAAATAAAAAGGAATAATTTGTCCACCCCTTTCTTAGGTAACTTTGAAGATGATTGCAAACATGAATTTTTAAATAGATTTTTAATATGGCTTGAACAATGGCACAATGATGGTGAAAATGTCGGATTGACAAGAGATACGCATAATGCTTTAAAAAGAAGCACCCAAGTACTTCTAAGTTTAATAAAGTATTCTTTCAATAGGTTTTCAATTAAATATCTTCTTCCAGGAAGGTTTCAGACAGACCACCTGGAAAGGCGATTTGGTAGATATAGAAACCATCAGGGTGCAATTATCATGTTTCATTCTACCAAGTTATAGAGTCTGAAAAAAAAATTAGACTGCAAAATTTATTCAAGTCCTGTGATCAGGAAGGTTTAAATCATCTGAAACTAATATTTTCTAGAGAAAAAATTATTAACACAAATTTTTCAGATTTGCATAATATTTTACAATCCGATTACTTATCCAAGTGTGACATTGATGAATCAGTAAAGTTATATGTGTGTGGTTATGCAGCACATTCTATCCAAAAAAGAATAAAATGTACCAAATGTAATTTATTAGTTACAAAATCCAAAGGCGAAACACTAGATAACGACGATTACTTCAATTATTTACAAAGAGGTGGCCTTTGTAATGCCACTAGTGAAGTAAATTATATTTATTTTCATATCAGTGCCGTTTTTCAATATATATATTAAATAATAAAGATCTAGAACAACAATTTTTGAGAAAAAAGGATCATCAGAATTTATTAGCCACTTTAACAATAGAAAGCTTCAAGCTGGACCATTTTTTGATAAATGTTGACGAAATATGTCAGTGTGGAACATCCTTTGAAAAAATCTTCTTTTTGTAGCTCTTATTTTCGCGAACATAATTCTAAACAATTATGCGAAAAATAAAAACAATGAATGCCATAGCGAAAAAAATAATAACTGCAAAAAAAGAAAATTGTTGACTTATAAGTTATAAAAGGTGTTTTGAACCTACTTGCCTAGTTGTTATTAGTTATTAGTTCCCAAGTGAGTTCCTATTAGTTCTACTTTTTGATTACAAGTTTTGATTAAATGGGTAGTTATAACTGTTATAAGTATGTGTTGGTGTTTTATTTATTCAGTTTATTCCTTTTTCCAAACAAATCTCCAAATAAATAATTAATAATATCATTTTTTTTTATAAAAATATATAATCAAATAACCTAACCTAAAAACGCTGCTTTCAAAGGTAGACCCACTCAAGAATAAAAATGCGGTGTTGCCATTTTTACTTCATGGCTTATTATTGTAGGGGGCTTTGGACTGACGGATCAGGAGGAGCATTTAACTGCCTAAAAAAATGTCCAGCAATACATTCCAAAATCTGCTAAAAATCATAACTTAATGTCAAGATACGAGCTTTTTCGGATTTAAGTATTTTGCAGTACATAAAATATTCTCATATATTATTATCCAATCTCATATAATTTTTCACAGGCTCTCCTATTTTCAAAACTCAAGTATCTGGCAACCCTACCCTCTTCAGTCGTCGTTGGATGACGCTGTACATCTCGCATTCTTGTTAAATTGTGTATATTTTGGACCAGAACTGCAACGATACAAGTGGTAGGTAATTCATTTTGAGTGCTTGAAAAGAAAGCCTTAGATAAAATCAATAGGAATTAGCGTGAAATGACTTGAAATTGTGATATTTCCCATATAACTTTGGATTGGGGGATGGCAGGAGAGTTAGGGACCACTCCAGCTGCCGGCAAGATGTACATTCCCATTCTTTAGGATCACAGGAATACGAATTTGAGCATTTTTGCCGGTCCCCACATTTTGCACACTCAACTACTTGTAGCGCCTGCTCTATTTACAAATTATTGAAATAAACATCGTTCGTCCGGCTAACCTACAGAATAGTTATTTATGATATAGGTAAGTGCTATAAGTGACATTTTATTTTGTGAAAAGGGGAGTTTGGGACACGACGCCGAAGGCGGAGTGTTCCATCCTTTTGAACAAAATAAAATCACTTTTAGCACAAATATTAGTGGCGCCTCAGAAAATATGTTGGGGGGGGGGCCTACATGTATAATAATACTATTATTATACAAGACGGTAAAAAGATGCTTTACCTGTGAGTGGAAAATGTTGATTCACGAGCGACGAAGGAGCGAGTGGATTAATTCCACGAACAGGTAAAGCTTTTTACCGTCGTGTGTAATATTCTATTTTATTCTTGAGCAACTTTTTATTTATCACAATTACTAAAATCATAAACTAAAATGTGCTAAAATTTTACATAAGGCCTATTCGGGTTTGGAAAAAGGACGGTTCTAGAACGGTTCAAAACAATCGTCCAGTTTATTGATCAACAAAATAACAACGACTCGACTATCACAAATTTCAATAATAAACTGTGCGATTCTTCTGGACCGTTCTAGAACCGTACTTTTTCCAAACCCGAATAGGCCTATAGATTATGACAAGTTGACAAAGTACCTATGACAAACTGACACATTTCTGGTGTTGTCAATCATGCAACATAACAGATTTCTATCAAAAACACTATAATTATTATAAAAGATTTGAGCAAGTGGGTAAAATTGACGTATGAGTGGGTAAAATTGACAAATGAGTGGGTAAAAAATGTTCGATTTCACTACTTCGAATAAAGGGTTACTTTAACAACGAGTTTTGAGTCGATAAAATGATAGTTTACCATTCGCGATAGAATAAATGACGTTTAAGCTTTCGATTTTTTTTTTCTTTATTTTGAAACCGTCCTAACTCAAAAACGAAAAGCTTGGGAGAAAAACTTCAAATATAAAACTTATAGATCTCGTCGAGTACTACAAAAAATCCTATTAGAAGTATCCCTCCACGGGGAACCGTTTTCGAGAAAATCGACCTCGAAAATTTTAACCAAATTACAATAAATTTCAACTTTGACGGCCAATATCTCAAAGACAAAAACGGCCTAGAAACTCCATAAAATAATATTTTGTAGATAATTTAATCCTCTTTCAAATGAGATATGACGGAAACGATCGGTTAAAAAATAGCGGAGTTAGGCGAAAAAGTGGTCTCGTGTCGGATACCCACAATTTTTTTCTGATCAAAATCAAAATTTCCTTTTTTATTTTTTTTCGGCCTTAAGATGTACCGTAGCGAGGAGGGTCAAATTTACTTTTTGACGTATTTTTTGCTCTCTATCCGATAGAATTTTTTATTTTTTTGAAATTCGATATTTGAATTTTTTCGACAATGCAAGGACTAGTACGCATTACGTGGACGGGTTAGTTTGCATATTTTTGATTAGTTTCGTTGCAGTTCATTTAATACTGGTTATAAGTGTACTGGACTACTAGTTAATAACAAAGCGCGCTGTTTTTTTCCAAATTCAATACATGCAAGGACTAATACGCATTACGTGGACGGGTTAGTTTGGGCTAGTTTGCATATTTTTGGCTAGTTTCATTACAGTTCATTTAATACTGGATATAAGTGTACTGGACTACTGGTTAATAACAAAGCGCGCGATGCGCGCTCTTGTTTTTCTAAATTCGATACATGCAAGGACTGGTACGCATTACGTGGACGGGTTAGTTTGGGCTAGTTTTCATATTTTTGGTTAGTTTCGTTGCAGTTCATTTAATACTGGTTATAAGTGTACTGGACTACTGGTAAATTGGTACACAAGTAAAAAAACAATCCGGACGAATAATGATATAATAATAATCCGGAAATTCCGGGCTAATAAAAAAAAAAATTCAACCGGAAGATCCGGGTGATTAGGGACACCCAATTGGAAAATACCAGGGCTGCGTTCAGGAATGGCTACAGCCAAGCCAAAATTTGCATTTTGCGTTCGAGTTCGGCTCCAAACTACGTGGTTCAGCATTACCGGTGGAGGGGGAAAAGTAGGTTTTGGCATTAGCATTGCCGTCCTTGAACGCACCCCTGCACATCAAGAACACGTCCGATGTCGATAACATTGACATGAGATTGACATGTCAACATATGACAATATGCCAAAATATTCATTTGATCATAACTAATAATTCATAATGTTTTTTGTTCGCCGGTCTTGCATTTGATCTTTCTTTGTGTTGTCAAGTGTTCTTAAGTGATTTCAAAGTTGTTTTGTGTGTTTCAAGAAGAACTTCAAACTTTATAGATTGGAAGATCTATTTTTATCTTTGTTGATTAGATAAATGACAGGTTCAATTAAACATTAATCAGAACTTTGAATAAATATGTTAAGGATACCCTTAACCATCGATAAAGAAACTGTCTTTTGATCTAATTAACAAATTATCAATTAATTTAAGCAAACATTAATGCCTCAAAGTCCAGAATAAACGAATTTGAACAGACCAACAGTAATGCGAACAGGGCGCCATCTTTCATAAAAAGTCCTTTGTAAAGTAGGTGTCTGTAGCATCAATGCAAAATCAGTAAATAGTGATTTTCCGATATGGTAGATTCCATTCTCGACAGTTTATATAGTATTTATCTCTGTAGTATATTAAGCAACAAGTTTAGTAAAGTGAGGTTTTACCAATTGAGTGTGGCCAGTTTTGTGTACGAGCGAGTGCTCTAAGGCCTCACGATATTGGTAAAACCCTTTGCAAATGCGTTGCTTATACTATTTTATCGCATTTTGTCTTCAAATAATTGAGAAACGTTCTTATTTTTGACAAGACAACATAATTTTTGAAATCATAACAGACCTATGCCTGGTGGCCCGCATGGCTGGTTTTTCTTTTCGGTAACTTAGAAACCAGTGACATTATTCAAACAAAAATCAGAAAGAATTTTCGGAACCTTGTCCAGTCTATGGCGTCCAGTGAAATGAATCCGAAGATTTTGGAAGCAGCTCGTGCTGCTACAGCAAGGCTGCTGCCTGAGAAATCAAAATCAAAGTATGAGAAAGAATATGACCAATTTCGTCAATGGAAATTAATGAATAACGTGGAAGAAGTGCCAAATGAGGACCTCATGTTGGCTTTTTTTTATGAAAAGGTAAATCAATTAAATATAACTGTTTCAAATCCTGTGCTCATAAGATATTTTTTCCTAAAGGACCCTGCACACTTCTTATGGGATTTCTGACCGCGGTCAAATTTAATCAAATTTTAGTATGTTATAGATCTCACCTTTCTGATCAATAACTACCATGGGCACAACCTAATCCTATGACTAGTTTTTGAGATACCAGGTAGTTTAATGTCCAAGAAATGCACACATTTTATATGCATTTACATCTACCTGTCACCTGAGCGTGAGGATACCTGTCCATCCTGGTATTATTAGGTGACAGGTAGATGTGAATGCATATGAAATATGTGCGTTTCTTGGACATTAAATTACCTGTATCTCAAAAACTAGTCATAGGATTAAGTTGTGCCCATGGTAGTTATTGATCAGGAAGGTGAGATCTATAGCATACTAAAATTTGGTTAAATTTGACCGCGGTCAGAAATCCCATAAGAAGTGAAATACAAATTTAGTTTTCATGACATTGACATTGTCAAGGTTTAAGGTTATGTACACGACACTTTAAAGAACATTCGCTTTTTATTGTTTCAGGCGGGGTTGTCCTGGATCAACATTCCGATTCGTCTATCCGGCAAACGCAAAAAATAGAAATTAATAATTATATTATCAATTTTTATAATAACCAGAAATAATAGTATATTGTTGTATTAGGAGTAGAAGCTTTACTTTTTTGTGCTGAAGCAGTAGGTTTGCGAGCCGAACGTAGTGAGGCTTGCAATACTGCTACAATACTGCATAAAAAAGTGCTTCTACTCCGTATGCAACACGCTATTTTTTATCCAAACTAATGGGGTAAGCTCGGGGGCAAGTGAATGGTTGAGCGGCAGTAAAAGTACGAGCGGCACTAAAAGTACTTTTGCTGTCGCTGGGGTTGCCAAGCAGCATAGAAATTAAACTTCTACCACCTTGACAGGTGTTAACCCGCTGGATTTGCCTAGCAGCATAGAAATTAAATTTTTGACATCTTGACAGGCGTTAACAAAGTGACGTTTTTTTGACGTTTGGAGAAAATAGTATATTGTTCTATTAGGAGTAGAAGCTTTACTTTTTTGTGCTGAAGCACAAAAAAGTGCTTCTACTCCGTATGCAACACGCTATTTTTTTCTCCAAGCGAATGGAGTAAGCTCGGTGGTAACTGGATGGTTAAGCGACAGTAAAAGTACGAGCGGCACTAAAAGTACTTTTGCTGCCGCTCCAGCGACACTAAAAGTACTTCTACTGCCGGTGCGGTTACCTAGCAGCATAGAAATTAAATCTCTACCACCTCGACAGGTGCTAACCTGCTGGATTTGCCTAGCAGCATAGAAATTAAGTTTCTGACACCTTGACAGGCGTTAACAAAGTGACGTTTTTTTGACGTTTGGAGAAAAAATAACTATTTCCTATTTTTAATTTATTTGATTGGCGTGAAATTGCGAAATGCTGCAATTTCGCACACTGTGAATAAGGCTTGAAAATTGATTTACAAAATGATTGCTATCAATGACGTTGCTATGTGGTAAAGTGTTGCTATCGAGGTAAAGTGGCACTTTACCACTCAATTTTGAATGCAGTTATATATCACATTACTGTCAAAAATGCGATAATAGTTATTCACCTAACAAGTGCGGAAAGTGGTACATTTTCCGTAAGAGTTAGGTACAATATTTTTCCTACGAGTGCTTTTGTCCATCTTATTTATCAAAAAAAATGTTCCAATATGCAAAGATTTTATAATGATGGTACAAAATAGCACATAATATAAAATAATATATAACATAAATCATTTATTTGATCCTAAATATCTTCATTTTTAGCAATAAAAAAATCGTGCGGAAAAGTAACTTTTCAGCACGATTTTACTTTTCCGCACGATTTTTTTATACACAAAAAAATAATGGAACCGGATTTTTTTATCATGATCCTTGGCCTATAACTAAATTGGTCAAAAAAATTGTTAGGATTCCCTACCTTCGCGGGGCTATGCCACCCAAAATAGGGGGCCCTGCAGGGCTGTGCCCCCAAATAAGGGGCTCCGCTCCCCAAATAAGGGGCTCCGCCCCCCAAATAAGGGGCTCCGCCCCCCAAATAAGGGGCTCCGCCCCCAGAATAAGGGGCTTCGCCCCCCTCAAAAAGGAGCACCCAGGGCTTCGCCCCCCAAAAAGGGGCCCCGCGGGACTGTGCCCCTCAAAAATGGGGATCCCGCGGGACTATGCCCCCCAAATAGGGGGCCACCGCGGGGCTCCGCCCCCCAAATAGGGGGCCCCCGAACTTTAATATGGGTACACTTTTCAGTAAAAGTAAAAATCGCTACTACCATGTTTCAGTTTCGCATGCCTATCCACGATTTTTGAGGAGGAAAAATGAAATTTTAATACATTACACGGAGGTATTCAAATAGCCTCGGCTACGCTTCGCTTCGCCTCGGCTATTTGAACACCTCGCACCTAAAAGTACACTTTCGCAGCTTGGAATGTAAATAACTATTAAATACAAAACTTGACAGTTTTTTTCTATATTTTTTTTTCAACGTTACTAAGACAAGAATGTATGATCGGTTTTGCTCTAAAATTAACCGTTCAGGTTTCACAGCCTGTCAAAGTTGCAGAAAATATAATTTTTCTGCGATTGACAAGAAATGTCAGCATTTTTGACCAGTTGACAGGTCGCAAAACTCAATATTCTGGTATTTCAATTATGTTTCAATAGTTGCTAAGGAATCAATGAATAACAATACGGGAAACACTTTTCCGGCCTAGGCCGGGAAAGTGATTCTCGTATTGCTGAATAATTGGAACTAAAAGACAAACATTTAACAGGTATTTAACCGATCGCAGAAAAAATAGTATGTGTATTTCGGTGGAAAAGCACATTCTCGGCCTTCGGTGATTGCCGGCCTTGGCTACGCCTCGCCCGTCAACAGGGCCCGCTTCATGGGGGGGGGCAATCCGGGCATTTGCCCGGAGCGGCATTTATATCGATAAAACAAAACAAGTAAAAACATAAATGAAAAGTCTGTTCGCACAGAAATCACAACTCAGTTAGAGCGAATTTCATGGATTGAAAATCGTCAGAAACATTCAGAAAACTAGTTTCAACCAATGCAATTCACTCTGACTGGGTAGTGATTTCTGTGCGAACACTGCGAACAGACCTGAGGCCGCCGCCGCCGCCGTTAGGAGCAGGTACTATAATAATTTATAATTTCTTGCATTTAAGCATAGTAGGCATTTAACATTTTCTTCATGAACAATAAAATATCTGTTATAAATTTATAAAAAGCTTTAAGATAGGTCTGCGGCACGGCCCGTTTTGGGACTCTGGAATACGCAAAAATTCCTATATAGCTCAAAAACTTCTTATTCTCAGATCTTGTTTTTTGAAGGCTCGAAATAAACGTTTTTAGGCGTGGCACTCGAATTTTCTTTCTTCCTCCGGCGGCGCCTGCGGCGGGCTTCACCATCCTCCTCCCGCAGAAAAAATCACCTGCGCAGGGACGTAGCAACAGGTCGTGCAAGTCGTGCTGCGCACAAGGGTCCGGGCCCCGAAAGGGCTCGGCGTGTTCTGCCACTTTTTGGACACGACATAAAGTCTATTTTTTTTTTTAAAGATAATTCCCCAAGTCAAAAATTTAGTAACCATGTTGGCAACACAAGCCTTTTCTACATAAAAAATTTAAATGCCTTGACAATTTTACATTGTATTGCCAACATAATGTCATTTTGACTTTTATCTTTAAAAAAAAAACACACAAGAAAATCAAAAAAAAAAATCAAAATCAATTTTACGTCGCCCAAGCAATATTCACTTTGGCAATTTTAAATTGAAACAGAAAACTGTTATATCGATCCTTACAGATCTTTTCAGTCAGTCCTCCGACTCCTAGTACTCGGTACTCGTGTCAATATTGTCAATTTTCACCTTTCATATCAACACTTTTTTGACCCGGTCAAAAAAGTAACTTTATTTACGACTAATGTATAATGTGCGTATTATATTTGTGATTTTGGCAGTATAATGACATATGTTATTCCTCCAGGGATTAATGACGAGTAGCGGGATTAATGGTCATTATTCCACAAAAGTGTCAGTGTCAAACGTGTAGTGCTTGTGGATTTGTATTGAAAATTATGAGACGGATGAAATTTGTTCATTGAAAATCTCAAATAAATTAATTTGTCGTAAATAAAGTAGAGTATACTACTCGCAATAATGGCTATTATTCCCTCGGAATGTTACTCCCTCGCCGCTAACGCGGCTCAGTTCGTAATAATCCTCGGGAATAATAGCTATCATTATTGACTCGTGGTATAATCTACACTTGCAGTTCATGGACGTAGGTCAAAAAAGTCAACTTACAGAATGGGTAGCACAAAAAAAACTATGTGTATAGAAATAAAGGCGCCTAGTAAATGGAACAGGTGCATAAGTACCTAGCAGTTTTAAATCTATAATTGGAAATCAAATTCTCCAACCTGCGAAAATCTCAATGCGTGCATAAGTAAATAAATCGGATATCTACAAGAGCTCCAACGATATTTTAATGAGAGCATCGAAGGAATAAGAAAATTAAGTAAATTACGTGTTCATAGAAGACGCTTTCAATAATCTCCCAAATGCAATTACATTAGCTCTTTTCAAAATTTCACATAGCTCGATTATAACTCCAAGAGATTCAGGGCAATATTCCCAGAGGTTCCTTGAGGCGTCCTCACGAGGGTCGTTAGTTTAGAATGGACACTTGTTACTATTTGAAAAGTTCATTAAGTCAATTCAATTCTAAACGTCGAAGGCTTCCTTAAGGTCCGAGGAGACCTCAACGAGCGACTATAAATTTGACCCTTAGTCGCCTTCCTTCAGGAGATATCAAGATCGCTCTTATAAAATAGGTGAGCTTCCATTTCTCACCTACACCTCAAATTTTGTTAAGTATTTTGAACATAAAGCTAGAAAATCATCAGTCAAATAAAATTGTTTTTGTTCCAAAAATCGTCATTGGAAAATCCCATTGCTTGAACCTGAATCTTATACTAGACAATCAAATCTTATGCCGAAGACCTGTCAGACATTCATCCTGATGGCCTCAGACTTCCTTGTCCAAAAACTGGAACAAAATTACCGGCAGATTACCGTTAGAAATTCTTTTCTAGTGACAGTCAAATATGAAAAAAGGAAAACTAGGTACAACTCCTGAAGCTATACATTCAGAATGCAGTGTCTTCACTGGAAGCACCAGAATCCATTCCAACTATATAAGTAATAGGAAAATATACAAACGTCACTAACAGAAGTCATCTCGTTATAATTTCATATGATTTTTGAAAACTCCCAACCAACCAACTCAACCAATACTCATGCATGCATGGAATGGAAAAATGAAATGTCTATTGGTTCACTATGTTCTCTATGAGTCCTGATCATTAACAACAGTAACCATCCAACCAAATTAACAAACTTGAAAGACGTTGGAAGTGGTAGTAGCAACCACCTTGAAGACCCCATGGAAGAAGATGCTCCATAGCCCTTTTTTTAGAAGGAGAGATGTTATATTGGTGTATCCTGATTGATGGCCTCCTTACCGTGCAATGATCTGTAGCATTATATTCATCAAGGGAACCGCAAAATCAGCAAGTTCAACAACAGCGTGTGAACCCGAGGAACTCAATAATCCAGCAAAATCAACAATAATTTAGTAGGTAACAAAATAGTTTAGGAACACTGAATTTTTCAAAGATCAATATCTAAATTTTAGAAAGTGGCTATCCACGTAATCGTGAGCTTTGAATTTCAACCTAAATTTTTGATTACTTATAATTTTTCGAAAACAGGTAAACCTGTAGCGAACGATTCGACAATAATTTACATATAAACTTCCATTATAACGAAGGAACGTGTTTTCTCAACTGTGTCTTCTTACATCTTATGTTATCAATGTATCAACATAATTCTCAACCCTTCTTCTACTCGGCAATCCAAACCACATGACATTCAAAATGGCGTGGCGGCCACACATGGACCGAAAACACAAAAAAATATCTAGTTTCGGCCCGACCTAATAGTTAACGTACCTAGTGAAGAAATTTTTTCTTGAATTATCAAAATCAAAGCTGCAAGCAAAATAATTGAAATATGCATGAAAACACATATTCAAAACAAACTTGCTGGCCGCCACGCCATATTGAATTTTTCGTTTTGACAGATGGATTGGACTGCCTAATAAAGCCTAGTATACCTACTCATAATCGCGAAATTCGCTCGTTTTTGACATTGCTTCGACAATTTGACGTTTTATGCGCGAATCAAACGTCAAATTGTCGAAGCAATGTCAAAAAGAGCCAATTTGTCGGTTATGAGTACTAGGCTTAAGAAATGCATTACCTTATGTATACTAGGTTTAGGTTGATCAATTTAACCTTCACAGCAAAATAATTCAATTATCCGGAAGGCTGACAATAATTTTAAGAAAGTTATCAAATCTTAATATTTTTCCAGAAGTTGTTATTTTTTATGTTGCGTCAGCCTCCATCAACGTGCAGACTATGGTGCACACAAAGAGACAAGCACACTCATCCTCGAGGGCATCGATTGCGCTTTGTCAGCGTGTCTGCAACCCCTCGTCTTTCTTGCACAAGAAGACGCCCGGCGGCGAAGAGCCAGAAGGGCGCTAGATGTTGAGGCCAAAGCCGAAGATGGCACTTTGCTGGCCTATCGGTCCCAGGCAATAGCAACCCGCGTTCTGCATTCTGCAGGCCCGCCTGGCAGCCGCTCCAGTATTCCTTAGGCCGGTGGACGAATAACACGTCTTCTTTTCCTCCTCTTGGTGTTGTGATAAATGCGCGCGACTTCGACGCCCTGCTGTTCTTGCTGACGCACCACCCGACGACGACGCCGGCTCCTGCTGACCGATCCCGTGGCCAAAGGCCCGACGAGGACGGATTGCGGCATCTATTCCAGAACGATAAAGAGGTATACACATGAGATACGTTGCATATTATATAATTCGTGGGCGTATGTCTAATTTTATTACCCACTTTACACATGTCGTTGCATCATGACTTTAAATTAAGTTAGTTAACACTTAGTGCTCAAGACATCATTCTATTTTATCAAGTTGTTACTTTCATTGTGGCTAGAGTGGTAACCGCAATTTGAAATACATTTGTAGGAACATAATAATAGAATAAAGATAATATTTATATCAAAAATTAATATCGGCCGTGCTAATTCAGTGTATATGTTTCCAGAGAAACTGAATTTGAAAAATTCCACGCAGAATAGGTACCATACCATGTCCACAAAGTTTTCTAGCCACCAATTTGGAACAAGTACGATCTGCACCATACCTACTTATTTGATTATTTTAATTTTTACTGAAATAAGCATCACATCGCAACATATATTGTTCTCTAAGATAATTCCCTAGTCAATTATACTCTATCGATGAGGAATGGAGGGTTAAAAAAATAAAGAAACACCAAAAAATTATGTACTTGAAGTTAACATCGGCTTTTAGTATCTGATTTTGGAAGCGTTCCATCCGCACCAAAATTTTATACAGAAATCTTCACTTAAAATATCTGTTTTGAAGACAAAGGTAAATAGAAATAATGGTAAATGAAATGGCATCCGAATCGGTATCGGTTTAAATATGGAAAATACCAAAAAAATGCCCTTAGAGCCAAATTATGGACCAATTGGGTTATCAGTCTTTGATAAATTTATCCTGCTAGTAAAACTAAAAATTGAATTCAGTTTTACCAGCAGGATAAATTTGCCAATGATGTTTCCAGTCGGTCCATAATTTGGCCCTTAAAGATCATTTTCTTAAAATGTTTGATAGTAGCCGTGTTCGTTTTTGTCATCTTTTTCGTCGATTTGCTCCGAAATTTTGACAGGCACGTGATTTGTAATATGAAACTGTCTGATCCAGTCACGTGCCTGTCAAAATTTCGGAGAAAATCAACGAAAAAGATGACAAAAACGAACACGGCCAGTGTTACCTATTTATCATTTGATAGATATATTTAACATTGTGTTAAAATTGGTATGGGTTTAGGGGTTGAAAAGAAAATATGAAAAAAAATCAATTTCAAATTGAGTTGTTTTCCCAAAATTTCGGAAGCGATTACATATTTAACATTTAATGTATACCCCACCTAAAATCTTGAGAAAAAAAATGCAGTTTGAATTCGATGTTTTCATATAATTTCCTACCTATACCGATTTTGAGACTATAACTTGCAGCAATGTCAAGAAGGACGGCATTAATCACCTCCTATCAAATATAACCTAAATCTGTAGAAAAATAAAATAAAATTTGAAGTAAATTTTTTCATATTTTCAACCACTAAACCTGTAGCGATTTTGTATCTAATTTGACACAATGTTAAATTCGGGGCCGCCGCTAGGGTAGCCGCCTGTGTGCCCAGACAATTTTCGCCTCCTGACTACAGTAAAAGATTTCATGAAATTTCTCGGAATTCCACTAAAATTTTATGTAATTCGACCGAAATTACTCACAATTTCACTAAAATTTAATTCAATTCTTCGGAATTCCGCCGAAATTTCTCGTGGTTCCATGGAAATTCCACGGAAATTCTGTTTAATTCCAAGGAAATTCTTCTGATTCCATGTAATTTCATTGTAATTCCACAATAAGATTTCAAGGAATTCCATGTATGTAATTCGACGAGAATTCTTGGAATTTTACTCGACATTTCATCGAAATTTTATGTAAGTCGAAAATAAGTGAAATTATACAAGGTGTCCACTTAGTGCGATATCTCCTTACAGGGTGAAATTCCTCAAAACTTCACCACTGAAATATCCGGGAATTCCACAAAATTTTCATAAAATTTTTCGGAATTTCACTGACATTTCCTGTAATTTCTTAAAATTCCTCGGAATTCCACTAAAATTTTAGGAGGATTTTTTGAAATTTCACTGAAATTCCACATTATTAGTCGAAAATTTCTCGAAATTCCGATAAAACTTCAATTTTTTTTCCAAAATTTCATTTATTTCCATAAGAATTTTTCGGAATTTCACTGAAATTCCCTTCCAATAGTCTTTCTGGGAATATTAATGAAACTTCAAGTAATTTCTTGAAAATTCACCGAAATATATTGAAATTTCATATCTTTACATGGGAATTTTTACAAATTTCACCGAAATTAGGTAAGTACAAGTTTTTAGCCTCGGAATTCCACTTGTAAAATTTTCTCTAATTTAACTAAAATTTAGTAATTCGATGGGGATTTTTCGGAATTTCAATTTCACTAAGATGCCATGTTTTTAACTGGGAATTCCTTGGAATAAAAATAAAACTTCATTAGGATTATTCGGAATTTCACTGAACTTCCTTATGAAACGATAAAATTAGTTCAAAAATTCCACTTAAATTTCATGTATTTCCCTGACAATTTCTTGGAATTCCATGTCATTGCATCGGAGCTCCATATAATTCGACGAAAATTCCTCTGTAATTTTTTGAAACTTTTTTAAAATTCTTTATGTAATTTAACGAGCACTGAAATTTTATGTTGGGAATTTCGGTGTAATTCCATGTAATTGTTTAGAATTCTTCCATGCAACTCATTTAGGATTTTATGTAATTCGATCGAAATTCCACTGAAATTTCATGTAATTCGAGAGGAACTAAAATTTAATGTGAATTTTATGGGAACTCCGCAAAAATTTCACATTTCACACCATAAAATTCAATGGAATTCTTGGATTTTTTAAATTCGGAATTACAATATAAGATTTCATGAAATTCCACTAAAATTTCAAGCTATTCCATGGGAATTTCGCGAAAATGTTAGTCAATTCCATAGAAATTCCTTAGAATTTCACCAGATTTTATGGAATTCTTCGAAATTCTATTCAAGTGATAAATTTGAATGGAAAAACGTAAATTCCTTCCTAGAGATTTTACTATAAGATTTCATAATACTTTTCCGAATTTCATCCTAAGATTCTATGGAATTCCACCATAAAATTTAATGGCATTCTTGCACTAAAATTCCTCGGAATTACACTGAGATTTCAGGAAATTCTTCGGAATTTCATTAAAATTTGAAGTTATTCCATGAGAATTCATGTGAAAATTTTCCTTAGAATTTCACCAGAAGATTTTATGGAATTCCTCGAAATTCCATTCAAATGGTAAATTTGAATGGAAAAACGGAAATTCCTAAAAATTTTACTAAGATTTCATAATATTTTTCCAAATTTCACCATAAGATTTCATGGAATTCCACAATAAAATTCAATGAAATTCCTGAACAAAAATTCCTCGGAATTACACGATGAAATTTCATGAAATTCCTCGGAATTCCACTAAAATTTCAAAATTCCATAATTTTTTTTTCCACTTTACTGAAATTCCCCAAAATTTCACCACTGTAATATTCTGGAATTCCACAAAATTTTCATAAAATTCTTCGGAGTTTCATAAGAATTTCAGACGGCAAATGCACTTCGTGCCTTGGAGGCTATACTTACCTTTAATTGGAAAGGGGTTAGTTCGTGTAAGTTCGGGTCGGCAATGTAATGACGTCTCAACCTCGCCTCGACAAAATACTCATTTGTTTCGTCCTTCCTTGGACTCATCAGCGCTACACGTATCTTCAAGTTTTGAAAAAAACAAAATTTAAAAAATTTTGACATTGTCAGTTGTCAAAAAAATTTTAAACTCACATGGGCGTATATATTTAACCTCAGCGAATACGTAGGAAGTACCAATTTTTTTTTGACATATGTCAAAAAATACGTTCGACGTCGCCAGGCCGTTAGTTTTTGACATATATCGATGAAACTTTTTATTTTAGGGTTTTCGGAGCCTGGGGATAATTTTTGTTATCTTTGTTTTTTGAAATTTAAGTTTGATAATTTGATTAAATTCTGAAATAATATGAAATTCTCGTGAAATTCCGCAAAGGCTCTTGTGAAATTTAGCAATATTCCTGTGGAGTAAATCAGAATTTTAGTGGAATTTAAGAAAAAAAATAAAATTTCTTTAAAGTTGCTTGAAATTCCCGTGGAATTGAAAAAAAAACCCTTCCTACGGAATAACTAGAAATTCCATTAAATTTCCATGAAATAATGTACCTACTCGAAATTTCATTCAAATTCCGAGAAAATTCTGTAAAATTACTCGAAATTCCAAAAAAATTAGTCTGAAATTTCTTAGGTAATTTTACTAAAATAAAATTACTTGAATTACTTCTGCAATTATTTGGAATTCTAGCAAAATATGAAGAAATTCCTGTGAAATAAATCAAAATTCTCGTGAAATTCCAAAAAATTCACCAGAAACTACCTAAAAAATCGTATAAATAATTATGAAATACTCATAAACTATCAAAAAGTAATTTGTGAAATTACATGGAATTCCAAAAAATTCCCGTGAAAATACAGAAAATTTCTTTGAAACTAATTGAATTTTTAGTGGAATTCCGAAGAATTTTTAGGAAGTTCTGGTATGCAATTTATGAACATTCTATGAACATTCCTGAAACATTCTATACCCAATAAAAATTGTAGTGGAATTCTGAAAAATTCTTGTAAAATTACACGAAATTCTCATGAAATATCAAAAAATTCCTATGAACATTCCTGAAACATTCTACGAACATTCCTGGAACATTCTCTAAACATTCCCCGAATATTCTTCATTAATTTTCCAAAAAAAACCAGTTGAAACATTCCTGGAACATTCTATAAACATTCTTAGAATATTTTATAAACATTTCTAAAATATACATTGCAAATTTTTCAAAAAAAAAGAACATGTTGAATTATTTCTGGAACATTTTATAAACATTCCTAAAATTGACGAATTATTTCAAAAATATATTGAAATATTTTTGTCTTGATGAGACATTCTACTAACAATCCATAAACATTCCTGGAAGGGTAAGTACCCCCTCTGAATTTTTATTTCAAAATATTTAAACCCCAACCGTAGAGCAAATTTCATTGAAATTTTCAGTATTTGAAGCTTTTGTTAAGCTCTAAATGGCCTGTAATTTACAATATTTTCAGATTTATAGTTTTCGAGCAAATTGAGCTTGAAGTTTTTGACAAAATTTGGACTAAAAGTCAACTTTGAGGCTCAATTGCTTGAAAACTATTTGAGCTATCAAACTCAATTTTGCACAGATTTATAGACAATTTAATGCTTTTTCTGATGATATAAACTTTATTTCAATTTGCTCGAAATATAATAGATATATGTATAGGCAATTGCCAATGACCATGTCAAGATTTTGAAAATTTTCCAGAGCCAAAAATAGGATTTCCTTTTTAATTTTGTTTCTGCTAAAAATGGCAATTTAGAAATGATGTCAGGGTTGTTTTCCACTAATTTTAACCCGCTCTACCGATTGGTGGAGTCAAAATTGAGCAAAACTGAAAATTAAGAAAAACTGGTTTTTCATAAGGGTACTTTGAATTCTAATTTCAAAATATTCTAACCTCAATTGCTCGGTAACCGTTGAGCAAATTGCGTTGAAATGTTCAGCATTTGAAGCTTCTAGTTAGCTCTAAATAGCCTGTAATTTACAATATTTTCAGATTTATAGTTTTTGAGCAAATTGAGTTTGAAATTTTTGACAAAATTTGGACTAAAAGTCAAGTTTGAGGCTCAATTCCTTGAAAACTATTGGGCTATCAAACTCAATTTTGCACAGATACATAGGGAATTTAATGTTCTTTCTGATGATGTATAATTTATTTCAATTCACTTGAAATATATTAAAGATATAGGCAATTGCTTATGACCATGTCAAGATTTTCAAAATTTTCCAGACCCAAAATGCTGCTTAAAATGGCCATTTGGAATTGATGTCAGGCTTGTTATTTACTAATTTTGTCCCGCTCTATCGATTCGTAAAGTCAAAATTGAGCAAACCTGAAAATTAAAAAAATCGAGTTTTTCATAAAGGTACCCCCTTTAAATTCTAATTTCAAAATATTCTAACCGCAATTGCTCCGTAACCGTTGAGCAAATTGCATTGAAATTTTCAGCATTTGTAACTTTTATTAAGCTTTATATGGCCTGTAATTTACAATATTCCCGGATTTATAGTTTTTGAGCAAATTGAGTTTGAAGTTTTTGATAAAATTTGGACTAAAAGTCAACTTTGAGGCTTGAATGCTCAAAAACTATTTGAGCTATCAAACTCAATTTTGCACGGATTTATAGAGAATTTAATGTTTTTTCCAGTGGTTTATAATTTTATTTTAATTTGCTTGAAATTTAACAAAGGTATGGGTTTGATGGGTTTATTTGTTTGACAGGTTTATTTTCGATAAAACTCAATGGGTATGATTTATTTTGAAGTGAAAACTTCTTTGGCGGCGATCTGATAATTTGACGAGAATGGAGAGTGATTTGAAAGACGCATCACGGTTTGGGAAATTTCGTTACATGAGAGAAATAAAGATATAACGTAGGGAGACGGAGAAAAACAGTAGCTAATAATAATGACGAACGATTGACACAAACCAAGGATTATAAGCAAGGAAGATTGCCTTCAAGTGCCGTTACCCTTGTGACGTCACTACAGATGCGTGACTTTCTTTTGTGTTTTTTTCCGTCTTTATCCCGATCAGACGGTATCTGAAAGTTGTATGAGGGGGACTTGAATAGCGAATCACATCATTCATCAATAATTAGGTCTGAATTTATAACGACGCAGAATTTTTCTTGTCGATGTGTTTGTTACATTTGTCTGTTTTTCTATTTCGCGTAATGAAACATCTTCAAGAATGATGTTTTTGTAATGTATTGTGGGTATACACTGGACTGTAGAGATTGAATAGTTCAAGTGCAAAGAGTGAAGAAATCTGGTTTGATATCTTCTGTCAGTTAATATGTTTTTCAATATTGAAATTATCTGGAGTCAGCCAGGGCAGGCCTATTTTTTTATTTTTTATTTTAAATTTTCGTAACATCGAACACAGCTGAAGAGAGTAGTGAAATATTGCGGAGATGTGTTTATCGATTCGGGCTGGAAAGTGCTTATTTTCACAATGGAATCGACTGGAATTTTATTCCAGTATTATCCTGGTATGGAAGACCAACATAATAAAGCATGAGAAAAATATCAAGGCAAATTTTCTTGCGGCATGCCAAAAGAAATCAAAAGTGTGGTATTCGAAATATGACAGATAAAACATACCACGTTACTGTTTCAGTTTGCGAAGTCTTAATTTGTCTAGGGCAGGATGGTGAAATGTACCTAAATCTATTAAAGAATGCTTGTCAGGATATTTTAGATTTTCCGTTGATGGAAATAGAAATTTTCTTAACTTCTGGCAAGATGGTGCCCTGGCTTAGCGTGATCCGATAAACCAGATTTCCCAATAACCGCGTATCCAATCACTTCCATAAACTGGTTGTCTCGTTTACCCGATTGCTCACCCCATTGGATTTTTCCATGTGAGGTTATTATTTTTATCTGTGTTATACGTCATTTCAAAGGGAGACAAAAATTCCTTTCAAACATGAAGTTGATACTAATATCTCAAAAACTAATGTCAATTATTATGCCATTTTGTAGAGAAGTAAAAATCCTAAACTTCTGTATTGAACACTTGATTGAGCAGGTCAATTGAATAAAAATGATTATATTTGGAATATTGATGCTTATTGGATCTCGTAAAGTCGAAAAAAAAAATTGATTGCTGGGTTTTCTTGTATGGGACATGGGCAGACTGCCTTTTAAGAAAGTTTCTTCTAATAAACGTTTGACAGTTTCACCTAAAAATTACCTACTTATTTGAAAATATTGGGAAGGTTTAATGCGTTCATTCTGTATTATTTTATAGGTACTTTTTATACGAAAACTGCATTCTTGAAAAATATTTTTGGTAGGGTGTCTTATTGATAAAACATAGTTTCAACAAAGAATGTCGAGACTTGCTTTCAAAATATGAGTCTTAAATCTTAAAGACATTTTTATTGATTTATTCACCATCCGGCCTAGTTTTAATAAAACCATAAAACATTATTTTCTATCCCTATTCATTCTTTCTTGAACTGTGCGTGCGGTATCAGCATCGACCTCTCCAAGAGCAAGAGTAAATTTTAAATCGACACATAAGCAAGGTACCGGTTCAGTACGATAAGATAAGATAAACACTTTTTCTTCGTCATATTTGTTCTTTTATCATTTTTGTGGTGCCACATCTTTGAATTCCACCCGAACATAGTCTGCCGATGACCGTCTAGTTTTCGGTAGTTGTTCTTATTGTTGGTACGTTTCGTTTGCAAGAATAAGTTTGATTATGGTAAGTTATTGTTACAATTATTAAAGTCTTATCTAAAATAGTATTTATTTAGTATTATTAATGTTGATGGCGATGGCATGAAGCCTGGGCGTGTCCGAAAATCTGCATAATAGTCCATAGCTAAATTGAACAAATTTAATGTTATGATAGTCGGAAGAACATTTCATATTATTTAAATAATATTTGAGAACTTACTTATGATTATTGGTAATGATTTGGAACTGAATTTTAAATTCTTCAGGAGCAACAATCAGTACCTGACTAAAATAATTATTCAATACCTAACAGAATAGGTGAAATAATCTCAAGTAGGCACAAAATAAATACACGAGTTTTAGATAAGAATTAATGTGGTACAAGATATGTCAAGTCAAAATGTACCTAACAAAATCACAATTTTTTTAATTGCAATTTGAAAAGATGACGTTACGTTTTTTTTTTTTTTTTTTTTTTTATATTATTTTTTAGATTTCCGTCTATTTTCTATGGTTGTTTCGACTTTCGACAGTGAACAGTTATTTTAGACTCTTGTTTTGATAATATGCATTCAAAATTAAGTAATAATTGATAAGTAAACGCACGTATGGTTCCAGGAGCAGTTAAACGCTGAATCATAGACACTAAATGTTCATTTTCTCGCTCCTCTTACATCATCCCAGCACAGTGCCCTTGACTCGTTTTGGGTCCCATTAAACTCCATTTCTTTTTTTGTTGAGTTCCTAATTTAAAACATAATATATTATGGGATGTAGAATGATTGTGGAATTTTTCTGTAAAAGTAACCCTGAAGTCCTGAAAACACAGTCCAGCAATTTAGTCCAGTGAATAGTTAGCTTTCGGAGGTTCACTACGAGGGAAAATTCATAATTTTATACCTGAAATATTTGTGAAAAACTATTTAGCCATTGGAGAGATTTTCTCGAGGACGCTGGGATAACCCTCAAGCACATTCCAGGGTCAGGCTACTTAAGTCGATTCAGACTACTGGAGAGCTAGTTGCTACTAGGGGAGATGAAGAAGTTCCTCTGATGGATTCTGAGGCAGTGCTTGCATTGAGCTGAGTATGGTTACCTGGATAATGCATCTGGCTGGAACTCTGTAACGGAAAGGGATCGTTATTCCCTTCGCATATCCCACTTGCTGTCATCATATCAAAATCAAAAAAGAGGGGAGATAATAATCGCTATTCGTTAGAGTCCCCGACCTGCATTACTATGCAGTTTACCAGAATGATGTTTGTTTTAAAAACTGCACTCTCGTAACTTCTCTAGCCATCTTGCTACCCGTTCTTCTGGTTGTTTCATGTTTAGAAGCCATTTAAGCGATGCATGGTCTGTTCTGAGAACTTCTTGTCCATAAAGGTAGGTACTTGTAGAAATGGTCAACCACTCTATTTTTAATAGTTCCTTTCTTGTAATGCAGTAATTTCTCTTGGGCTGGTTAAGCAATTCACTATAGTACCTATTCAATGACCCTTTCTTTATCATCTTATATTCGGGACAGGACGGTCTGTGTCTGTGTTTAAAATAACTTTTCCATGTACGCGTAGATTAATAGACTTATATAGGACTCCCAAAAGCTGCACCACATTTTATGCAATGCCGGCGCCGCCGCTTCCTTAGAAAATTCTTTTAGAAACTGTATGTAGTACGTACAAAGCCCAGGATTGTAAGATGGAATATATCCTGTCATTTGATGGGAGTTTTTTCTTACGGATACGAGTAAATACTTTTTGTAAATGTTGTGTGTGTTCATCAATACTAATCAATAGTACCTATGAGATACACGATACACATCATCCAGGGGGCCGTAATACTACTTCCATCAACCATTCAAATGTAGCGGGGGCGTTAAAGAATCCGAAAGGCATTACTTTGAATTAAGAAAAACCACCACCAGTGGTTCTCTTCTCTTTGTCTTTTTTGTTAATGCCCACCTGCCAGTATCCTGTTTTCAAATCCAAAACAGAAACCCAATTTGAGTCAGTCAATGTCGCAATTATGAGTTATAAGTTACTGTTTTTCTTGACCGCGAACTTGAAAACTCTTCAACTGCTTCTGCAAGCATACTGTCTACTATTGAATCCACTTTTTGTTGTTTGGTGATGGAAAATTTTCTAGGTGGTTAACAGATTGGATGAGCACTAACAATGATTGGTACTTGAGATGGTCGTCTTACCAGTTTCACCATTTTTATTTCCAAAGATAATAGCTCCTTGTTCTCACAAACAAATTGTGGCGCTTCCTTCAGTTCCGTCCAAGATGTTTCGAATTGTTATAGAATATGTCGCTGGATGAATCATCATCTCCTTTCTTTCCTTGATTTGCTTCAGCTTAACACTTTGAAATCCATTTGACAGGCTCATAGGTGGCTCCCTTGTTGGATAGTGTTGTGAGCTTAACAAACTTTCCCTAACGAGGTATTTATTGTAGGTCTAGTATGGTAGTGTGGGATGCAAACTCGCACATGGGGTAAAATGAAAGCCTTCGCACTTCCACTAAATTGTAACATATATTAATATGAATACATTTCATACTGGAAAGATACCCAGAAGGTAGAGCTTTCAAATGAGATACGAAACCTGCATTTAACTTATACATGGAATATTAGCTTGAGAAAATGAGGAGCGACATGCTCATATTCTAACATCTTTCAAGACTTGACAATACTAGCAAAAATATGACGTCTGGTGCATAGTTGCACATGGCCAACCAATATAGTTGGATATTGTATCCAACATGCTGGGGGCCTTAGCATGACGTGAAACCTTACATTTTTATATTTATATAATTATATAGCAAATGCTATATTTGTAATGATAGCATAAAACCATAAATATCATGTATTGGGTACCTACAATACATCTTAGGTTTTATACATTTAACTGAAGCTAAAAAAGCTTCAAGCTAGCTTTAAGTTTCACTAGAAAGTGACACAAGACTTGCAAATATGTTTACAGAAAATAAACTATAACTACTACTCAGTGCCGGCCCGAGGCTACTTTTAGTATAGAGCGAGATCTGACTTTGGCGCCCCTAGTTTAAATGTGATTCGCATACGCGAGTATGGATTTTGACCATTATCTAATTTAATAGGTTTGTTCAAACCCGTCAAAAAAACGTCCCAGAACGGTTTCGGAATCACTCTGTATATGAATTTCGGTTCCTATGCAAAAATTTTAGTTTTTGCGCAGAATCCTGATGATAATATTACGTTTTCGTGCTGGGTTGGAACAAACAAAAGCTCAATGTCTCTATTTATCTTACCAATTGAAAATTCAAAAAATTTCTGTTTCTTGGTAAAAAGTTCTCTTATTTACTAACATTTAGTTCACATTCTTTGCTGGGATCAATCAATAATCCACTTTGGTAATATCACTTATAACACTTATGGCCATTTCCACCACCTAGTTATTTTCGGGAAGCCTTAAACGATAAGTATTCCCTAGACTGACAGTTTTCCATGGAGCAATGTCAGTTTAGGGAAAACTTATCGTAATAGTTTGTGGAAACGGCCATTAGGGCCGATTAAATATAAATATTTAATGTGTTGTTCTAATTTTGTAGTTAAGTTCAATTAAATCATGGTATAAGGTGATATTTAAATCCTTGTTTTATTTTCGAGACCAGAGCCGTAGGAAGCAGGGGTGAGGCCTCCCTTCTTTTAACGATTTTTACGACTTCTTGGCAAAAATTGGGCGTGGCACCCCTAAAATTTTTCCAGCTACGCCTGCTTTCCTCTGGCGGCGGGCATTTGTTGCCCCCCCCCCCCAATGTTTTTTCTGTGTACGCCACTGAATGTCAAGATTACATATATGGTTGCAAATAAACAACATTAACACTTGGCAACCAGCAGAACTCTACAACCAATTCGCGGGGTTTGATATGGCTGAGAGCCAGACAAAGTCACCCTGCCACGCATGAGCTGGCAAGTTGCCCATAAAGGAGCAGTGCCATTATTAAAGAAGAAGAAGAACACTTGGCAACAATGGGTTTCATTGTGGCAAATATATACCTGAAGTTAAAATTTGTTCCGGCATACAGTTCGGATATTAGGCGGATGCAATTCGGACACTTTAAATATGGCTTGAGTTACCCGGGATGCAATTGACCGGCGGCGGTTTATTCACCTTCTGATAAACTGTCAGGTATGCAATCTGACCGATAAAAATGCAATCTCTAATTCCATTGGTTGTTTATCTGAATATAAATAAACCGGGCCTAATAAATATAAAAATCGAACAAACAAAATACGAAATTTTCGTGTGTTTGCATACTTTTGCATTAGCAAATTTATTTATGATCTCTTCATATGACAATATCTGAGCTATAACATTTTCATTTTCAATGGATAGCAGGGCTAGATCTGAAGGTTACTCTTCTGCTAGAGTTGACCGCTAAGGTAAGTTTCAATTAACTTAAGCTTACTAAAGCTCCGTTTACCTTTCGGCACTGTAACAGGAATGGTAACAAAAATACGGAGAGCTGTCCAGATATACGGACACGTATCTTGCCAATTATCAAATGCTAACGCCTGAAGGACTGCTTTCGGGTGACTGTTATCACTATCCGAAATATCGTGATCAAATGATCGGGTAAGGGCGCCACCACACCCACGATCCGTGCGCGTCTCAAAAAAACGTCAGGACAAGTTATTCTCATACTAAGTAAGCACAAGCTTGCTCACAAGCAGAGAAGCAAAATATCGAAAAGCAGAGACAGAATTCAAAGCGAAAATATACTTTTCCCTTTTTTTTATTACCAAGGAACGAGTCGAAGGCGCCCCCCGAGGTCTGGCGCCTGGAGCGCTCGCTCAGTTCGCCTTATGGTAGGGCCGACCCTGCTACTACTAACTACAACCCTATTTCTATAACTACTAACTACAACCTACCTTACTATAACTAAAATCTTATTTCTAAATGGGCAATATAATATTGCCAATTTTGTGATGGACCTTAAATAGGTTCTACTCTGAGTTTTAACCTCTACGACTCTTACCTTTCCATCCTTGCCTGGCATTACCTTTAAAATGCGAGCCATTGGCCACTTTAGAGAAGGAATATTGTCTTCCTTTAAGAGAACCAACATACCTTCTTGGACATTAGGCACATCAAAGCGCCACTTAGGCCTTGACTGCAAAAGAGCTAAATAATCCTTGTGCCATTTAACCCAAAAGTGTTGTTGCATTTGGCAACAAAGCTTCCAAAATTTGAGCCTATTTTCTGGAATATAAGTAAAATCAGGGTCAGGCAAAGCAGTAATTGGTTGCCGAATCAGAAAATGGCTGGGCGTTAAATATGAAAGATCAGAAGGATCATTTGTCATTTGAGTGAGAGGACGCGAATTTAGAATTCCCTCAATTTGAACCACCAAAGTGTTAAATTCTTCATACGTTAATTGAGAATTACCAGCAACTCTTTTTATATGAAATTTGGCGCTTTTTATCCCAGCTTCCCACAAACCGCCAAAGACTGGAGAATAACTGGGAATAAAATGGAATTGAACATTTTCCTCCAGACACGAATGTTTACTATAATTTTGATTTTCTTCGAGGAAAATATCATGATATTTATTAATTTTATTTTTTGCTCCTTTAAAAGTAGCGCCATTATCTATCATAAAAAATCTCAGTGGGTCTGCCACGTCGAGATATGAATCTTTTTAAAGCTGCAAGAAAATTTTCAGTAGTTAAATCCGACAAAACTTCCAAATGAACAGCTTTAACAGCGAAACAAACAAATAAAGCGATGTAACCTTTGGTTATGATAGTTTTTTTTACTCGGGATTGTTTTAGATTGAAAGGACCACAAAAGTCTATTCTAACCTTCTGGAATGGCCTTGATGGAATAACTCGACCTTTGGGAAGTGATCCCATTAATTGTTGAGAACAATGGGCTTTGGATTTGAAACATGTAACGCATTTATGGATTATTTTCTTTATTTCTCTATTTCCGTTTATTAGCCAAAATTTCATATTAAGAGAACTCAAAATTTGCTTTTGACCAGCATGTAACAACCTTAAATGCTCTCTGATAATTATGAGATCAGTTATAGAATTGTTTTTGGGTAAAATTATTGGGTGTTTTTGATCATATTCAATATTTGCATTATGCAACCTCCCCCCTACACGGAGAATACCTTCTTTGTCCAGAAATGGGAACAAAGAATTTATAAGTATTTGAGGATTTAATTGGAATTTTGTTCGAGAGACATTTAATTTCTTCAGAAAAACATATATTTTGTTCATGCCTGATAATTATTTTTAGAGAATAAGCAATCTCTGAAACAGTAAGGTTACCATAAACTTTGTTTTTATTTTTAGCATTGTTCACAAATCTTAGCATATAGGCTACTACTTTTTGTAGCTTATAAATGCTAGAATAATTTGTAAAGAAGCTTTCAGGCTTGACTGCTGTCGAAAGAACAAAAAGTTTCTTTTCTTCTGGTAATGGATTTGGAATATTGAAAGCTTGATTTATGTGTAAAAAATCTAAACTAGATAAATTTTTTGGACCATAATACCAAAGATCATTTTCAATCATTTGCGATGGATTTAAGCCTCTTGAAAGAATATCCGCAGGGTTCTCTTTAGTATTAATGTATAGCCAAGAAAAGTCATTAGTTAAATTTTGAATTTTTATTACTCGATTAGCAACATAGGGATTTAACTTTAGAGGATTGGATTTTATCCAAGCTAAAGTAATATTGGAATCGGAGTATAACATAATTTGATCTATTTTTGATTTTAATAAATTGTAAACAGAGTTTACAAGAATTCCCAATAATAATGCACTATTTAATTCCAGTCTAGGCACAGTTACATTTTTCTTTATGGGCACAATTCTAGACTTAGAACAAACTATACTCACATTAATCTTGTCTACAAAAATTGAACGAATATAAAGTACAGCTCCATAGGCTACAGTGGAAGCATCACAGTAACCAACTAATTCAATTTTTGTGGCATTTGCAAAATACAAATATCGGGAAATCTGAATATTAGGCATTTTCAAAAAATTAGAAAGAAAGTCTTTCCAGTGAGTCAACAAATCGTTGGGCAAAATATCGTCCCATACTTTAATTGTAATGTCCATAATTTCTGCATAAATAATTTTGCTGTCACCAAAATGGGTCCTGCTAATCCTAGAGGGTCATAAAATTTCGAAATAAAACTGAGGACTTGGCGTTTAGTTAGACAATTATTGAAATCTGCTTTGGGAGGGGAAATTTTGAAAATATCGCTATTTGGAATGTATGATAAATATAAACCAAGGGTTTTTACAACTGAATCACTTTTGTCCATATCAACTTCGTTGAGATGGCATTTTTCTTTTGGAATATCATTTAAAATAGAAACATCGTTACTACACCATTTATGCAATTCAAATGAACCCATTTTTAAAAGATTTATCAGTTCATTTTTTAATTTTATAGTATCTTCAATACTGTCTGTCCCCGTCAGCACGTCATCGACGTAAGTATTATTTAAAATGGCTCTTGAAGCTAAAGGAAAATCAGAACCTTCCTTATCAGCAAGGTAATTTAGGCATCGCGTTGCTAAAAAAGAGGAACTTCTTAATCCGTAAGTCACAGTCTGTAATTGAAGACACTGTATAGGTGCATTGGGATTTTCTCTCCATAGAATATTTTGCAATGGACAATGTTCAGGATTTATCAAAATCATCCTGTACATTTGTTTTATTAATTAATTAATTAAGACATTGAAAAGAGAATTTTGCACAACTGCACCATTATAATATAAGAAATCGTTTATGCAGAGCTTGTTTTTTGATTTCATGCTACCGTCAAACACTACACGAAATTTTGTGATCCTTTTACCCTTTCTTATTACAGGATGATGTCCCATAAAATAAACAGGTCCCTTGTCAAGATCGTATTCTACAATTTTTGCATGATTAAGATCTAAATATTCATCAATGAATGTTTTATATTGTTTAAAAAAATCATGATTACCCTTGAATCTCCTTTCCAAATTTACAAATCTTTTATAGGCAATTGAAAAAGAATCACCCAAATGTATGTCATTTAAAATCTTCTTCAAAGGTAGATCCACTTGAAATTTATTGTTAGACAATTTTATAGAATTGAGAAAAATGCTTTCACATGCTTCTTGTTCAGATGTGTATTCAGAATAAATTTCTGGAACCTTTTCCAGCTCCCAAAATTGGGAAATAAGCTGCTCGACACAGCTAGAAGAAGCATGAAAAGAAACTAGTGAACATGATAAATTTGAAGGGACCAAGCCGCTTACAACATATCCAAATAATGTGTTTTGTAAAATAAGACCATTATCCAATTTAAAATTGCCATTTAATAAGATTTCAAAGAATATATCTGCTGACAACAATATGTCTATTTTACCTGGCTTATTGAAACGATCATCTGATAACTTGACTGATTCGGGAATACAAAAATTATTAAAATTGGAAAATTCAAATTGAGGTAATTGACCAAATTGTTCAACAACTGCACACTTGACAGTTTTTTGGTAATCATAAATGAAAGATTTCAAAATTACATTAACTGAGTTGTTCAAGTGCATAGAGTTATTAGATACACCAAGAACATCAATATTATTTTTAAAGGTAGATAAATTCAATTTCCTTACAATTTCGCTTGAAATTAAACTTATTTGTGAACCACTATCAAGTAAACACCGAACCATAAAATTGTGTCCATTTTTTAATTTAATTTCAGCCTTTATAGTTGGCAAAAGAACATCATCATTTTTTAGATGATAAGAATTTGCAACTTTTACCTGATGTCCTCCTGATGTTTCCAAATGCAACAAACTGTTGTGGTCTCTGGAACAAGTCTGGCACTTTATTCTTAGTTTACATTTTCCAAAATGAACATTAAGACAAAGCCTGCAACATTTATGTTTATTAATGAAAGAAATTCTATCACTTACCGATAAAGTTTTAAATTGCTTGCAGCTATATAATTTATGTCAGGGAATATTGCAACACAAACATTTATCTTTTTTGCTACTATCCACAGTTAAATGAGAAAATTGTGATTTTTCAAAGCCTTTTCTCTCTACAGAACCACTAGCTTCCAATGCAGTAGCCCTACTTTCTAAATAATTCAAAAACTCATTTAAAGTGGGCAACTTTGATGTGTCTCTGTCCATTTGATAAGATCTATTAGTGTAGTGATCTAATTTTTTGGAAAGAATACCTACATATCAAGATCATGTCCCATTGATCTATGGGCTGTTTCAAATTTTTCAAAGCACCAATTTGTTGTTTGATCCTGCTTATAAACTCTCTTAAAGCTATGGGTGTGCCTTTTTGAATATTAGGAATTTCTAGAATAGAATTTATATGTGAGTTTATAAGCATGACCTCATTGTCGTATCTGTTATTTAATATATTGAGGGCTTCAGTATAGGAAGAATTTACAATTGGTAAAGTACTTACCAAAGTTAAAGTCTCACCTTTAAGGTAATTTCGCAAATAGAATAATTTTTCTACTTCAGACAAGGTGTGATTTTTGTCAATAACAGCCATAAAAATTTCTACAAAAGGTTTGAAATTATTCAAATTTTTTCCATCAAAATAAGGTATGTCAATATGAGGTAGCTTAGTATTAGAAATGGAACTACTAGTTATATTAGATACTGAAGGATTACTGATTGAATTTACAATATTAACATTGCTATTTGCACTTGAACCCTTAGAAATACGAGCTTTTATTTTAGCACAAATTTCAAAATAAACTAATTCTATTTCCTCTGATTTATCAGCTTCTTCAGGATTCAAGAGCAAAAGCTGTATTTAAGTGGTTTGGAATTTTTCAAAATTATTGTCTAATGATTCTTTACGAACGTTCAATTGATTGAACAACAAATCAGACAATGGTTCATCCTCATGATCCATTAGAAATCTATCAATTCTAGACATGCTAGACTTAATTTGCTCCATGGTAACATTGAGCTTAGCTATTTCTTTTCTAGCCATAGTTAATAATATTAGTTACAATAAACGAAAACTTAAATCTAAAAATACCTCAGCCAAAATAGCTTTCCTTTGAATATTCTTTATGCGGTGCTAAACTGAAAATTCACTCATCTTTTTAACATCGCACAGAAAAAACAGCACAACACTGGAATACTGGAAATTACAGTTGCTTCAAGTTAATTTTTAATGAAGGGAAACATCCAGGGATCCAAACTGCAGATCATAAACAAATTGAATAATTGTCAATATCAATAATTGTCAATTTCAATAATTGTCAATTTCAAGACACTGTTACCCACAGATTAACCCGTCCTAAAGATAGGAAACTCGTGGCTTTTCCCCTATCCTTGTCTTACTCATACAACGAGTTGTATGACTGCCACAGCATGAGGGCGCTAGTGTGCACTTCAGTGTGTTCAGTGTTGTAGCAGTAGTCACGTGGTCTCCCGCCTTTTTTCAAATAATTTGTTCCTAATCGATTTTATTTTATTATTATCTGTAATTTTTTTTAAAATAAAACAACATTTTAGTACCATCTCCTTCTTTATTGGAACAGCCTTAAACACAAAAATACTAGAAAAACGTATTGAAAAAAAAAAAACAATATAGTTATTTATGTATCAAGGGTACTAAGTAGATGATTATGCCCCGAGGGCGACAGTCTTACCAAGCCGAGGGCCTCTGGCCCGAGGGTTCGTAAGTTGCCCGAGGGTATATATCTATTAGTACCCGTGGTGCATACAAACTTTTATGTCATGCCTGCGCGGGCCATAATGTGTACTTTATGCCCGCGCGGGCCATAATGTGTACTTTATGCCCGCACGGGCATAAAGTAATGAATTATATAGATGGTATCTAAGGTATAAAAACACAATAATGTACTGGTATGACATAAAAAACTTTATAATACTGCAAATAAAATTCACTAATTCCACACGCAGCAAAGTCTCTGAGAATAAAGTGATGATGGCATGAATTTAGAAGCTTCCACTGCAGTAATACCTATGCTATAAATGAAGGTATATTTTTAGGAATTTTGGTCTTATTTGGTGCACAAACCAGACTTCATGTGAATGTCAAACAATGGCGAATAAAAACCACCACAAATCCCATTTCCACAAGCATTTCCACTATGTTTAAAGGTAACATAAAGTCTCTTTTTTCAAAAACATATTAACCAGTCAAAGTTTTTTCAAAAATTGATAGGAAATTAAATTAAATAACACTAACACAGATCAAACGGCTAACTGATGACAAACACATTGACAAATTATATTCACCATTCACAGTTCACAGATGACATTTGCTTGTGGCTTTGTATACTAGCGCCGCCTAGCTTTGGCAGTCATGAAGCTCCACACGTGTTATTTTTGTGACAGCTCCGAACGAACATTTTACATGGAAGTTTCCTATCTTTAGGACGGGTTAATCTGTGCTGTTACCGTAGAGAACATCCAAATAAACAAATATAATTTTTAATCAAAAATTCCGAAAATTAGGGTACTTTCCTGAGATTTTTCTGCAAAATTCACTGGAATACTCTTCGGAATCTTGATTTTAAGCACTGGAGCACAATATCCTGGCTCTCGAAGGACCACCAATATAGTTGGATATTGTATCCAACAGGTAGTACAAGTCCAATACGGCTTCCAGATTCATTCTCCTACTGCCCACATATAATTTCTTCCGTGTTGCCGTTTCTGCAGCTTTCACGGTGATGGGGAATGGATCCTTAGGTTTGGACAGTAAACTCTTCAGTGCCAAATTTTAGTTGGTTATCAAACGCAATACCATGTTGACAGCAAATTCCTACCCAAAATAAACTAATTTTCTATATCAGCGATTTCGTTTTTTTATTAAAAAGTAATGAAAATTTAAAATAATAGGTATCCTAAAAGGAAAAAAAACAGAAAGTGGTTTGGAAGTGAGTCTTATTTATACACCCCCGTCCTTGCCCCCTCACAGCAACGTAAATTTCGGATCGGTCGGATCATGACTGTTATTTAAAATCAGGTTTTATTTAAAGTTTAGAAACAAAAAACTAACCTTATCATAAATTGTTTTGATAATGTTCATTTCTACATTCAGATTTAGAGGGAATATTATGACGATTTCATGTTCTCAAGATTGAAAATAGTTTAGATATCTCGAGTGATATGAGCTCCGCAGCGATCTTTATTGGGTCCTCTGCTAAAGTCGTTATACGTTTCAAATTTGAAACTTGCTAATCTTGAAGCCCAGTAATCCAGTATTTTATTTGCGGATTATACTGCTGTCATCTACATGGGGCGAGAGCCTAAGTCACTTAGAAGAGATTGTTACCTTAAATGGTTTTATCCAAATCAATTAAGTAATAAGTAAGCTATTTGGATATTAAGTTCCGCAGCCTTGCCTAGCATCTTGATAAAGATATGATTCTGGGTTCTTCACCTGCCCTAGCAAAGACCGATCCAGTTCTTCAATCATTTTTTGTAGTTCTTCTTTTTTGTAGGCTAGCAGTAGGTACAATATCATCTGAGATGCTTTAGGAATTGGCCATTTAGTTATTCTTGAGTGCTTGATTTTATAGCTTAGGTAATGTGGTATTTATTTCCCTGTCTGACTCCTCGTTTTATTTTGATAGGCTCAGTTGATTCTATTAGTTTGACAGTGGTTGTTATGTTCAAGATTAGATCCGTAATATTTGAATTCAACGAGCTAAATTGTGGTAACTTGGGTAAACACAAGCACGTGGTGTCAAATCGTGTTTGTACATAAATAACAAAAATTTTGGGTTAAGATTCCGGCAACTCTTCTAAGGCCAAAATTGTTTGATTTCATGATCTCCAATTGTGAAATTTATTTAATTTCATCTGTCGTCTTTTTGTCTCAAGGAATGACCAGCGAATCTCATTTCGGTCTTGCTGCTTTTATTTTTCCTTTATTACCAACTATTCCTCTTCCGTCCTGCCAGTTTGATGTTTAGTATTTATTTCACTTTCGATAGTTTTTTGTGTTGTATTTCTGATAATGTGAAGGTTCATGTTTGGAAGAATACGCAAGAGCGGGAGGTGATTGAACAATTAGACCCTGAGATAGGGCCTGTTTAGTGGAGTTATTTTTTTTTTGTCTGGCATTTTGAGGGATTAATGTGGCTAGTTAGCTGATGCGAATATAAGTGGTTTTAATGCCTGCCCCCTGTTCGAAATGTCCACAGAATGTTTCGCCGGAAAACTCGATTTCGAACTGTGATTATCGTTTGGCGATTTTTCAGCGTTATTTTTACAACAAAACCTTTTCTCTCGAATGCCAGACAAAAAGTAAACGCGGAAGGTTCTTTTCTTTTCTTTTGGAAGTTGACACCCATCCCCACTTTCTCAGCTATTGGTATTTTTTATGGGTGAATTATTTATCAATGTCAATCTTTTATTTAAAAGCCAGAAAATTTGAGATCATTAAAAAAAATTCTTCATGTAAAATCAATTTTTTTCTTCTGCAAATTTTCGAACGGGAGGCAGGCATTAAAATCACCCATATTCTCATCAGCTTAGTAGCCACCAGGGATGTGCCGTAGACTATGAAATCTACTTTACGCGGTTTGTCTACTCGTTTTCTACGTATTGTTTACATCCACTTTTTTCCATGTAGACTATGTAAACTATGTAGACAATGTAGACAACAGAAAATTTGAAATTTGAGTAATTTTTTTGAAAGTTTGCATTGTATTATAGTAGATTATACCACGAGTCAATAATGATAGCTATTACCTATTGTGAACTATCTTTATCCCGGCTATGACCTACACCACCGATTTCGACATAATTTTGGGATCTGTGTGTACATTAAAAATGACCCTTCATGTCATCGAGAGGAGAAGCTAGAACCAGCGAACCTTGATATCATATGGCTAAAATTCACCTCAAAGTCATCGACCAAGTTTATCTGCTACCTCTACCGACCGCCATCTAACACCGAGTACCAAAACTTTTTCGCGACATTATCCGAAAGCTATGATAGTATACAGTCAAACTATCCACAGGCGGAAATTGTCTTTTTAGGCGATTTCAACGTCCACAATATACCCTGGCTAAAACACCACAACAAAACAGATAACGAAGGCAGAGAAGCAGAAGCTTTTGCCATAAGTTGTGGTCTAACGCAGCTTGTCGATGAACCTACCCGTATCTCAGAAAGGGGCGAATTTGCAGCGCTTTTAGACTTGTTCCTAACCACAAATCCTGACTCGTACACAATTCAAGTAGATGCTCCACTTGGTTCGTCCGATCATAAACTTATAATAACAAAGTGCGAAATGCTCATCCCACCAAGCCAACAACCACTTCCTCGTAAAATGTGGCACTATAAATCGGCAAAATGGAATGACCTGAAACAGTATTACCTGGATTTTCCATGGCAAGAGGTTTGCTTTAAAACAGCTGATCCCACTATTTGCTGTAATGAAATAACACAAGTAATCTTATCTGGAATGGATGCATATATCCCACATACAACTAAACGTAGAGCTAATGCAAAACTTTGGTTCAACAGCCAGTGTCAAACGGCTGTACAGAAAAAACACAAAGCATATAACCTTTGGAAACGACAACAAACCGCTCAAAATCACACAGAATTTATAGAAGCCAGAAATAGTTGCAAAATTACTATTGACTTCGCTAAATAAACATACAATCAAAGAATAAAAAACAGGTTGCTGAATTGTCCAAGTAGTTCTAGGTCCTTTTGGTCTCTTGCAAAAGCTGTTGGATCTAACTTCACCAAGTCATCACCACTTACAGATAAAAATAATCACTTAGCCACAACATCAGAAGAAAAAGCCAATATGCTGGCCCAAATGTTTTCCTCCAACTCCAACCTAACAGTGCCAAACGGAAAAACTCCACCGTTCATTGAAAGGGTTTCCCATAGTATGCCAGAGGTAAAGGGTACCTCTGTCACAGAGAAATATAAAAATCCCTTAAAAAGCTAGATACAAACAAAGCAATGGGTCCGGATGGCATTCCCGCAATAGTACTCAAAAATTGCGCCAACGAACTCACCCCAACTTTCGCAAAATTATTTAATTTGTCTTACAGGCAAGGAGTATATCCATCATCATGGAAGTCTGCCGCAGTACAACCCATTCCAAAGAAAGGAAAAAAGACAGATCCGTTAAACTATAGACCAATTGCTCTACTTCCGGTGATATCAAAAGTAATGGAAAGAGTTGTGAACAATCACCTAACCAAGTACTTGGAAAAGTACAAAATTATCAACGATAAGCAATACGGATTTCGAAAATATAGGTCAACTGGCGATTTACTTACATACGTCACTCACTTATGGCAAAAAGCGATTGAGTTGCGGGGTGAAACAAGAACAATTGCCTTAGATATATCTAAAGCATTCGACAAAGCTTGGCATGAAAATCTGCTCAACAAGCTCAAAGCAATGGGATTATCTCCGAAACTTTGCACTTGGTTTGAAAGTTACCTAAAGGACAGATCCATTTATGTTGCACTGGATGGCCAGAACTCCAACTCTTACCAAATAAATGCTGGTGTGCCACAGGGAGCAATCCTTTCGCCAACTCTTTTTCTGATTTACATAAATGACCTCATAGATAAAACAGTAAATCCACTTTATTGCTTTGCAGACGATGGCAATGTAGTCTCCTCACTCATACCACCCACAGGTCTTTCCGCACGTGAATTCCATCATCTTAGACTAACTCAAATATCGCAGATAAATAACGACCTGGAGATAATAGAGGACTGGGGTAACAAAAACCTTGTACAGTTCAACGCGCAGAAAATACAAGCAGCTCTGTTTTCAAAAAAGACCAGCACCGGTGAGCCAAACATCATGCTATCTGGAAGTGCTGTCACATTACAGAGTCAGTTGAACATCTTGGGGGTTACTGCAGAGACCAACATGTCTTGGCACAGTCACGTGGCAGATATTGCTAAAAGGGCGTCCCAAAAGCTGGGGGTGCTATTTCGTACAAGACATCTGTACACACCAAGCCAATTGCTGACACTCTACAAAGCCCAGATTCGACCAACTATGGAGTACTGCTCACATATATGGAGTGCAGCACCCAAACATACCTTAATGCTTTTGAACACCGTGCAAAAACGAGCTATCAAGCTGATCAATGACCCCGCACTTACTCGTAACTTGGATGGTCTCGAACATCGCAGATCTGTGGGCGATTTATCTCTCTTCTACAGGTACTATCACGGAAAATGCTCTGAAGAGTTGGCACGTATGATTCCACCGAGAGTAGCGCCTACCAGGCGAACCCGTCAAACAGACGGTAACCATGAATTTACTGTCAAACTAGAGGCACCAAGAACCTCATTATATCAGAATTCATATCTCTGGAGAACAGCATCGCTGTGGAATAAACTCCCTGCGACGGTTTTCCCTGCAGGTTACAACCTGAACCGTTTCAAGACCAACATACACCGACATTTCCGCGCACTTGCCGCTTCTCGAGCGTGATAGGACATTTCCTTGCGAGTGCGCATATCCGTAAAAAAAAAAAAAAATTATTCCCGAGGATTATTACGAACTGAGCCGCGTTAGCGGCGAGGGAGTAACATTCCGAGGGAATAATAGCCATTATTGCGAGTAGTATACTCTACTTTATTTACGACAAATTAATTTATTTGAGATTTACAATGAACAAATTTCATCCGTCTCATAATTTTCAATACAAATCCACAAGCACTACACGTTTGACACTGACACTTTTGTGGAATAATGACCATTAATCCCGCTACTCGTCATTAATCCCTGGAGGAATAACATATGTCATTATACTGCCAAAATCACAAATATAATACGCACATTATACATTAGTCGTAAATAAAATTTATATTGTATCAAATTAAACATTATCCGCAGTTTAATTAACTTTGCAAAGCAAAAAACTAAACAAAGCAAAAACAGAAACATAACCTTAAAGGCCTGCCAACTGTCAAAAATTATATACTTTACGCGTTGTCTACATATTTTACACGTTGTCTACATAGATTACATAGTTTACATTGTCTACGCGTTGTTTACACCAGACGTAGACAATCTTTGTTTACGCGTAGATGCCCATCTATGGTAGCCACATTCAGCCCTCAAAATGCCAGACAAATAAAAATGACTCCACTAAACAGCCCCTATCTCACAGTCTCAATAGTCTTGACATATATTTCGGGTATTTTCCATTCTTTAGAATATAGAATGTTTTTTGTCTGGATGATATCCAAGCCCAAGGTTGTTTGCATGATTACTTTTATGGCGTCATCTGGGGTGCCCAAACATAATGCAAATATCCATTAGGTACCCCAGATGACGTCACCTGTTTCCTATTACCAGACAACCTAACTTAAGGAACCTTGATCCAAGCCAACCTTCTGCTTCTCATTACTCTGTCTGATTTTTCTTAATCTGGATTTATAAACGAGCTAAATTGTGGCAAGTTGGGTAAACACAAGCACGTAAAGTCTGTTTTTTTTTTTAAGATAATTCCCCAAGTCAAAAATTTAGTAACTATGTTGGCAACACAAGCCTTTTCTACGTGAAAATTTGAAAGCATTGACAATTTTACATTGTATTGCCAACATAATGTCATTTTGAAAAAAAAAAACAGACTTTAGTGGCAAATCGTATTACATAAATAACAAAAATTTGGGGTTGTTAAGATTCCGGCATCTCTTCTAAGGCCAAGATTTTTTCAGAGTGTTAATAGTTTGATACAATTTAGGAAACTTCGGAAGGTTTTCATCCTGTTCAGCAACATCTAATTTATTGTACCTACCCAAGTTTCATGTTAATTTATTATTATGAATAGTTATTATCATATCATAAACATTTACTAATAAAATATTACTTATTATTACCTACTTTCACAAATAAAACAAAAGAAACGATTCGTTTTTTACCTACTATGTATCACAAGTTTTCTTCTTCATGGTAGTTGAACGTGTACCAATACAATAACCGCTAATTTGGGTTACCTTATCTTTAGATAAGAACTAAAAGAAATTGTAATGAGGTCCGCTTTGAAACAGTCCAATAGCGCCTATATCATGGTAAAGATTGCAAAACAGAGGATTTTTAAGAGCTAGTAATTATGTATGTGGCTTCCTCATATTTTGACTCCTATACGTATATCTTTAGCTATACGAGGTGGAAAAAAGACTCTATAATATAAATTTTTTACGGTTTTATCGGCAGTTTATTTTAGCGCTTCTAGAACAAACAAAAATGCAAACCAAAAAATAATAAAATAACAAATAATTTCTTTAAGGGACACCTTGTATATTTTAAGCTCTAATATTCCTCCAAACATATTCTTTCAAATACATATACAATAGTTCGATAATATATTTGGAAATTAGCTTAAGAAACTTAAAATATTGAATCAAAATTAGGTAGAGTATGTCGATTTTAATCTGATACTCCAAAGGAATGTGAGCTGGTGGCTCCCTACGTTAGAACGCCAATGGTCACCTGACGTCACACCTGTTTTTGCCATGCTTTACCCCCTCGCTTTTCATACGGAAAGTGTCAGATTAAAAACGATGGACAATACCAATGTATCTTAGATTGCCGTGGACACAGTCGAATCCATGGAAGCAAAACAGTGGCTGTAGTAAGTGGTTTGTCAGAAGAGAGATGCCATCAAGCTACTATCATCCGCAAAGCTGTATAGATAAATTTTTTGTCTTATTCAACAAATAATCATTTATAAAAATGAGAAACAGTGTTGGGGACAGAATTGAGCCTTATATGGAACGCCGGCATTTAAAGGCAGTGTATCAGAAGACACGATATCGACCACAACATGCAGCGACCTGCTTTCGAAAAAGCTCACCAATCAATAGTTGTATTCCTATCACACGAAGAGCTCCGGAACAGCTCCGGGGCGTTACGCGCCTATTCCTTCCGAAAAGTGTTTGTTGCACCTGAAGTGCTCAAGCCCGAATAGAACCATTTAAATGCACAAAACCCAGCACATTTGTTCCTTTCAAATCGGGGTCGACTAACACCGGAGCGAGTAGCTCTAGTGTTCTCAACTCTTGAAAGGAATACAATTATTGGCAAAAATTCGTTCGGAAGACCATACGATGGAAGTTTGCTGAGGAGACCTTTGTGCCACACCTGATCAAACGCCTTGGAGATATCCAATGCTACAATTCTGGATTCGCAATGTTTTCCGAGAGTCGAGTTCCAAATATAATTGACGTACGCCAGCAGATCCCCTACTGATCTTTTAGAACGAAACTCGTACTTATTGTTTTCGAGGTATTTAGCCAGTTTCAGGTCCATTACTTTCGAAAGTACGGATATAGGTGACATGGAACGATAATTGCTAGGAAGAGTTTTCTTGCCCTCCTTCGAGATGGGATGCACTCTAGCACATTTCCAGATAGACGGAAAGACGCCTCGACTGTAAGAGAGTGAACACAGTTTGCAAAGAATTGAAGCCAATTTTTCTGCGCAAGTTTTGAGGACAATTGTTGAAATGCCTGGAACACACAAGATTTCCCAGTGCCAAGTTGCAGAAGAATTTTTTCTAATAGTTTCAGGTCTGACTTCAACGTTATCCATGTAAGACCCAATATGTAACAGTACCTGGCGGTCTGCCATTGTCCTCCATCGTGGAATTGGATGTAAACAGTTTGGCAGAGATCTGCTTTTTTCTTGACGATACTACAATGGAATTATTATCCTTAACTAAAGGCGGAAAGAAAAAAGATGTGAAATGTTTTTCTCTAGTCTTGGCAAAGGACCAAGAGGATCTTGATCCGCTCGGGGCGCCGCATATTGTCGTTCCCGTTACTAATTTTCTAAATAACAGATATGAGTTGTGGATTGGAAGAAACGGAACCCTTAGATGGCCTGCGAATAACCCTGATCTCAATCCAATGAACGTGTTTTTCTGTGGTTACCTTAAAAATAAAATTTACTATGAAAGACCACGAAATCTTCAAAGATTAAGATGCGAAATACAGGAAGAAATATTTTTAATAAATAGACCATCCTATTTTACTCACTACCGCAATCGCTAGAAAACTGTATATAGTTTGTTTCGCCAGGGTTTGTACTTGCCACCAGCATTTGCCTTCCTTGTTTAACAAATAAAAATTGACTGACACAAATCAATGTCGTCGAAAACGTTCGTCGGTTCTTAAACCAAAAGTCATTCACTTTAATTTGTCAAAAAAATTGAATGTGTCATATGAATTAATCTACGACAACCCTTTTTTTTTCAAGTTTCAAGGTCAAGTATGAACGAACCTTACCTAGCGAATGATATTTGAATTTCGAATGAATAAATGTTGATTTTCAAATTTGACGTATCGTATTTTCTTCCCCCAATTTTAGATGTCAGAGTGTCATTTGTTTGTTGTTTGTTTTATTCTCGGATTTCCATTGCATTCCATTATTGTATCCCAGGCAATCTAGATTTTATTAGCGATTTTGAATCAATATTGTAAATTAAACAGGTAACTTTTTTTTCCTTTATTTCAACATGATAGTTAAACAATATATGTATGTACCTAAACTAGAGACCCTGAGCTGGAAAGCTGATCATTCAGTATCATACATAACATTATTACGTTGAGAAGTTTAACGGTCCTGTCGATGAAGTGAAAACACACACGAAAGCTTGACGACACTGATAATTAACGTAATATAGACTGTTTTCGCCGATATCCCTGTGATTTCCTTCCCATAAATACCATTATTACAATATACCATATTATTATACAATATACAATATCACACGAGAGAAAATATCTAGTACAAGTAGGTACTGTATCACAAAGTTGTTGCATTTATGAATATATTAGTTCTAAATTGCAGATAAAGTCTTTCATTGTACAGTCCCAAAGTATCCATCGAAGATCAGCTGCTTCAGCTTACACTTGAAGCAAGTTATGTTCAATCTTTTAACAGATTCTGAAATTCGATTTTAGTACCTTAGTCCTTCTGACAAGATGCTGGCGTTGGTCAGTTGTAGTGTTCTTTGCCAGCGTTCTTAAGGTTTCATTAAGTCTGGTATTGTGGTGATGGATTGTGCTGGCTGGGATGAGACTTATTGTAGAGTGAATATTGGAAGTCTTGAAAGAATCGATAAAGATGCATAGTTGCAAGATATACAGGGAGTGAATATCCAGGATGCCATTCGGATAATATAAGTCTTTTGTTGGAAAGCTTTAAACATTTTTTTTATAGCCCGATTTTGGAAAACTGACAATGGATGCAGTTTGTTAAGGGAAGCATTGCCCCATAGCAGACTTAGATATGATATGTGAAAATTGATAAGGGAATTGTTTATATTCTCACGATGCGTAATGGACAGATAGTCCGATATTCGACCAAGTATTCCAGTTGCTGGTGTAATCTTTTTACATATATGCAAGATGTGCATATCCCAAGTAAGTTTTTAATCGACAAAGAGTCCCAGGTATTTGATGCAGTTTGCAAGAGTCAATGGGAGACCTTGAAAGTTTATCGTGAAGTCAGGCCAAAACTCAAACTTTGATATTACCATATAGCTTGATTTTTTTACATTTAAACTAAGTTTGTGGTAACAGAGCCAATCGCTTATTTTCTGTAAGTCTTCTTCAATGATGATTTTTAAGTTAGTAGGGTCCTTGTTAAAATAGGTGATGCAAGTATCATCTGCATATAAATTGAGACAGCCCTGAAGAGGTATGTATGACAGTGAGTTTACGTAGACTAGGAAGAGTGTCGGTCCCACAATTAAACCTTCTTAGAGCACTCCGTGTACAATGTTTTCCACTTTACTGCTGTTACCTTCACATTCGACATACTACATACTATGTAGTCTCACCGATAGATAATCCCTAAACCACAGTAGTGCTGAACCTCCAATACCAGTTTTTTCAAGCACCTCTACGAGAACGTAATTTGCTATATCAAAAGCTTTTCTTAAGTCCAGCGAGACAAGTACACACTTATATCTCTTATATCAACCTTTTTATAAAAATTTGTAATTAGATCTGAAGTTGCTGAGGAGGTATTGCTGTGTTTTTTGACATACCAAAAATTCATTCCATCCAAATAAATTAATCTTATATTTACACAGGTCTCCAATACCTTAGACTTAGCTGGGAGCTGGGAGCACTCAAATTAAATAAATATAAAAAATCAGTTGATAGCTAAATAGAACATTAGCAATCTATATTTAGGAACAGTTTTTCTCCTGATGTCTTCCATTAGAGTTGAAAATATACAGGGTGTTCCATAAAAAAAAAGATTTGGTCTTCCATTATAATTTAGCGATTTGCATTTGTTTGTTCTAGAAGCGCCAAAATTTACTACCGTCCCTACAACTTTCATATTTAAAGTTCTTTTCCACCTCGTTATATGTACAGGGTGATCCAGTATAAAGTGAACACCCTCTACCTTTTCGATAAAAAATTTTTTTTTCAAAAAATCAAGATAGCCATTTCGTGTATTTTTTTTCTAGGAATTTGAATTTGAAAACACCCTGTACAGGGTGTTCCGAAATTAATGCACCAAATTTTTATGGCATATTCTACGTCGGAAATAAGCCCTAGTTACTTATATAAACATATATCCGGAAATGTTCCTTTCCGAGATACAGGGTGTTGAAATTCTAAGAAAAAAACTATTTTTTTTATTATAGTTCATACCACTTTGAAATTTTGTACACTGGTTTCAAGCAACCAAAGTCATTTTCTGATGTGGAATATTTAATAAAAAAATTACCAGTGACGTCACAAAACTAATTTGAAACTTTAGGTCTTTAATGTTTAACATTTTTATCATAATTTTGGCAAATTCGCCATGCATCAAAATGGTTTTTTATTTTTTTACTTTAAAGCAGTGCGTCTTTCGGAAAAAAGTGAGGAGATTAAATTTGTTCTAAATTGTATGGGGATTTGAAAAATGATTTTTATTTTAGAAAAAAACAGTGACGCACCATTTTTTTCTTGAAAAATATTCCTTACAAATCTGGTAGGACGCCACTGGTAATTTTTAAAAAAAATAATTTCACATCAAAAAATGTTTTTTGCTGCTTGAAAGCAATGTACAAAATTCCAATGAAATATCTAGAGTGGTTTGAAAATTATGATAGAAAAATAGTTTTTTTATTAAAATTTCAACACCCTGTATCTCGGAAAGGAAGCGTTTCCGGACATATGTTTATATAGGTAACTGGGGCTTATTTTTGACATAAAATATGCCATAACAATTTGGTGCATTAATTTCGGAACACCCTGTATAGACCGTCAGATAGTGACATATTTAGGTGCCCCATTTTCGCATACAAGCCCCGAAGAGGGTTGAAAAGTACAACGATTTCGAGTAGGATGAAGGTATTTTCACGGGTGGCTACTGGGGATAACGTATGAAAAATTCGATTTTCCATGACAGAAATGAAAGAGGTCCTGGGCCGGTATTCTGGTTCTCGAAAACGCTCACCGTTTTAAAGTCACTCGGCACTTCTAATGTAAATTTACATTAGAAGTGTCGAGCGACTAGAAAGCGGTGAGCGTTTTCGAGAACGAGAATACCGGCCCTGGTGCCCATATTTTCTCGCAAGCTGTGTTCACCAAAGGATTAAATAATAAATCCTGGCTTCGTGAAAACAAAGAAGGGGATGTTGCAGGTGGCTAAAGGTTTGAAATAAGGGCTTAATGTTGTAAGGAAAAATCGAGATCTTGGGCGATTTTTCCACACAAGCCAATCGGAAGGATGAAAATCTACAAAGTTGGTGGCAAGAAAACATATTGGCTTGAGTGTCGCCAATGGAAAAGTACATTTTAGGTAACATAAGTAAAATCGAATTTTCCATATGTTATTCCCAGGATCCACTCATGAAAATACCTTCATCCTACTCAAAATCGATGAACTTTTCAACCCTCTTCGAGGCTTGTATGCGAAAATGCGGCACCTAAATATGTCACTATCTGACGGTCTATATAGCCAAAGCTGTAGAGGGGTCTGAATATAGGGAAACACCCTGTACACTTTTTCTAGCAGCACAAGATGCACACTGGTATACAGGGTGTCCGGATATTCGATCGACAACGGTTGACAGGTGACAGACGTCGTATTTCCATAAAAGTTGAGACAGGAACATGACCTTGAAGTACGAGCAATACAAATTTATTCACAGTTTTGATATAGTTAACCAACCCCTGTTTCATTCATCTTCCAATAAACTTGCTGATAACTGTATAATAATACAAATATAAGAAATTGGTATCCAGCCGACCAAGAGGATTATAGATTGCATTATCTGACAGTTTATCAGAAGGTGAATAAATTGGTCCTACAGAAAATTAATCAGAAAACCTACAATTAGTCAACAACAACTTTAGAAACTGCTGCTAAAGTTTGGCAAATATATTTTTGCCTGGTAACTCAGGTAACTGCCGGTTAGGAAACTTCACTAGTATGCAATGAGAAAGCTATTCAATAATGAAAGAGTGTACTTTGGTAGATTGTAGATTAGAAAAAAAAATAATGAGAATTTGCAAAACTTGGCAACACGTGCATTTTTTACAATACATTATTTCTTTTTTTTTTCAGGTAAGTCTTTGAATCTCCTCACCCATCAGAGTAAGTACATTTAAGAAGGACTCTGGATAAGTATTTTTATACGTGAGTTTAATTTGTGTTCCTATGTCTACTCTCGAGCAGTTGAGTCTACTCTGCACTGTTGTTAAAAGGTACATACATATTATACAGGTTGGTTCCTAAACATGCTGCAAAGATTCAAGAGGTTCTCTAAGGGAACCAAGCCTTTTCAATTGGGTACTCTGAAGACGAAACTATTCATATTGAAATTTTGGAATCTGGTATACGGCATAAATTTCAAAATCTTCATCAGAAGCGTTCCACACTGAAGGGGTTAATGGTCAAACGGTTAAAATAACCCAATTTTTTAGTGTTTTTTTTTACATTTTGATTCCAGAATATGATACCTTCCTGAAGGACTTCTATGTAAAAACGATACTCTTTGTTCATATCGATAGGTCTAATCATTTTCGATGCATAGGTACGTTACTATGAACTCCGATATAAATGATTATGAACTTTTTTGCATTAAAGTATCTCAGGAATCAAACACAATAGTATATTACATACCGAGGTGGAAATAGTTTCCCGAGATTTTAGTTAGACCGAGGCGCAGCCGAGGTCTAACTAAAATCTCTCGACAGTAATGAAACTTTTCACCGAGGTATGTCTACTGTTTCATACGCATTTCACAATGGCTTACGAAAATTGAAATTTTGTTGTTTCCACGTGTTTTGATAGTCGCAAAGAAAAAGAAAACAGACTTTGAAATTTGTATTTTCGGAATAGTTTGGGCAAAAGTGCTTTTATTTACGACTAATGTATAATGTGCGTATTATATTTGTGATTTTGGCAGTATAATGACATATGTTATTCCTCCAGGGATTAATGACGAGTAGCGGGATTAATGGTCATTATTCCACAAAAGTGTCAGTGTCAGACGTGTAGTGCTTGTGGATTTGTATTGAAAATTATGAGACGGATGAAATTTGTTCATTGAAAATCTCAAATAAATTAATTTGTCGTAAATAAAGTAGAGTATACTACTCGCAATAATGGCTATTATTCCCTCGGAATGTTACTCCCTCGCCGCTAACGCGGCTCAGTTCGTAATAATCCTCGAGAATAATAGCTATCATTATTGACTCGTGGTATAATCTACTATTTTAATTTTTTTCATTCGTAAATAATATTTTTGCCAAATTCCCAAACAAAATATTAAGTTTAAGTTAACGAAACCAGGCTATGTATTTATAATGATATTATGTCGAAGTGTGTTACAATTGAATTTTGTGCAGTACCGTTGATGTTGTCCATGAAATGGAATTGTGAATGTTTTGTCAACAAGATGTTTTTTTTTTATAAATATTTTGGAACATTCAACAAATCATACACTCAATACGTTTTTCAAAATTTGTGTAATTGTATGAGTATATGATGAACAAACTAGTTTCATCAACACACCACAGCCTTAAATCCGATTAACGAATGTATCTAAAGAAAACAGGAAATGCGGACACTCATTGAACAAAATTAAAATTAAAGCAGGAAAGCGAATATATAAGTGTAAGTAATTGCATAAGCCAAAGCCGATGGAACTAAACGGCTTGCCTGGCATGCTGGCCTGTTGTCTGACCCATCATCCGGCAGATTACTTTTCCGCTTCGAAACTCTTTTTCGCCCACCACTGGTTCATTTTTAGAAATGACTTTTCTCCTCGGAATATCGCTAGAATTTTGGAATTCAAATTTTTGTGTAACCACCCGGATTTACGTTGCCCGTGCATTAGAAGTATTCCAGTTGGCGGGTGGATGTATAGTATTATTATTATTTAATCCATCTGCAACTAAAGCACGGGCTACATCAATCACCCTGTATACTACTATAGATGCTTCTAAATTTTTCTAGATAATTCGCTCTTATTCATTTCGAGCTCGCTCAACTACTGCGTGGTAGAATTCCTTTGGCGAATTTTCTGTTGGGGAAGTGTCATTCATTGAAAAACACTACTATGAATAAGGATGCAATTAATTATCAATTAGTTTTGTACATACAGTGATGTCAAAATGAAATTTGCAAAAATTCGTACATTAACTTAATATGGCAGTTCAATGATTATCAATAGTAATATAACTAGTGCAATGGAAATTATTGATAATTTTTGGGAAATTTGCCCGAATGCATTTTTAGTTGAAAAAGAGCACGAGTGCACGTAGTGCACGAGTGCCTTTATCAGTTAAAAACGCATGAGTGCAAATTTGTCGAAAATTTTAAATATATTTCCATTGCACGAGTTGTATTTAATGAGAGAATTTCATAAATCAAAAATTTAAATTTTTTGTCAAAAAATGTCATAACACCAGTTTTCGCACCAGTTACTATGCAATTATCTGATAATTTGCACTAGTGCAAATTATCAGGTAATTCCAATCTGAATGGTTCAAATCAACAATCAAAACATGGCAATTTATTGGTTGAATACGAGTTTTGACAGATGTATGAAATTCTCATAATAATATCTTTAAATTACCTCAGCCGTGTATATAAATCGGCGCTGGCATTAACGTGTGTATATCTTTTGGCAAGCTACTAAGTCTTCACGGGCCAGAGGAAGAAAAACAAGCACTCAGCTAAAAATAGAGAAATCGGTTTAAAATTTGGCTTCGAGATTGGAATTTTATACCAATAGACTATTTTTTGCCCACATAATGACGATTCCCAGATCTGGTTTAGAATGTTTATGTCGGGGATCTTATTATCTTTTGTTTCTTTAACTCGGGTTTTACTTGAAAACGTATTGGGGTAATTAAAGGCTTTATGTATTCTGCCGGCGCTCGGGTATTATTAGCGTACGTGGATGTTGAATAAAATCGTGTATTAGTGACCCTTAATCTCTTAACTAGAATTAATTGAAGATTATAATGTATAAGTATAGGCGAAACTAACACTACTACAACTTACAATACTCCGAATAACTTGAATTAAGCTTTGGGCCCCAATTATAGATTGAAAACGTTGCAGTTGGTAGTTACAAATGAACGTTGCAGTTCGAGATAAAACATAACATGACCAACTTTTGGACGTCGGACGTTAAATGCAAAGTCTGAGGTTAAATTTGTAATAAACATAATCTTTCATGGCCCCCCCTGGATCCGCGCCTGCAATTCGCTAGATTATTCCATCAAAGCTAAATTCCATTGTTGAAAATTCTAATTATGGGGTAATCAAAGGTTGCTCGTTAATCAATAGGTATGAAGAAGAATTCAAGGTTGTCTCTGTTATTTCAAACCTTGTCAGGTCTGAAATTTTGTATTTGGGGAGTTCATTTCTGGTGGAATCTTTGCGGTTTTGCCATATTGTGCCTATAAGAGCCGTTCAACAAGTACGAAAAATGTTGCATAGGGCAAACTTTCATAAATATCTTTTTTCTTCTCTCTTTGTCGTGACGAGGGCGATCCTGGGCGCACAAAGTCAAAGTCAAAAATGCTTTATTATGCAAGATATAATCTCATTCACCAAGCGGCCTATAATTAATTCAACTACAATCTATTTACAAATTTAAGAGAATCTAAGACAACTTAAATTAAAATAAAAAAACAATATACAAAACAACATTCAAGTAAAAACTAACTATACTCATGTTAAAATACAAAACAAAATTACAACTAAAACCAAAACTTTCAGGAATTCAGGGATTTAATGTCTGCTGGTTGTTGATTATAAAAATGTTTGCTTTAATAGATCAATGAATGATCAATGATTGTTTTGTCAGGATGCTTATTGGAATTGGAAGATTAGGTATCAGCCTCACGCGTATTGTGCTGCTTAGAAACTAGCCCCATTGAGCCCAAATTCTTGTGGATAAGATTCTCAAAGGCAAACAAGGAAGATGAAGTTAGAAGTTTATTTTCAATAAAGATTGGACGAAATGATCTCCTCTGATTGGCCTCCACGATAGAAAGCACTGCTTTTTTTTTTGCAATACAACTACGATGTTTAGCAGGTTACTGACTACTCATGCCCCAGAAAGGTATGTCATACCTGAAGTATGGGAATCAAATAGGACAAAATAAACATCTCGTGCCACCCTGGAACCGAGAGTTTCTTTAGTAGCCTTGATTACGAAACAAGCGGATCTTAGTTTTTTGCTAAGCCCGATGATGCGCTCTTCAAAAAAATTGCTATCAATGAATATAGCCAAAAATTTAGTGGAAGGACTCGCAGATACTCGATGACTATCCAAACACAATCCTCCCTCCACTCATAACATGGGGTCTTATCGATGTTCAAAGAAAGTCTGTTACAGTTAAACTAGGTCTTTATCCTTGATACGTCATGGGACACATTCTGCTCCATCATCAACAGAGCTATTGCGCCAGACAACAGAGGTATCGTTCGCAAAGAGTGTAAAATGACCAGATATAATTACTCTAAGATATATCTGAAACAGAAGGGGCCCCAGAACAGATCCCTGTGGTACCTCATTGTCAATCCTCAAGACTGAAGACCTCCTACCCGGTACAACAACTGACTGCTGACAATCGTCCCAGATACAACTAAAACCACACAAGCAATGAGTCCCTGCATCCATACAACTCGAGCTTTTACAGCAGTATACTGTGGTCCACGCAGTCGAGGGCCTTGGTAAGATCACAGAACATTGCAGCCATCACCCCACCATCGTTAAGGTCAAGGTAAACTGTAATTAAAAAATCTAAAAAAGCATCGTGAGTCCTAGAAAGCTCCGGAATCCAAACTGCCTTGAAGACATAAGATTGTGTGAATTAGGAAAACACCATACGACGATAATTATAAAAGTCCCGACAATATCCATCTTTATGCAGAGGAATCACTCTTGCAGATTTCAGGCATGAGGAAAAATTACCCGTACGCCACGGACCATCAATAGCCAATGCCAAGACCCCAGATCAGGCAAGGCTCGAAGAATTTCACATCACCACAATATGATCTTGTATTTTTAATATCCCCAATATCGTCATAGATTTCAAGCCTTAGAACAGGGGTAAAGCAAACAGAATTTGGAACAGATAAACCGGAAAAATATTCCAGAGGATTCCCTGTGGCAGGCATGTTGTCAGTGAAGCTATAAGCTTTATTACAATAGCACAGTACATGCGGTAATTTTTTTTAAATAATTTTGATTTTGATTTCTGCTTCTTCTCGAATACAATTTTTAAGTGAAGACAATAAGTACTTACACATTATTAAAGGATGACAACGTATGATATCAATTTACCAGGTCAGATTTCCTGGTTGTTGAATCAACAGGTTGGTCTGTACGTGTCATAGAAATGGGACCGTTCGTAAAAAGATGCATTTAACCGTAAAAATCCTACGGCATATAAAACAATGCATAGAATGTAGGTGCTTATTGGGTTGCCACATGTGTAAAAGTAGAACAATTAATTGTATAAAAAAGCCTGATTTTTTATAAAAAAGCCGAACATTTTTTCACTAATGAGTTTTAACAAATAGGTATATAAAACGGAATTTTATTTTCACCCATTGTATTTTTTAGAGCAAAGAAATCTTATAATTTTCTATGGGCTTCATCCCCTCTATTGGCTACTGATACAAAACAGTCGCATACTGCATATTTATTTCTACATTAGAGCAAGAGAAACTATAGGGTCGTGGAATTCAAAAAAAAAATAAAGAAAACGTGTAGCTCCTTTATGTGCAAATGAAACCATTCAAACTCCAACAAACAATAATTTTATTTGGTATTTGTTAACAATGTTACTGTTTAAAATTTGATAGTTTACACAGCTTGGTCTTTTCGGTGACACTGATACGGCATGTACCTTTTCCAATCCGGAGCTCTTCAGGTTGTTTCCTATATTCAGGAATGAGGATATATTGTTGGTGTGACGTCACTCCAGCTGATCCAGACTCCAAATGATGATTTTAAGGAATAGGTACCCAGAAAAAAATTTACAGTATCAGGTTCACGAAATTTTGGAATATTAAATTCCTGAATTCTATTAGAGAGTTAAACTACACTTTAAAGCTCTTCTTTTGTCTAATTTAAGGCGTTGTGAAACACTTGACACTATATCACTTCTCTAATGTTATAATGTTCGATTTGTATTATATGCAACAATACAATCTGGCTACACTGCAGCCACGAGTTGCGCGCGCATGTCATCTTTTAACTTTTTAACTTGTATTTATTACAATTAATCTCTCTTTTTCTAATTATGCGAGGCCGGTTTATAGCGTTTGAAGTAACTTTATTAATTCAAACATAATTGCCATGTGAATAGCAGAAAACAAAACTAGAACATTTCTTCTTCTCTACGTGCTATTTTCGTTTCGGAGGTTGTTCGAACTTTGGAAACAGCCGATTCATTTGAATCGGCAACTATGTAATTACACAGTTGCTTTGTGGATCAATTGAACTAATCTTGTAGCAGCTTGTAGGATGCACAGCCACAGCCAGGAATGTCCTTCAACCTCTCAATTTGCCTCTGCATCCTTATTTGCAGTAGGTTGTTTCTCCCCTCGCATCCGGTGAGATAAGTATTAAAGTTTACGTTTCTTCATAGTGTTCACCACTTTGTTATTTTGTCGGTCTCACTTATTTTGAGTATCTTTCCGTACAACCACATATATAAGAAGCAAAAACCGTCCAGTCTTATCTCCAATTTTCTCACAGTCCAAGCTTATTCTTTGCAATAAAAAAAAAACCATAACGTCTTACCATTCTCATTTGAAGATCCAAATTTTTAGTTCGCGTGATATTGGAATTCAATGTTGAACTAAAGTTTCCCATGTTCCGCTTCATTTGTCCATCAGCAGTTTAGTTTTTCGAAAGGTCGATCGTATAAAAAAAGGTTTCCTCATTGACACTGGCTGCTTAATTTGTCCAAAGGGTGAGGAGCTTGCCTTTAAAATTGTGTCGTCAGCATATCTGATATTATTTATTGCTCTCCTGTGGACTCTCACTCCTTGGTTCTTAGTTTCCAATGCAATTTTTATTGTTACTTCTAGGTAAACATTGGAAAGAGACGACAAAAGAACGCAGCCTTGTCTGACTTCAGTTTGCTTGAATCTTGAATCGAATTTGTTCGTTGATATCGATTCCAATAAACGATTTTTGATTGATGTGGACCTTTGAGATAATTTTGATATTCTTGATGCCATCTTGCTTATCTTTAAGAATTTTAAATAGGCATCTCATATCGCCCTTCATCAAAAGATTTTTAATAATCCATTAATCGTACATATAGAGCGATTGATTCATATACAGCACTGGGTTAGAACATCTATTGCAAAAAGAGCCTCTCTTGTACCCAAACAAACCAGTGAAACCAAACTGAGTTTCTCTTTGAATGTATGAGTACGATTTATTAGACTTGTTGTTCTGTTGTCGCTGCATTGTTAAGCATTAGCAATTACTGTATGTTAGGAACTCCAAAGTTATCACACTCACTGTTGTTGTTCGTTTCACACTCACTGGCTTAGTTTACAAATGATTACAAAGCATTCCGGAGTTAAAATGCCCTCCTATTCGGATCTCCGGGAGTAGGTTGTACGAGGGGAGTCAGAGGTGTTAACGCCAATTTAAACTCAGTGAATTAACATCTTGAGCAAAAAAACACATGGCTAGTCTTAACGGAGATGCAAGTAAAATCTTCTGTTCACCCAATCCATCTCCTATGTCCCGGCTGTAAACTTCATACGCGATTTCGCTTTAAGGGAGGGCTTTGCATATTTTCTCGCAGTGAGCTTTTTTGCCAAATCATCTGATCACGGTGTAATTTGGCTAGAAATTTCTTCCGTGAACATGGTTGAGTTTGCTACGTTCATCTTTCACCCAATGACTCCAGCTATGAGCTTCTATTTGAAAATCTGGCAGATTCAATTGACTCTATGAAAGAGAACCATCCGAACTCCGAGATTATACTCTTGAAGAATTTTATTCTTCATATCTCAGAGTGGCTTGGGTTCTCGAACAAAACAACCTATCGTGGAATAGACTACACGTATTCCCGATTCCGTTTCTCAACAGGCTAACTTACCCGATTTGCTCCTTACCATTTATCCAGTTCCTTACCACTAATCTAGATCCTTACAAGATTGTTGTGTTTGCACCTTTGGGCAAATCAGACCACAAATTGATTTCCGCTCGAAGATAGATTCTTATACCCTCAGTTCCTGCTCCAATACCTCGTAGGGTGTGGCATTATGGAGCTGCAGACGGGGAAGGTTTTGAAATTTTTTTTCTCGGCCTTTCCGTGTTCTGATGTTTGCTTTAAATCCAAAAATTTCTCTGAGGCTGCACGAGAATTAACCGAAACAATTGCTTTAGGTATGGAATTTTACATTCACACTCCAATAAAACAAATTATGCTAGAAAATCATGGTTTAACAAGCAGTGTGTCCGAGCGATTGCAGAAAAGAACATCGCATATCGTGCCTGGCATATAGAAACCAATGCGATTGAACTCAATCATCCTTCACGGCTGCTAGAAATGATTGCAACCGTTAAACCGTATAACCAACGAGGCTAAAAAGTTACACAACCAACAAAGTGTGTAAATCGATTTTTGGACTGTCCGAGCGGATCAAGATCCTTTTGGTCTTTTGCCAAGACCATAGAAAAAACATTTCGTTCTATGGTCAGAGGAAAAGAGCAGATCTCTTTTTCAAACAATTTGCATCAAGTTCTACGATGGAGGATAATGCCAGAGCGCCGGACATTGGTTTTTACACGGACAACGTTGTAGTCAGACCTAAAACCATTAGGAAAATTCTTCTGAAACTTGACACTGATAGGAAATCTTGTGGTCCCGACGGCATTCTACCAATTGTCCTCAAAACTTGCGAATTCGCTTCAATTCTTTGCAGACTGTTTTCACTCTCTTACAGTCGTTGCGTCTTTTCGTCTATCTGGAAATGTGCCAGAGTGCAGCCCATCCCGAATCCGGGCAAGAAAACTCTTCCTAGAAATTATCGTCTCATCTTACTTATATACCTACATACTTTCGAAAATAATGGAAAAGGGAGTCAAGCTAAAACTGGTTAAAGACCTCGACGCCAATAAGCTCAAACAGTGCGGGTTTCGTTCTAAAAGATTCACAGGGGATCTGCTCGCGTACTTCAGTCATATTTGGAACTCGGCTCTCGAAAAACATGGCAAATTCAGAATTATAGCATTGGATATCTCCAAGGCCATATCAGGTGTGGCACGGCACAAAGGTTTCTCAGCAAACTTCCATCGTATAGTCTTCCAAATGAATTTTGTCATTGGCTGAGGAGATTTTTAGAAGGCAGGTCACTGCATGTTATGATCGATGATAGGTCTTCTGATATTGTCCCTATAAAGATTTACTCTATCAACAGTGATCTTGACATCATAACCAACTCGGGCCTTAACAACCAGTCAAATTCAATGTGATAAAGTTGGCTACCCTGAGCAAGGATATTACACACTACACAGGATAGCATATCCTCATAATACTTGTGTACTTCAAATCTCAAGCCTTCACCATGCCAAAGTACCAGTGATGACGTAGACAGCGTGTCGTTTTAGCCGTGACTTAGGGTGTTTGCACCACAGGCTATTATGATTCCACTGGCTTTTGCTTTATGAATACCTACTTAGTACATTAATTAGCATTCTAAAACAACCCTTTTTTAGATCCCGTTTGCATCTTCTCCTTCGCATTCGCCTTCGCCTATTATATTAATCAAAATTAAATAATAATTCTCATCATAAATTGATACCTATTCTAATCTACGACCGCTGGCGCGAACAGCTAACATCATTGTTGATAACGTCGGCACTGGTGCAACACCATATTATGATCTTGATTCCAGAAATTAATGAGCAATCCTGTAGTAGTAGTAGTGTTTGATATCCTTGTACTCTGAGAACATCTAAATATGTATAGGGCTTCTTCTTTTCGGTGGCATACTGCCCACTTCTGGAACTCCCTGCCTCCTACTTCATTTCCTGAACGATTTAACCTTAACGGAGGGTTAATCGTCACTTAATATCTCCCGCTCATGTTACCGCTTAAGTAGTACCTATAGACTTTGTTTTTTGTGAGTGGACCAATATAAAAAAAGAACACTTTCTTTGTAAGACTTCTATCTCCTCGCATTTACTATTGCCTATGATGGAGGTGCGGAAAATAGAAATAAAAACTTGGAATCTATAATCTTCAAAATCCAAGTCGAAGAAACTTACAATAAATACTGTCGAAAGAGTACTTGAACTAATTGAATTGACAATAAATTGACCAGACTTCAATAAATTTAATGATACACTTGATGTTTGATGTGAAACAAAAACAGTACCCGAATCCATTTTGAATCTTCAATTTGGTTGGTAATTTATTGGTTATTAGACTCATCACTGATAAATAATTAGCACATGCAAGAGAACAATTATTATTGATAAAGTGCTGACTTTATAGGACAAAAATTGGCAAAAAAAATATTACAAAAGTGATGAAAAGAAATTGTCTCAATTACAAAACTTTCCGTATTTGAAAACGAAGTTCCATACCAAATATTTGTAAAGAAAACATCGGCAAATTTAAAAATAAAGACTCAGTACGCAACAATGTATCTTATTATTTCAAGGATATCCAAACAAATCGATAATTTTCTTTGAACAAAGATTGAACAAAGATATTTTGAATAATGTCATGTTAAAAAATGGTAATCTTTGCGGAACTGAACTGATTCTAAAATAGTATTTGACGCCTTTTAAGAAAATCATAAGATGTAAATTCGAATACGATTTCTGGCCTACATATTATGCATTCATGGAAGTTCTGCCTAAATATTTATATTCAATGTGAAGAGCATTTGAGATAAATGTTTGTTCAGATCCAGCTTTACATTATATTTATTTCCGAGAGATATTCCAAAATAATATAATCTCCTGAGCTAAATTCACTCATTAGCATAACTTTTCTCATTACTTGTAAATTTGCTTCCAAAACAGGATTTTAGTGACTAACATTTTCTGCAAATCCAATAAAACATGAATCATCTTCACTCACAAAAAAAAAAGAAGTTCTTCATTATGAAAATGTTTTACCAGGATGCCATGTAAGATTACAAAAATAACAGATAAAGAAATGGCGATTTAAGTGAGGCAATTAATACCAAAATCGTTACCTATTGAATTGTTGATAAAACATGAGGTGGGTAGGTACCTAATGGTACTAATTTAACATTTAATTTTTGAAGAAACCATTAAAATAAATGAGGTTTGGCTATTAAAATTAAATTCTCTGAACATATAATAATATGATCAATCTTAACAAAGCAATACAACCAAAATCTGTTAGTATTGGTGCATACATTTGATAAAACGGTACTAATTAAATCAACACTAAATTTAAAATAATTATTCATTAAACTACATACTTCAAAATTGTTTCTTCGAGTGTCATCCGCAAAGAACCTTGACAACATCCTTTGTGATTTCGTTTATGGGCATGCATGTCCGCTTTGGGACTCCCGTAATTATTATCAAATACGTATCTTGGAGATGATATGTTATTAAAAATGTACGTATTCTAATGATATAAGTATACATATTGTGACTTGACTTGATCAATTTTTGAAATTTATAGCAAACAGTGATTTATTAGCTTTTTATTAATTTTATTGTTTCACTTGCGGCTTACACTTGACGTATTATTGTTGGCACTGAAATATAAACTTACTGCTACTATATTCTTATTGCAATAGAATATTTCGAGGAATATTTATTTATTTTATGCAAAATTGCTTCCCGAATTTTTGACTTAGAAATAGTTGTATTTTCTGAAACAAAAATAGTTGCTGAGGGATTTCAAGATTTCTGTATGACTTTTTTTGACTGATTCACATATAAATGTCTGAATAATATTTATCCATTTCCTACATTCATACAAAAATTTTAGAATAGGTACTAGTTTTTGAATACATTCATAAGTAGATTGGTTCAAATCATTTTTGATTCAATTAGGTACCAATCTAAGATTAACCTTTCCATTTTTAATTTAACATCTGGATTCTTTTTTGCATTTTTCCCCTCGTATTCTTTACCCATGCTATATTTGGTATATTATATTAAGTATTTTTTCATAGTTAAACTAGGTAACTATTTTTTTATTATTTTATTTTCAATAGAATGGGTTTTGCTCAAAACTATTCTATTTTGTTATAGATATTTCCATAATTATCATTATTTAAGTTATAAGTACATACCTACAATATTTTCTTGAGAAAACTCAAGTTATAAGAAAGGTCAGTAACTGATTCTCATTTTGTTTCACTTTGTAACCGTTCAACTGACTGATATATTATGATTCATAAGTGTTTTGGTGCTTTTTTTACATCGGCATTAGAATTTTCTGATTCAACACGATCATTAAAAGAATCGCCAAACACTCAAAATTAGGATACCAAAGGCCTTTATTCAATACATTATTGCTACTCAGAGCTGTCAGGTATTTTAAGAAGAATACTTGAAATTGTACTCCAAGTTCTTATAAGCACTTAAAGTAATTTAATTGAAGTACACTGGATAAACGGTACTCGGTACCGGTTCATAACGTCGACAGTTTATTGAAATTGAAAACAGACAAAACAAAATGTTGAGAAAGTAGCAAATTAGCGACTTGGTGCGAATTTGAGGTTAGATAGCACTTAAAGTTGGATAAAAGTCTGAAAATCGGCCCTTTAACTTAAAGTGGCTTTAAAGTGACATTAAAGTATTATGAAACACCAACATATTTTAAAGTAGCATTTAACTTTCAAAGTTTGATTATGAAACTGGCTGTTATACTTGGTACCTGAACTATTTTTAACAATGTACTTTGCTTCAAGTACCTACATTGAAAAGTACTTCAAGCATACATATAAGTACTTGCACTACATAAAAAGTACTCCAAGTACTATAAAAGTACTTCAAGTGCAGTGAAAGTGTTACAAGTACCGAGTGATTGTCTATATTTTGCACTCACACCTATATCTCACCTGTTTGAAGAGACACCCAGAAATGTCAAATGTGAAAGTTGTATAGGTAATATCAGAAACTTTGCAATGAAGTTAGTTACAAGTATACAAGGTGTGTCACAAAAGTGTGGCAAAGCAAAGTTATACTTTTTTAAACAGAACACAGCGTATATAATTGACCCATTGGATTAACCTTTCAAACCTGATTCCAAATATACGGTTTTCTAGGTTTATTCCTCATAGCCTCTGAATATCCCCTTTTGAAAAAATAATATGGATTTTTTACTTGAATGATTACCTTTATATTTTGCTGGTAGTTTCTATACTTCACCTTTTTCATTAAAAATGCAATTATTCCTCGCCTTTTTTTTCTTATTTTCTCCCGGACTATTCGGAATAAACCTAAAAAACCTAGTATATTTTGAAAGGCTAATCCAATGGGTCAATAATATATGGGGTGATCCATTTAAAAAGTATAACTTTGCTTCGCCACACTTTTGACACACCCTGTATACTTGTAACTAGCTTCATTGCAAAGCTCCTGATATTACCTACAACTTTCACATTTGACATTTCTGGGTATCTCTTCAAACAGGTGAGATAGGTGTGGGTACAAAATATAGACAATCACCCGGTACTTGAAAAGTGTACTTGAACCTCGACTTGGAAGTACTTTTTATTTTTAAATATTTTAAGTAACACAGACATTGGAGGCTGCTTGTTGGTTAGTTTTTGACAAAGGTTCGAAAGAAAATAGGTAATAAATGAAAAATTGTCATGTTTTAGGTTTTATATTTATGAGAAAGACGCCATTATAATGTATTTGAAGTACAGGGTGTCCCAATTTGGACAGTTTTAATAGGAAACGTCAATTTCAGAGCGAGATATAAAAAAATGAACCCCCCACTCCAAGGCTCAAATTTCATGAAATCTTGATTCAACCGTTTAGCCGCGAAAGGGCGATTCTCGATTTTGAGCAATTACTGTGAAACCTTCATAACTTTTTTGTTTATGAAAATAATTGATTTTCCTAAAAACTTTCTGAGGTACTTTTCAAGCAGAATTCAGTGACGTTCTCATTTTTTTTCTATTTGGCCCCAATTTCGAGATATTGACCAAAGTCCGATTTTTTTTTGAATGAGAACACTTTATGTATTATAAGCTCATTGGAAAGCTCTGCGTTTGCTGATTTTAACGATACTGACTTCGATAGGTTTATCTTCAATAGTTTTCAAGAAAAAAAAATATTTCGTTTCTTTTCATAAGAAACAATAAGTTACAAAAGGACTTCATATCTGTAAGGCAAATGACAAAGGTCTCATTCTAACTCATTGTTTCTAATGACAAAAACCGAAATAATTTTTTTTCTCGAAAACTGTAAAAGATTAACCTATCAAAATTTGTATCATTGAAATCAGCAAAAGCAGAGCTTTCCAATGAGTTATTAATATATAGGGTGTCCTATTGAAAAAAATCGAACTTTGGTCAATTTTTCGAAATCGAGGCTATAAATAGAAAAAAACTGAGAACGTCACTGAATTCTGCTTAAAAAAAGTGTTTCTAGAAAGTTTTTACGGAAATCAATTACAGTATTGCTCAAAATCGAGACTCGTCCTCTAGCAGCTAAACGGTTGAAGATATCAAAATGTGGTTTGCACCAATCAAGATTTCATGAAATTTGAGCCTTGGGATGGGGGTTCATTTTTTTGTACCTTGCTCAGAAATTGTCGTTTCCAGCCGTCCAAATTGGGACATCCTGTACAAGTACCCTTGAAATACTTCAAGTTAAGAACTCTGGAAACATTCAAGTACTTTTATTAAATAGATACTTGGTAATTGCTGTGCATTTGAGAAAAATATTTACCTACTTTGTACTTCAATTACTTCTACAAAAAATTAAGTACTTTGTACTTTTTTCCAAGTACTTTAGTAATATAATTATGACAGCTCTGCTACTACGCACATTTTCAGAACCTAAATTATCTCTCATGGATAAGTTAACATCACATTGTCAATATAAAGCAAGTTTATTGTTTACAAATTTTTATTTTCTCTAACTAAATCTGTCGAATCTTTAACTTTAATATCTATTACCAACAATATATTCCACTTTGCCTCTTTCCCCCCTCTTTCACATGTTTGTATTATTACCTACATTTTCATGCACCTTTTACTAACTTTGGCGGATCTCTTTTCATCAGAAACTAGCTTTTGAGTTTGTTGTTTTCTTTCTTATTAACTTGGCAATGACATTGGATCCAAAACTACATGCTTTAAACTTTCAGTAATTGACGATTTTAAGATAAGATTCTATATGTAGGTAAGAATAATTCGGCATGGAAATGGGTTTGGGCTTAATTTCGGTTTGGTATAGTAGAATGCATTATTGAATCAATAAATTACCGCATCCGTGACATTGCAACATTTTGGTGAATTCAGCCACAAGCGGAAGGTGGTGTCATTTCGCCTTTCCGTGGACACTACTGGTAGACAGCATCCTAAGCAACGTCGGAATAACTGTCCTAGGCTACGCAGATGATCTAACGGTAATAATCAGAGGAATAATGACAGGCCAAATGCAAAATATAATCAAAAACTGGAGCGAAGAGGAAGGACTTTCCATAAATCCCAGTAAAGTTTACGACAAAAAGGAAACTGGATCTGCGAGCCCCCACTCTAAACGGCATTCAATTATCTCTCTGGGAAGAAGGTAAGTATTTAGGGGTCATCCTGGACCGCAAACTTAATTGGAACTACCATCTGAACAAAACAATATCACAAGCTATGGCGGTCACTTGGACATACCGCAAACTCGTGGGAAAAACATTGGGGATAAGACAAAAAATTATACCATGGAGTACAAAGTAAGCGTAATGTGGCTAAGGCAGGGCATAGAGGGCAACCAGGGGGGCAGACCTTCTCGCAAAGCCAGGCGCTTTAACAGTTTTTCAAGGCCCAGAGCCTTTTTTGGACCAATGAAGAGCTACGACTCTAAAGAATTGAACAGATGGTAAAAGGACCGAATGCTAGCTCACTGGGGATCCATTCCGGGTCTGAGACAAGCAAAAAGGTTCACATCCATCTCAGCATAGAGATCTGAATAACTTCTTGACATGAACAGAAGAAACATTAGAACAGTCGTTAGTCTGCTCACTGGACATTGCCTGGTGAAATATCACCTAAAAACAATAAGCAAATCAGACAACGACTACTACAGATCTTGCCATTAAGCAACATAAACTACAAAACATCTAATTTGCGAATGCTCTGCCCACTTCGGCAAAAGGCTGAAATAACTTGAAGGGGTAGGGCTAACATCTCAAGAGGACCAAGAGGTGGGACTACGCACCACCCAGGAAACTGGCCACCTTTGAGAAAAGTCTACAAATCTTGGACACTAGCTAGAAGCAGAGTCAGGCACAAAATATCTGGACAGGTAGCAGTGCTTGAGCGGTTGGGATAAGCTGTAAGGACTTCAAATACAATTTACAAGCTATTTTTTGTTTCAGAAATTTTGAAGCTCCTTTTTACCTATAGGTAGGTACCAATACAAACCTCAACAAAACCATTTAAATGGTAATAATGGGAACTACTGGGTATACCAAAGTGATAGAATGTCTTTACAAAAATACAAAATAACATCCAGATCTGTTTTAGTTGGAATGAATTATCAAAGCCTACAATCGATAGGAAATTTTTATTTTCATACTCAAAAGCATACCCGTATTCCGTATAAATATCATCTTTGATTTTGAATATCTGTAAGCTATCTCAACCAAGTGAAATCTCAACACAATATTTCAAACCTAGAAGTGGTTAACCATTGACATATCAACTATAACAAAGTTTATGTGTGACACTACGGTCCTCTAAGGGCATTTCAAATTTACCCCACCGGCTCACCCAAAGGTTTAAACTATTGAAACGACCGTATAAGGCACTGTTTTCAAAAATGTTTGATGATAGAATACTATTGTCCGAACCAGAATCAAGTCTGAACTTTACTTCAACTCGTTAAAGTTGGATAATGAAGAAAGTTTTATCTGGAATTGGTGAGGCGTGAGCTGCTTCATGCCCCATGACTTTCGACCAGGATTGGCAGGGTTTTTCTTTTATAAATGGTGATAAAAAAAATCCTTCTCAGTATTCTTGACTTGATTTTTATCTCCAAACCTAATAGTTATTCCATATTTTTTGAGTGAATAGAGAAAGGATTTCATTTCAAACAAGAAATATCTAAAATCGAAATAATACTGATGAATTATTAAAATCTTAAAGGTACGGTATGAAAATTATTGTAATTTAAATCTGTAAAAGAAAATTAATTATTTTTTGAAAACCGGGAAGAATAATTTAAAAGATTATAAAAATGCAAATATTCAATGTTCTGAACACTAAAACCATTTAGAATTATTCAATGGAATAATTTTTTTGAAAACCATCTTTTCTGGCCTCACTTATAATAATAATTATAACTCTTGTGGTTTCTGTTTAAATTCATTTAATTTTTTTTAATTTATAAAAATAACAGTTAGTTCACATTACGACGCTAAATTATTCAAATAAAGCAGGTATACAGTATAATTGAAAACCACTAATTGAAATAATACTTTAAGAATAATACTTCAGGGAAATCAGACTTCTCCTGCGGAATGAGGCCAAACAAGCTGAATTTTTGCTGAGACCTTCGTTTTGATGTTCTAATGAAGCACAAAAAAATCTCATATGCCTACCTTTGTGCGTCTTGACATATTGAAGGTCAAAGGTCATGAAAATCGTTTTTTCGCAAAAATCTCGCTTCCAGTGCATCTGACGTCGAAGAACTCAGGACAAAACTTACGTAAAATAGTATTATCTACAAAACTGTTCATATACATTTTTTTCGTACGACCAACCGTTTTCCAGATATAGCGTGATAAAGCGGGAGCATAGCGGGAGCATAGCGGGAGCATAGCGGGAGCATAGCGGGAGCGCGCATTCAAAATAGGTAATACTGTATTATACTGCGGAGCAATAACTATAAATGCATTTTTCTCCGAATGACAGTAAAAGCGGCCTTTTAATGACACTTGACAGGATCAAAAGTTGTGTTTTTACTGCCGAGGCAGTAAAAGTGGACTTTTACTGCCTAGGCATTAAAAGTGACAGTGTCACAACGTTCCAGGTAAAAATTTCACTCAATATGGTATTTGAAATTGATGGTGACAATGACAATTGTCAAAATAATTTAATTATTTGGATAATAATAATGAATGAAATAAATATAAAAAAGACGAGGGGGATTTCAGTAGTGGAACTGTGTACACTAAATTACCACTTCTTCCAGAAATTACCACAAATTACCAGTAATTACCTCAAAATTACCACTCATTTCCTCTATTACCTTTCATTGCCTCAGGAATTACCAATCAATACCACTCAAATTACCACTTATTACCTCTTATTTCCGCTAAATACCACTAATTACCACTGTCAATACCACTAATTACCACTGTCATTACCATTAATTGCCACTAAAATTACCACTAAATACCAGGAATTTATTTCAATTTTCAAGTATACCCGAGACTAGAACTCAATAACAAATCGAGATGTTAAAAGAAGAGCAAATCAAGATGTTGAAAGTTGAAAAAACGAGATACTCAAGAAGACATTGTAACATGTCTCGAAGAAGAAAGGATTCCAAAATCCTGCAAAAACTCAAGTTTTATCTTCTAGAAACTGGATAAAAATAATGTGATTGATGATGAACGAACAAATGATGTTAAAAGAAGAGCAAATCAAGATGTTGAAAGTTGAGAAAGAGAAACACTCAAGGAGGCATTTTAACATGCCTCGAAGAAAAAAGGATTCCAAAATCCTGCAAAACTCAAGTTCCATCTTTTAGAATCTGGATAAAAATCATTTGATTGATGTTGAAGGAACAAATTGAGATGTTTAAAGAAGAGCAAATCAAGATGTTGAAAGTTGAAAAAGAGAGACACTCAAGGAGGCATTCCATCATGTCTCGAAGAAAAAAGGATTCCAAAATCCTGCAAAGCAAAAACTAAAGTTCTAGCTTCTAGAAACTGGATAAAAATCATTTGTTTGATGTTGAAGGAACAAATCGCGATGTTAAAAGAAGAGCAAATCAAAATGTTCAAAGTTGAAAAAGAGAAACACTCAAGGCATTTCAACATGTTTCGAAGAAAAAAGGATTCCCAAATCCTGGAAAACTCAAGTTCAATCTTCTAGAAACTGGATAAAAATCATTTGATTGATGTTGAAGGAACAAATCGAAATGTTTAAAAAAGAGCAAATCAATATGTTGAAAGTTGAAAAAGGCAGACACTCAGGGAGGTATTCTAACATGTCTCGAAAAAAAAGGATTCCAAAGTCCTGCAAAAACTGAAGTTTCATCTTCTAGAAACTGAATAAAAATTATTTGATTGATGATAAACGAACAAATCGAGATGTTGAAGGAAGAGCAAATTAAGATAATGAAAGTGGGAAAAGAGAAACACTCAAGGAGGCACTTCAATATGTCTCGAAGAAAAAAGGATTCCAAAATTCTGCAAAACTTAGGTTCCATCTTCTAGAAACTGGATAAAAATCATTTGATTCATGTTAGAGGAACAAACCAAGTTCACCATCAGAACATTCCGACACTATTTCGGATTCTATCTAGAATACGAAAATATGGAAAAATACGAAATTTCACACGCCTTTGCAGTTCCTCACACATATTTGCGTATTTGGCTCGGTATTTGGCATCCATCTAGGATAGGTGAAAATCTTGAAAATTGAAACTTGAGAAAAAGAGAGACGGAAACACATAAACACCTAATATTTGTAGCTATTTGCCGAATGTGTGATAGAGACTTAAGGTATTATAATAATATAACAAGAATGTACTCTATCTATCACATTTACATTTTCTTCTAGACTCTAACACTAAAACACAAAACTGGGCCTTAAATGAGACGAGGACTTGAAAGTTTTAAAATGAGCAGTAAAAACGACGTTCATAGATGATGTCAAACCAAGTGTTGAACAATTGCAAGGTTGCCACTTCTCATATAATGAAACCTCAAATGGAACATTCTTTAGAAAATGAAAGTTGATGTTTCTAACTGACTAATAGGGACTCAAAAGAATATATTACTTAAATCTTAGTTGAATAATTTACAGTTAAAGCTCTGTTAGTTCTAAATTAAAGCAAATTCGAAGGCATATCATAATTTTATCACTACAGAACTTTGAGGTATTACCACAAAATTTCCTTTAATTACCCCCAAAATTGCCTTAAATTGCCTCAAATTACCAAAAATTACCCCAAATTACCACTATATTTCCACTAATTTCCACTAAATACCAATCATTACCACTAATTTCCAGTCATTACCACTCATTTCCCGTGAAATTTCCACTAATTACCACGATTGTGTACACTAAATTTCCACAATGAAATCCCCTTAGAAAAAAGATGTCCATGTGTGAATTTCAACATTCGGAGAAAAAATTATATGTTTTACATGGCAGAAAAGCAGATTTAATGCCTCGGCTGGTTTCCTAGCCTCGGCTATGCCTCGGCTATGAAACACCAGCCGCGGCATTAAATCTTGTACTTTTCTGCCTAGTAAAACAAATAACTATTTTCCTAAAACTTTCAATAATAAAATTGTTAGGAATTTGTTTATTTATAATAAAATAAATAATAAATAATTAATAACAATAACAAAACAATGTATTATTTTATAGCTATCAATGCGTTTTCCCTAATCTGTTTGGAAAATAAAACTTTCAATAATGAAATTGTAAGGAATTTGTTTATTTTCAATAAAATATATACTTAATAAATAATTAATAACATAACATGCATAACACAAAATACATTCTTTTCTGCATCACTTTTGAAGTAGAATGCAAGGCGTTTTTTTTTTTTTTGAAATGGTATCCCCAGTAGGCCTAATCCATGTTTTCAATTTTAGGAAAAGTTTTTTACCATTATCAAATTATCTTCGTCAGACGCTTCCTCTATATTGTGTTCGCTCTATGTCTGTTGGCAAAACCTCCCTAGGCTCAAGTTCACCGAAGTCTTCGATGTTTTGCAACTCTGGCCGAGTTCGTTTTTGTCATATTTTTCGTCGATTTGCTCCGAAATTTTGACAGTCACGTGATTTGTAAATTGAAACTGTCATATCCAGTCACGTGCCTGTCAATATTTTGGAGCAAATCGACGAAAAAGATGACAAAAACGAACTCGGCCTCTGTTGACGGGTTCAGGCATGCCTGTCCGTGACACTGACCATAAACTTTAGAGCATGGCAGCCCGACTTTTCTACACCCGCACTGCGCACCACTCCCCTTTTTACACTTACAGAATATTGAATTTAATAGTTCGTCTGGGGCAGGTGGCAGTAGTATTGTTTTCGGCTCTAATATTTCGTTTTTTGAATCCCAACCCCGGGTTTTGCAATTTTCCCTAGCCAAATCTGCACTTGGTAGTAGACTGGATAAATATGCTGGCGAGCTGCTTCTCTGGGAGGTGGAAGGAATGACAAGTTAACAGTTCTATTAAGTCGTGTATAGCCTTAATGAATTGACGTTTTCAATTAAAAGAGATGGACGATAAGTATGAAAACATTCATTTTCCCGCCAAGATTTGCTTGCTTGTCAATGTCAATATGTATTGGGTGGTTAGCAATCCCCACAATCCCCTCGCTTTTATTCGAATCGGTGACTTCACCGATGAGTTAGCTATCTTTGTTAAGTGAATGCAAAATGACAACGACCCACATAGAATGATAGATCCATCGGTGAAATTTGATATGAATAAAAACGCAGGGTTTGAAATTGGAAAGAAAATGTGGGAAAAGTCACTGCTTCATTCGCAGAACTTCGCTTTGGAGACGAGACGGTGGTGGATTATTTTGGTAGCAGACAGCTTCTGCCAACTAAACTTGGACGTGGATAACTTTGTATACTTGATGGGCCGTAGATTTCCCTTTCTTTTGCAGGTATTCTTTCTGATTTTGTGTATCCAAATTTTGACAAATGTAGGGTTTGATGGAAACTTATGAAAAGACACGTCCGCTAGTGTATAGGAATTATTTTTATGAATAGGCACACTACACACAATCACTATTGTTAGGAAAAAACCTTAAAAAAACCGAGGAAATGATAGTTTCTTTCAAAAGTCTTGTCTACAAACCATTGTCAACGGCTGTCAACCATTGTTTTCATGCTTTTTTGGCGTCTAACAGTTTGATGTCAGAGAGAGAGGCTTTTAAAATGAAAAGGTCAATAGACCTATCTATTTTACCAGACAAAGAGGTAGTAATACCAAAACTTCATTAAATAAAAAAAGACACAGAACGCTCATTGCGCAAGACGAGGCAAAACGTATCAAATTATGTTAGACTTACGTATAGCAATCAGTCCTTCTATTTGCACAGGATAAAAAGGAAAGTAGGAAAACCGCGTGTTGTGCAACGTATTTGTCAATGAAAATGTCAAACAACTTTTGAATGACACTTTGTCAAGTTGAATATCAACTTTAGATTTATTCTTGTCAGACCACGTGCATTGAACAAGGATAAAGAGATGCCCAGCGTGCAAAACGATCACCTCACACCTGTATTAGCTAGCCAATAAAGAAACATTGCCTCGTGTTGCGCGCGCATACCAGGTAAAAATAGATAGGTCTATTGGGTATATCTAAATTTGTCAATGTTCACTTCATCTTTTGGAGCACCGCACGTAGCTAACAGAAATCGCTTTCCGTTCTGAAATATTGTATTGAGTCGAGTGAGTCAGATCGGGAGGTTTCTCAAGCAATGTCATAACCTGAAATTTTCCTTTGTTGAATAGTGCTGATGTAGTGTCGCATCCAGTAAGGGCATGCAAAAAAAAGTTCTTTGCAAAGACGATATTTGTCGAGACTTTAAGACGAATAAATTCGTGTTGATGTAGTCCCTTTGCCAATTTTCTTTAAGAAAATTTGGCGGTGATGTGACTGAGTTTGTCCTATTAAGAGAACAAGCAAATTAATGTCTTCTATAATAATGATGGCGGTTTTTTCTTTTTCTTATACTCCCATAACTGTTTCTATGATTTGAACATCTGCATCATCCTGGGCTTGTTTTGTAGCACAGTACCGATGTTGACAGCTAAAAGTTGTCCAATAAGCATTTCAATGACATTTTTTCTATTGAATCGGTTTGATGAGAACTTTTCTTGAGATACGCCTAAATAAGGTTTGGTCCATTCATCGCATGATATCATAAACATACGCAAAAATTACAAAACCTATTCAAACTGACGCAGCGATAGGGGTGAGAACGCAAAAACAATACGATAATGTCGATAATAATGGGTTGTCCAAGTTCACCTTGATAAAATAAATTTAAAATAAAAACTCGAAAAATTGAGATTGCGATAAAGTTTTTATTCCATTATAAAGTGTGGTTAATGCCATTATGTGTGGAATTTATTATCATTTAAATGCCTTCCTGCAGGACTCAATCTTTTTGAAGTAATTTTGTACGACTTTTTGGCACATTTCAGGCAATATCTCGGCCATAACTTGGGGAATATTGTCTTTCAACGCGTCAATCGTTAGAGGGTTGGTATGAACACGATATTTCGCATATCCCCACAGATCACAGATCACAGGACCGTGGTGGCCAATTCACATCAGCCAATCTCGAAATTACTCGTCCTGGAAACTCTTTTCGTAACAAAGCCCGATTATCTCGTGTTGTGTGACTTGTAGCCCCATCTTGTTGGAACTACTTATCGGCCAGATCCACACCTTCAATTTCATGCCAAAAAAAGTCAGTTAACATACGGCCATACCGTTCGGAATTGACGGTAACGTATGCTCCTGTCGTAAAGCACGATATGAGGTCACGAGACACACCATTTTTTTAGAATATATTCACAATTTTTACGCGTTGAGCGGTGATAAAAAGATCCATATTCTGAAATGACTATTCAACTGAACAACTACCTGTCTTGTTGACATGTGTCCTTGACCTCTATCAAATGTTACGCGTGTACTTTCTCAACCACGAAATGCCAGTTTCCCTATATGCTTTATTATATGCTACCTAATATAATGTGATATCTGTGTATGTATGGGAGATTTCAATGTAAAATTTTTGTTTCAGGCTGGTGTGGATTATAAATTTCTTTGTGATATTTTTACTTCGTTTAATTTTAGTCAACTAATTAAAGATCCAACTAGAATTGCGCCAAACCATGAATCTCTAATAGATTAAATTTATGTAAACAAACTTGAACTGATTATCGATGGTGGTGTGGTACCATGTGACCCTATACTAACTGACCATGAGGCTGTTTATTGTTCTTTAAAGTTTGAAAAGCCCAAACATGTTGATAAGATTGTAGAAAGTAGAAGCCTAAAAATGGCACACACTGAGCATTTCAGGCAGAATTACAGAATATAGATTGGCATAACCTTTATGTTTCTTGTGATATTGTCCTCTTAAAAAAATTGAACTGAGGAAACAAAAACCTCCCTGGCTTACATATAATTTTAAAAAAATGATTGAACTAAAACATAAAGCATTTTCTAAATATAAAACAATAAAGTCTTTTGAACGGATAATCATTTTTTCGATAATATACCTCAAACTAGTGTTAACCCAAAAGTCTTAAATTGTTTCCTCATTTCAAGTGTGGGTTGGGAGCCATGTCATTTTACCCTTGTGACCGATGATGATATTTTAGCATGTATTAAAAGTATTAAAAGTACCTAATGCTATTGGTGTGGATCAGATCCCTATAATAATGTTAAAAGTATGTTTACCATATTGTCTGAAGCCACTAGTAAATATTATAATTTTTTCTTTATGGTATGGTTCCAAGCATCTGGAAAATCGCTCTTATCACCACGCTTCCTAAGGTGAATAATCCTTCGCGCGTAAATGAATTGAACCCAATAAGCATACTGCCTGCTGCCTCAAAAATTCTTGAAAAGGTGGTTAAATGTCAGATTGTGCAATTTTTGTTACAAATATACTACCAAAATTTTAGTCTGGTTTCGGATCACATTATATATTCTATTCACAATCCGTAGTCCAAAGGTAACGGTATCACCATGGTATCACCTTTCCCTATCAAAAAGCACTGAAATGTGATAAATTTTACCTTTACCTTTGGACATCGGATTGTGAATAGATAATAGCTGTGCCACTGCCTTACTAAGGATCACTAGTGACATTTCGGCTGCTTTTGATTAGTCACATTGTTGTCCTTCAGTTTTGATACACATGACTGAAGCATTTGACAGTTGGGGAGCAGGACTGGCTCAAAAGTTACCTTTGTGAGAGACAGCAGGCAGTTAAACTGGCTGGGGTTGAAGGAGTGATGCTGTCTGATTGAAGGGTTGTGACGAAAGGAGTACCACAGGGGTCTATTCTCAGTCCACTTCTCTTCACAATCTTCGCATCAAATCTTGTAAATCGAATATTTCACTGTAAATATCACATGTATGCAGATGACCTTCAAATTTATCTACCAATATTCCTGGCTGATCTTTCTGACACTATTGACATGATCAATGTAGATCTACAAAATATATCAGAATGGACTTCTAATAATTCTCTTCTTAAAAGTCCTAACAAAACACAAGCTATTGTTTGCCCAGCGGATCTGAATCTACGGCAGGAATCGCCATATTGCCACATTTAATTATAAAAAAGTGAAAATTCTAGACATGAAGTATAGTTCATTTGAAAATCCATTTTTTAATAACAAAATATTGATAACAATAATAAAACGCTAAATATTTTAACGTGGTTGTTAGATCTATTCTTATTTCTCCTGATTTCTTCAATTTGATCTATTGTAAAAAATAAACATTTTCTAAATATACCATCAGCTTTTGACAATTTGGCAAGCATCCGGCCTGGATGAACCTCATTGGTGGAGTTTTTGGCAGGATCGCCGTTGCCCTGGGAAACCATACGATTGTCAATGAGCCAACGTCACCTTATGTCTCGCTATTGGCCAGGCCTGACGTCATTTTATCCTCCCATCTTGGAATATCAATTTATATTGAAATATCCAGTGGCGGAGGTTTGGTCATTGTCAATTTTCGTGTACGGGTTGCAATACGATAACACTTCCAAAAAGTTCCGCACGCAGCTGGGTATTTTATGAATGAAATCAGCCATTTTTTTTTACAACTGCATTCCCCTCACCGTTGCCCCGTAGACACAGATTCGCTGGGCAGACATTACCTACACTGTTTTCGCGAACCGATATTGATTTATCTTCTCACCATATTACCCTTAACGGTGTTGCAATCGAATGGGCTGATGAAGTGAAGAACCTCGGATTATATAGACAGAAAACTTTCATTTAGCTCACATGTTAGTAATATATGCCAAAGATCATATTACAAATTAAAACTTATCTATGAATTCAAAAACACTCTTTCACCTAATGTTAAAAAACTCTTGACTGAAAGTTTGGTGCTGTCTATTCCGGGGTATCTAGATGTAGTTTTTGGGCCGTTTTTTACAATTCTTAAGTATAGAGTACAGAAAGTGAAGAATGCTTGTGTGCGGTACGTGAGATGTTTATCTAGAAGGGAACATGTAAGTAACCATATTGTTTAGAGACGATACATTCATCTGGGATGCCAAATACACAAAACTTTAAAATTGAAAGACCCTGCATATTTACCCGAGTTAATAACCCAGCGAAGTGATAGGCATCGGGTGAGTGTTCATTACAGAGAAACCATATCAATACCACATCAGAGTACCGAAATCTTGTTTCACGTATCTGTCTGCCTGGATTTACACCTCCCTTCTTCATAATTTCAAGGGTCTAAGTGTTATTCAAATACGCCTGGCGGTACTTTCCACATTTGTAGAGAAATTTTTGTCAGTCCATAGTGTGCAATATAGAGGATATTTTTATTAAATACGTGTTTTGGTATGAAGATGTTATATTGTTTTTTTTTTCTCAATTTTGTAAAGTTTCACGCATTCCATTTTTTTAGGATGTGATTTATCTTTGTCAATTATGCTCTTTTTCCTTTGTTAAAAATGATTAAATAATTGCTCTTCGGCTGACATAGGCTAACACAAATTATTGGAACAAATAATTACAGAGATACTTTTTTAGCTTAATCCATTAATCTATATTATTTTCTCCAGAATTGTCTCGTTTTAAATTTAATGCCAAATGCGTGTTTGCCCATTTAAGTAAAACATATCATTTCCAAGGCTAGTTTTTGATTGTCTGAAAATATTTTCTAGTAAGTAATTTATGTTATGTAGATGTAAAATCCCACATTATCGAGTCTTACATAAATAAGGCTTTTTCTTGAACCAAACCTAACCTTCATCGTGATACAACCGTTGACACACCTATAGAAGAAAAACAATGAAAAACGTTTAAGGAGTCTATTTCATGCAGGAACACATTTTCCTTGCGGTCTGTTATTAATGTCTTCTTTTTAACTAAAATACATCATAATTAATTGCGGAGACACGAGCAACTAATTTGTCCTTGAATTATTATGCAGACTCGTAATACGGATAATTTATTGTTGGTTTTTTCAAGCATCTCACGTACTGATCTCTTTTAAAGGCAGTCCAATAGCATAAAATCATGAAGAAGCACGGAAAAAACATATGAAGAATTTATTAATTTGATTAATTTGAAATTGAGTTAAAATCGAAGCAATATCCAATCCTAAAAATTCACTCGTTCAAATGATTGCTTTATTGCAAATGTATTGGAGGCGCCTTTTCACGTAACGAGACAGAACTTTGATTTATGGTGCAATAATGTGTTACGGAAAGCTTTTTCACGATATTAGAATTTTTCACTTACTCGATAGTTTGATGATGGCTGCAATTTCGAGATTCTCAAGATCAAGCGATAAATATTTATAACAAATGATAATAAGAAAAGTCATCCATATTATAATGAATCTCAAATAAGGCATATGCAGGACACGTAATTTTCCCATTCGTCCGAATATTTCTTCACAAAAAGAGCTAAATCAGACAGATAATGGTGCATCCATCCTAACGTCCAGTCTAATTAAATCTCTAAGGTCACAGATAAATGAAAAATTGAACCAACGCCTGAATGTTAGCTTAATAAAAAGAATGACATAAGAATGAGTCATACGTTACGTTGGGCTGCTCCCATTCCATACCGCTCATCATCCTCGGATGGTCGCTCTCTGTGTCCCCTAGCAACTTCCTCTTTTAATAAATCTTGCTTGCTTTATTTACAAAGAGCTTTTTTATACTTACCATCATACGGGTATCTATATGGGAGAACGGATTGTTGTTGGAATCAATGGAAACTTAATTTTATTTCCGCTTTCCAAGTAGGTATGTGTTATTGCTTGAAAGGATGTTCATTTTAATTTGTATATGTTTTTTAAAGAAGTAATATTTAAAATCTGTTTTTTTTTTTAAACATAAAAGTCCAAATGACATTATGTTGGCAATACAATGTAAAATTGTGAATACTTTCAAATTTTTTATGTAGAAAAGGCTTGTGTTGACAACATAGTTAGGTACTAGATTTTTGACTTGGGGAATTATCTTTAAAAAAAAACACACTTTAACAATTTGTAGGATTTAATTGCTAATGAAAATGTTATTATTATGTAACCCAAACACATTATTAGTAAATGAATTATTGAAACTTTGACAATTGTTCTCTCTTTCAAGGTATTCTGCAACATTTATTAAAATACCTATAGCGTTTTCGAACTTAATGATTCTTTTGTAATTAGTTAGAATTATCTTCTAAAAGTAATTTGCATTAATGTTATTGATACACTAATTCGTTGGTTGTATTCTATAGTTGCATTCATCTCTTGCGCTAAAATTAACCATACCAGCTCTTTTGACGAACTTTCTTGTGTGATGTGGAATTAAATAGAACGTGTACCTAATTATCGTTCACTTGTAAAACAATATGCAATAGCAGAAACGTGACACATAACATCAATGAGCGTCCAATAAATGATAAAGTAAAAATAAAGCTGAAGTAATATTAAAACGGTCTGTAACTGGCACAACTTGAAGTGGTTGAAACATGATACGGCGCGTAACATAACCCAGAGAAAGTGGGTGGATGAAAGATTCTGAATATATTTGGAACATATACAGTGTGGGCGAAAAGGTTCCTGACATATAAGCGTCAACTAGAAAAAAAAATTAGGAGATCATTTGTATGTATAGTCTGGCTAGCCAAACGGCGAACTCCAAAAGAATTTGCTGCTTTGCCAAACTTGACGGAAACAATGATAAATTAGTTGGTGACATATTTTTTTTGCTGTATGTGCATGTGTAGTATTTCGAAATAGAAAAAAATCCGGCAACATTGCGAAATGATGGATGTGGAGAGGCGTGATTATTCAGAGGCATGATTCTATTGGTTAGAGTCTGAACGACAGCACGCAGTGGCGTGGTTATTGGCGAAACTAGAGAATTTTTTTCTAATAATTTTATTGATTTATTTCCTTGGTGTTTCCGGTGCCACTGAACCGCAAGACATGGCTGTCATCAGGCGTTGTCAGTTGAGGTGTCAGTGGATATTTTTAGGTTACGCCCCAGTTTTCTTCCCCCTTTCGTCTCTACCAAGTTACCACTTGCCAAACTATACCATCGTCACCAAAAGTAACTGGGACAGCATCACATTAGCTCTTGACCTATTATATGAATTTTATTGTCAAATATTTGTCAAACTATGATTTGCATTGAAATGAATGACAGTAGAATTAGTCCAGGAGATTATCATGCATTATTTGTGTCCCAGATACTTTTGGTGACGATGGCACCTGTCCGAGAACCTCTTCATTCCTTTGATTGTTGTTTCAATTTCTTCTAATAAGGACAACCAATTGACCCATTATTTTAAATGATGTTACAAATAAATAACGAGTTATTTGTACTTTAAGACAAGAGAACCTAGGGTTGTGAAATTTAAAAAAATAGGATAACGTGTAGCCCCTTTATGTGCAAATGAAACAACTCAAGATTCAACAAACAATAATTTTATTTGATATTTAACAATATAGTGACAATGCTTCTTTCTTTAAAACATAACAGTTGACAGCTTGGTTGTTCCGGTGAATCTGATACAATGTACCTTTCCAATCCGCTCTTCAATGGGTGTTGGGGTTTCACTTTCGTGAACTGGAGCTCTTCGTGTTGTTTCCTGTATCCAGGAAGAGGATAGATTGCTGGGGTGACGTCACTCCAGCTGATCCAGACTTCAAATAGTGATATTTATGTCCAGTAGGAGCCAGAAAAGAATAAGGCAGTATCAGGTTTACCAATATTTGGACTATTAAATCCCTGAATTCTGTCAAAAAGTGAGTGTCTTGCAAAGAACAAAAAATTAATATGAAATTAGTTTATTATAAAACCATTGTTGCGCAGAAACTCCCATGCAACAGAATTAGGTATAAGCAACTATTGCAAATTAAAAAAAAAAATTAATACAAAAAAAAAATACAATTAAATGTTTTAATTAAAACTTTTCAACTGAATTTTTGACCTGTCTGGATTTTTATTTAAAAAATTACACCCTTCAGTCGAGATAATAATTGATGGAGTCAAACAGAAAATGGCTATACAGGCCTCTGCCTGGATTCAATAAAGAGTTGATAGGGATGGACACATAAATTTGGTTTTTACCGTCTCTATTTAGCAAATGGTCCAATATTCCCACACTAACAATTGATTCTGAAAACCAGAGCAGTAGTACCTATTTATTAGCCCAAAAATCTGAATTGACTTACCTCAGAAAAACGTGGAACCATCGGCAATCGCACAAAATGGAGGCCCACAATTAGATAAAAAATTAAAATATAATATTTATATTTCAAGAATAGACAAGATAAGATTTATCAGGTAAAAACTTAACAATAATATGATAATATGCACTGATGGTAAAATTTATTGAAAAATGTATAAGGGAGAATCTAAAAATGCAAAGGAAAAATTATAAAAATAAAAATGACTAGCCTGAAAAACTACTGCCAGAGAAAGAGAACGTTTTAGAAATTAAACCCTATAGGAAAACAATCCTCTGTTTTTTTACACTTACTGCGTATTAACTAGATCAACCAATCAGAAAACTACACTGAAACGATCATGTTCACTTGACAATGAAAAACCACGTGAAATAAAAGAGAATAGATAAAAATCGACTAAAATTATTTCAATTGTTTACAAATTATAATAATTTAAATTAAGGTTATGTTCAAAAAAAAAAAAACGGCTAATTAATTAGGTCATTAGGCCAAAATTAATGTTTGCAGAATCAGAAGTTAGAGAAAGACAGAAATATATCCATTTGCTAAAAGTGAGGTAAATATAATTTCTTTCAATGAAAATACAAATGACTGTCAAATGCGAAATAATTAAAATCATACTTTGAAAAATAATTCCATCAGGTATTAGATGGCAGTACCTTCATTTAATAATAGATATTTGCATTTTATGTACCTGATGGATAGATGGCAGTACTGGTATTATATCGAACTTTGTGGATATTTTTAGATTAGGTACTCAGATTATGAATTATTATTTTGCTGATTCTGAAATAGCAAATATACGACTTTATAATGAAAATAAGAAGAGAAGAAGGAACACGTTACGTAAATGATAAATTTATCGTAACAATGTAATGTCAATAACGCATTGAGAGATTATGAAAATCTCCCAATGCGGGGAATCATACAACATAATGTACGAGAGACAAAGGGACCATATAGATGTACGAATAAAAAAAGCAGCATAATATCCAATGCACTCTGCCGAAAATCATAGATAAAGGAAAAGAAAAACGTGTACAACAACCCATCGGTATTTCCAAGAATATTGATGCCAATTTTAGAGCGATTATGAATCCCGCATGAAGCCTGCAACAGTAAATTTCAGAGAGATATGAAACAATACTCCAATGCTACAATAATTCAAATTTTCAGAAGATATTCTACCCTCAAAGGGACCGATGACTATAAGCTTTATCACTTTCACCATCCAGAATCTAAATAAACTGCTTTAAAATCGAGGCGATTGATAGTGCCAATTATAATCATAAGCCAAAGCTATGGTTGATACGTCATGTTGACGATATTTTCATCATATTATATCAAGATGGACGTCATTCTTAACCATATAAATACAATAGAGGCCAGCATAAAATAATCTTGGTAAAGAGGCAAATTTCCATTTTTAAATGTGATGGTTATAGGAGATACTACAGAGATCAACACAACCTATTAGATCATTATCTGGACAATTCAAACCATTACTAGGCTACTAAATATGGGGATATTATCTTCAATATTTGCTTTGATAGATATCGATCGATGCCAGAAAATAGTAGATCATCAGATCAGAAGAGACAAAAACACTGAACAAGAACAAAGCAGTCCAACACTTTTGCCTTAAAGACTCCTATACTCTTAAATGTATGTCTTGTTACAAATTAAATTTAGATTTGTTACTTTAAGACAAGATAACCTAGGGTCGTGGAATTCGAAAAAAAAATAAGATAACGTGTAGTCCTTTATGTGCAAATGAAACCACTCAAAATCTAGCAAACAATAATTTTATTTGATATTTAACAATAGGTTTGTTCCAGCAGGCTATCAGAAATGTTGGCAGCAGCTTGTGACATGCGCAATGACAAATTTGCGTTCCAGCGAAGAAATGTTGGTGACAATTTGCAAATGTCAGCTGTTTCAGCAGATATTTGAAACATTTATAACGTGTTGGCAACTGCTCAAAATGCTTGTCGATTTTCTTCAAACATTTTAATTCGTAACCTAACTTTGACCTTCACCTTTGATCAAAGTTCCACCTTTGATCGATTTTTTTATTACAGAATAGGGCAATCTGTGGGAATTCATCCACATAAGAAATTGTAATTTTTGTGGACTGTAGTAAGGCTGGAAGTCTGAAACCAAAACTTTGGGAACAGAAAAGCACTTCGATATCTATTTACACTATTTTACACTTTATTTTTACTTGAACGTTATTTACACATATGTACAGGGTAAGATGGCTTGAGGACAGAGCTCACATTAACTACTGCCTATAGGACAGAGTTTTTAATTATGGTTTTACAAAATAAATATTGTTAGAAAAGAACTAACTTGTTGATGCTTGTTACCATGTTGCTCGCCGTACAGACACGGCACAACAGAGAGAGAAAAAAGGAAGTGAAGTTTGACGCAAGCAATGTTGCCAGTGCCAGACTTAACTGCCTAAATTAAATTACAGAAAACTGTAACATTATAAAAGATGTTGGGAACAGATTCCAACACAATCCTATGAAAATGGCGGCCAATGCCAAGCGGCAAGCAATGAAATTGGCGCCATAAATTTAATTCAAACAACCGGGACATTTTTTTATCAAAAAACTGTTTTTTGTATATTTTGTGGTACTTTGATGGTATTTTAAGGTGATTTTTTAGTGTTTGGAAGGATAATTTTCGAATTTCAAGGTGGAAAGTTTTTATTTTATAAAGTTATTAGTGGAATGCCCGGATGTTGGCAAAAGGTATGACTTCTTTTTAACAAACCTATACCTACTAAATAATTAGGTACTCTCCAGAATTTGTTTTCTGTTTAGTTTTTTCTCAACCAAATCTTAAAGGTTATTGTCTGCTATTCGAGGTATCAACACAAGTTGAGGATAGTAAATGGCTAGGATCCATACAACGTTTATGTGGAGAGACTTTTTGGGTTTTTAAATGGATTTCATCAGATTTTTTCTCTCAATCCATGAAGCTCTACGAAGTACTGACAAATCGTTTTTTTTTTTCTGTTTAAAACCTGCGTTTTTTATCTGCAGGAACGGCATAAAACAAGACTTTGTCGCGATTAGAAGGGCTCCGTACAATACAAAACGTAGGCATTTTTCAAAAAATCAGCACTTTACTTCTTCACAGACTTTACACAAATCAAAAATCGCAATAAAACTTCAGCTCGTTAAATTGCCTTATTGGGAAATGTCAAACATTTTCGTTCCAGCAGAAATTTGTTGCCAACTTAAAAACATCTGTCACCAACAAATTTAACTGTTAGGTTAATGAAGTGGTTAATGTCACCAACATGTTTCCAACTTTTTGCTGGAACAAACCTGTTATATGTAACATAGAGTAACAGTAAATGTTACTTTCTGTTAGTGTTGACAGCTTGGTTTTTCCGGTGAATCTGATACCATGTACTTTTCCAATCCGGAGCTATTCAATGGGTGTTGTGGTTTCACCTCCGTGAACTGGAGCTCTTCGTGTTGTTTCCTGTATCCAGGAAGAGGATAGAATGCTAGGGTGACGTCACTCCAACTGATCCAGACTCCAAACAGTGATCTCTATGTCAATTAAGTACCCAGAAAAGAATAAGGCAGTATCAGGTCCACCAATATTTGGAATAATAAATCCCTGAATTCTGTCAAAAAGTGAGTGTCTTGCAAAGGAAATTGGAATTGAAATTTAATATAAAACGATTGTTCTAGAGACGCTCCTTTCCAGCAGAATCAGGTATGAACAGCTATTGCAAGTTGAAAAAAAAAATATATATATTTTAATATAAAAAAAATACATTTAAATAATTAAGAATAATGGTAAGATAGTAATAAAATTAAAATAATAACAAGATTAAATTAAAATACTCGTTATGATAGAGCAAAATGCTGCTTTCCTGACAGTAGCTCTGGCAGGCAAAAATATGAACAAAATAAGGTAAAACAATGAGAAATTAAATCTTTGGATTCTCCCACAAATAGACAAAATTTTCCTTTTAAATTAAGGTAGTTACAATAGATACTACAGGATAAACCTGACGGTGAAATCAATCAAATCCAGAATATGTCAAAATTCTTGAGATGTTCTAATTAAAACTTTTTTCTGAAGTTTTGACCTATTAAAAAATTACACCCTTTAGTCCAAATAATAATTGACGGAGTCAAACAGAAAATGGCTATTGAAGCCTCTGTCTGAATTCAATAAAGAGTTGATAGGGATGGACACAAAAATTTGGTTTTCACCGACTCCATTTGGAGAAAAAGGTCCAATATTCCCACACTAACAATTGATTCTGAAAACCAGAGCAGCAGTACCCATTTAAAGTCGAAAAATCTGAATTGACTTACCTCAGATAAACGTGGCACTACCATACAGCACTCACACAAAATGAAAGCCAACAATTGGATAAAAAAATTAAAATATGATATTTATATTTCAAGAATAGATAAGATAAGATTTATCAGGTGAAAACTCAACAGTGATATGATAATATGAATTGATAGCAAAATATATTGAAAAATCTGTAAGGGAGAATCCAAAAATTAAGAGCAAAAATTATTGAAAATAAAAAGCACTTGCCTGTCAGACTTCTCTCGAGGAAAGGGAACGTTTTAGAAACCAAAGCCCACAGGAAAACGATCCTGTGTTTTTTTATACTTTCCTGCAATTTAATCAGTTCAACCAATCAGTCGAGTACACCCAAAAGATCCTATTCACTTCACAATGAAATCACAATGAAAAACCGCGTGGAATAAAAGAGAATAGATAAAAATCCACTAGAATTATTTTAATTGTTTACAAATTATGCTAATTTAAATTAAGGTTATGTCAAAAATAAAAAACTGTTAATTAATTAGGTCATTAAGCCAAAAAATGATTATTTCAGAATCAGAGTTAAATATAATTTCTTTTAATGGAAATACAAATGACTGTCAAATGCGAAATAATTAAAATCATACTTTGAAAAATAAATCCATCAGGTACTAGATGGCAGTACTGGTAAATGAATTCTAGATACTTGCATTTTACGCACATAATAGATAGATGGCAGCACTTGTACAATTTTGAATTTTGTGGATATTTTTATTAGGAATTATTATTTTGCTGATTCTGAAATGAAAAAAATACAACTTTATAATGAAAATGAGAAGAGATGAAACATGTTACGTAAATGATAAATTTATCGTAACAGTCTCAGTATCCATGACCATGTTTGACCAGCCTTTTTTGGATCTTCTGTTGTATCTTGGATGGGACACTACCTGTAGCTGATTACGTAGCTTCCTGATTTTTCTCTGCAGACCCATGTCCCAGAGAGAATTGAGGTAACGAGATGGCTATTATTCCCACGCCTGATGACCCTCAAGTTCTTAACGTTTAAGCCCTCATTCTGGCCTTCAAAAAGTTTGGAGACTTTCTCTGTCGAGTAGTCCCGACTCCCTGGAAATCGCGCTACCGTAACATATGAATGAGGATTCCTCTAACATCTCTAATGATGCTCCTTTTCAAAAGCTGGTTGACTTATGCTCTGCAGCCATTTTTTCGTGGCTATATTTTCGCAGGGTCTATTGTGGACGCTTAGGAATTTCGGCCTCACGTTGGCTTTGGCAGAAGGTACCTCATCCACTATTCTGTCCCTGACTGTCTTCTTTGTGGCGTTTAATTGCTCTACTGAAAGCGAAGTTCTACGAAGTTTGAAGGTAGTATCCCTACCTTTATTCCGCCAGCTAATTAGCTGAAGGTTGGCTTGGAGGCTTTCGCTTGAGGCAGGGCATTATTTACGTATAGGTACTGATGAACTTGCAATGGGCAACTACAGTCATTAAAATACTGTTAAACACACTTCTTGGATCAGGTTTTTATTGGAGAAACTTTGGTAGAAAAACTAAACTTCTCAACAACAACTAGAGATGACAACTACTGAATGTTATCTGTGTCTGTCCCTCTGTGACGGGGGGTATAGGATGGATAGATTGAGAGAAACCCGTTCAGTATGTAAGTATGGCATAATATTAGCTATTCAATTCATAACAATTAGTTATCCTAAAAGAATTTACCAATTTCAATCTAAAATTAATTCTTATCATTATGTCATCTGCTACCGTGCCTGATCATTGACCGTGTAAACACATGAGAAACCCGTTTTAACCTCGGCTCCTGGTTACAAAACGAAAGTGGTCACACTCAACCACAATAATATTTAGCCGAGAAATTGAGACCGTTACAATTTCGTCCTCACTTTCTTTGGAATTCTGGTTCGCCGTTACGTTATTCGACACTTTTGTTTTCATTCATTTTTATAGACCGTTCGTTCACCCTGAATTCGAATTTTTAATAGGCAGTAAAATTATTTTTAATATCCGCTGTTAATGGTCATGGTCAAGAATATTTCTTGCAATATGTTAGACTTGGAAATTTACTTATTACAAAAATGATATGGGAGAGGAGGTTTTCAAGATTGTTCTTTAAAGAAAATCAAAGAGATAAAATAAGGAATAAGTACCAAAAAAATACCTATAGTAAAAACACGGCAATGTGAAGAAAATTTTAACATTATGGCGAATAGCAACGTAGAATGTGAAGAGTATTATTCTAATAGGACACACTACAGAAAGCACAAAAAACTAAAATAATTAGAATAATTACAAAATTTATTAAAAAAAATAACTTGGGTAATGTGGTCATTTACAGAAAAGACAAGGAAAGTTGGCGAAAATCGAAAAAAAGGTAGAAGAAAAAAAAGCAAAGACAATATCACATGTCTGATATCATATTTCATTAATAAATAACCTACTCTACTGAACATATTTGTCCTTATTATTATCTACTTGAAGAATGACGAATAATTCAGAGGCTTCTTAGCGCCTAATTTCCTAACTACCTACTATACGACAAACAACTTTTAAGATAATAAGTATATGGTGTCGGGCTGAATAGAACCCAGCATCCGATACGTACCTGTCGTATTGATCACCCGCCATTACGTGACTTAATAATAATGTATTATTTTAAGCATCGGCAAGCCAGCTCCAAAATTGCAAGGTGTACACACGTTATACGTTAAAACTTTATTAGATAGAAGAGGACTTGTTCAATGTCAACCGTAAATAATTGGACTTGCTGTAAGAACGTGCTAAGGTCGCGAGGAGGACTTATTATTGTCGGAAATTGCAATTCGGGAAATGCAAGGGTAAATTTAAAGCTAAATTGGTGACTAGTTTTTAGACTTTAGTCGTGTAACTTGGATAGTTTACTAGGAGTGATTAGGGAAATTTACGTAGAGTTCAGCGATGGAGAATTCTTTATTATAACGTATAGGTAGAAGTTTTCAGGCCGCAAATATTTTCACGTTGGTGGGTTTGCTTAATGATTGTGGTTTGTGTTTAGAGTGAATGTATTTTATTAGGAACTTCAAAACAAATTAAATAGAATTTTGCTTCTCACAATTTCGCTTTGAACCATTTCTCTCAGACGTATTTCTTTGAAGTATGTTGTTTGCTGATTCATCTTACGCCTCCACAGCTTTTTGTTCCATGTTTGTTTCTTTCAAGCAAAAGAATTATTCTACAGAATCAAAACTTATATGCAACACGCCACCTCAATTTAAATGTATAACAAAATAAAATAAGAAAAATATATTTAAATTGCTACAAAACAATATAAAAAGAGAAAACACATTACTGGCTCAATAGGCGTTGCCTAAACTTCACAAACTTTTTTTTTCCGCACAAATTCGTAAACACATCAGAACAATTGCCATTGGAAATAATGTAAATAATTTCTATTATCTCTCCTCTGACAAAGGTCTTCAATGAAATGGCACTTAATTTCTATGTGTTCACATCGCTTAGAGTTCTCGAAGTTTTTAATCATTTAAATAGCACTTTGATTGTCTATTTTCAAAGTAACAAAGTAACAGGCTTGTACTCACCAAAGTCTACTAAACTACCTCTCAGAATGACCACCACATGAGCTGCGCAACCAGCTGCTAGATAATCAGCCTCCATTGAACACAATTCTGCTATCGTGAGCGCCGAGATAATGAATTCCCGGCATGGAAACGCTCTTTCTTGTCTGCCTATCACCAGCCCAATCCGCATCACACATAGCTTTCCCTTCAACACAAGTTGAACAGATTCTGTCTGAAGTTTCTAAACCTAACTGTGACAGAACATCTTTAGTTGCATGCCCAAGTCTTCTGTGCCATGCCATATATTATCATCTACGCTTAGGTAATTTCGTCTTTTGTCCTATCAATGCACAGAAAAAAACAAAATCTCATTTGTAGATTACGTATATTTTCAATATTTTTTACTTGATTCAAGCTTACATATTTTTAATTTAAGGACACCAGTTTAAATCAAGAATTTCAATATGTTTGAAAAATGAATATAATATTTTCAAGACATATTTTTCAATGTAGTAAATAGTCTTGTTTCAAAATGTCTCATATTTTTATTCCTAAATTACGAATTTTAGTTTTGAGATTGCATCGGCCCTTTATTTGGAAACTTACCTCTTTAGAATGATGATCTACAATTTTGGAAGGAGAAACAATATACCTATTTTGAGAATATACTTTATACTGTTTAATAGTCTATAAAGACATTTATTTACGTTCATACTGTATATTCAGCGGCATTGTTTTTACATCTTACAATGGCATAATACGAGGGTATTTTGACCCTAGTCTACATACTCCTAGGAAGTGAATTATATTTCAATTAGAAACAATTTTTCAAAGGATTAGGTGGCGAAATTTCAAAAATAGGTACACTAATTTTTCAGTTTAGTTACCTCCAATTAGGCAATCCAAACCACGTGACATTCAAGATGGTGTGGCGGCCACACATGGACCAAAACTTATTTTTTAGTCGTGTGCTGTCTGCTGTTTTTTCGGAGTTTCACAGTTTCATGTGCTAACTAAGGGGTATTTGTGAGAGGTAAAATCTGTTAAGTGAAATACGCCGAGACATTATATCATTATGCAGAGTCTGATATTTGCAACAACTTGGTGCCTAGTCAGGATTATCCACATCCTCTAACTTACTTATTGGTTTTCCTATTAATTTAACTTTATCTCTTCTTCTAAAAGTCTGGCCTTAACAAAATCAATTTTTACGTCACTTAGGTTTCTAAAGCAGTAACAACTGTTTCGAATTTCGACGGTAATGACTACAATAAGTGACAAACTCTACCGTCTTCATCTATGATTGATCCTCCTTTGTCTTTGAGTATTATTGTGTCGAACTTTTAGGAAATAGTCTTTCAACTTCTCATTCAAACCTGACCTGAGTCCAAGTACTTAACTTTCTTCAAAGTGATAACTTCGTGAATGCACTAAGTGACATTGGGAGTTCCTCAGGAGTCAGGGAGGGCATCTTTCAACTTTTTTCTTCAATGTTTTTGTGAATGATATTAAAAAAATCCTTGATGACTGCCTGTTTCTGGTTTTCACAGATGATTTCAAAATTTTCAAAATTGTTAATAATCGTGATGACCATCAGTCCCTGCAAGATCAGATTAACATTTTCTCTGATTGGTGCCGAAATAATAATTTGAGACTAAATATTGGTAAGTGCAATGTTGTCACTTTCTGCAGGTTGAAGCAGCCAATATTATACAACTACTTTATTGACTCAGTACAGTTGGAAAGGAAGAATCTGGTGAAAGATCTTGGAATATGACTTGAGAGTGATCTTACTTTTTCATTCTTAATAATGTGACCAACAAAGCAATGAGGCTATGGGATCTGTTTTTCGGTCCCTGAAGGAGGTTGAGAGTGTCTTTGTTTTGAGGAATGTTTTCTGTGCGTTGGTTAGATGCATTCTGGAGTATGCCAGCTCGGTTTGGCAGCCCTATTACAGGGTGCATAAAGAAAACTTAGAGAGGGTGCAAATTCAATTTTTGAAAAGGGTAGGCATAAAACTCGGCATCCCGTATGACGAAGTTTAAGCTGTAATGACCTATTGAGTCTCCTGAATTTCTCACCTCTAGAAAACCGTAGACAATTCTGTGATGTTTGCATCCTTTTTAAACTTTTAAACAATTCAATTGAGGCCCCAGATCACCTCGCAGAGATTGGCTTCCATCTTCCATGTTTCATCAAGAAACTCAAGAAGTAGAGAGTTATTTAGCATTGCATTTCATAGAACTGACTATGGTAAGAATATTCCTTCAAATAGAATGTGTAAAATAGCTAATGATTGAATTGGGTGATAATATTGACTTTTTTAATTGTAATTTTAACAAATTTCGAAGTCAAGTGAAAAAAATTTTTTTATTTACGACTAATGTATAATGTAAGAATTATACTTGTGATTTTGGCAGTATAATGACATATGTAATTCCCCCCGGGAATAATGACGAGTAGCGGGATTAATGGTCATTATTCCTCAAAAGTGTCAGTGTCAAATGTGTAGTGCTTGTGGATTTCTATTGAAAATTGTGATGGATGAAATTTGTTCATCAAACATCTCAAATAAATTTATTTGTCGTAAATAAAGTAGAGTATACTACTCGCAATAATGGCTATTATTCCCTCGGAATGTTACTCCCTCGCCGCTAACGCGGCTCAGTTCGTAAATATTCCTCGGGAATAATAGCTATCATTATTGACTCGTGGTATAATCTACTATTATAGTCTGACTTATGATAAAAATGTGTATTTATATTATGTTATTCCGCCATCTTACTACTTAGTTTAACGTCGTTTTGTTGCTTGTTTCAGTTATTTTCATTTCTTTAGTTTGTTAGTACTATTTAAATAGGCTAATAAATATGTACTTCACCAAATTAATATTGAGCACCAAAATTTTAAATTTGGATCAATATGAATATACGCATATACTGATCATTTCTAAATTTTCCTTCTAATCGCTTATTTGACAAAATGAAGGGGTCCAATAATAAAAAGTCTGTGCCTGTCAAGATAAACCCCCCTACTTGTCAACCCTAACTTACTTCTTCCTCCATTTTTTGTAAGTCTGACTTGAGGATTTATAAGTATTATACATATATGTATGTGGATGGATGTCTTCTTCTTCTTTCAACAACCCATCACAGTCCACTCCTGGACATAAGTCTCCTCTATATTCTTCCATGTTTCTTTGTCCTGTGCCAGTTGGTGCCATCTGTTACCCACTTTGTTCTTGATGTCATCGAGCCAGCGTAACTGTGGTCTGCCAACGCTGCGTTTTTATATGTGAGGTCTCCATTGAATGATGCGTCTTGAGCATCTCAAGTCATTCTGTCGAGCAACGTGTCCCACCCAGCTCCATTTCAGGTGGGCTATGCGTGATATAACGTCTTCAACCTTCATTCTTTGTCTAATACTCTCGTTTGTGATGTGGTCTCTTTGGGTAGTCCTGAGCTTGTTAGCTGATTTAACAGTGACCCAAGTAGCACATACATGTCCCTGCGACTACGTATTAACCAAATACAACGTCGCCCGAAGTGCAGATAGGTGTCCGTCAATGATTTTTCGTTAAAATAACGTCGTGCCGTCGTCCCTAATATATGGTCAAGAAATCGGACCTTTATCTAGCTCAATTTTGACGTAATAAATGAAAACCAGTTTTAACGTTAAATTGATAACGTCAATCCGTCGTCCTCTTGTATACATGTGACCTCTGAAACGTTTTTTAAACGTCGTCTAATACGACCAATCACAATGTAAGATAAAAATCGTGAAATGGACGTCATAATATTGTACCAAATTCAACGTTGCATTGAAGACGTCAATCCGTCGTTATCTTCATATCCTGTGACCACTGAAACGTTTTAAAAACGTTGTCTGATACGACTAATCATAAGGTCAGATAGAGGTCTTAGAAAAACGTCCGGCCAACGTTAAAATAGGACACAGGTAAAATTTGGTGTAGCATTTCATACTTTTTGCGTCGTTCGTTGATAAACTGTCATCAGTCAAATAAAAACATAAACAAACAATAGATATGGCGTTACTATAAAAAGTTCTTAACAATTTGAATAAGTATTTTCTTTTATATTTTTGATATGATATGGGACAAAACAGGAGCTTCAAAAACTCATCCACATATTACAGAAGAAGATTTTTTTTTTAGATTTAGTGAAAAGGAAGAAGTGTATTCCAAATATGAAGGAAATAAAGCAAGAAGGGAAATTGGAAAAGAATCCTGTAATTTCCAAATAGGAATTTAAAAAAGATTCAATAAATGTCGGGTTAAAAGGAAATATTTCAAGATTTTGAACAACATCAAAAATAAAACATTTACAGTTTCCTGAAAAATTCCAAATAAACGAGAGCTTTAATGGCAGCAAATAACTAGTTCAGTTCCCCAAAACTTTGTAGAGGGCGCAAGTGAACTTGGAGTGCTTCAAATTTTGGCTGTTAATGTCAATAGTTTTAAACCGTTTTAATGAGTAGAAGGAAATATGACTACATATGAACAATGAACAGTGAATAAGTAAAAATATCCTCCAAAACGTTCAGTGGCCCTTAAAGAATATTTCCAAAGTGTTAGCGTAAGCTTGTCTTGAAACCACACATCAAACTTGACTTTTGAGGTTAAAATTACATTCGATTATTCTAGCGCCAAAATTTAAAGAGCTCCAACTACAGAAGCACCCTCTTCAACTCAACTGTCAATATTACATGCCATTGAAGCACCTAAAGAAATGGTTACGATAGGTTGCCATATGGGACCTATAGTCAATCTAGGTTTATATGTTTGTACTATTTTATGACCTATGGTCCTATGTTTATATAGATTAGGTCCATTTTCATGACGAAAACACGCATCAGGTTAGGATAAGGTTCAGATTATTAACTCGACCATTTTATATATCGCAAGGTCCTATCTAATCATCCGCCATTGCTGCACGTGCAATAAAAATAAAATAATATCTGAAAAATCAATCCTTAATAAGGAAATTTTGTCAAAATTATTATTTTTTGTGTGAATCGGACTTGCCCAAAGATGTTTTTGACCCATCGAAACTATATAAAAAATTATGTAAATTACAGTTTTTTTTTTTTTTTTGGGAAATATTAACAAAATAGGAGCCCGTTTGTTTTGTGTGCATATCATAATTATATTTGACAGAAAAGTTGCCTTCGTTTGAAACTTTTGTACCTACAGGAGCTAAATATTTAGTTTCACATATTTTATTGTTGACAAGGTCAGGCGCCATTATCATTTGATGTCCCCCAATATTCTTATAGGTACCAATTCATTTTGTTATTATTGTGAGGAGTTGGAAAATAAAATAACACCAATAATAAACCAAAAGTGCGAATTCGGTGCAATATATTAAACCTGGAACGTCCTTTATTTGATTTGATATTGGTTTTTAGGTTAGTCATGGTTGACGAAGTTTAGTAAACGTTCAAATCTGGTTGTCTATGCTGACGTATAGGTTAAAAATAAGTAAAGCCACGTGACCTGCGACGTCGTTACAACCATGAAATGATTCTCCATTTTGGTGAAAATAAGGGTTGTATAGTCGTCTATTTAACGTCGCGCCTCAACGTCAAGACATCAATAACGACGTTGTTAGGACGTAAAAGCGCTCCTTGGGGAGTGTCATGGTTTCCATTCCGTATGTCATCACGGGCAATAAGCAGGCATTGAAGATTTTTTTTTTCAAATTTATTGTGATAGTTCGATTTCTTAGTACGTGTGACAGTTTACCCGTGGCTGCCCATGTCAAACGAACGCGTCTGTTTACTTCGGCGGTTTGATTTTCTTTGCCTAATTTGATGCAATGTCCCAGATAAACATATTCTTTTACGTTGTCAACGATTTGGTCACCTATATGCATTTGTATATTGTCAGGTGTCATGACTTTTGTTTTCTTTAAGCTTATGGTCAATCCTATTCTTGCTGATTCTCTTTGAAGTTCCTCCAACATCTCTTGTAATTCCGTTATATTCTGGCTAAAGAGTACTATATCATCTGCAAAACGTAGGTGGCTCAGATGCTTGCCGTCGACCTTGATGCCTTTCTTATTCCAGTCTAGCGCTTTGAAAACATCTTCCAGTGCAAGTGTGAACAGCTTTGGGAAGATGGTGTCCCCCTGTCTTACTCCTCTTTTTATTTGAACTTTATTTGATTTATTAAGAAGAATTTTCATTGATTCTACAGTAGTGCTTCCACCAAGTTTTATCATTTTCGCTGTAATTCCATCTTCCCCTGGTGTTTTATTGTTTTTTATTTGGGACAATGCTAGTTCTACTTCTTGCATGGTGATGTCAGGTAGGTCTGCGGAGCCAACATAAGGGATCGTTTTATCAACCTCGATTGCTTGTTCTGGGTTGTTTGCTTTGTATAGTGTGCTATCTTCTTTGATATTTCCGTTTGTGTCCTTAAGTTGGTGTAGGTATTTGGAGGCGACCATTATTGTTAAGTGTTTTAAGTATTTTCATGTTTTTATTGTTTTCGATAGTCGTTATCATTTTTGTGTTGTACTGCCTCAAATCTTCTCTTGTTTTCTTTTTTATAGATTTGTTGATTTCGTTATATTCCAGAGTCCCTTTCTCCAAGTTTCTTCTCTTCGCCATGAGTTCTCTAGTCTCCTTTTTTATTTTTGAATTATTTTTCTTGGTAGTGGTACATATCTTTTTGATTTTCGTTTTAATGTCAGTCCTTATTTTGTTTTCTAGGTCGTCTATATTCAAACTGTTAAGTGCTTCTTTGTTGGACAATTTCTTGTTGAGTTCAGTATGGTATTTTTGAAAGTTTTCGTGAATTGTTTTTGATGTGGGAAATAGTTGTATTTTGATTAGCTTTTTTCGTTCTTTTTTCACGTTTATTTCTATTTTAGCTCTTACCAACCTATGATCACTACCAGTATCAAAGCGATTTAGGGCAGATACGTCCTTTAAAGTAATCTTTTTTTTCGTCAAGACGTAATCGATCTCGTTTTTCGTATTTGAGTTCGGGTTTCTCCATGCCCAACGCCTCTTTTCTGATTTTTTGATGAAGGAGTTCATGCAGTATATCCTTTCTTTTTGGAGATAATTGATAAGCCTTTCTCCTTGTTCGTTGATAGAACCTAGTCCAAATTTGCCCACATATTGACTTCGGTTACGTGTTGGTACTCCTAGTTTGGCGTTGAAATCGCCAATTATGAATTTGTAGTGTGCTGTTTCTATTGCCAACGCTTGTGAATTGTCATCGTAGAAGTTCTCTATCTCCTCATCGGGTGCAGAGCTTGTAGGGGCATACACTTGAATTATTTGGACACTATATCTTTCCGATATTTTCAATACTATGTAAATGATTCTATTCGATATGGATTTTATCTTAGTAACGAGCTGTTTTATACTTTTATGAATCATTATCGCTATTCCGCCAATGTGTGAATTTTCCTTTCTGCTGTTTCAATACAAAAGGTGGCCTGATTTCAGTGTGATGCATTTTTCGTCAGGTAATCTAGTTTCGCATAGGCCCAAGATGTTCCATTTAATATGGGATAATTCCACCTCTAGTTCTTCCAGATGTTCGGTTGATCTCATTGTTCGAATATTATATGTGGAAGGTGAAGTTTAAATTTGTTCTGTATTAATGGTAGAAGGGATGAATTTTTTCCTCCCCAGAAGCCATGAGGCTGACCCTGTTGCGGGTGTGGGATTTGTCGTTTGATGAGCTACCCACCTGGGGTACCATTTCGTTTGTTTTAAAATTCATCATGGGGGGTTTTTTAGCCATAATCTTCCACGCTGGCTAAACGGGTTGGAAGATGTGGATATCAGCCGCTCCTGACATGGAGAACAGACTCTGTTTGCAGTCGTCCACTCTGGATCAGATGCTTCGTGGGAACTTTCTTAGCTTTACCTTCAGCACTTCGAGACCTTACCGGCATGGGTGGCCCCACCGGTAGCTATACTACCGCAGCGGCATTGCTCCCTGGCTGTAGGTTACTGAGCCCTCTCACCGACGACAAGGTGATAGTTCCCTAAAGAGGGATGTAATAGGAAGTAATCAAATCAAATCAATCAAATTAAAAAGTACTTTATTGTCCAGAAAAAAACTTTTTATTGACAAAGCATATCAACTTAAATAATGAAATAATAAAACTTAATAACTATCAGAAAAATTTTAAATTTTACCCTAGTTAAAAATTATATGTTCACAAAGTGTCTTTAAAGAATTCTTCAATATTATAGTAGGAATAGTCAAGAGTAACTCCCTTACCTCCTTCCTAAACCTCCCTAAAGACCTCCCGTATGAACGGGAAGACCTGACGGTAGATAGAAAATTGAAGGCTTTCTTGGAAAAATAAACAAAAGACTTGGAATTGCCGAAAAAAGTTGGTCATAGTATTTCCTATAGACCAGGCAAACACTTTCGAGTATATAGGCATGGCACAGTCTAAATTCTATGAGAAATAAAGCTAAATTTGCAAGATTGTCGGAAGCGAACTCTAAGCGTAAAGGGCTCTTTTTTGTAAAATAAATATGGAGTTGAAATTTGTAGTACTTCAACAGCCTCAAAATGCAATTCCATAAGTAATGTGTGACTCCACCCGAGAAAAATATGCGGTCCTGAGAGCTCGCAGCTCCAACAATCAGTACCCATTTACACAAAAAATATTTACTTATTTATTATATTAACAAGATGAGAGAATATACAATACAATACAATATACATATTATGTACCTATATTGTAGGAAAAATCATGGGAAGACCATATAGTCAGCTGAAGAAAAAGAGCTAGTAAGTTGTAGTATAGTGTGAAAATACGCTTTATGAAGAATACCTACCTGATAGTAATGTCCATTTTATTTTACTCTCCTTCGTAAGTTTTCACAAAAGTTCATTAAAATTGGCTTTTTTCGACTGACGGTAGCGAGCTTATAAATTTAGCAGTAACAAGGTGAAGGAGGTTATTCGACACAGAATTTTATATATGCTTTTCGACTTTGAATACGGTGACATTTTTCGTACGATGCATCGTTTGCAAGATATTACCAGAAAAACGGAAAAAGTCCGAAAATTTCGAGGTTTTTCGCGTTTTTCGACTTGAGCCGGTACTGCTACGAGGCAGCAAACTTCAGGTTCGTATTCAACACCCAAAAAAACAAATAATTCCATTGGAAAAATCTTCTACTGCATTCATGTTACGAAACAGGTATTTTTGAACAGCATTTGATCAGACTATTAAGTAACATTCCATTTTCAAAGAAAAATACCTCTAAATATTTGATTTCTTCAATAAAATATTGAAATTATTGATGATTCCTAGGAGTCGTATAATCATAATCAGATGTTTTTGTTCTATAGATTCTATACAAATATAACAAATATCATCATATCTCATCGTTGTTGGTCACATTTATCAGATTAACACACCCCTAATGAATAATTTTATACTGCGGAACTAATTAAGATGGTCGCATTTTGAGGCTCCGGATGCTATCTTTTTCTTGTCCTTAATTCAAGGAACTCATGGATTATGGAAATAGAAGGTAACTTCTCGCATTTTTCATCAGAAATTGAACGGAGACATAAAGTTCTTTTGGCTCCCTTAAGTCTCATTAAAAAGAAAAACTTAATTCAGTCAATTAATTGGCAGTTTCCAAGTTTTAGTCAAGAAAATAAATCGTGTACCTACTCTAAACTCATCAACATCAACCCCTGCATTAGAGATCCCTGCATTATTTTTCCAAATCAAGCCTCTGTCAAATGACTCATGCGGCAAATCATAAAAAGTCAATTCTTTTAAAAAATCATCAAAATAAATCGCGTACCTACTCTAAGCCCCATCAACATCAACCCCTGCATCAGAGATTACTGCATAATTTTTCCAAATCAAACATCTATCAACTGACTCATGCGGCACACCATAAAAAGTAAATTCTTTTAAAAAATCATCAAGTTCAGATGCCATTATTTATCCCTTTACGGTACAATGCCGTTGATGATGGCCTGTGAAGACGTTCAGGGCCTCCAAAGTCCACACAACAACATAATCGGCTATAAAAACGCTTTGAAGTGCGTTAATGAAGAACGACCTTCAATTCACTTACACTAAACACCGTTTAGTTACGAAACAGCAGCGGCATTCTTGGGTCGGCTTTTATTTAGAGGTCATTCTTGGTCTTTAAGTTGACGCTAGCTGGCTTTGATAAGAACAAGAGACCGTTTTAATAAAGGATGAGAGATGGGACGTGCCGTACGACAAATATGACTGAGGATGGGTCGTTATGACATAAAGATTAAATTACTTGAAAAAGAATACAGGAAGAAAGGTATTAGTTTACGCTATTACGAAAAGAAGGTCGTTGTACCTTTATGAGATTTTAATTCAATTTGCTTCAGAGTGGAAAAATGAGATTAAATTTTTTACTGCTGCGTAACGCTATTTGAATGGAAAAGGTATATGGTTTACAGAGGTTCATATCTAAAAATTATCAAAGTCATTGCTTGAATAATTTGCGGTTCGGACATGAATAGAACAAAACTAAAACAGCTATGTTTGGATCTTATATACCGAAAAGTGAAACTCAGTATTTGTAAAATAACAAGAGTTTTCCCATGGTTTTCATTGTCGGAGTCCGGAAGATGTCAAGCGACGGAATTTCTTATGTATGTATAAAATAATGTATCTACAGCTTGACTGACAAAGATTATTTGATATTTGATATAGGGCAGGGACTAGACCGTGTATACTGAAATTGTACTCGTGTTTACTCACAAGTCACAAACCACATTTGTAATTTTGCTACAATTTGCAAAGTATTTAGTAACAAAATAATGCCAGCGAAGAATTTTGTTGACAGTAAAGCATTTCAAATTGAGTGTTATAAATCTAGACATGGATATTAGAAAACAAAGATGACATTAGTAACAGCCTCGATGTCATATATTTAGGTATAAAAAACAGCTTTATAACTGTGGTTTAATAAAATAAAAATGTTGTGCTTTTATCGGAGAAGTAAAAAGTGCTAGACTTGCTGAAAGAAAAAGTCCAAGAAAGCATCGACTCCTGCAACAATATAATATTTCATCTGGGTTCAACGATTGGAAAAACTTATCAGTTGAATTATATTATGTAGGTACTCGACGATGAATTCTTCTAGAAATACACATTAGGTAATGTAGATATAGAGATTGATATATTTTTTTTTTTTAATTTAATTTATTGCTTAACGAAGTTTGTTAAGTTCTGGTTAAAATCACTAATGCTGAATAAAAGCAATTTATTATCGAGTGCACGTACAATTTGGCTAAGCCGTTAGCTATTTGGTTTCGAGAAGTTCTGAGATTCATTGCTTTCTTTTTGAACCTGTGACACAATTTTCTCGACGTTTTCATCAATATGAAGATAATATCTACTTTTAATTAACGCCTACATCTTAGCAATTTAAGTAGGTAGGTTAGCTATATTCATTTCAGAATGCAATTCTTGTAACACTCTTACAGCCGTATGCAACATCCTCTTTTAATTTAAAAGCGCTTTTTGGAACTGATCACTTTTAAAAATTTGTATTCTAACCAATACAAATTTTTAAAAGTGACCAGTTTTAAAAAACGCTTTTAAGCTGGAAGAGGATCTTGCATACGGCTGTTATTCTCAAAGTTACTAAAGACGAGCCTCTGAAAATACAACCAACTTCAGTTAAATATACTGTCATTATAATTTTGTAATCAAAATGGTCAATGTTATCATTCGTATTGATTGTATCTTCTCGTAATATATGTATTCCATGCAATGACCCATGTTTAGTAGCAGGAAAAGTCGAATCATGTGAAGAAATGTTTGATAACTTCTTCTTCTTCAGCCTTTTATCACCCATTCTTGGCTATATAGGCCTGTCCCCTCTCCCAATTGTGACCATTTTCAGCCACTTGTCTCTAGGGCAATCATGAGGTTAGTTTGTGAATTGTGGTCGAAGATCCATCTCATGTGTAGATTTTTTGTCTTGTAAGGGATCTTGCCAAACTCCAGTTTAAATAGATAACTTTTGATACTACATTCCTGTTCTCACCCAAGTGTTTATCGAATAGTCTTGTTGTTAAGGCCTGTCTGATAGCCACATATTTTTATGGGTAATAATACAGATTGGTAGATAACTCTGCTTCGCAGCTGGAATGGAATGTTTTGGTTCTCCCAGAATCCTTGAAAGATTGCTAAAACAAGCACATAATAGATTTGTTCTTCGTGCAATATCCGCTATTTGGTTGCGTATAGTCTGGGAGACGACCGCATTTTTCCTACCCCGATCGAGTTATGTGTCGACACTATTATCAATATATAGTATTATGTGCATCTATTAACCTGTATTCCTGCCTGAGAGCAAATGCTGCCGGAAATATCTTTTTTCAAATTATTAACAAATTGAAAAAAACGTAACACTACCCCCATCGAGTTATGCCCTAAGTAGGGTATCAGATTGAAGGTATCGATGTCCCCTATCTAAAAAGTCGATCCCGCCTCGTGAGAACTTGCCGGAAAAGGGTGGCAGGACAGCTTATTGGTGCAAGGGCCCGCGGTATCCGCTTTGACACCTATCAAGCTTTGCACTAAATGATGTGTCAAATTAAAGGTATCAATAAGTTGATTTAAGGTCTGTTCGCACAGAAATCACAAACCAGTCAGAGCGAATTTCATTGGTTGGAAACAGTCAGCAAACTAGTTTCAAACAATGAAATTCACTCCTTCTGGTTTGGGATTTCTGTGCGAAGAGACCTTAAATCAACTTATCGACACCTTCAATTTGACACATCATTCAGCGCAAAACTTGATAGGTGTCAAAGATGAGAACGCGGGCCCTTGCCCCAATAAGCTGCCCTGCCACCCTTTTCCGGCAAGTTCTCACGAGGCAGGATCGACTTTTTAGATAGGGGACATCGAGACCTTCAATCTGATACCCTGCTTAGGGCATAACTCGATGGGGGTAGTGTTACGTTTTTTTCAATTTGTTAATAATTTGTTAAAAGATATTTCCGGCAGCATTTGCTCTCAGGAAGGAATACAGGTTAATAGATGCACATAATACTATATATTGATAATAGTGTCGACACATAACTCGATCGGGGTAGGAAAAATGCGGTCGTCTCCCTAACTATTAATCAAGTTTCAGTATCGGTCGTGCGTAGATGTATTCGCTTACTGTTTCCAAATAGAGGTTCTTGCTTCTTCAACGGTCTTTCACTTTTGTTTTCCTCATATTCATCTTCAGGCTCATTTCTTCTGAGTTTCAACTATCAACTAAATTTGATTGTAGCTTGTAGCGGTTGGAATGAGTACTTGTTGAAATAAAAAAAGACGTGAAAGTTCCCTATTGCGTCAATTGCTTTTGAGCAAAAAGAAAATTTCGTCTAATTCTCCAGCTCGATATTTTTGGAACCAAAATATCGACCTCTGGTTGCCATATAGCAATTTTTTTCACAAAAATTCAATCTGTCAGCCGTTGAACACCGGAGGTCGATATTTGGCCTGGTTCCAAAAATATTGAGCTTTAAAGTTAGGCGAAAAAATTTCCTTGCTCAAAAGCAGATTATTGTCTAACAGTAAACTTTTGTTTAGTTCTTTGATAAAATAATTTAAGATGTTTCACGTGAATTAGCAAGCCCTTCTTTGCTGACCGCTGATAATACGCCATTTTCACGTACTGATATTTGTATATCAGAAGTTTGGAACGGAATGGAATTTCGTCATTCTTCAATTGAACAACAGCACAAAAATCAAGAGGCGTAAAGTCCGGCGAGCGAGCAGGCCAGGCAACCGGACCCCGATTACCGATTCAGTTATTTCCATGTTGCTGATTCAAATAGTCAGTTATGATTCATGCATCGTATGGTGTTACTCCATCTTGCTGAAACCACTTGTTCGTTACATCTTCAGGGGTTACATTTTCTAGAGTTTGGCAGACGTAATTTTGTAATATTCCAATATTCGAGGTGCAGTCAAGTTATTATAAAAAAAGGTAAATAGTACTTACATGTCCGTTTAATATTCATCCTAGCCCTTCTCCTAGCTATAAAATAAAGCCCCATGGCGCACCTTACGATTTCAGAACGGATTTTGATCGGCCCAATACACGAATACACGTGTTGTTTTTGATAAATTCCTTGCATTTTGTGAATCTGCTTCCACCAGACCACATCATATTCTTAAGCTTAAATTGGGGATTTTCTTCAAATCTTCCTACGAATCAATTGCACAACACAACAATAGTTTTCTTCCTAAGTCACTATCTCGGAGTCCTTGACTAATACCTATGCATTTTATATGGACGATATTCAAATTTTCTAAGAATTCTCTGAGCACTTGATTTTGGCACTTTAATGTTATATACCTCGTGTTATACTTTCCAGTTGACGAAGGAAGGTACGAGGAGTGTCGATAACACTTTGCAAAACAAGATTTTCAATATTTGCATTGGGCTGTAGTCGCTAATACAAAACTACCAAATTTTTTCTTTGTTCACCAAAAGCGACCATGTTCCAATTTTTCAAAACATAATTTTTAGTTTCTGTCAATATTTGCTTATATTTCCAATTTCGATAAAGCATCTGATTGGGCTCGGAATAGCGCAACTTTTTCCCCATTCAACCAGCATTGTATCTCTTACCTACCGGTTCCGAAATCCCTTCAGTCTTTTATGTGGGACACCCTGTATAAGAAGGATCAACTTTAGGATTTAAAAAGGAAATGTTAATATAGACACAAAATGTAATCCTTACTTCGCAATAAATCTCGTAGCCAAATACAGCGCATAATACCTACTTGCTATGTGTTACGACGTTATAAATAATAGAAGAGATGACAATAAATATTGATAATGATAATAGCATTAAAACGGTGCTAATGAAGAATGTCCTTGCCAGTCCAATGCAAACATTTAATTTGTTATGCAACAGACCTGTTTTCAGCGTTTAGTTTGGTACTTTGAGGATAAGCGAAGAAGTACTATAGGCTAAAAATAACCATGAATAAAATGGATATTATGGACCATTGAAAATCATCTGGAAAAAATCAAATTTAGCTCTTTTGTTTTGTGTGGTTTGATATGATGATATTTATTATAAAAAATTGCTTTTACAATAGTTTGTATTTTTTTTCTAAAGGAACCTGCTATGTTATTCAAGTTAAAATAAACTTACGCGTAGAATTTCGGTTTTGGCCATGAGACAAATCGCTATTAAAGTAAGCTTCACGAGTACAACAATGAAAGAAAATAGGCCATGTTTATTTTACAGTTCAAATCCATGCGAATAGCACAAAAGTGTTAACCTACTTTCAGAAACTAAAGAATCAGTAAGTTCTTCTGGAAATAGTCGTGGGTATCCAACAACTAGGCTTGATAGTTCCCCCGCGTCGAGACGCTGACAGATGTTCTACATAAAACGTTCGCATGGGAAGTGTTCCAGATTTCTTTCAAAATTCTCTCGGTTTTCTTGTTAAAAAAAAAAAAACATTTAGTGTTGGATTTACTTGACTCTTTTCGTCAATTTTGCCTGGCTTGTAGAATAATTAATACAGGGATTTCTCTAGAAAAATATATTAATAAAACCATAAACTATTTACATAAATTAATGCTATCTTCTAATAATAATCATTATCGTAAAATTACCATTTGACCGACAATGTCGTCAATAATTGTAAAAGATATGCAGATCTATCATAAACTGGGTAATGATAAAACGAATAAAATTGTGCTAATGAAGAACGACCTTCACATGTGGGTGACGATTATCGATGTTTACTTAGTAAAGTGCATGCATCAAACGAGTTTCTAAACCGCAAGAGATGCGAAGAATAGGTCTGAGCTCTTCGCTAATTACAGTAATAGATCTTAGATCTATCAAGTTTATTTATTCTAATTCCAAGAAGGAATTATAATAATTAGTTGTTAAGGTGACTCTTGTATAGTGGTTAATCGTGTTTCATATTAAAACAGAAATAAATAATTGCTTCGATTCACATACATACTTAGGTTTTTAAAAAGTTAAAAGCAGCTACTACGTGAAAAATTCATTGGTCATGGGACAATAGAATTGCAAGAATGTTTGTTCGAAATCCAAGTTTCCCAAATATAGGATACTCAAAGTTGAAAATAATGTCCAGACGAAATTTAAATAATCTCTGCTTTCATCTTTTGGTTTCCTTGTCGATGTCGTTGAGCTGGACTAGCTTTTACACCGCGACCAGGCACGTTTTCAAAAATATGAGCAATGCAAGAAGCATTTCATGTAACAATTGAGGAAACAACGTTTTTTAGGTATTTCCAACCCGCTGGATACGAATCTGCTTGTTGCCAAAGCAAAATTTGGAAGGAAGTTTGGTATCCAAGATGGCCTCCAAAACTCTGCTTCCCCTATAATATCTTATTTGTCCGTTGACTTGAAATATTGATAAAAGCGCCTGCTTAGGGGTTTTCACAGATGCTAAGTACATTGCAATGCTTAAAATTTACTTACCTTAACTTTAAAGTGCATGGCATGGGAAAAAAAGCACCATTTCAGACTTAAACATTGTTTATTGTAAGATTGTGAAGAAGATAGGAAAACAATTATTCTATATAGTATTCTAGCTTATGGCAATATTAAAAGAAAGATAAAAAATCAACCTTACAAAGAGTTAAGACATATTGTTGAGTACAGTGGCACAACTCGGTGCAAGCAGGGGCGGATACAGGCCTTTTGAAAGGGGAGGGAAGAACTCTAAATATGTTGGGAAAACGGACCGTAATGTCAAGATTAGAATTCAAGGAGCACCTGAATTCTCTAAAACCACCTAATAACAATAATTTCGAGATGTTGCATAGTGTTCAAGTTGGTAGAAGATTGGATGCTCTGGAAACTATTGAGATAGGGAAAATGGCCAAAGACCCTAACATCAACTCATTGAATGAACCAATTTGCTCGAACTTTAGAGAGGCGGCGTGTTGTTAATGACCCGTCCACGAGTGCCGCTGGGCCCGCTGGCCATTCTTAGCAGCTGAATTTGACAGCTTCTTCAGATGTTAGCCTAGGTTATGATACTATAATTAATTTCTAGAATGAAAACTAATTAAAATAATTTTTCTTCAATATTTTGTACTGTTTTATCGTCTTATGTGTGTGTTTTGACCGAAAAATCTTTGTTAATGTCATGCACCAGTAAGTTTTTTAATCAATTTTTTTACTTTAGTTTAAGAACCAATATTTTTTTTGATTAAAGAAGTTTTACTACTCTTGATAATGGCAATGAGCCGAAACGCGTAGAGAAATAAAAAATTAAGTGGAGAGTTTTGGAGTCCATCTTGACTGTCATCTTGTAGACCACTCCCCGTCCAAATTTCGCTTTGACAAAAGGCAGATTCGTATTCAGCGGGGTCGAAATATTTTAAAAACGTAGTTTCCGGATTGTTACATGAAATGCTTCTTGCACTTTATAGAGATGGATTTCCTACTTTTGGGCTCCGTCATTGGACTAAAGTCGCGCACTCTCGGATTTCGTCCTAAATAGTCCTAAAGGACGTGTGTACCTTCTCCCTCAATTGAAATCTTTTTTGATCGGATATCATAGGAGTAGTGGAGGTGCTTTAGTAATTCGAGATCATCGTCGTCCACACCTTTCAACTCCAATTATTCAAAGAGCAAACCATGGTAAACACGGTAGAAAGAAGTATGCGGGTAGCAAGACATTCTGAATTGCTTTAGCGATAGTTGACAGTTTAATATTTTGCCTCCAGGCAATCGATTTCTTCTGCTATTATTTGTAGATTTATATGATGGATGAAGTCATGCATGGATACTAGTCTTTCTTCTTGTTTCCCGGGTTGTCCTGTCGATCCTGTATCTAGACTTCTTGAACTGCCACCGCGGTACATCTGCAAAGTGTTTTTCTGTTATGAACAGAGTACGAAGTAAAATGCCCCTTTATGTAAACTTGGGTGGCTTTTAATTGTGGAGAAACGGAAAAACTAATATATAAACTAAAAAAAAACAACTAATATTATTGGCGTTATGGCAACTGTCTATTGACAAAAAAACAAGTAGAAAATTAAAACCAACGTGCCAAACAAAAGTGCACAGCAGCCCATATTTAAATATTAAGCGTCACAAAAATCTTAATAATAACACTCCCACCTTTACCTTTTGTTATGTTTAAATAACTTCAATGATAGATACCAAGTTTCATGCGAAGCTCTTGAAATCTCTTTTTGGGTAGCGCTTTTCGATATGTCCAGCTTTATGTTTCTCTCACGAAGTGATACTGGACATCAATATGCTTTGTCCTATTGTGAAATTCTGGGTTTCGTATTAATTTTATGGAGCTTTGGTTAGCAACATTCAAAATTATTGGTTTAATGACTTCTTCGTGAATGTCGAATAACAACTTTTGCAACCACTAACCAGATGGGTTCCTAGGTGGCTTGTGAAGCAGCGATGTATTCAGCCTCAGTTATTAACAGTGTTACTGTTGGCTGTCTCTTGTTCGACCATGTTATGGATCCATTGCATAACTAGTACACATAGCCACTTGTTGAACGTCTTGTTTGAGTATCACTAGCGTAGTCAGTCAGTAAAACCACAAACGTTTGTGAGTCTTTTTTTGTCAAACTCAATGCCACGATTTTGTGTTCCTATTAGGTATTTAATTATTCACTACCGGACAATTTAGGAATCTGCTTGCCATACTCCCACCGCATAGGAAATATCTGGCCTTGTAACAATGGCTCGAAACATCAGAGAGCCCACTGCTTGCCTATATGAAACTTCACCATCTACGAGTTTGGAGTCTTTTATCACTGCTAAGTTTGTGTTCTGATCCTCTGGCATACCCACTGGGTTGGCACCTTCCATTGCAAATCGTCTTATTATATGTTTTATATAGCTTGACTGATTTAAGAACAAACATCTGGCCTTGTTTTAAGTCCCTTTTTATTTCAATACCAACGAAATAATTGGCTTTTTGTGCAATTTTAACCTCAAAACATTTATTCAATTCATCTAAAACTGTATCAATTGCTGATGTTCGAGATGTGAATATCAAACCATCATATCTACGTATATCACAAGCAGGACTTCTATAGTGAAATTATTTAAACAGTGTATGCACGTGATCAATGACGTCGAAATTATTGCCAATTGCAGTTTGTAAGAAATTAAAATTCGTTTCAAGCTGAGAGCTCATTCTCCTTTTAATTTAACCTTAGTTAAAAAAAGACAGAACACTGTTGGCATTTAACCGAATCAGCCGATAAAATGACATTCAGTTTGGCACTCATGGGTTATGTTGCCAAATATTGCTGCAAATCTGCGGTTACTGATTTTAATAATTTGAAGTTATTTCTATTTGTGTATCTATAAAATGCCAAAATCATTGAATAGTCAGAGTCAGAAACTCGTTGTGTCTCTAATTAGTTTCTTTGAACAGGAACGAGATAATGGGGGCCCCTTTTTGCCATTAAATAGCGTTAGAGAGGTGAAGTATATTGATACTATCAAAGTGAGTAGTTTTTTTAGATTGTGTTCATAATACACTATCTATACATATAAAAATCGATGTTTGTTTGCTTTAGTGATAACAAATTTTACTAGACATGGTATGTCAAAGTAACGAAAGTTAATAGCAGCAACATTGCGACGTGCTTATGTCATTAATTTTGATCACGTCATACACTGTTTAATTAATTTCACTATGTATATTTATTTGACGTACAGTGGGAATCATTGCAATTGGCACACACTAAATAAATATCCCTCGTAATGTGTCAAATCTGACACACAGTAATAGCAAAATGCTGCACTAAATAGATTTATTGGTTAGAATTTTGACTTAATACGAGGGATTTTAAAAAGTGTGTGCCAATTCCAATGATTCCGACTGTACTCTCTGTTGACACATTTGTCTGCTGCTCCAAAACCAAAGTTTAGTAGAAAAGTGCTGAATTTTTTTATTCCAACATCTTGGGCTTTGTTTCAAGCCATATTTTACAATGACTTTTCTAGCTTGCAAACAAAACCTTCTTTGCAGTCCAATCCAGATGGGCATTTCATGTACCTATATATTTTCTACGAGTTTGTCATATTATAAAAAGGCAGTTCTAATGTCGAATTGCTTAAATTCATAATATAATCTTTCATATTTGCAATGGAAAGCACACTCTTATTGAATCGAATCTTGTTGTTGGAGCATAAATCTCATCTCATCATAATCTATGTCCTTTTGTGCATATCCTTTAACACATAGTCTTGTCTTGTATCTTGAGATTGTGCCGTCTTGTTTTCTGAAAAACCCACCAAACAACCATTATCCATGTGTTGTTCTTAAACAAAGCATCATACTCTTCATTAATCGCCTCTTTCCATTTTTCATTTTCTTTGCTTTTCATCGCCTCATCATAAGAGTCTGGAATGTCAATTTCTACAAAATCATGAAATCTGGCAGGCATGTGAACATTTCTTTGTGGTCTAAGGTCTGGCAATTCACCGTTCTCTCCAACATGCTCATAATTTTCTTCTTGCTCCATTCCTTCCACTTCTTATCTCGCTTCTTGTTCAACCTAATTTCCAACTTCTACTTCCACTTCGCCAAAATTAGCGACGTCATCATTATCGAGTTCTATTTTCACTCTGTTCAGCTTCGAACAACTTTGATACAGATTTTTCAGCCACTGGAATCGAGTATTTTGAACATGAACAATGTTTATATAAAAATAACAGACTTGCTTTGGACTTTTGGATTGTTTTTATTGGTATTTACCAGAAGAAACAACAAAACATTAATAAATTGGGTAAGGAATTTATGCCCAAATGACATCTCACTGACATCTAGATCTTAATTTTTGAAATTGTCAAGTTGTCAACAATTAATTGTCACCAGCTGAGAAGTTCACTTTTCTTAAAAAAAAAATATGTTTTTGGTTTATTATTGCAAGTAGGAAATAGCTATTTATACAATAAGTTACGAAATGAGCGTCTTTTTTCTACTGGCTTTTCATAATAAAAAAAGACAATTTTATTTCATGTGAATAAGCCGATTACGCCCAAAATCTTTGTTACCTGCTTTTGCTTGACACCTGAAACTTTTCATGCGATTTTTTTTTCAAGATTCGACATCAATAATTAAAATCCTAGAAAGTAGGTAACTACAAAAAGTTCTGTTTTGAGTAACCCAAACGTTCAATTCAATAATTTAATTTTTAATATTCATAATAAATACAGAACAAAATTCAAATCTGTGTTTAGTGTGTTTTTATTCCTGAACAATGGATGACACTTTTAGGCACTAGTGCTTAAAAATCACTTTTACGCACCTAAAAGTCACTTTTACGCATTCAAAAGTCACTTTTACGCACTGAGTGCTTAAAAGTAACTTTCACGCATTCAGTGCTTAAAAGAATGTCGTTTTGAAACTAAAATGACAATCGAAAAGTTGTTATTATGAAACGTCAGTAGAAAAAATAGTGTATGCAACTCTCATGTAATGGCCATTAATACACTCGCATGTTATATACGAAACTCGCCTGCGGCTCGTTTCGTGTCTTACAACATGCTCGTGTATTAATGGCTATCATTACATGATCATTGCATAATATACTATTCTTGTTACGGGATTAAAAAGTCTTTTTCTGCGATTGACAAGAAATGTCAGCATTTTTGACCGGCTGACAGGTCGCAAAACCCAATATTCTGATATTTCAATTATGTTTCAATATATTTGCTAAGGAATCAATGAATAACAATACGGAAAACACTTTTCCGGTCTAGGCCGGAAAAGTGAAAAGTGATTCTCGTATTGCTGACAAACATTTAACAGGTATTTAACCGATCGCAGAAAAAATAGTATGTGTTTTTCGGTGGAAAAGCAAATTCTCGGCCTTCGGTGTTTGCCGGCCTCACCGTCGTCCGAGAATGTGTCACTTTTCCACCTAAATACATAATGATCCATGTTTTATTCTCAAAAATAACCAGTGTTTGCTTCAGCTTCAACATTGAACGCTGTCCCGTTTTTGTAATTTTTGGAATTTTCTTGTTTTTGGGGTTTTCATCTTGCTTCTTTCTCTTTTCTTCGCAGTTTTGAGATATAACCTCTCTCTCTACAATTATAACATAAAGGACTTTTCGGCTTCTCAAGCTTGTTCGTTCGGTTTCCTCGTAATATTGCAGGATACTCTTTTCATTCAAAGTTGATTATTTTGGACCTCATATAATTTTATTGGTCGGCGGATAACTAGCCAATTTTTATCAGTTTAGATGTTGAATAATCCGGGCCTTAAAGTAGTAAGCACAAGCAAAGATAAATAAAGAATAGAGCCATACTTTTGCGAATATATAGGAAACAGCTAGTAGATCCGACAATTCTTTAGAATGACAAACTACAAGACAAATTCTCAAGAATGACAGCCAACTCAACAGAAATTTTTGAGGGTGGGAAACCATACGATAATTTCACCAGAAATTCTTGAAAATGATTAAACATTCAACCAAAATATCTGAGAATCAGTAGGTAACCAAACTATAAATCTACCAAAGATTCTTGAAAATGAGCAATATTTTTGCAAATGGAAAACAAACTAGCCAGATTCAACAGGGATTTTTATTTTTTGAGATTGGGAAATTACTACAGATTCAACAGAGATTCTTCAGAATGAAATAATGAAAAGCTAATGACAGATTCTCAAAGAATGACAACCAATTCAACAGACATATCTTTGAGAATGAGAAATCACACCAAAAAATTCACCAGAGATTCTTGAGTATGGGAAAACATTCAACAGAAATATTTGAGAATCAGAAACCAAACAATAAATCTACGAAAGATTCTCGAGAATGAGAAACATTCAACAGAAATATGTAAAAATGGAGAACAGCTCAACAGATATTTTTGCAAATGAAAAATAAGCTAGTCAGATTCAAAAGAGTTTTTTATTCTTTGAGAATAGAAAACTAAGACAGATTCAACAAAGATTCTTCAAAATGAAAAAAATTAACAACGAATAACAGATTCTCAAGAATGAGAATGCCAACCAACTCAACAGACATCTTCGAGAATGAGAAACCACGCCAATAAATTCACCAGAGATTCTTTTCGAAAAACCCGGATGTTTTGGAAATCAATTTAAAAACTTGATAAATTCACAATGATCACGATTTTCCAAAACTTGCCATTGTCAGACTGGATAGGTATATTATTAGAACACTCGTCTTTTCAAATTTCCACCATTCAATATTAATTGTATTTGTCTTTAATTTGTTCCACCCTATTCCCCAAAATCTGCTAATTTGACTGCACTAATTATCAATTGTGGCATTTTAGAAATTCTAACAGTTTTGCTAAGAGTATGTGAATTTTACGAGGTGTACTTTGTAAATTTACTAGTAATTATGTTTTTACTCAATAAAAATAAAAATGAAAGTTATTGTATGTGCTATGCTGTATGCATATTCTTTACAATTTCTACATGTACCACTGTACGAGCTAATCAGTGGACTGTATTTTTAAAAAGTTATCAAAAACGATAAATGGCAAAACCAATAAAGGACTTACCCCGAAACTGCGTGGGTTTTATGCACTAAAATAATTGGTTCTTGTTTGATTGCCGGCAAAAATCGTTCTCATCTTTCGGACAGCGACAGCACATATTTTCGGCTACTACATCTCTCTGTCCTTATTTAATCAAGAGCGCACTCTTGCTCTCTTTTACGGTACCGCGCGAAGAGTCCATGGAAATGCCATTCTCACGCACAATTAATAATTGAAATTTACACTTCAAATTTAAGGCATATATACAAGTTGCGTTTAAATTACCCAAATTACAATACGATAAAACGTAAGTCCCAAACATTACCGCCCACCAAAATACCGAATGCGTATTTTGTATAAAACAAAAAAAAATAAATAAAAATATATAAAATTATAATCCTAATAAAAAAACATCCTGAACAAGCATAGAGAAGCCTACTGACCAGGTAATGGGCAGAGTTTTACCACCGGGCGCTGAAAGAGGCCGCGAGCCGTTCTGACTGTTACTACCCTGCAAACCCCATCAGAGCCTGGATGTAATTTAACGACTCTCGCAAGTTCCCATTGTAAAGGAGGAAATTGTTCATTTTTAAGAACCACAAGCATATCAATCTTAGGTGGATCTGAAGCGGTATTCCATTTATATCTCTGAGACAGAGTATGCAAATACTCATCGCGCCATCTTTTCCAAAAGTCCTGACTCATACGTATCAATAATTGCCAACGCGTTAGGGTATTTAATTTGCAACTGGTTAAATCAAAATCGGGAAGTGCCGTGATCGGTTCCAATATAAGAAAGTGACTAGGCGTTATGGCATTCAAATCGTTAGGGTCGGAACTTATGGGACTCAATGGTCTTGAATTTAACATGGCTTCTATTTGTACTATAATAGTGTTCAGTTCCTCATAAGTCAAAATCTGATCTCCTATAATACGTACTAAATGAGTTTTAACCGATTTAATCCCTGATTCGGCTAATCCATTAAAATGTGGGGCGGCAGGAGGATTAAAGTTCCATGCAATTTTCTCAGCTTCAAAAGCTGACTGCATTATGTCTTTAATATATTTGCTGCTGGCAACAAAATTGGTGCCGCAGTCACTGTAGATATTCACCACCTTTCCTCGTCTGGAGATAAAACGCCGTAAAGCCGCCAAAAATGACTCTGAAGACAAATCTGAAGTGACTTCAAGATGTAAGGCCTTTGTACTACAACATACAAATAGACATAAGTATGCCTTCAAAGTCTTACAACCTCTAGTACGATTGGGAGTTATTAGAAAAGGCCCGCCCATATCAACACAAACATGAGAGAAACACTTTAATTGATTTACGCGGCATGAAGGAAGATCAGCCATTAGAGGTATATTAGACGTAGGATTCACCCTAAAACACCTTAAACATTTTCCAATAACAGAGCGAATGGCTCTCTTGGGATTCAGAATCCAAAAGTTTTGCAAAATGAGAGAATGAGTGGTTTGAAAACCAGGGTGAAAATTGTCTGAATGTGTTTCCATAATAATTAACTCAGTTAATCTGCTTTGACGTGGCAGCAGCATGGGATGCTTGTAATTATACGCAACATCAGCATGTTTGAGCCTCCCACCTACTCTTAGTATACCTGAACTATCCAAAAAAGGAACCAATCGTCGTAACTGATTTGAAATAGGTTTTTTATTTGTGAGATTTGAAATATCCTCGAAAAAATATTCGGCTTGAGTTTGTTTTACCAATATCAAAAGAGCCTCATTAAGCTCAGACATAACTGGATCATGAAGCCGTTTATTGACGGAATTCTTCCAATTGAAAGCAAATCTCAAGCAATACGCTATTATTCTCTTAATTTTACCAAAATTAGAAAATTTTGAAAGTAATGTAGCTACTTCTGAGGATGTGCGTGTCGAAACAAGGGCAAATGGCCTGGATTCGTCATTACAATCACTAATGACAACTTCCAACTTATTACAAGGAAGTATGTCAGAATGCAGCCACGGAGGCCCCGCCCACCATAAGGGGTGATTTATCAACTCGGTGGGTAGTAGACCACGAGATGCACAATCAGCAGGGTTCTCTTTTGTGGAAATATAATGCCAGATATTTTGAGAAACTTTTGATTGTATATGTGTAACACGGTTACTTACAAAAGTCTTCCACCTGTGAGGGGAGGATTTTATCCAAGCTATAACGGTTTTAGAATCACACCAACCATAGATATCAGCGAAGACAAGTTTAGAAGAGTAACAATTAATAACTTCCGAAATTAAGTTCGACAAGAGCACTGCCCCACACAGTTCTAAACGAGGAACTGAAATTCTCTTTAATGGAGATATCTTAGATTTCGCGCAAACTAGCGAAATAGCAGGAGCCCTATTTTTGCTCAACAATCGAAAATAGACCACGGCTGCGTACCCTTTCTCGCTCCCATCACAAAACCCGTGAAGCTCTACTGAGTGGTAGTCACTCGAAATTACTCTTCGTGGAACACTTATATTCTTTAATGTGGGTAATTCATTTTGAAATTGCAACCAACGATTTTCGACTTCTTGAGGAACAGATTGGTCCCAATCTATGCCCAATACCCATAAATACTGCATGAGATATTTGGCAAAAAAAGATACAGGGGCTATAAAACCCAAAGGATCGAAAATGCGTGCCAATTCAGAAAGGATACCTCTTTTTGTCGCAGCATTATTCTTAGGAACGCAAGTATATGAAAAGGTGTCTAATGTCGGTAGCCACGTTAAACCTAAAATTTTTATAGCACAATCGCTATTATCAAAGGAATGAGGCTGTTGCTGACAGTCTGAGGGAGGCACTGCTTCTAGAATAGCTGGGTGATTAGAAGCCCATTTACGTACTTCCAGCTCATTTCGACCCAATAATTGAATAAGGTCTGCTTGTAGGCGTAAAGCTGACGCAATAGAATCCGACCCAGTGACCAAGTCATCAACAAAGGAATCTGATTTCAAAACCTGAGATGCATCAGGGTAATTAGTTTTCTGATCCTCAGCGATTTGAGCAATAGTGCGCAAAGCCAGAAATGGGGAAGAAGACACTCCATACGTCACGGTGTTTAACACAAACTCTTGAACAGGGTCATTTTGTGAAAAACGCCACAATATCTTTTGATATCTTCTGTGGGCCTCCGTCACTAGAATTTGACGATACATCTGCTTAATATCGCAGGTAAACACTACGTCATGAAACCGAAAATTTAGCAATAAAGAAAATATGCTTTGCTGAAGCTTAGGGCCAATTAAAAGAGCATCGTTCAATGAAAAACCAGTAGCGTCTTTAGCACTAGCATCAAACACTACTCTTAACTTTGTAGTGGCACTATCTGGCTTAAAAATGCAAAAGTGTGGAATAAAATATTCTTGACCACTCGAGGACCCTATCCTAAATAAATCCAATGACATATGACCACGGTCCAAATAATCTTGCATGAATTCGGAATAGGCAGAATACAAAGGGGGAGTTTTTGATAAACGCTGCTCTAAGGAGCGAAACCGTCGCAGAGCAACATCTCTGGAATCGACAAATTGGGGATCATTTTGTTTAAATGGCAATGAAACAACATATCTACCATTTGGTTCAATAAAGGTTGTCTCAGTATATATTTTTTCACATAAAATATCTTCGTCTGAAGGCAAAATTTCAGCTGGAATTTCCTCAATTTCCCAGAACTTTCTTATAGCCACATCCAAGGGTGACTCACTGGTAGTAAGAAATGTACGAACACCAGTATGGTGAATATCAGTTTTTCCCATAATAACCCAACCAAATATGGTATTAAGTGCGACTGGCTTTCCGGGACCACCCTCAATTCGCCCTTCATACAGCAACAAAGGAAACAGGTCTGCCCCAAGCAACATATCAATCGCAGCAGGTTGATTAAATTTCTCATCAGCCAACTTTAAATTTGCTAAATGTGAAAAGTTTTCAAGTGAAATGGGTTGCTCTGGAAGATGAGAACAAATTTTGGGAACTGCCACAACCTCAACATTAAACGTAGATGAAGGGTCGCCAATAGGACTAATGATACAAGAGGCTAATCCTGAAGAACTTGTGGAAATTTCACCTAAACCATAAATAGGGAGGTGTGACTTTCTACGAGGTAAGCCTAATCGCATAAGGCATGTATCCGTGATAAAGCTGGATTGACTTCCACTATCTAGCAAAACTCTAACAGTCTGCAAGACACCCCGACTATCAAGTACTGCCACCTTAGCTGTTGACAAAAAAACTACGGAGGGAGACGACGTAACACTAGTAAATGTTTTAACCTGAAGAAAGTCAATGTTTTCATCAGGTGTAGGTTCTGACGGCATTGATGTGGTTTGTGGCTTAGCTGAAGAAGATAAATTATTCTTATTTGGTGGAGACTCATTGTTGAAATGTAACAGTGAATGATGTTTCTTTTTACAAATGGAACAACAATTGGGATCAGTACACTGGCGCGCAGAATGGGGGCCAAAACAATTTACACAGACATTTTTTTGTTTCAGCAAAGTGAACCTTTGATTTGGAGTTTTCTTCAAAAATTGTGAACATTGTTCCAAATCATGATTTTCATTGCAGCTAAGGCAACTTTTAGGCTCAGGGGAACTGCCCTGGAGAAGAAAGGTAGAAGGACCTGGACGAGAAGTCTTGTATGGCAATTTGTTGGGGCTAAATGAGTTTTTTTTCATATGATTTCCTTGGGAAACCTTGAGAAACGGCTTTGGCGTTTGCGTTGCGTTTAAATTACCCAAATTACAATACGATAAAACGTAAGTCCCAAACAACCACTTGTAATGGAACTTAGAGAAAACAATCCATATGATTTTCGAAATTATCTTAGAGTGGATTGTGCAACATTTGACCATCTTTTGAAGTTACTAGAACCATATTTGACAAAACAAGATACCATAATCAGAAATGGAATATATACTATGATTTTTTTTTATTTGCCTTGCCCATCAGTTTATGGTAATTTCTAAAGGCCGTTTTACAGCTTGCAATTGTATCTGCAATATGCAAGAAACTTGAACGAAGGCATGCGCAGAAGTGTCTCAGCTGATTGTTTTCTGCAAGATTCTTGAAACTTGAATGGCATTGCATGCGATCGGTTTGGTGCCATTTTTCTTGAAGGGTTTTCGCGCAATCTGGGGAATTTTCAGCAATTATGATGCTTAAAGTGGCTGCTATTGCTTTCTTCTTTTTAAATCGACTTATAATAACTTTTTTCATTTTTGGAAAATGCAAACATCAACAACACAAAATTAAAAACAAAAAATTATGGTTAAGGTTAGAGAAGGAAATAAGTCAAATTGCAAGGTGTAAAACGACATGCAAGAAATCTTGAATGCAATTTTTTTGCATGCAAAAAGTTGCATTCAAGTTTTCTTGCAAGCTGTAAAACGGCCTTTATAAATATCATACTTAAGTACTTGCTGACTGTCACCCATATCAAAAATAAATTTGAAATTCCTGAAAAACAACAATAAACTCCGTTTATGTGCAATTAACTCTTGCACGTGCGATTTGCGCGCCAAACTTGCCAGAACGCGCAAAACCTGTTATCGTGACACTCCACTAACTGACACTTCTCTTGCGACTTTTGGAACGGCACATTCCAAACTTGCGCGCCGAAATCTTCGTGTGTGGCTGGCTAATAGACTTATGGCCGTTTCCAACAACTATTTTAGGAAGCCTTAACGATAAGTATTGCCTATGGACACTTTTAATCAGAATGTTGAAAGTAGCGACATATCAAATTTTCAGAAAAATTGACCGAATCCCATAAGAAGTGTGCAGGGTCCTCTTTCTATGTGATTCATTTTATCAACAACTGTTGCTGTTCCTGCGAAATATAAAAACACCCAGCCAGGACAGCAAATAAAAATCAATAACATTCCGTATTCAAAACGTCACCTAGCTTTATTTATAAAGCACCAGAAAATTGGTTGGTTAGTTTAGAAACTAGTCAAAGGTTTGGTTAGTTTGTAAACTAGCTAAAGTTTTGGTTAGCTTATAAACTAGCCAAAGGTTTGGTTATTTTGCGTTACTAGAAATTATGGTTTGCAAATTAGGTAGGGTACATTGGATAGTTTATAAACTAACCAGCTAATTTAGTTTTCTCAATAATTTCCAATAAATTAACCAAGACTCTTGCTGAGTTTGCAAACTAATGGCTATTTTAGGAAAAATTGCGTTTTCTATCAAAATAGCAACTGGGTTGGTTAGTTTGTAAACTATCCAGCTAGTTTACAAACTAGCCAAATTTGCATATTGTCTCGAAAATCTGGCGGAAGCGCCAGGATGACAGAATTGGACAGCTGATTCGAGATTTTAAGTTGATGTTCGGGAACAAGGTCGATCGCGGTTATTCCGGAATTTGCAAGAATAGATTAGGGGTACATAAAGGCCGGTATTAGTTTGCAGTTTTTAAGTTTGAGTTTGGCTGGTATAGGATTAAGATAGTGAATATTGTTAAGAATTAAGCTGTTTCAGTTAATTAATGAAGTAGTTTGTGTCAGAGTGTCTATACACCACGTTACTATTAACGTGGAATAAATTATTGCTATGTTAATTGGACTTTGATTTTGGAATAAACAGACCCAAGATTTTTGTCACGCATCATTTCAGAGCCGTGACAATATCAACCGTAACATAATGTATATAAATGTTCTTGTTGTTCTCTCTTCCATTTTCTTATATTAGCATAAGCTCATACGTACTTTAAACATAGCTTTTTCAATGAGAATAGGCTCGTTCAGTGAAGTCTCATTGACCACGTTTTTTGATATTTTTATGGAGTATTACTCACATATAGCACACACACAAAAAATCAGCTCAATTGGATAAATATTAAAAAACTTATGCTGCTTTGAATATTAAAACATTTTGCCTCAGAAATTCATCGCTTAGAGATGGTATGACGTCATCTCTCGAGTCAAGACGGGTTAAAGGCCGTCACACGACCAATGTGAGAGATGCAGTGACGTCACCGCATGTTTCAAAACTTTCAAATTTGGAGCGTTTTGATAATTTATTTAAATATGAACAAGGGCTCGGAAAATTATGAAATTTTGCACAACTGCCAAACTCAATACGCTCTTTCAGAATATGTAATAAAAAAAATATGCTGTACGAGCCTATTGTAATTTTCTAAGACAAGAGTTTTGTGAAATTAAAATTTAACACAAATGGTTTGAATTTTAATTTTTTTGCTATAAACCGTGAAATTTTTAATTTCACTAAACCAACGCGTGTTTATCTGCCTCACCTTTGTTAGCTCATGCAACACCTATTAAATAAAATAAAAATTGTTAGCTGAAAATTATTATTATGAACACATTTGGTAAGGAAACAGAGTAAATAGCCACTGGATCCGGAGCTTCTTTACCTTTTTAACGACAATTATTCTGGTTTCTAAGTGCTGGTGCAAAAAAATGGTCCACGCGGGATCGGCCTCGAACTAATTACGCCGATGACGATTGCACATGACGGTTGTTTATTTGCAAATTGTCTTTGCCAAACAATTTGCAGATTCATTGAGACGTAGAAAGATACACATCAGTGCGGTACAAAAAAATGAATCACGCGTAGGAAACCGCCTCTTTCATGACTTGTCTCATTTGAATCGTTTAGGCATGCTTGCATGCTGTCATAACTTTTTTTGTAATAATTTTATTTGATTGATTTTTTGGTCTAAGAATAAATTACACGTCTTAAGTTGTTATTCATTTCTTATAAAAGTCTGCTTCATTATCACAACAAAACTCACACTATTACAACACTTTGTTCAACTACAATCAAGCTTACCTACTTAGTCACAAAACTATATCACAACTCACTGCCTTACTATCTACTTACTTCTTGGCCAATTTATCACTGCCTTCTTTCTTTGGTGGCCGACTCCGTTTTATAGCGCGTCGTTACCTCTGAGATTTGTGTTTTGTGAAATTTTTCTAGTCATCAAGCATTGCTGCACAATTTCCCAAAACTTGAGAGATTTATAAGACTATGTATTTATAATGAAGTCTTCGTTGTACAGGGTGGTTGATTTTCGATAGTTTTATAGGGTACAGCTAAAATGGCCGAAGCTACTGAGAAACTGATATATGCGTCCCGTCCTCTTTTTTAGTGTGTCATTTGATGGTGTAGCCAGATCTTGGCCAACAAGTTTGGTTTGCGAGGTACAGGGTGATTTTCAAAATCAGCTGTTTTTTATAATCCTCTATAACTCACTAGTGCGTGAAGTAACTTATAAGAAAAATACTAGATTGACTTGACAGTGTCGACATCTGCCATTGACATTACTTTTACTGGTGTTAAGTGAATTACTTTACGCACTAGTGCGTGAAGTGAAATTTTACATATTTTGAATAGTGTGTAAAGTGGGTAATTTACGCACGGTAGTTGAAAAAAATTTGCATGCAATATGTTTGTGAAGCACCCACTCAGAGGTTCACTTTACACCACTTGTTGCATAAATAGCTATTTAAAAAAAAAATTGTATGCAATACGTGCGTAAAGCACCTTTTTCCACTCATGTGATTGTCGCACTCGCCTTCGGCTCGTGCGTCAAAAATTCAAATTCGTAAAAAGGTTCACTTTACACACTTGTTACATAAATAGCTATTTTGTATTGGTACCTATAGTAGAAAAAAGTGTTTTTTGTTACTTTCGCCATCAGGGCCAAAGCAAAATATCATGTGTTATATATCATTCAACTCGCAATTTTTTTCCTAAACTACTGAACCAATAAGATACAGGGTGTTCCATTTGAAAAATATTTGTTTTTTCGAATATCTCAGAAAATAAAGCCCCCATATTTTTTTCTAAGTACGCCACTGGATTCTACGTAAAAAAAGGCGTATTTTTCCTATTTGCACTTTTTCTATATCTCCCAGGGTAAGAAATTATAGAGGATTATAAAAAACAGGTGATTTTGAAAAACACCCTGTACCTCGCAACCAAACTTGTTGGCGAAGATCTGACTACACCATCAAATGACACACTTAAAAAGAGGACGGGACGCGTATATCAGTTTCTCAGTAACTTCGGCCATTTTGGCTGTACCCTATAAAACTATCGAAAATCAACCACCCTGTATAGTTATTTTCATTTCAATTCAGCTCTATTACTATAAAGTCTCCAAGTTTCAGTATTGTAAACCACGTTTTCAGCCCATTTCCTTAAATGTCTACTAAAGTTTCCTGAAGCACCTGCATAAATGATTCCATTATTTCCAACAGAAAATTCCATAAACATATTGCGCAAATCATATCACTCTATTACATTACGAACCTATATCAAATTGCATTTATCGATGTCTTTATCCTTGGCTCTCTCTGAACACGAGTTAGTATTATTTTCATTATTCATTATACTTCTAATGCTCCAATTATAGGATCCATTTGTTATACTTTATTGGATGGACTTATTTATGGATCTCAATAATTAAAAATAAATGAACTTTTACTAATGGATATTATGAAGAGTAGGTATACATTATACATACATTTAATGTTTTTGTTTATATGATCCATTATCGTAATTCTTAATGGGGGTCAGATTCTCGTAAATAGTTGCAGCAAAATTATGCCCTACAAAATTTAAAATCAAAGAATTATTCATTTGGAATTTCTCCATTTTCATCAATGGTATTCAATGTGATTTATTGCCAACCTTGAATCGAAATTGATAGACGCAGATTATTTAATCAAAGGAAAAATAAATCTTGTCATGCAGAAAATATTATTTATTAATACAAATAGCAGGGAACTTCCTTTATTTCTTCTACTAATTTGTGGTGTAATCAAAACATAAAAAACAATTATTAATTGTTTTCGTTTTCTGTTTCAGGTACGTGTCCGTTAAGATGCCATTTCTATTATTTGTAAGTATGTTTTTATTATTTAATCTACGTCGGTGTCATTATGACACATTTAGCATTGTTATTTGAATGTCATTAGGTCCTTCATAATAGCACTAGTGCGTTTAAGAATTCATAATAACACCCAAATTTTGAAATGAAAAATATACAAAAAGAAAGTTAGTTGCCAGAAGAACCTTTTCAATAATGCTGTCTCTATATTCGAAGAGACACTTTCGAACTCAGAATCACCAATAATAATATTATTTTCCACTATAAAATTGAATTTATGGCACAAAAATGGACTCCAATATTGAAGCTGCCAAAGTCAAAATTCTAAAAACCTACAAGCAGGTTCTCGACTAGTACGGGCACCTGCTAAATTTCAAATTTCAATTTGAAAAGTTTTCGCTATTTCAAGGCAAATCAAATCTATTTGGACCATTGTAGATTAAATTTTGAATGATACACGTTCGATATGAACTTTATTAATGAAACTTGTGTAACTAACGTTACACGCGTTTCATTATGGCGTTCATATCGAACTTGTATCATTAATAACTATAATCTACGTCGGTGTCATTATGACACATTTAGCATTGTCATTTAAATGTCATTAGGTCCTTCATAATAGCGCTAGTGCGTTTAAGAAACGCGACGATTCCTGAATGAAGTCAAAATTTAGTGAAAAATACACCTTTTCGATTTTAATACGTACAGTCGTGAGCATGAAAAGTGGGACACCCGACTGATAGATCTTGTCATTTCTCGCTATTATGGGTAAATCAGTCTTTTCTCTACAATGGATTTTTTGTCAAATATGACAATCCCTGTCATTGCCGTAGGTATAGCTGATGAGCTCGTTTTACAATAGGAAAAAACGGGTGTCCCACTTTTCATGCTCACGGCTGTAGAGGGTGGGCCAATTTGGACAATTTTAATAGGAAACGTCAATTTCTGAGCAAGATACAAAAAAATGAACCCCCCACTCTGAGGCTCAAATTTCATGAATTTTTGACTGGTGCAAACCGCATTTTGATATCTTCAATCGTTTAGCCGCTCGCGGGTGATTCTCGATTTTGAGCAATAATGTGAAACCTCCATAACATTTTGTTTATGAAAATAATTGATTTTCGTAAAAACTTTCTACACCTTTTCCAATTGTATTTCAGAAGGTGTCAAATGTATTTCAGAATAGCCAAATGTATTTCAGAAAGCGTCAAATGTATTTCAGAATAGTTAAATGTATTTCAGAAAGCGTCAAATGTATTTCAGAATAGTTAAATGTATTTCAGAAAGCGTCAAATGTATTTCAGAATAGTTAGATGTATTTCAGAATAGTTAAATGTATTTCAGAAAGCGTTAAATGAATTTCAGAATAGTTAAATGTTACTATCAAGCGCCTGTTGGGTCAGTCCGGCTCACGTAGGAAAAACTACACATACATAGGTAGGTAATTTTTTGTATCGCCTCCCTCCTGAATTATTTTTGCCGAATTTTCACTTTTGGAATACTTTTGGCTATTCTGAAATACATTTTACGCCTTCTGAAATACATTTAACTATTCTGAAATACATACAACGCTTTCTGAAATACATTTAACGCTTTCTGAAATACATTTGACTGTTCTGAAATACATTTAACACTTTCTGAAATACATTTGACACTTTCTGAAATACAATTGGAAAAGGTGTAGAAGAACTTTTTGAAGCAAAACTCAGTGACGTTCTCAATATTTTTTTCTGGTTGGTCCCAACTTCGAAATATTGACCAAAGTCCGTTTTTTTTCAATGGGACACCCTATATATTAATAGCTTATTGGAAAGCTCGGCTTTTGGTGATTTCAATGATATAAAGTTCGATAGGTTTATCTCGAACAGTTTTTGAGTAAAAAAATATTTCATTTACAATCATACATGCGTAATATTGACTTAACTGACTCTTAAAAAGTCCGAAAATGTCACTTTTTTGACTTTTACATTCGGCCCACGGGTAGAGAGTTTACTTTCGACTGTAGTACCGACCGAAAGTAAATTAAATTGTTAATTATCGTATTTTTTTTAAGTTTTAATTCAAATGAAAATTTCAAAATTCGAATGATAGTAAATAAAATAGTATACATACCTTGGTGAAAAGTTTCATTACTGTGGAGAGATTTTAGTTAGACCCAGGCGCAGTCGAGGTCTAACTAAAATCTCTCCACAGTAATGAAACACTTTCCACCTCGGTATCTAATATATTATTGGTTTTTATCATAAGAAACAATGTGTTCGAAAGAGACCTTTTTCATTTTCCTTACAGATATAAAGTCGTTTTTTAACACATTGCTTCTTAAGAGAAAAACCGAAATAATTTTTTTTCTCGAAAACGGTGTAGCGTTTGAAGCTACTTGGTATTTAGTTGTAAATTTTATTTAAAAATGTCTTGAAACAGCAGGTTGTACGGGACTGTTCATGACGTAGCTTAAATGTTGAAATGTATTTTTACCAGACAACCTCTTTCAGTTGGTAACCTTGATTTTGCTACTTGCCTTTAATACTGTTTTCAGCTGAAAATCCTTAACTATGTATTATTATTATTGTTATTTTTGTAAGATTATTGAGCGGCAATATTTATAATGTTGCAGCCTAAGGCCATCTTTGAGGTTTAGTGATAAGATGTAAAAAATAATTTTAAGTTAAGTTAATGTTGTATACAGGCCCTTAGGTTAGGAGCAATTATATGTCAGACAGTGATCACAAGTATGCGCATGTGTGAGGGATTTAGCAATGTTGCCAATTTTACTCTTTGCTAGAACGCGCGAAAAATGGAAAATATAGAAATTAAGCTGAGTATTGGCCTGAAAAAGCACTAGAAACTAGCCTGAATGGAAATGGATCTATAACTTCATGGACATCGACCATCGTGATTTTCTCATATCTTTCAAAAAAAAAAACATATTAGGGATTTTCCGGTGGTTTCTCTTGATGAAAAAAACAATGCAATTATTATATTTAATGTTTTTATTAAATATCTATGTATTTTGACAGTGATATTAGGTATTGCACTTTAAAAAAGAATATAATAATTTTTTAGGCATAATTATGTTCCTCAGAACTATTTTTCAAAATAAATTCTTGACCTAGTAAAGTATTTTTCATTTTGAAGCACTGATCACTACTTGGTTTTGAAACTGATATTTTATCTTTAGCCAACTTTCTTTTTTTAGTTGAAAAAAAGTTTTGTTGCTTTTTAATTTTTTTATTAGCAGGTTCACCTTGTGCTGCTGTAGGAGGTAGCTTTGATAATGTAATATTAATATTGCCTTTTAATAAATTAGTGATGTTCCTTTGCTGTTTTAAAGCGTGCTCGATAACAGTGTCATCTATGCCAGACAAATCTAGTTTCAGAACCTCTAAACATTGTTGTTTGAGTAACTCACGTGTGGGTTTTTCTGTACTTATATTACTTGCTGCCAGTGTTTTAAAATGCACATCCATTTCATTATTATTGCTATCGTGAAGCAAATTATTATTTTCTTCTTCTTTTATATCATAATGATTAAAAAGGATCACAGAATGTATATGTTTGCATATTGAAGCTTTTACAAAATAGTCTACACATGTACAACAATATGCGTGTATACAAATATTGCATGCGATACATTTTAATTCACAGCATGATGAATTCTGCACCTGATTCTTAGAAACCATATAGATTTTGTCCTCACTTTTTACTCGCCAGATATTCTGCTCCTCTTTGATTTCAAATGCACTTTTCAATGCAGTCTCATGCCTTTTTTTAATTTTATTTATATGAGTTGTATTTTTTCCTTTTACTTGTTTTATCATTCGGTCTATAATTTTATTTCTTATATAATTATTTACAGCATGAATACCCTTGTCTAATCTCTTGACAATATTGCCACCTAAGTGAAAATACTTAATGCTTTTATGCATGGATTCTAAGTGCATGTTGGTATTCACTCCTGCTGACTTTCTATAAACATATGCCCATTTTTCACACCTATTCGCATAGTTTTCAACAAAATATTTTCCAAAGTTAGCAGTATCTGGATCCTCATACAGCATGTGTATAAATTGTTCCAACTCTTTTAAGAAATTAACTTCTTCCATTTCAGTCTGTAAGACCTTTAAGGCATGGTAGACACTTTCCCTTTTCACTTTCTCTGATATTTTGCTCAAATTAGCTCTCCATGCGTGATCTATATGCCAGGAGCAGAAAATTTGATATTTTACTGGTCCCATAACAGCATTCCATGCATTATAAAATACGTTAGTGATATCTGTCATAAATGTTTTGGCTTTTATAATTCCAGTTTTCTCCTGTATTTTATTAAAAAAGAAAATGAAAACTTCTGTATCTTTTCGATTTGAAAACATACAAGCACCTGGGAATCCTTCTCCCCATTCATCAATAACTAAAATGGTGGTCAATTCAAAATCGTAGCCATTAAGGCCATGGGTGCTATCAACACATACAATGCTCCCATTTCCATAAGTTCTTAGCATGTATTCTTGTGAAATATTCATAAATATCAAACAGAAGTCATTGTTTTGAAAAAAATCATGATCTTCACCTTGTTTTTTATAAAAAACTGTATTTGACTGCTGCTTATAGTCTTCAATCCACAGTTCAACGCTTACACTATCAATTTGGTGTCTCACTCCATCATTAATAGCAATATTATATGAACTCTTAATATTAGCAATATCCATCCTGGTTAATAGGTCCTCTCGCTTTAAATTTTCTGATGATATTTTTTCTCTATTTGATTCCAAAATTCTTAAACAAAGAAAAAGAAATTTCAAATTTTACTTTTATAAGTAGATTTATATAACAGCTCTTAAATTATCAATAATATGGCTTTTTGTCCAAAATAGTAAAAAATCTTATTTTATATAAAATAGTAAAAAATCTTATTTTATATAAAATAGTAAAAAAGTTATTTTATGCTAGCATTGATCTTGATTTACAAAATATTTAAAAAAACTGTAGCTGCATAATTCTGCATTACCAATATTTATAATATTGGGCCTATTCAGGTTTGAAAAAAGCACGGTTCTAGAATGGTTCAAAACAATCGCACAGTTTATTATTGAAATTTGTGATAGCCGAGCTGTTGCCATTTTGTTAATTGATAAACTGTCTGATTGTTTTGAACCGTCCTTATTCCAAACCCAAATTATAGGCCTGGTTACTTTTCTAAATCACCAATGAAGACATACCTTGAAACACAAACGCCTTTGGTCAATTTTTCAGCTATTTCGGCTCGATCAGAAGCTGGAAGTCGTAAATGCTGAATTTCATTAGCATGAGCATAATGTAAAGCTACATATTTTATATTACATAAGCCTGTTTTGTTGTCCTTCGTAAGGTAAATAGTACTGGTACAAGCACTACCTGTCTTGCAAGATCCTTGACTTTTTGCTGTTCTTTTCCTGTCTTGATTATGAATAGTTCGAATACTACCTAAAAGATAACATTAAATATATATCAGGATCAGAAAATCAAAGAATTCTTGACAGTGTGTCGAATAATAAAGGTGTTTAAAAATTAACTTTGGAATAACACAAGTATTCAACCGAAGCTCCAAAAACATTGATAAATACTCATACTATGAGTTGTACTACTCTGATCACTGATCAGAATATGCAATGGGTCTGAATCTATTTTAAACCTGTTTCTCTGATTTTTTGTGCTTGCCTATCTTGCACTGCGAAACTAGTCTGCAACTAGCGCCAGTAACCAATGATTGAGAATTCAGGTTTCTTTATTGTTTTATAAAGCAAAACCTCTAACCACACGTATTGCATAATCTCATCAGTGATCAGAGCAGTACAACTCATAGTACCGGTATTTACCAGTGTGTTTGAACTTTGGTTGCATTCTTGTGTTTTTCCAAAGGTAATTTTCGAACAACGCTGTTATTAAATATAACCTCCAGTAGGTATATCCAATCACAGCAATAGGAAGAATCATAGTGAAATACTTACCACTGCGATTGCAGTAATAATACACAATATCCAAATCTTTGGTTTTTCTTGTTTTTTGTCTAACATATTGAGTATTACTTGCTCTGCAAGTGTCTCTTAACCAGACATCAAATTCTTGAAAAGAACAAAATATGTTTGTGAATCTAGCATAAAAAATCAACAGACTAAAACAACTTACCTTCTTTGGTATTAAACTGAAGAGACTCTTCAGGAAAAGTTTTCAAATGAACATCAGTTAGATGGTGCCTCAGTTGTTCTATGTTTATATAGGATAGCCTACATTCAAAACATTTGTTTATGAAGACATTAAACTCATAAGAAACAATGTTCTTGTTCCCAAATCGATGCACTGTTTTTAAATGTCTGTTTAAGTTACTTTGATATGTAAATATTTTTTCACAATGAATGCAAGCTACCCCATTGAATGATGGACGTGAAGGACCGGCTTCTTCAACATGATGAACAACATGGAGATGCCTATTTAAATTGCTACGAAATTTGAAAGTTTTTTGACAATGAACGCACGGTAAAACCATATTTATTCTATTTTTAGATTATTTCAAAACTTTTAGCTGAGAACTTTTAAAATCACTGGATTGGAAAGCACAACCAATGAACCAACTGAAAAAATCTTGGAAAAATGCATTAAAAACAAAATAAAAATAACATAACCCAAAAAATATTTCTTATTGACAAGGAGACAAGGTAGATTAGGCAACGTCGCAAATCGCGCACGCGTATTATAGGGATCGGTGTCTGACAATTAATTCCTTCTCTTAGGTTTGGTATGTTGTTAAATCCATGCTCCGTAGACCGTAGCTAACTTTTCAGGATTATTTTAAATGTCATGTCCATGTTATTCCCTATGGTCATTCCTTCCCGTCGTTTTGCAGGTCACTTTTCTGAAGGCATGCTGAAGGCGATCGAAAGATACAGTCGACTGGTCCGTTAAATTATAATTTTGTCCCTTGTGTCTCCAGGAACAGGAAGTCAAATATTTTCTCGAGTTACCTCAACTTTTACCTTCAAATGAGTAAAGTTAAAACGCTAATAGTGGCCTAGTGCTAGTGGAAATCTTTTTCCTTGTGTTTTCGAGAAAATTCCATAACCTCATTTGAGACCATCGTCTATAAATTTGGTTTTCCAAGTTTATCTAAGGCATGTTGTATTATAGCTTAAAGTGCATTTGGACGGCCTGGGAGATGCCCTCTATCAATATTTTCGTTTTTCAGCTACTCATTTTGTGTCCAGATCCTTGATTTTCAAGGTAAGCTTGCTTTGGCTATAATATTCCTTTAAATCACCATGCAAGGGTTGCTGTAAAATATGAATGTAATTATTAGGATCTACCGAGGGGCCCAAACTGTAGTGGTGCCAGTCACCGAAAACCACTACACTTTACCTACGAGAGTGTGCAGCTCGCAGCCTCCTGCACCTTATTGAATATCTTCATGGTAGTTCTTGTGAGGGTTTTTTTAATTGAACTTCTCCTAGCTCAATTGGCAGAACATTGATCTAGTATCCTGAAGGAAATGGATTAAACAGTTTTTTTTTTTCTACTTATAAGTTTAACTTTATATCTTGAAATCCTTGGATTTAAGTAATAAAATTCGGTCTTGATCAGGCCAAGGGTTATTTTGTACTGTTACACTGCACAGGATGCAATGATGTATTAGGAAAAATTTCAGCTCTTTTTTAGATATAAGGATTTAAGTAGAGAAAATTTCAGCTTTTTGGGTTTAAGACGAGGGATATTTTTTTGCACATCAAAACTTCAATTTAATAAACAAAAATGAGTAGCTGTTACAATTATTTTTGGATTACCTCTTTTTTCAGATTTCTTTTATTAGGCATTTTTTGATAAAGTTCATTTGAGGATTTGGAACTTAAAAATTTAAATCTTCTGGCGCCCACTATAGACACTCCTTACTCAACCTAATATTGCTCTCTGGCGAACAGCTGCCACTGTAGTATCTTTTTTGTTAAAAGAGAGGCTACAACGGTTAGAGATAAACCTATCGAACTTTATATCATTAAAATCAGAGAAATCATAGCTTTTCAATGAGCTATTAAGGTTTAAAGTCAGGCCTATAGTTTATTACAGCAACGCGAGATGTCAATGCTGTCGCCCCTATAGTGTGCCCTAACTTGAGTGTCAAAAAAAAAATAGAAATCTTCATTTGGTTAAATTGTGTGATGGGACGTTTTTTCTTTTTTTGACGGAAATTTGAAGTATTATTCTGTTTTACATAAACAGGGTTGTAATTTCGACCAACACAAATAATTTTGAACGTTCATCCGTCGGATTTTTTTCTAAACAGTGTAGCTACGGGCGTATTTCCAACTATTTTTGCAGTAGCGAGAAAACTACAAGTTCAAAAAATTTGAAAAAAATATATGTTGCGTAGAATTGTAATAGTAGTTCGTAATAAAAATAATGGGAAACTTCATCTATTCGTTTCGAAATAAATGGTGAAAAGTTACTTTTTTTTCAGTTTTTGCGATATAACTCAAAAATGGTGAGTCAAATTTGCTTGAAAAAATTATGGATTAAAGTATATCGATAACCATAAAACATATATTTTTTTTGGAATTTTTGAACACAAGGTTCAGAAAATAAGGGTTCACTTTAAACCTTAATATAAAGGGTGTTCTATTGAAAAAAATCAGACTTTGGTCAATATCTCAAAATTGGCGCCAAATAGAAAAAAACTGAGAACGTCACTGAATTCTGCTTGAAAAAGTGCTTCTAGAAAGTTTTTACGGAAATCAATTATTTTCATAAACAAAAAAGTTATGAAGGTTTCACAATATTGCTCAAAATCGAGAATTGCTAAACGGTTGAAGATATCAAAATGTGGTTTGCACCAATCAAAATTTCATGAAATTTGAGCGTCAAAGTGGGGGGCTTAGTTTTTTGTATCTTGCTCAGAAATTGACGTTTCCTATTAAAAGTGTCCAAATTGCGGTCCACCCTGTACATTTAACACCAGTAAAGCATTCGATATGAAGTCTACCCCTTGAATTGTTTTGCTATGCTTATTGGAAGTTATGGCAAGGAAAGTAGAAGGAATTCTTCTTCCTTGTTGTATAAACGGTTTAATAGGTTGTAGTTGATACACATGTCTAACGGGTCAATTCTTAGGCTATTGACTATGTCATTCAATAAGGAACTAAGACGTTAGTGGAATTTTATTATTTGATATGTTCAAATGGTCCCTAGAGATGATAAAACCGCGGAGTGCTACCAGATATAGGGGTGCATTTTTAAGAGCGGGGTGAGTTTGTCAGCTTTTTGGGTTTTCGGCTATAACTCAAAAACTATGCATTTTTGGTGAATAAATGCATTGAGGTTTTTTTGTAGAGAATAAAATTTCCTGTCGAAATGACATATTTTGAAGTCCAAATACTTGTTTCTTCAACAAAATAAATCCAAAAAACAACTTGAAAAAAAATAAAAAAATTGACTTTTTATTTTTTTCTTCAATTTTTGCCCATAGCTTTTTTCTGAGTTCACTTAAGCATAGGAATTGCTTTATGAAAAATGAAGCCTATGTAATTTCCGTGAAAATGGCGGCTGGTAGAAGTTCATACGATAAAAAATGACCGAGATATAGGCATTCAAAGTTAGCAACTTTTTTTCGATTTTTCAACTTTTTGCTATCGTATCGTGATATTTTTTCTTTTGCATGGTAAATTTATTTTTATTCATTTAACAAACTAAACTAAGCGGCAGATGAAGTGGGACACCCGAAAAATTGCCTAATTTTGACTTGCTATAACTTCGACATTTCTTTGCCGATCTGTGATTATCAGGCAGGGTTACAAAGCGCCATCTTTGGTCTATGCGTCAGTGTCGTCGAAGATTTTTTTAAAAAATTCCTTCTCGTTATACAGGCTGTGAATGTAACACGGCGAAAACTTTTAATTTTTTGGCGAAGAATATGGGAAAGATTGAGGGTCCAATAAAGTTCTTTCTAGTGGTAACTCGATCACTAGGTCAACACCTCGAGACTTCTTTGCCATTTTTTCGATACATCGCGTTGCTGTGGAAATATGGTATTTCGTTTTTCTCTTGAAATTAGCGATTCTTTAATTGAACAATAACAGATTCCGTTTAAATTGCATCATGGAATGATTTATATAGAAAATAGTCAACACCAGTGGCGTGCAAAAGGGAATTTATGAAATTAAAATAAAAAAAATTGATTTTATCTGAAATTTTTAAGTTTTGTTGAGCTTTAAAATTTAACGCCGAAATCCACCATAAGGACTCAATTCAGATTAGTTGCTGGAACCAGGTTAGGACTTCTGTTTTATATGCAAATTTTCGAACTAAGCGAGAATAAACTCCCAAGTCCATACGGTGCATATGGGTGTAAAAGGTGTTATAAATAACTCTGATATGGTGTCATTTTGGTTCTCCTCTAGCCTGAATAACTGCGTGACACCTGATACCGCCTTGGCACGCTCGAAATTATTCGGTTAATTAGCTCTATAGTAACTGACTCCCAGAGCTCCATAATCATCTCCTCGAGATGGTCTAGAGCTTCTGTCTGACGTTCTACCCGGGAAAGCTCTAACTTCATTCAGCTCCAGACGTGCTCAATTGGATTCATGTCTGAGGATCTAGGAGGCAATTCGGTACGATTGAACTTTTGCCCTCGCAGATACCGGTTCACTCATAATGCTCGATGAGGCTGAGCATTATCGTCTACAAGAACAAAATCCCCGCCATAATTTCGAGCATGTCGGAGAACTTGCGGAATCTGACATTTATCCAGGGACTCTTGGCCGTTAACGTTGCCCCGAAATACCACGATACGACGAGTTCTATTCTTCCGATGTGTTAGATACCGACCCAAACTGTCAATCCTCCACCGCCAAATGCAACTTGCGCATGTTTTCTTCTAAGAAACGTTCTCCCCATCTCCGTCAGGTTAGCAATCGGCCGTCAGAATTGTAGAGGTTGAAACGGCATACATCAACGAAAAGACAGTCTCTCCACCTAAAATCCCAATAATTCAGGTATTCTATTCCCCCGGTGAATGTTTGTAAAAAGTTGGCACTTTGCCCGACGGGAGAATTTAATCCCTGGTCATGTAGGCGCCTTCTAATGGTGTCTGCTGAAATATTCAACTGCAGATGCGTTAAGATTCTCTTGACAGTCCAAACTCTATTTTCAATTGCAGTACGTACTACTAGTCAATCCTGACGAGGATTTGTTCTTTTTTGAGATCCTCCACTGTGTCGGTGAGCAGCAGTACCGTTGACAGGTCTGTTCACACGTTAACATTATATAACATGAAAAATACTGTTTTTTTTTTCACTTAACGCTTCTGAATATCAAAATCAAACTCATCACAGTTATTTATAACATCTTTTTAACTGTAACGCTCAACAAAACCGTTAAAATTTTCAAATAAATCCATTTTTTTTATTTTTTAATTTCATAAATTCGCTTTTGCACGCCACTGGTGTTGATCATTTTCTATGCAAGCCATTCCATGATGCAATTTAAACGGAATCTGAACGAAATACCATAAAATGGCCATATTTCCATAGCAACGCAATGTATCGAAAAAATGGCAAAGACGTCTCGAGGTGTTGACCTGCCTAACCCTGCCTGATGATCCAAGATCGGCAAAGAAATGTCGAAGTTATAGCAAGTCAATATTAGGCAATTTTTCGGGTGTCCCACTTCATCTGCCGCGTAGATTATTTCACAATAAATAAGTGACAATATAGTAGATGTATTTACTCAAATTCAAATAACGTATCCAAATTTATATTTCAGCTAATATAATAATCAGTAAATAATATACTTTTTTTGGAATTGTGAGATTTACTGCAATTTTGAAAACTGTGAATTTTAAAAATCTGTATGGATTACAGAAGAAGAATACAAGTTACAAGTTTTTGAAAGCGCTTATAAGTTAAAAGAGGATTTTGTATACGGCTGTTAGACATTTTGCACAGCATATAGGTATACGGCTTGAGGACGTTCCACCAACTACAGCAGTGGAATCAAAATGCTCTAAATTCATTTGACTGGGATTGGGAAAAGTCAAACCATGGTTTAATAATGGGCAAACAAGCCATTAAGGCTTTAAAATGCCTTTAAAATGTTTATTTCGGCTTAAAGTGATGTAGGATAGAGATACTTATTATTGTAAATATTGCTGTAAATAAACATTATTATAATTATTATTATTATTATTATTATTATTAATACCAATACGGACGGTTAATCCTCCTGCCCCGCAAACTTTGCTGGAGCAAATTGCTTGTGGATACACAAAAGGTTGCCAAGCATCCTGTTGCTGTAGAAAATTAGGAATAACCTGTCCAATGTTTTGTAAAGAATGAAGTATGTATTGGTATCAATTGCGACAACATTGAAATCCTAGACATTACCGAAGAAAACATCCATGCTGGAATCGAAGCTGAAGTTGATATTGAACTCAAAAATTGAAAATATTTTTACATAATGATTTACCACATGATATCTGTATATCGATTTTACAATGTATATAAAAGAAATTTATAAAAAGTTTATTTGCACGACATTATTATTAACACTAAATTATTGCAAAATAATTTGTTATTGAACGAAAATTGATCTAGCATGCTAGAATAGAAAATAACGCGATATGAAGGCAAAAAGTTGAAAAACCGAAAAAAAGTTGCTAACTTTGAATGTCTATATCTCGGCCATTTTTTATCGTATGAACTTCTACCAGCCGCCATTCTAACGGAAATGACATAAACTTCGTTTTTCATGAGGCAATGCCTATGCTTAAGTCAATTCAGGAAAAAGTTATAGGCAAAAATTTTAAAAAAAAAAATAAAAAGTCAATTTTTCGATTTTTTTTTTAAGTTGTTTTTTTGGATTTATTTTGTTGAAAAAACAAGTATTTGGACTTCAAAAGATGTCATTTCGATAGGGAATTTTATTCTCTACAAAAAACCTCAATGCATTGATTCACCAAAAATGCATAGTTTTTGAGTTATAGCCGAAAACCCAAAAAGCTGACAAACTCACCCCGCTCTTAAAAATGCACCCCCATATTATCTGGTAGCACTCCGCGGTTTTATCATCTTTAGGGGCCAATTGAACATATTAAATAATAAAATTCCACTAACTTCTTGGTTCTTTTCATCCCCGTTTTTTTCGACATAGTCAATAGCCTATCTGTGCATAATTATCTGTAAGGAAATCTATAACTTTCCATAAGCCTATAGACAATTTGCAATTCGGCAGTATGTATGTACAGTACGCCTTACTTTTAGCTATGAGTTCGATTTTATTTTGAAGACCTTGTTTTGATAGCTTAATTGAAGAGAGTCCCTATTATTTGTGGTTGGATGGATTGTTAAATAGTTCAGATGAAAAAGCTTATAATTTATAGCTCAAGAAACTGTAATTCTTTTGCTCGAATTAAACCCAGATACTTCACAGCTCTAAGACTATAGATTCTGGATTCTAGATAAATGTTATACAGGATCTTTCAAAGTCGCTGACGGATGTTCTCTGGTTTTGGCCACCATTTTCAGTACTCGAGAGTATCCTTGCGACCATTACACGGCGATTTTTTATTTATTTATTTATTTACAAATTCAATACACTACAGAATAAAATAATATTCTAAATGGTACAAAAATAAAAAACATAAACAAAGATACAAAACCAACCAAGAACATAGCAAAGTGGCACAGCCAGCCAGTCCCTTCAAGAAAAGCAAATAAATTTCTCAACATTCTCTTAACAGTTACCAAACTAACAGAGAAAATATCACAATCGTGGGGATACCTATTATAATAATTATAAACTAGACGATCTACGAAAGCACTAAGACCATAGTTAGTTCGTAAAATAACTGCACTTGTCTTGTAGGTACGTCTTATTGGAATCAAAAATGGGATTAAGTTTAGAAGATTAGTGGAGACAATAGACAATTACTCCGTTGAGAAGTTTGTGGAGAAACAGCAAATAAGCATTTCTTCGATGACACTCAAGGCTTTTGACGCCACAAAGCAAAAGTCTAGTGACATAAGGGACGTTACTATAAGGAAAGTGAAACTTATACAATAGGTGTTTAAGAAATTCACTTTCGACTCTCGCAAGTCTTTATACATGAAAATTAGTCCAAGAAACGGGGATCTGAAAAGAGGGTTTACCTCAACATAATTAGAAGTTAACATTTTTTTTTTTGGGGGGGGGGGGATCGGTTCATTTTCATGTGCTTGATAACATATTAAGTTTGCGACCTTGTACTTCCATAGGGTTTTTAGTTAGGGGTGGTTTTTAGGGATAATTTGCGGTTTATGGAGAACGCTGCTCGAAGGGATGGTCCAATAGCAAAAAGTTTCAAACGATTGTTGTAGCTGAAGTTTTTTGCTTTAAAAAACTCAGTGACAGCACCCTTATATCTTCTATAGTTTTTTTTCTGCAGCGTCTTGAATACTAGCATTTTTATTATTTATTCAAGGTCACTGAATCAACGTTTCACCTGTTTCGGCGCATTTGATGCAGCAGCGGCCAAATGCATAATCCGATTTCAATTTTTCAAACACCACATTATTGCTAATTAAATGCACTCTCCAATGCTTTTTTATTCGAATTTTTTTGCTTGAAAATTAGGCGAGCACGGACTTGCCTAATGTGCGAGGAAGTTGTAAATTGCATCGAAAACTACCCCTTTCCTGCATTCACTGTAATTTCTAAATGGGGCCAAATATTTGGTGACAGTTTTCGACAATCGGCTGCCCATTTATTCCTCTCATATTGCCCCAGCGGATTTTTTTTTCGTTAATTACTCAATGACTTATTGGCCTGAACAAGTCGCGCGGAATTTTTAAAAACATCAAAAAAAATTAATTGTCTCACAGCGCTGAAATTTGGTACGATGGCTTTATTGATTGTTCTCATGAATATACTGCAATTCTAATTGTTGCAGCAGTCATGTAAAGCAATTAAAATTGCAGTATATTCATAAAAACAATAAATAGAGCCATCGTACCAAATTTCAGCGCTGGGCGACGATTTTATTTTTTTTTGACTTTTTGAAAAATTCCGCGCGACCTGTTCGGGCCAATAAGTCATTGAGTAATTAACGAAAAAAAAAAATCCGCAAGGGCAATATGAGAGGAATAAATGGGCTGCCGATTGTCGAAAACTGTCACCAAATATTTGGCCCCGTTTAGAAATTACAGTGAATGCAAGAAAGGGGAAGTTTTCGATGCAATTTACAACTTCCTCGCACATAAGGCAAGTGTGTGCTCGCTTAATTTTCAAGCAAAAAAATCGAATAAAGAAGCATTGGAGAGTGCATTTCATTAGCAATAATATGGTGTTTGAAAAATTGAAATCGGATTATGCATTTGACCGCTGCTGCATCAAATGCGCGTAAACAGGTGAAACGTTGATTCAGTGACCTTGAATAAAAACATGCTAGTATTCAAGACGCTACAGCTTTTGGTATATAATGACCCACTTCTCTACCTAGGTATATAATATACTATTATTTACGACTAATGTATAATGTGCGTATTATATTCGTGATTTTGGCAGTATAATGACATATGTTATTCCTCCAGGGATTAATGACGAGTAGCGGGATTAATGGTCATTATTCCACAAAAGTGTCAGTGTCAAACGTGTAGCGCTTGTGGATTTGTATTGAAAATTATGAGACGGATGAAATTTGTTCATTGAAAATCTCAAATAAATTAATTCTGTCGTAAATAAAGTAGAGTATACTACTCGCAATAATGGCTATTATTGACTCCTGGTATAATCTACTATTATTTCCGACTAATGTCACCCGCAGGGAATAATGACGAGTAGCGGGATTAATGGTCATTATTCCTCAAAAGTGTCAGTGTCAAACGTGTAGTGCTTGTGGATTTGTATTGAGATGAATGAAATTTGCTATCAAAAATCTTAAGAAAAATTAATTTGTCGTAAATAAAGTAGAGTATACTACTCGCAATAATGGCTATTATTCCCTCGGAATCGTACTCCCTCGCCGCTAACGCGGCTCAGTTCGTAAATATTCCTCGGGAATAATAGCTATCATTATTGACTCGTGGTATAATCTATTATTACATTACAGCAAAGTTTGGTAAAAGTCACCCGAATGAAATTCAAGAAGTTTGAGGCACCCTATGCACATCCTGGCCTAATAACATGAAAGTTATCATACGATATTCGATAATTATTTCTGGAATGGCATTCTTTGAACTTCTTCCGCAGACAGCCGTGACAATGGCTGTGTGTGTTGTCCAAAAGCTTCCAACAGCGCGGGCCATGGTGTGTAACAGAGTGCGTGTAACAGAGGCGGAAAGAATCCTTGTGTTGCAGATACGAGCTTCAAGAACAATCTTTCAAAAAGAAAACAGACAAAGCTGCAGAAATCTCTTCACGGAAAACAGTATTCCAACAGTTCTCAACATTTACAATATTGAATGCACAAAGAACATCTCAGAAAATGCAGATATTTTTGAAAAATTTAAATCAGATCACAGCCATAATACTTGGTTTAAAGGAAATCTTAAAACTGAAACTGCTCATTATTCGTATGTCTCAAAAAAGGTTTAACATAGTATTCTGAAAGTCTGGAATGCCCTTTCCCCTGTCTTCCGGGAGCAACCGCCACAGAGGATCAAACAAACACTCAATTTTTTTTTTCAGTTCTAAAGCCTACTAGAGTTCGGCATTATTTTCCGATGATCGGGTCAAAAATTTAGGGTTATGTGTAGATAAAATCACAAAAATAAGGTACTTGCACTGGCCCCTTATGTGCTGCAACTCTGGATGTCGGGACCAACTGTGGAACAGAAACTCTTACTTTCGTAGATCTTGTTTAGCTTTAGGTTTGGGTTAGTTTCATATTAGTATATTCTGGAAAATTAGAAATTTTGTGGTTTTTTTTTTCAAATTTTAATTTAAGTATATGTATCGTAGGTTTTGTATTTATTTATGTTTTGAAAGTATTTCCTGCAATTGACAAGAAATGTCAGCATTTTTGACCGGTTGACAGGTCGCAAAACTCAATATTCTGGTATTTCAATTATGTTTCAATAGTTGCTAAGGAATCAATGAATAACAATACGGGAAACACTTTTCCGGCCTAGGCCGGGAAAGTGATTCTCGTATTGCTGAATAATTGGAACTAAAAGACAAACATTTAACAGGTATTTAACCGATCGCAGAAAAAATAGTATGTGTATTTCGGTGGAAAAGCACATTCTCCACCTAAATACACAATATACTATTGTATACCAAAGCCGCGAAATGCTTTTCTAGCGTACGTAGAGAAAAGTTACAGCAGAGGCCACTTGCGGCCGAGGCAAGATAAACTCGAGGACGCTAAAAAGTTTCGCGGTCATGATATACACACTATTTTTTGTGCAACTATAAAAATTATGTGAAGTTACTAGAAAAACTGTATTGATTTGACAAGGATTTGACATATTTTGCACGTCAGGTGTGGCGGCCGCGAAATTGAATTTCGTGACCTTTGTAGCGGCCGCGAAAGCTCATTTCGCGAACGGTTGCACAAATAATTATTTTTATTTTATTTTATTTTATTGACATGATCAACACCCTATATGGGTAAAAAATTTAGGTATTTCTGATCGCAAATAAAGAGTCAATCTTACCTTATCTAAACGCTTATAGAAAGTTATAGATTTGCTTACAGATGTGCACAGAATTTGCAACTTTGACTGTATATAAGATAAATTTATTTAACAAAAATGCTCGAACAATAAATGACTAACGATTCGATGATTGTATTCCTGGCGCCTGAATCAACAGATACAAGGCCATGCCTTCTGGCAGTACTCATTTCAATTAAAGGTCCAGATTTGGTCAAGACAGAACAAATTTCTGTATAAAAAACAGAAGTTTTATTACTAAAACAATTTGGATCTTATATAACAGGCGCTCCACATTCATAACAGAATATTTCAGTAGCTCATCTTGAATTTGAGAAACATTACCTCTTGAGTGGGATTGGTTATACAGTATACATGGCATTGTGAATTTTCCCTTCTTGTAACATGCTTTGTAAATTCCAAGTCGAAATCTTCTTCAGTGGTGATTCTTAGCACCCTCTGGTTATTTAAGACCTGCCGGGAACTAAGGGTCTGGGCTTTAGCATGGGGAAAAAGCATTGTCATTCGAAATAAAAGACAAAGAACTTGTAAATCGATATTATGCGTTGATGAAAGAAAACCTTGAGATTAGGAAATTTCACAGTTGTTAAAGGTGGGTGAGCCCCGAGCTTTAACGAAAACTTCATATTTGCAATCAAATTTTGAAGTTGCGAATTAGTCATGAATATGGGAACTGTTAGAGGCGTAATCCAGAATATTGAAACCTTTATTTTCTATTTCTGGATCTTTGATATTTGTGAGGAACTGTTGAATGTGATCATGCTTCCCGATTACTCCGAGTCATTTTATAACATTCGCAAACTTCCTTCAGTCCTTTTTTTCAGAAAATTTCAAGACGCCATTATTATGCGCTGGTATTAACAGTTCAAAAGTCAAGTGAGAATTGTAAGGCATTCCCAAATAATCTTTTGAATTTGTTTAAATTACTGAATGAGAATTAGTAACATGACATCTGTTGGGTACCTACTTAAAGATTTCGAAACATCTTTGGGATATTTTTTATTTTTTTTTCTTAATTATTTGGAATTAATGAAATTTTGTCAAAATTTCAAATTATCTCTAGGTACACAGACATAAATTAACATGAAATCCTCATAGTAATAATAATTATCAAGCTTCAAATCCATATATTTGATTACGTATATACCTACCCATAAATATTAAAACTTGTAATCGAAACCAAAGAATGAATTAAATTCAACTGGCCTTCTTTAATATTAATTCATTTTGCCGTCAAACAAATAAGAAATATCGGAATTATTCATATAAATGAACTTCGCCGAAGAATTGTCAAGACATTTTGATTACGTCCCGAAGGCCAAAGGTCAAAAGACCAAAATTAGCACACAATGGCTCATCATACATTGGCGTTTATATACAGTTGTTACTATGTAGGATAATCCGATAAGATATTGAAATTTTATGAAAAAAAAAAAAATAGGTATATTCTAGAAACCCTGAAAATTTGAACTTTATTCAGGGTGTCTTCAAATATTCGCGAGTAATTTTTTAACTACTTATGTCCATAATCTAGGTTAAGCTGATTGGCAAATGTACCAGCGATATCCAAAAGAATATGCCTCGTAATCCAATATATCCAACGTCTTGGACAATAAATTAAACTAGAGCAAATCAATCAACAAAGATCATAAAATCCAAGTCTATATCGGAGATTTTATTATAATGACTCCAGCAAAGAGGCAATTTTGATTTTCACTAATTAATAGCAACATAAAATTCTTTCAGTTGGTCTACATGTGTTAAAAACAGATTAAGACGTTATACTACAGGAACCATAATAATTACCATATTTTAGTCAAATGCCTAATTTCCTACTCATCGAACAAAGTGTTTTTTTTTTTTTAAATTAAATTTATTCTCTTGACATAGAATATCGACAATTAATTGTGCTTAAATGATATAATGAATTAGAAAAGTAAATACTTTTCTAACATTAAAGAACACCATATTCATAATCAAAGGTCGGCGTGTGTATCAAACGACCATTAAGTACACTTTTCAAGGTGGGTCAAAGGTTTGCAATTATTGGCCCCAAAGTCGATCCTTTGGTACAAGAATATTTTGCCGTAGCAAGCACGCAAGTATACGTTTTGATATAGTAATTATCTTGAATTTAATTATTTCCGATCGTGTGTCGTGGTTAATTCTAAAAATGCAATGCATTTTCAATGGCAAATTTCAATTAGTTGGACTGGGCTTATCATTAACCTTTATATCGGCAAGTTGATGCTAAATTTTATATTTCTTAACTTAATTATAAGTTCAGGTAAATGTTTATTTGAAAGATCATACAATTATGAAAGTTATATAAAAAATAGATATTATAGAATACAGGGTGGTTCAAACTACATTGACGTCATTATAGAGTGTCTGCTCCGACACGTCTCCGGTATCTAACTAATCAGTTCGATTCCATAAGGAATTCCACTCTACACAGTTTCCGTTTATATTTGCAAATTCTTTTTCTGTTGATTTTTCGCGACACTAATGAAACACGGAGAGTTAGGTGAGGAAATACAGTGTAGAATAAGGCACACACATTTTCAGGGGTATAATAACCTCACTTCCGGGATAAGGCCATTTGGTTTTAAAGTCGACACTCAGGAAAAATATCATCCATGCCATGAGCTTTGAAAGTCGAATCACAGCAAATGGCAAATCAGCCCTGGAACTCTGTAACGGATAGAGATCGTTATCCCTATCGCTATGGCACTTGCTGTCTTCTTCTCTTTTGTCGAAATCAATAAAGAGGAGACTTCAATACGTCAATACGTCGTTACAGATTTTAACATTCCCTCTCATGCATTGAATATTGGAGCATCTTATGACATTTCAATCTGGTTTCACTTCTCACGCATGGAAGAATACTCTCGTGCCTAATTTTTCATATGAAGGACATGTTAAAGTTTTTTCCTCGTTCTCAAAATATAATTATCGAATTCTCCATACTATGTTTTATGATCGACATACTATTTATTTTTTCATGAATAGTGCCATTGCACGATTTCTCCAATCTTCTAAATTAAAATTAACCAATCATTACGAAACATTGATATTTTTTGATTTTGTGGAAAAATCTGCAAGACGTGTTTACTGGAACCTACAAAAAGGTAGAGGTGCCAAGAGCTATGAAAAATCCAATAATTTCAAATTTGGCTCACTGGAACCTGCAAAGTGGAAAAGGTAGAGGTGCCATGTACTTTGAAAAATTCAACGCTGACCACTTCGCATCTATGGGTGTTTGGTATCTTCAGGTAAAAGTTTGAAGTTCAAAATGTACTTTTTTCAAAAATAATGACAAAAAGCAGCATATCATCATCATTAACATCGGAATAACAACCGCTGATCCTCACCCGATATGACTTAATCAAGTGAATTAAGCATCCAGGGTAAGATATAACTACTCAATTTCGTTGCTTCATGATACATAGTCCTCCTTAAAATCTGTATTGATAGGCAAATCGTATCGTCTTTTCAGAATAGAAATATATAGGAATAAGTGAGATGATTCTTGGGATGCAGTGAATGCAGTCTTGGCATAAATAAAACTAGTTTTTCACAAACGCCGAGCTTTCGGAAATTTTATTGTTTCCTTTATCAAGGGTGCAAAGTTAGTTGAATTATTGTAGAATTAGCCATTGTTGGAAAATTATTGAAAATGTATTCTTTTCTTTGAACTCTTGCTCTAATCTTGGAATTTTGCGTCTAATAATTTCGAGAAGCGAATTGAAAAAACAAAACAATAATTTAATACAAATTCCTTACAGTTTACTTTTCAAAATTATTAGAAGCAAAATTCCCAGATTAGAGCAAGAGTTCAAAGAACAGAACAAATTTTCAATAATTTTTCAACAATGGCTTATTCTACAATAATTTAACTAACTTTGCACCCTTGATAAAGGAAACAATAAAATTTCCGAAAGTTCGGCGTTTGTGAAAAACTAGTTTTATTTATGCCAAGACTGCATCCCAAGAATCATCTCACTTATAGAACAAGCCAGTCAAGAATTTTTACATCTATATACAGGAATATTGGCTTTTTTGTGAATTAATCCTAATTTTCCAGTTGTCAGTTAGTTGAAGCATCATTGGTCGATGAGGTTTATGTTTTCCTGGGGGCTCTGCCTAATCAATTCAGTGATTCTTCGCTAAGCTAGTATAACATGTTTGTATCTGCGGGTTTTGGAATGTCGGAGATATAGATGAATTCTGGTTGCTGTCCTAGAACCGACCCTTGAGATGCTACTAGCCTTCTCGCATCCCAACTAAAGTTCGGTTAGCTACATATTTTTGGATCAGTTTGCTTGGCATCCGGCTCGAATCATGTTGTGTATTGACCCATTGCGCCATACTCGGCCGATGACTCGCTTTACGTGTAACATAACGACCCTTGTGGCTCTTCTTCTGTTGAATCCTTTGGTAACGTGCACCATTTCTAGTCTGAGTGCTTAGAACTCAGTATAGTGACCTCCTATGACGCCAAATTGTTCGTCCGCGTCCAGAAACAATTCGAATACTTCAGATTTTTCTTGTAGCTTGTTCTTGCAGTCTGGCACCTTGCTCAGAAGTGGAAGAGACTGATTTCATTCTTTCTGAATTCCGGGAAGCATGATCCCTTCCAAGTGCTTCCAACAGTGTGGGAAGAGATTCAGTGTCAGAATGGAGTTAGTGATGTGAGTCAAATTGATTAATTGCCTTTCCAGACCTATCGCATATTATCTTATTGAGCATTTTTTGACAGTTCTAACAGCTAAATAAATGTTATTTATTATCATGTGACACAAATCACCCAATCATGTCAACGTTATACTGAAAACAGCCCTAGGGTTGTTTTCACTCTATGACATTGCCTCGGACATTGTTATCGAAAAAATTTCTATCCGAATAACCCTCGAACATTGATAAATAGTCAAAAATTTCACAACAACTTTCTCGAGCTTGTTGCCTTTAGAAAACAGACCTCCGCTAGCGCGTCGGTCTGTTTCCAAGCAACAAGCTTTCGAAATATGTTCTAAAATTTTTTCGAACAATTATCAATGTCCTTGGGCTATTACTACTGAAAAATGCATCATGGTCTATTGCCTTCCTGACTTTCAGACCTCTGATGATCTCAATTCCGTCGAGACTGACGTGATCTCCAGTATGTTGTTGCGTTACCAGTTCATGTAGTCTCTGTCTAAGGGTTGATCAATCCATTAATCTCGTCTTCGTGATTCTCATCTTCATCTGGTTGTTTCTTTAGACGACCTTGTCAGTGTAGAGGACCCCGTGCAATGGTATAATAAAACAATATCTAAGAACAATTTAAAATTTCCCCTACGTTAATAATATGTTCACAAGGTGTCTCCAATGAATTCTTTAACATTATAAGAGGCTTTAGTCAATAGTAACTCCCCTACCCCCTTTCTAAATCTCGTGATAAATGAACGTGACCCAACGCTAGATGGTAGAAAATTGAAGGCTTTCCTGGCAAAATAAACAAAAGACTTCTTCACCACAGTGCTTCTGGGAATTTGCAGTGGAATATTATTAGCATGCCTAATGAATTAGTATACCTTGACGAAGAAAGTTGGTCATAGTATTTCCCATAAACCAATCAAACACTAACACTTTCGAGTAGACAAGCATGGCACAGTGAAAATTCTATGAGAATAAAGCTAGGTTTGCAAGATGATTGAAGCTGTGATGATTGTCCGAAGGGAACTCTAAGCATAAACCTAAGAGCTCTTCTTTGTACAATAAGGGCCAAATTATGGACCAACTGGTAAGTGTCTGGTTGTTACCTAGCAGGTACTTTCTATTATCTAGAGCGTAGAAAGTACCTACTAGGTAACTAACCAGACGTTTACTAATCAGTCCATAATTTGGCCCTAAATATGGAGTTGAAATTTGTAGTATCGCAACAACACCAAAATATGTGACGTGTGACTCCACCAGAAAAAAATATGCAGTCCTGAGAGCTCGCAGCTCTAACTGCTCTGAGAGTGAGAGTACTCTCAAAACATAACAGCTAGATGATAACCTACTAGAGAGTGCCACAATATGCTGCTCAAACTCAAGAGTCTCGTCGACCGTAACTTCAAGAAACTTAGCACAGGCGGTGGGATTAATAAAATTACCACATAAGGATATATTGGATAATGAGCCCTTGACATATTGGTCTTAGATATGTTGTGTTCAAGGATAGATTGTTGCTGTCGCACCAGGTTTTTATCATATCGGGTCTTCAAAATAAAAACCAATCAAAGATTGCTTTGAATACGAAAACGTATGTCGCATTATTGTTTCTTTATTGGTCAGGATTTTTGACATGACATTTTGACATTGAATTTCATTGACAAAATTAAAGAAAAATAGTGCTAGGACATACGTTTGAAAAACCATAGCAATTTTTGAATGTTTTTTTTTTTTTTGAAGACCCGATATCTAAATCGACATTATTCATGTGTTCCAAGAATTTTTCACGGTTCGCATGCTAGACAATCGACGTGTCGTCAGCGAAAAGTGTAATACTAAGAGAGGTTAGTTCATTAATATAGATCAAGATCAAAAGAGGGTTGAGGATAGAGCTCTGAGGCACATCGCAGTTGTTGCGCATTTTATCCGAAAACCCGCCCCTATAGGAAACTACCTGCTGACGATCACTTATGTACGACTAAAAGTCCCACTTATAAAATCATACACCTCAAGCTTACGGAGCAATACAAAATGATCGACACAGTCGAAAGTCTTTGACAAGTCACAAAACACCGCTGCTGAAAGGTGATTCTGATTTGTACTCAAATAAATATCTTCCAGAAGGGAGAATATCGCATCAGATGTTCCTTTGCCATACTGGAAGCCAAATTGATTATCGGAGAGGGACCTGTTTATATTCAGGAATAAAAGAACTCTAATTTTGACTAGTTTTTCAATCAACTCACCAATTGAAGGAAGAAAAGAAATAGGAGGGAAATTTGCTGCAGAGTCTGAGTCTCCCCCTTTGTAGAGAGGTACAACCATTGCATGCTTAAGGGTATTAGGAAATAAACCCTTGTCAAAGGAATAATTTATTGCATCTCTAAGCGCACGAAAACCCCTGTTGTTTAGATGGAGTGATAGTTAATAGTTTAATGGATATGTCATCATAGCCCGAGGAATTCTGTTTTTGAAGGTAATAAGGATTTCTCTGATCTCAGGAACATCGACTGGTGCCAAGACGAAGGAATTTGAGACATTCTTGTGTGTCAAATAGTCTAAGGGATTGACCCCGGAGTCGAGCTGGCATGAAAAAGCTCCAGCTACAGAGCAAAAGAAAATATTTGGATTGTTAGGGGATTTTCTGATACCATTGGGTGTTCCCGATTTCGTCCAAGGCTGCCATTGGTTTTGCGTTGTTGGGTGTTTTCCTATTCTTTTCAGTTCTCCATTCTCCATTTTCAGGCAACCATAGCTTTGAAGTCGAAGAATGTTCCAACTGCTTATTGGGATGTTTTTGGAGCCTTCACATATTGCTTTCCTAATTGGTGGTGCACTTGAGCTAATTATCCTATCGTCGATGGTCGCTCCGATCATTAATTACCCCAGATTATGATTCGATGAACCTCCTTCTATAGTTGCTACCTGAAAGTCTTGTGCGGTATTTTTCAAGATTTTCATATCTAGCAAAGTAGGACTTACAAGTCCTCAGGGTAGGTACCGTGGTCTTTCAGGACGATTGTCCTCTGGGCCCCTGCGTATTTCTCTAGCCTGACTCCGTTCTGGTTTCGGATATTATGGAGTTTCAGCTTTGGGAATTGGGAATTTACTATCGAGGTCGTCAATGGTGGGAATCCTGTCTATCTTCCTTCAGTGCAATTTCGAGTAGATTGAAATAATCCCAATTCCGACTCTGACTATCTCGATCTCTATAGTGACTGCCTGTCATCATCATGGGCGATCACTCGATACCGAGTATGATTAGTTTCTACTCTACTCTTATTGTCGTCGATTATGCGTTTTCTGATGGCTTTATAAACCAATATGAGAGCCGCACACTCTTCCACAGTCTTAGCTCACCAAGTCTCTGGGTGTGCCAAGTGCCAGAGTGACTGCCTATATCTCGAGATGATCGATTAATCTTGTATCAGAATGTTGTATGGTACATATATACCTGCTTCAATCAGTATTTGCTACTTCACTAGCAGCATTTGGCTTGTTTAAACAATGTTCTTACCTTCTGAATGAGATTCTGTTCACGTTCACATAGCACATCTTGATGGTTTTTGGCGGATCCAACAAGTTGAGTTGATGATCATCTAGTAGAATCAGCAGTAAAAAAGACTTTTGATCTTCCACATATCATGGAAACTCTGGAAAGAGCATCTCGAGGAGCATCTTATCATGTTCTGACGATTCGATCATGACACTCAAATCCTTGAGGTGATACAAACAGGAAAGTGGGACTAACTTGGTTATATGATGGAAAATAATCAGGGGTATATTGATACTCCAGGTAATACTTCAAGCCACAAAAAAAGAAGAATTTTCTCGTCGAAAAATCTATAACTTCGTTTAACGTTTTAACTAGTGCCGTCTTTAGAGCAAACGTCAACAACATCTCCATAATGATCGCCAATATTCTATAATGGATGAGCAGTCCAAGAAGAAGAAGTTAACTTTCAAATTCTTAAGGATCCCGTGACAGTTAATTTTTCCATTTAAAAATCATTTTGAATGATTTTTCCTCACTTTTTTTCCATTGAAAATGGAGATCTCTAGGTTTTCATTAATCGAATCACTTTAGCTCTTTATCACCGCGGTTTTTTTGAAATTTGGTCAACCAAAAATCAAAATACCAAGAAAAGGAGGCTGCTTTGTATGTATTTGAATTAGAAAGGAAACAATTTTCACTTCATGCAAAATCAAATTTATTGAAACTCAGCGTAGTAGAGCGTTTTCGGTTTTCGCCAACATAAGTACTACTTGTCAGGTTCCGACACGGACGTTAAAATTGTAAAAGGATAACGACCACGAGGATAAAAAAAATATTACGACACGACTAGAATTACAGATCTATCCACAATAAAGGTCACAAACAACCAGCAGTCAACCACTTCGGTGACTTTGGTTAGCAATCATTGGTTTTTCTCATATTATATTTAAATTATATTAGAGCTTTCGAGAATTAGCAGGAACGACTTTGAAAGAAAAGGACTTCAAATAGGAGATACTTTTAATTTACAGACTATGTAGTCTAGAAGAAATTTTAGGAATCTCCCTAATTTCTTCCGGAATCTATCCTAGCAGTGATACTTTTTTTTCTGGATACTTGAGCATTTCAGAATCAGCCGAAACGATGTTGGGAGAAAAATTGAAGAGGACTTCAAATAGAAGAAACCTGTAAGGTTCAGACATGTATATTTAAAAATAGGTTCCAAGAATTTCTCTATGTTATACTTCATGCTCCTAGGCTCTTATTGCCTCTCATCCTAGAAGTCTTTGGTTGAACAGGTTAATCAGGTGCTGTAAATTAGCACACCAAAAACTTCAATCTGTAGAAATTCCTTTTTCTGCCGTGTACCAAATATGTAAAATTTATTGTCGAACCAATTGATATTTGAAATTCACAGCTTTTTTTTTTGGGAGAATCTATCTTTTCTGTTCATAAGAGTGACGTCCTAATATATACCGCCCCTTCTCCCCGAACTGTTTTATTTTGACCCAATTTGCACTTAGGCTCTCAGGCCTGCAATCTCTATTGCCTATTTCCCGTTTCAGCGAAAAAGCGGAACAAACTAATTGGCGCCCAACGTCGGGCAGGTTTGTCTACGGTACAGGCTGTAGGAACTGTCTGTAGTTCAATATCGTAGGAAAAACATGAATCCAATCGTATAAAAATGTTAGATTGCTGAACAAGATGTGTTAAATTACTAGCAAGGGCTTAGAGCAGCTTTCTGAAACTAACCCAAATCTGAAAATGTCGGGTAGGTAGGTACAAATCTCCATTTGTGGTAAAATGAAGAAAATTCATACCTATGAGGTTCGAAATTTTTGTTAGACACTAAAATCGCGAAGAAAATATATCCAGTGTTGTACGTGATTTTAGCAAATTTCGAGAGTAGAACCGAGCTATAGGCACCCAAGCGACATTTAAATGTAAGAAGTGAAGTGAAGGTACTCAAAACTAAACAACCTGTACAAAAACATATAATCCGTGGAAAATACATCACATTTAACAGCAACTTGCTCTGATACTGAACTATAGCACTAGCATTCAGTTCAGTAGTTCAACAAGAAGAAAAATGACAATCTCTAATCATTCCTTGTTAATTTTCTATTGAAATCTTTACACCTTCTGGTTTCTGCAATTTAACTACTGGCACGATTCAACATTAAAAGTCGAACAAGCCTGCTATATTTACCAAAACGTGACGTCAGAGGAAAATAAGTTACGAAAAGATAAACACGACACGGCATCGCAAGCCTAATCTTCAACGCCCAATTTAAACTGAAGCCAAAAAGCAATTTCCTCAGGAAGGCGATAAAATGTCGCTTCTTTAGACTTTGCGCGATAAACGCTCGACTTCGCCTATTATCATTAATTATGCAAAAAAGAAATAATTAGTATTTATTATGCGGCGCATTCGTTACGTAAAAAGAACATCATTGTGTATATTATGAACAAACACAAAACGCGGCGCGAAGGTTAAACGGCAGAGACTACCAATAAAAGATATACATATTTAGCCTACAAGAAATTATGAATAAATCGTCAATATTTATTGTTTCCTTTTTAAATAGGGCGATAATGTATGTTAAGGTATTCCTATGAATACTAAACAATAATTATTATCATTGTTTTACGTTTTTATTTGAAGCTTTTTGATTCTCTTTTCTGTCAATTATTCTAATGATATTTTGGATTTTTTTAATTTGTAAAAATTCTTGAAGTGTAGTACTTGCGTCACTTTCTCCCAGATTCACCATTCCATCATTTCCATATTTAGTTTTACCATTAGATATTGGTATATTGGATTCAAAAAAAAAAAAATCTGTAATGCTAAAACTCAATTAATTACATAATAGTCATTTGACGAAAACTTATCAGCTCCATATTCTCTCATTCGATTGGTTTGTTTCTTTAAATATCCAACAAATTAATCCTGCCTCTAATCCGATAAGAGAAAACAAAGCTGCGAAGCCCAAAAAAATCCAAAGCTGTTCCTCCTCGTTCATTTAGATTTAGAGGATAAAAAAAGAGGATCAAGCTACTAGATATACTACTGACCTTCTTTTCCCGTTTTAACAATTGTATGGAAGAGCGGGCAACTAGCGTCATCGTGCCAAGCGCGTCTTGTTTCTATTTTAAAATCCCTAAGTAAGTCGCATAAGTGAATTTAGTCGAGCCGTTACGTACGAAAGACTTTTAAAATTGTTCCGCGATCGAAATTAAATAGACGAGTAGGCTAGGCCGCAACTAGCTAGGAAGATAATACACGTTTCAGGGCCAAATTCCTGCAGCGTGTAATTATTTTTGTAATAAACAGATGCTCTGCGCTAAATGGTTTGCAGTTGTTCTGATTAGATGTCGAATTTATTTGCTTTTAGTTTTCAAGTTAAACAATGACGAAGAATAAGAATTGAATCATTGCCGAAACAGAATGCTGCGTTATGCGTCTGAGAAGAATCTATACTATAATTGATTTGTCCATAAATTCTCCGCGATTCCGGATTTATTCACTTCTCTTTTGTATTCCTAAGTCTCGTCTCAAACGGTTTTTTTTTATGTTTTTGGCTTTTTAATGTATTTTCAGATTAAAACAAAGTTGCAATTTTTTGCATCGATCCGAGGTAGGGAATTGACAAAAGTTGGTTGTTGTCCTTTGCATCCATGTTATTGATTATTCTAGATCTGGTTAAATGTCGCTCTATGGTTTTCTGACGAGTTGATTTGAGAAGTCATTTTCGTTTAGTCCTTGATCCTGTCTATTTGCTTGTCCAGGGACTTCTTATTGTTGCAGATGGTTAAAGCCCTGGAGTATTTATAACGCTTTGATCATTCCGTGATTGGTTGACAATAAATGGTTCAATGGTTGGAGTCTTACTATAAGTATTGCCCCGTGTGCTTGGGTTTCTCTACAATAAAGTTTTGATTTATTCTCCAGAGTAATCGATGAAACGTAATGACATGATTCTGTCCTTTTTCCATGGTTAATTTTATGGACGTTCTGACGTTCTTATGTGGTTGGAATGTTTTTTAAATCGTTCTAGGCTTTCATGGCTCCTTGGTTAAATTATGAAGGTGTCCTCCACATATCTCAGCCACACTTTGGATCTATGTTGACATGTTTCAATGGGGAGTTTCACCATATTTGAGTGTAGCTCTAAGGTATCACATAATTTCGGTTTTGCCTCTCTTTTTTTAATGGTGGGGAAGTCGTCTGAATAAACTCCGAGTAGCGCTGCAGCCGGAGGCTTATTGATTGTACTATATCTTCCCGTTTAATGCACGCCTTCCAAAACCCTGGTTCCCTGCAGTAGGCGAAGAGGTCTGTTGGATATTTACCGTATGTGTCTAGATCTAGTTCATCTTCTCCAAATATATTTTGTCTTCTGCGAGGTAGTGCCTTGCATATAATGTGTTGGGCTGTTTCGGTCTCTGTTCCGTTCCGGTTTTTGCTCTTTTGCTGCATGTCTCACGTATGAAGAGTTTTCCATGTGCATGCTTGGGTATTTGCTTCCAGGATTGAACATGTTTTGCTTTGATCCATTTCTTCAACTCCTTTCTTACTGTGCTTTTGGACACTCCTAGTGCTGGATGTTCAGTGGATGACCCCCTGCGTGCAAGTTCATCAGCCTTTTTGTTGCCCGGGATACCCTTATGTCCTGGCACCCACATCAATGTGACGTTATTTTGGCCCGCCAAGAGTTCTTCTCGGCATTCTATTACCAGTGCAGAGCTTGCCTTAGGGTTCTTTAAGGCCCCCAGTGCTGCCTGATTCTCTTTGAGTAAAGTGAGTCTCCTGTCTTTGCAGGCTCTCATTTTGTTGATTCTTGCGAATTGTAGTATTGCATATACCTCTGCCTGAAAAACAGATGTATGTGACTCTAGAGAGAAGAAGGTCTCGCATCTCCCTTCTTGACTGTAGATTCCTGCGCGTGTGCCATTCTCAGTCTTTGACCGGTCCGAGTACCAGGTCTGGCCTTTGAGATTGGAAAGTGCATGTTGGTTTTTCCATTTCTCCCTTTCACTAATCAGGACTTAGAAGAATATGTCGGGTGAGTATTTGGGAAGTGCATAGTCAGTTATCATGTCCAATACTGTCAGATTTATGACTTCCCTTATTTGTGTGTGTCCTGATCTGACAGTAGTTTGCTCAGGCTATTTCGTTGTCTGTGGAGACCCATCCTGGCTTCCGTTTGAATAACAATGTGTTGCTGTTGTTGATGTGCTTTCCATGCACCCTGAAATGTCCAGACAGTCTTTGCACCCTGTCAAGTCTTATTCTGGCCCTATCTTGTGTCTTTGTCCACCATACCAAAGACGCATAGATTATTGCTGGCTCCTATCGTTGTGTATAGCCTGTACATCATGTCCGGCCGTAGTCCTCATGTTTTGCCCAAAGTTCTCCTGGATAGTATAAGTGCCAGTTTTGACCTTTCAATTATTTTGTCCAGATGTTTGTTCCAAGTTAATTTGAGTCTATGATTACCCCATTCGTCCGACATCGTAAATGAGTTTCCCTGGACATAAAGAGGTCCAAGTCCCTCCATTTTCTTTGTTTTTGTAAAGGGGGCGATTATCGATTTGGTGGCATTAATTTTCAACCATCTGCAGCATGTATCATCAATACCTCGTCGGCTTCATAGTTGCCTCGAAGGAAGTATTGTCCAACGCTCCTTCTATATCAAGGAAGGCTCCCAACATAACTTCCTTATTTTCCAACGTACTTTCTACCCGCTAAATTCTGCTTAAAAAAGTGCTTCCAGAAAGTTTTTACGGAAATCAATTATTTTCATAAGTAAAAAAGTTATGAAGGTTTTACAATATTGCTCAAAATCGAGAATCGCCCTCAGCGGCTAAACGGTTGAAGAGATCAAAATGCGGTTTGCACCAATCAAAATTTCATGAAATTTGAGCCTCAGAGTGGGGGGTTCATTTTTTTCTATCTCTAAATATAAAGGGTGTTTCCATAAGAAAGTGTCCAAATTGGCCCACCCTGTACAGATTGACGTGTTGATAATATAACATAGTTCCCTCTTGCAATATGGGAAGCCCAATATAAGCATGGGTAAATTAATATTATCCAATCCAATAGCTTAGGTTTTAATGGCACTACTTAAAAACCGATTAGTTGAAATGCAAATTCTTGTTATTCCTGATATGATCTATAGAAGACGTCTAGTAGATCGGCGTCGCTGCTGATGTCCCTTGCACAGTTAATAGAAAAACTATCGACAGGTCGACGGACCGTCGTCGCTGCTGATGTCCCTTGCACAGGTAATAGGAAATTATCGACACTCTATCCATCTATGGTTAAGCTATCTTTATCTTTTCGTGATGTCACGAAACCGCATTGTTCCATAGTTTGCCAGAAGGATTTGCTATCCTCTAGTCTTCTTATATGGCTAAGAATTCGTAGTATGCTTTTTTTTGCCGCTTTTTTCTAATATCACAGAAGTAGCCTCTGTCGTGAGCTGTCTTGGTTCGCATGTATGTTTTGTATGCTTAATTGCGTAGCCGTATCATCTGCTTTAGGTTGTATGTCATCCACGGGGCCAGGTCTCTCTTCAGATTTACAGCACACAATGATGCATAGAGATCCAATAATGCAAGAATACATCTGTTTAACTAGGTCTGTTATCGACTTTAAGAGAAGGAAACTTCTCAGGATCTTCACAAACCTTCCCACTCATATCCTTGTACCGTTTATCAAGCTCGGATTCAAGATGGCTACCTACTAACTACATCCTCGAGCATCACCGACAGTGTTGCTAGAACCTAGAAGATTAACATTTTATTCAATGATATTTGGTACTTAGGTCTTTTTTTAAACTTTTAACAGCAAAACAGACTTTGTTGGTTGTTCGAACTATTTATAGAGCCTTTTTCTCCTCTCATTCTGGATCCGTGTGATCTGATTTGGCATTGGGTAAAGTCGGAGATGATCTTATTCATTATTGATATTCAGAATGACTTATCCAACTATATCCGTTTTGAATATAGTTGGATGTCTAGAAGTTTTTTTCTCATTAGAGACTTTTGCCCTTTTTGTGAAAAATCTCTCTTAGGTGACTTTATCGCTTATTTGCGCGTTGTAACGTAGCTTGTGTCGCGCTATTTTTAGGCGAGTGAAGCGAAAATTGGTCATTTTTTAACCTAACCTTTTACTAAAGAAAGGTAAAATGTTCGATTATCAGCTTTAAAAAAGGACTCCGTCATATTCACTCGCACATAACGTCAAACTTAAGCGGTTAGTGAGGAATTCCGTTATTTCCTAGTGAATGCGCATGCTCGGAATAAGCGATAAAGTGAAATGGCATCGGAAGTAGAGATACCTCTTATTTAGATCCCTTTGCCTCTGTATGTTTCGTTTTACGGGCTTTTTTTTGCTTAAGCCCATTTTACAATGGACGTAACGTAACCTTAAGGACGTAAAAGTCCTAAGCATGCACACATTGGATTTATTTACGTCAAATATGTCACCAGAAACGCAACGTAAGAGAAGATGAGAGTTGGTCATCTCTTACGTTGCGTTTCCGGTGACATATGGTTGAATTTTTGCCCCAAACATGCAAGATTAGCACCAATTTGGATTAAATTATAGTTGACTATTACTTTTCTCGGTGTATGAAATTTTTTTTTTAAATTTGCCTTTTTATGTAGTTTACAACTGCCATAGTTATAGACATTTTAAAATCCTATTTTTTTTTCTAAAAAGCAACGTAAAAAAACTGCTCATCAAAAAGTTCTTATCTATACCGTTAATGCTTGCTTGCTTTTCTCATTTCTACTCCATCATTGAGAAAACTATAAGATGGGTCATTTACTCATTTGGAGCTTTAAAGAGTACGGGACCAGGTGGCATTTTCCGGTTCTTTTACAAAAGGGGCTGGAGCTACTGACTCCGCACTGAATACGCCTCTTCGCATATGGGTTAACTAACATATTCCAGGTTCAAGTGGTATTCATCCCCAAAGCCAGGACGTTATAGTTACCAAGCAGCTAAGGATCACAGACCCAGTCTATTCACGTTTCTTCTAAAAACGCTGGAGAAACTGGTATACACACACATTCATTAGGGAAGGAAGGGGCATTGAAGGCAGAGCTGTCAGTAGGTACTTCAAGTGAATTACTTGGGAAAATGTATTTCAATTACTTTTTAGTATTTGAAGTACTATAATTCAAATACTTTTGTTTCTGAATATTTGTACTTGATTCTGCAATTACTTTAAATAAAGTATTTGTATGTGGTACTTGGATTTACAAAAAAAGTAATTCAAATACTGGACATTTGTACTCAAAATACTTAAAATATTTCAAATACCCCAGAAAATAGAAAGTATTTCAAATACCCCAGAAAGTAATTCAAATACTTCACCAAATGTGAAATTAACATGTCCTACCAGCAGATATGACTGAGGATTTTTTTGAACTAGATAGTTCCCACTCCCCGGAGAGTCTTTAAAATAACAATAAAAGAAAATTCGAACTGAAAATTCTTCAATATGCAGAGGATACCAGTATAGATATTAAATCCTTGGATAGGTTTCCTGTCATAAAAGAAATTTTCCATAGGTACAATACGTGTCTTCCGTCATTAGCCCCTGTAGAAAGACAGTAGTTTTGCAGAAATAGTGAACACACCTCGAAGGCATAAGAATCCCACTGCATTTTATTTCTTAATCAACCTTTTCTAGATAAATCTGCAACTGGAATCTTGGAATCTGGAATCTCTGTAGTACTTTTTAGAGGTATTACAATATACAAGGTGTGCCTAAATATCATGTACTTTGTACAAACGGAAGGGGTTGATTCTTTGGCTTATTTTATGACTAAAATTTCTAATAAACATAGGTCCGCAAACGCTGGGTTACCGATCTACAGGGTGTTGAAATTTCAATCTTTTTTTAGTTTTTTTCTTTATAGCTCCTGCAATTTTTGAGGGATTTAGCCAGGGCCGATCCTAGGGTATCGGTCGCCCACGTGCAAAAAGCAATTGCGCCGCCCCTTAGAGATATAGCAGAAATTTTTTTGGGTGCCACGCCCAGAAGCGTTCATTTCGAGCCTCAAAATGAACGTTTTTTGGCGTTAGAGTTAGAAAAAAACTTGTTTGGAACATATTTGTTTTCTATGAGTTGATTGAATGCGCGCGAATGAGTATGGTGATCAATAATGACAAACACTGTCCTAAAATTAAGTAGGGCCTGGGGCCTGGGCTTGGGCCTGGGTACGAAAGTGAAAAATAGGGCCCTGTGGAAAATCTAGACAGCCCAGTCCCTAGTCGTAATACTTACCTACATAACATACCGACCTGTACTTGGAAGTCTTTGGTACCAGAATAGTTTCTGCAGAAACAGACCTATTGTAGGCGGGAGTATTCATCTAGTTCTGTTGGACGGTTAGTACCTAATTATTCTTGCAGAATTAGGTGAATTGGGAACAGAAATAAACATTTTGAAAAAACAAAGCAGATGAAGTATTTAGCAAATATAAAAAATGATGCGATCTTATGATGAATGTGTAAAGAGTTAAAACATTATGCGTGAGCCTACACATTGACTGTGCACTAAACAGGGATGCTATCAGCACTAAAAAAATTGTACCAGAAAATAGGGAATAATTGTACTAGATTGGCGACATTGTGTACTAGCTGAAAGCGCATCAAATTTTGAAATTTGAATACAAATGTTAGACTGCTAAATGGGGGTAAATATCATTTGTTTTAGGGTCAGTTCTTCAATAGCGAGTCACCTCAGTCAGCTGCGGGTTGGTTTTAACTCTAGGGTAGAAACGTGTCCAGTTGCAATGTTTACCTAGAGTTATCCCTAAGGTGACTCACTATTGGGAAACCGGCCCTGAATCACCTGAATGATCGAAATAAATAAATTTCTACATATTTAGTTATAAATCGACTACCGATTACCATGGTCCGCTGAGTAACCGAATAACCACCGATACATGAGAAACGTCAAGTCACAGAATAAAAAACTCCCCCACCATCAAATTCTGAGATACTCGAGGATCAAGAACACCTAATTTGTTCTGTGAGAACAGATCGAGAATCACCTTTTCTACATTTAAAATCGGCGAAAAAATTAACTCACTAACATAGCCTGAATCGCAAGTATTCGATTGAGGTCTGCGGGTGACGTCATCGCTATTTTCTGCTGATAGTGACGACACTCGCAGGCCCAGAATTTGATGGAGAGGGAGTTAGGGAAGTATGACACATCACATAACCCAGCATAATCAGATTATGCTTGAATATCCTCGCCAAAAATTGCCTCATATTCGAAACGCCAATTTCTTGTTGGGCTTTTTGCCGCACCGTAGTGGGACCTGGAACATGAAACCCAACCCACAAGTAGAGAGTGGAGCGCAGAACTCGGGTACGGTACAGAGCGAAGAGCGACACTCGACTCGTAATCCAAATTGTACTAGATTTATGAGAAAGGTACTAGCGTACTAGAACCGTATTCCGGAACTTGCTGAACTTACGGATTTTACTGAAATTGCGTTACGAAACTCGATTTTTAGCTTATATCAGCCAGCGTGTTCAGCCGAATTTTTCAGTGTAATACGGGTTTTTTTTTTACTGAAAACACTGATGGCAAGGAGGTGAGGCAGATTCAGCAGTCATTTTTCAGCAAATTTAGTGTCAGTGCTGTTCAGCCGATTTTGCAAGTTTCGGAACACGGCATAGGTGAAACGTGATTGTGCTAGATCTAGTACAATTGTACTAGAAATAGCATCCCTGGCACTAAACTTCCTATTTATGCTATCAGGAGATCGGGGTTTATTTTCATTTTTCAGTTTTTTAAAATTCAGCTTATTTCTTTATTAGAAGTAGTTTTATTTTGAGAAATTCGTAAAAAGTTTTTCTTGAATCTTGAATGACAGAATTAAAGGCGGCCTGCGGCCGCCCCTAGATTTGGCCGCCCGCGTGCGGGGCACGTGCTGCACACCTGCTAGGATCGGCCCTGGATTTAGCTCAAATTTGGAATATAAGTTACGCAATAGGACCTAAATGATTGCACGTGTCGAACGTTTGCTAGAATTTACAGGGTGATGTTTTTTCAGGGGTGATGCCCCTTTTTCTGCCCCTGAACTTTTTCGCGGTGCGCCGCTGGTCGATAAAGAAAAACAAAATAATTTTTCTACCTTATTTAGACACTTTTTGTTCTCTTGTAGTTTCTTTGTATCACCGACCCTCATCGAGAAAAAAATTAAAAGACCAATCTCTGTAATTTGCTAGATGAAACTACAGTGACTCAATAAACCTTTTCTACCTACAGTGACGACAATAGAGGTCCCGCCGCCATATTTTTACACATATTCAATAGGAATCTAGAATTAGGCTACGCCTTCGCCGCTATATTCTTGCACATTAAAATTTGAACACCCTGTAGAGCGGTAACGAAGCGTTTGCGGACCTATGTTGATTAGAAATTTTAGTCATAAAATAAACCCAAGAATCATTCTTCTGTTTGCACATGATGTTTAGGAACACCCTGTATATTTTCAGCTTTCAATACTTTTAAAAAAAAATAATTGAATAATTTGAATTCCTTTTCAGTAGGTACTTGAAATACTTCTTAATATTTCAAATACATATAGGTATTTCAAATATTTAATTAAGTACTTGAAATACTTACAGAGTATTTGAATTATTTTACTTGAAAGAATCAAGTACTAAATTGAAGTACTTGAAACTTGAAGTACTTTTTGAATTGAAAGCATTTAGTATTTGTACTTGCAACATGAATTTCCCGTAATTGATACTTGGTATTCAAAATACTATTTACCAGTATTTGTGACAGCTCTGATTGAAGGTAATACCCATGCCTAGAGGACTGCAATGTTAACTGAAATGGCTCTTCAGGCTGGAGCGAGGGACGTCTCATAAGGAGATGGCTCTTGGGGTATTTCTAGACATCGCAGTATAATAACACCTCCTTCGGCTCGATAAAGAATTCTTCAGAAAGCTTTGGCATAGAGAACACCATTGTCAAATGGATCTGTGTCATACTGGAAAGCAGAATTATTGCAAGCTCGATATGCGAAGATCAGCTCAACCGTGACCAGAGGCTGCCCGCAGGGGGTGTACTATCGCCCTGTTGCTGTGGTGTCTCGTACTAGATGGGCTGCTCCGCACTCTGAACAAGCAAGGTATGTACCTTTACACTCAAGGCTACGCGGATGATCTTGTCATCGTCGTGACTGGAAGGATATCCAGCACCATTGAAGGGATCATGCAAAGATCTCTTAACATGGTCGAAAGAATCAATAACAATCACGGGCTCTCGGTAAATCCGTACAAGGAGATAAGAACGAAGTAGTACCATTTACAAAGCGAAGAAACGTGTGCCTGGAAGGGCTCACGCTCCTTGGATGGAGACTTGCTCGATCCCGTTCGGTCAAATATCGAGGAGTTATCATTGAGTCCAGGCTAACCTCGAAAAATTATGTCAACAGGGTGGTCCAGAATCTGTGGTCCAGAGGGCTACTGCTAGCCTTTGGGCCTGAAGAAGATTAATCGGACGAACTTGACGCTTACAGCCCTATATACTGGGTTTATACGGCAGTGATAAGGCGAATGATAACGTACGGCAGCTTAGTTTGGTGGGACGCGCTTAACAAATCCAACTACAAGGCAAAGCAGGACAACCTCCAACGACTTTGCTGCATGGCTACAATTGGACCATTTAGAACTACTCTAACGCTGGTTTTGGAGGCCATACTCGTAATAATGACTCTTCATCGCTTTATGGAGGCACGGGCCCGGGAGGCTTCAGTCAGATTCAACGATTGGGGACAATGGGTTCATATAGTCCAGACTGAACACGGTATTGGAAACAATATTCCAAGAATAAATTTGAAATTCAAATTTTAATTTTCCTGGTATGCACCGGAAGTGTGCGCATATGTGTCAAAAATCACTTGTCAAGTGTTCGGTAAAGTGGCTTCCGGCATCTACGCGAGTGAACCAACGGGAACAGACAGTGTCGAATCGAACCTCACCGAGCGCACCAGATAAATCTGGCCAGGTCCTATATGACCATTTTTATATGACTCTATAAGTCTAAATTAAACAAAAACGAGAAATTGTAAATAGTGTAAATAGTCGTGTGTGTAAATAAATGTAAATATCTAAATAATACAGTCCACTCTAATTATTTTAAAGAATCCAACACACGGGACATGCAAGGGCCTGGACTGATAGATACTATCAGACAGGACCCCCTTCCCTTCTTCAGGAGGGATGCAATGGCAAAAACTTCAGGCCCCCGAAGATAATATAAGGTCGTCATCCCTGCAAGGGGCGACTGGCTAGAGCCTGACCCAGATTTCCTCAAGCCAAAGGGGCTCATCTGGGGCCCGATTCTCGTCTTAGGGAGAGGAGAGCTCCCCGAGAGAACAAATTTTTTGTCTTTATCATTCTCGTTTACTTTTCTAACCTTAACAAAAACAAAAAAATGTTTCTCTCGGGGTGCTTTCCTCTCCCTGAGACGAGAATCGGGCCCCTGATGGTTCACAGACGGGTATCTGATGGAAGACGATGCAGGGGCTAGTGTATATGGGGAGAGACCTGTGGCAAGAATTAGTCTTGCACTGGGGGGATACCCAACGGTATAACAAACTGAGATCTAGGCCATATAGGTGTCACTCAGGAGAATCTCCAGAGAGTTTACTCGGGCAAGCATATTTAAAGTCTGTCGATTTTAATTCGATGCTTCAAAGGAATTTGAGTTGGTGGCTCCCCCTACATTAGTACGCCAATGGTCACCTGACGTCACACCTATTTTTGCCATAAGCTTCACCCCCTCGCTCCTCATACGGAAAGTATGAGATTTAAAACAACGGACAAATATATCGGGTCCTCAAAAAAAAAACCAATCGAAGATTGCTTTGATTACGAAAACGTACGTCGCATTACTGTGTCTTTATTGGTCAGGATTTTTGACATGACATTTTGACATTAAAGTTCATTGACAAATTAAAGAAAAATATTGCTAAGACATACGTTTAAAAAATCATAGCAATCTTCGATTGGTTTTTTTTTTGAAGAACCGATATATGCGGCGACAGTAAGGCAGCAGTCCGAGCCCTTTGCTCAGACAAGGTCAACTAAGGCTCTGTATAACCAAGGATAATAGGTAGGTACACACTACTTCTACAGGATGGCCTATCCTCATAAGGCCTGTGTGTAACAAATCCCCCTCACACCAAATTACCAATTATGACGTATAGGCAGCATGTTATTTCTCGCCTTGACGTAGGCTGTTTAAACAGCTGACGACTTAGTTATGACGTCGAAAATGGTAACACACCAATATGGCGGCGATTACCAAAAACGAGGCCGATAAGCAATCCTGTAGGTGTGTATGTTCCTTGCTGTATAACCACCCTAGAACTACTCAGTGGGCTGAACATGGTCACCCTTGTTTGGGTCCAGGATTACACGGGCATAAAAGACAACGAGGAGGCGGACCAGCAGACGCGTGAATCTAGCACAACTGCCTTTATTGGACCAGAGTCTGTACTTGGAGTTGATTCCTGCCTGGTGAAAGCCAAGATCAGGAACTGGTCCAACAACCAGTTCCAAGATGAATGGGTAATAGGTACTAGATATGTTGGACGCATTTCTATGTTGAAGGGAGTCTTTACAGCGTCCTTATCGGGTTTTGGTGCTATATTGGCAGCCATTTTGGATATCCCATTTCCGTTCAAGATTTCGCTTGGGCAACCGGCATTATCGCCATTATCGGATTCAGCGGTGTCAAAATAGGGGAAAAAACCTTTTTCCCAGAAGTAATATGAAATCGGAAAACTTGACTGAACTATATTGAGAGCTGATGGCATAAGGGCATAAGGTTTGTTTCAACCCAGCAGAAAACTGTACATTTTACCGTCAAGATTCCGCGCAAGACGTAAAATTTGTGCGTAGAATCCAAAATTCGTATACAGAGTGGTTCCGAAACCGTTCTTGGGATGCTTTCCAATTTCCATGCGTCTAGGAAGTAAGAGAGGCCGTCATCTTTGAAGGTGACAGAGGGTTTGGACAGGGTTTTTTCAAATTTAAGAAGTTGAAGCCGATCAAAGTTCACGTGGCAGGATTGTGAGCCTGGACTGGGATCAAGTAGTTTTCTACAAGAATTCTACTTTCATGATGTTAGGTTACCTAGCAACCTTTATCATCGCCTGTACTGTACGCGATAAATAAGTCGCGAGTGACGTCATGAAAGTAGAATTCTATTTGTCGTGATCCTAGCCCTGGATTGGCCATATCCTAGCTGCTCTTGGTTAGTGAAATCGGATAGCAAAAAATAGAATAATTCAGGAGCCTCGAGAATAGACAGAAATTGAGAAAAAATCGACTATATAGGCTCTCAGAAATGTAAAAGTAAAAAATTTAAGAAAAAATTGCATTGCCAGGCTGTCGAATTTCCTTTCTTTATAGAAATTTCTGGAGCTATTGAATTAGGTAGAGGAAATTTAATAATTGTCAATAAAGGAATTGAAGTTATGAGTTATGGGAAAACTGGAAATACACTAATACACAATTTCAGAAGAGGTCAGGTCAGGTAAAGAAATCGTAAGTTTGGCAAATCGATACATCTGGCCTCTGGCTGTAGTATGTATTTTTGCGCCACGCTCGCTCCAAATATATCCGCATGCTGGCGAAAAGATGCTACACTATTAAATTCCGTCGAAGCATCCCGAGCTCTTCGATCTATTTTCATCCGGCTGCCCCGGCTATCTTTTGGACTAAATAACGAAATCCTCAAGGTGTTTTCGAAACAACACACAACACCGATGCCTGGCAACCACATCACCTATAATAATCTTGCTGCTGCGGAAGCTGAATTTGGCAACCGTTTTTAAAATCTAGTCTACGTCTTGATGGCTGAGAAAAAAAAGAAACGATTTTTGCGTCGGTCTTTATTTCGGTTGCCAAAATAACATCACACCTTAAAATAAAATTTGCCGGTGCTTATATTAACTTTTTAGTAAAGAGCAAATGTTGAAAATACTCAGGAGGTTCTTGTATATTTATATACCGTGTTTACTATTTGAAAATTTTAAAATGATGCCAGCAAATAACGAAATTACCTACCAATTAGGAGCTGACATATTAAATCAAGTTCATGTCTACCTACACCTACATTTTGATTTAGAATTTCAAGTACGAATTCATTTAAGGCTTTTGAGTCTTAGAGATGCATTTTCAATAATTGGCTTGATGCTCTCCAATCGCAAAATTTGATTATGCACCAATCAGTGCTATTCTAAGCTGAATCTCAGTAAACCTAGTGGCACACGGATAGAGCCGTGCGCAAAGACATCGACTCAGAAGCCTCTGAACTGAAGGGAAGGGGTAATTGGTAGTTACCTTAGTATAGTTATCATAATATTACGTTATACTATTTATAAATGGACTAATACTTTTAAATAGATTATATTTTTATTAAATAATAATTACCAACGGCTCAACGAGATGTTATTTACATACCTATATACAACGTCATTGTTTCACTTCACTCAATAAAAATGATAACATTGCCAAATGGATTTAACTAATTGGAGTTATTTTGCAGAAAATATCTATAGATACTAAAAAAGTCTATCTCCCTAATACTTTTTCTCGCTCAAGATTCATAAACAAAAATTTCCCTCATCCTTCTGCTTATTCCATAATTTAAAGCTAGAGAATTTTACTTTCATTTCTTGGTTTGATTTAATTGAATTTGCAGAGTGACCTGTATTCCATAAATAAAGAACCTAATTTGATGTTTGGTGGATAAGAAGCCTTTTAACTAAACTATATAGAGGGTCGAATAATTACGATATCATGATGGTCCGTGGTTAATTAAATCCAAACAAGAAAACAAAGTGTTGACAATTGATACTATTTAGTTTGATGATAATTTACGAAACAATTAACAAAAGAAGGAGGAATAAACTTTGTTTTTATTATGTGATGTTTATTTCAACCAAAATGGCTTAAAACGGATTAATTTAGTCCGGCGAAGAAGGTAATTTTGTCTTTTAATCCGAAGTAAACATAAAAAAATCACAGTCCTTCGCAAAGATGCAACTAAGGAGACATTGAAATTGAAAATGATAAAGTAAAATGCAAAGTTTATGCGATTGTGATAAAAATGAATTTTGATTGATGATGGGTGACGTCATGTGGCAAATGTAACATGCACTTTTTCGCGATTTGGCCCCCATACTAGAATTACAGAAACATTTTCAATGTTAAAAACATTTCCCATACGATAAAACTATAAATGACAAATAAAATTCTATACGAACCTAGACAGCAAATCTATTTTCTTCTTTCTCGAAATGGTACAAATTGAACAAAACAACTTGAACAATATGTTTTATCCAAACGTCTTATCATATCATATATGCATACCTAAGCTACATATTTCACAAAAATTTGACTGATCCGCCTAAAGTTTTTAGGCCGTTTTAGTACAGTGCCTATCCATCGTTTTATGTGGGTAACGTTCAACAAATTAGAGACAAGCGGAAATTTAGCAAGAAACTTTCTTTTAGGTTAATAACTCCAAAACTAAGCATTTTAGGAAAAAATGTCACAAAAGAAAAATTGTAGAGAAGAAAATTTCCTACTAAATACCAGTTTTTTTTCAGATGTTCAGTGGCGTAGATATAACTAAGGTATTTAATTGAAGGGTTTTTTTCTAAAAACCCCACTTATCTATTTTTAACCTTAAAATGGACATGTAGGTACCTAGAAAGGCTGAATTAATTCCGTTTAGGAAGTCATTTTAGCCAGTTCACATGATGCGAGATTCTGGAAGCGGATTTTTAGTTATATTTAAGGTATTTCACATTATATTTTATTGATTTTTAAATGTTATACCATACATCTCAAAGGTGACAGTTTTGGGTGACAGTAAAAATGACAGAGGATAAAAACTCGCGCAAAAGTTAAAAATAGTTCAAATAGTACAAATCTCAAAAATTCCGCGTCCGCAACACGATTTTCCGCTTCATGGAAACTTGTCTTGCCTCAGCAACCATCCCCACTCCAATTGCGGAAGTGTCAGCTTTTCCGACACATCATGCTCCGTTTAGTACGTAGGTACTTGTAGTCGAAATTTCCCTTTCCCGTCGCGGCGTATTTATACTGTTTCGAGAAAATGGAACACGTACACTGGGCCAATCATAAAACTGGTACGCATTTTTCTTATTGTGTTGTTTTGTGTAAATCGACCTTTTTTATCATCTGGAAAATTAAAAAAAGAGTCAAGTCAGTGTCATCTTTGAACCAAACATAACATTGAAACATGTTGCATTTACTTTTGTTCAGCTTTGACATTGACGAAAACTGTCTGACCTAAGTTTTTCAGAAAATACTTGTTGTTGCTAAGCCTGACTCACACTAGGCAAATTCGAGAAATATATATTGCCTGTACCCATTTTATGTTTGGCCAAGTGTAAAGTCTGTTTTTTTTTTTAAACATAAAAGTTAAAATGACATTATGTTGGCAATACAATGTAAAATTGTCAATGCTTTCAATTTTTTTATGTAGAAAAGGCTTGTGTTGTCAACACAGTTACTAAATTTTTGACATGGGGAATTATCTTTTAAAAAAAAACAGACTTTATGTGCGATTTGGGATTTCTCTTTGTCGACCGCTGACGCAGTTATTGTCACTAGAGGTAAAAAGACATTGATTGAAAAAAGTAAATCTATGGAAGAAAATTGTAAATATTATGTCGGTTAGAATCAATGACATTTCGTTAGAATAGGTACATGAAAAGTGTCGAAAAATGTATTTGATCAAAAAGAAGGAGAGTTTAGAAAATATTGACTTTTCACAAGGGCTGGAACTTTGTAACGGATAGAGATCGTTATTTCTATCGATATTGTACTTGCTGTCTTCTTCTCTCTTGTCGAAATCAATAGAGAGAAGATGTCGATAGAGATAGAGAAAATATCTCTATTCGTTACAGAGTCCCAGGTGCTATGATCATCCCACTAAGCAAAAAAACATCCCAATTTTGTCACATCTTTGATTTTAGGTTACATTGTTACGTTATTCGAAAAGGATCTGTTACGGCGCCTTAATGGAATAGTTTCGGTAAATGTCCTCAAACGTGACAAAATCGCAGTTCCGTTTATAAATTAACGTTTTTTTTCCGTAACTATACCATAACAGTTTCGTTTTTGAGATGTTTTTTCCAAGAAACTCATGATAACGTTATATTTATGTTACTAGGTTACGTTCTTGTTTCGAAACTATGCTATAATAGTTTCGTTTATGCGATGTTTTTCAATAGGTTACGGGTTACGTTTTTGTTTCGAAACTATACCGTTGAAAATTTCATTAATTACCCTCATACTTACAATAAAACAAACTGCGATATTTATTTAATTTATTTATTAAATTGAAAAATTACATGATTTCTGGCTGGCCTCTGATGATAATCCGCTAAAACAAATAATACAGAATTGTTATTTTTTCAATTAACTTTTAAAAGGATAAAATTTACCAATTTTGGAATTTCTGCTTGATAAGGGACTGGTTCGAATGAATAAACCATCTCATCACCACCTTCCTCCGTCACCTCTTCATCATTCAGGACTTAGAAAAAACAAACTAATTAGTTACAATCAAAACATAATTTAGATCAAAATCAAACCTCGATTTCGCAAATCGCTTTTTGAAATAATTTTTCTGGCCAGCTCACGAACAATGTAACAATGTAGAAACAATTTACTGGCGAAAACATTGGCCAATTCCTTGGCCAATCCCCTTCTTACGAATTGGGCCCCATTTCTGCCTGCTATTTGTAGGTATTTATTTCAAAAAAGAATGATACCAGCACAACCACAATACCTAAAATAATAACTAATACATCATACATCTACTTCTTGGTGAAAAATAAACTTACTTTGTGATCCATCTTCAGAGACTCACCCTGTTTTGTTTAGCACATCAGTTGCAAAGGAGCACAATACAATATAGGAATACCTACCTAGTACCACGCAAAAAAAACACTTCAAGAAACACATAGGATGATATCAATAATTAAAATTGGTTTTATAGCATAAAATAACCTATATTTCACCTAATTTTACCTAATAAAAATCCAGAAACACCGAATTTTACATAGCCAGGCCTGGCCTAACATAACCTCTAACCTAAACGTAAACAAAACTGCGGCGTTGTTCGAAAATAATGAAAGTGATACGTCTTTTGGGACGTTTCAAGCATGTTATACCTAACATTAAAAAAACGTTATATTACTAAACAAGTTAGTTTCGAATTTGCAATGTTTATTTCGAAATGAAACGATAACATAAAACAGAAAACGTCACAAACATGTCATCTCGTGAAACGTAGCAAGAACGTAAATAATATACTGTTCACACAACGTTGAATTCTCAACGTTGCTAGGGTAAACATGTATTTCACGTAATTGGAACATTAGTTTTACAACAGAACCAATACAATTGCAAAATCACGTTCTGAAAACGGGAAATATGCAAAACGTTTTGAAAAGTAGTAACAAATATGACTTTACTACGTTAAGTGAAAAACGTTCAATAAGTTTCATTTTAAAAACGTTACAAAACATCCCAAGGATGTTTCTTGCTCAGTGGGATGTATAGTCTTTTTAAAGTCAGTTGAAACAAGGTAAAAATTAATTGCAACTGGCGGCTGACTAGTGGCAGTGCATTTCTTATGGAGATATTCAATCACCAGTCAGCCACCAGTCGTTATTTATCTTCACCTTGTTTCAACTGACTTTATAAAGACTATAACGTAAGTGAGAAGTTTGATTTTGAAACACAGTATCTATTTTGTGATGAAGAGAGTAATAAATCTGCCAACAAAAAAAGTAACAGGAAATACAGAGTAGTGAATTGACAACATTACAAATTAAAAACAATATTAAATAACAATGTAGTGTCCAGAACATCGAATTGGCACGTCAAGTGTATACTACACCTTTTCCATATGTATTTCAGAGATAGTCAGTTTAATTTCAGAAAGCGTCAATTAAAATTTTAGATTAGTAAATTGTATTTCGGAAAGCGTCAATTGTATTTCAGATTAGTTAATTTTATATCGGAAAGCGTCAATTGTATTTCAGAATAATTGATTGTGGTTCAGAAAAAATGAATTATATTTCAGAAATTGTCAGCTGGGGGATCACGAGACTCGATTGTCGACTTATGTCTATTGAGTTTGGTCGATACTCGATAAATTTCATTCACGAGCTTCGATTAATAGACACGACTCTACGAAAATCTCTCGACTGCATTGGAGGAGTCGAGTTGATTATTTTCCGGTTATGACAGTGTTTTTTGTTTTGATTTTGTGTTATTAATTTGTTATTTTTAACTACCAACCCACGAAATCTTACTGGAATCCCACTGAATCTTACTGAATCCTCGGGAAATTCCATGGAATTTCTTGTGAATTTTTGGAATTATTTTGAGCACTAACAAGCAATGATTCTTGACAAAAAAGACTTGTTTTTCAGTTTAGCAACCACTACATAGGTACAATCCCACTGGAATTCAACGGAATCCCACAGAATCCCACGGAATTCCACTGGAATCCCACATGCTTGTACACTATTTTTCCAAGGTGGTTAAAACTAATCCAAACTAACCCAAACTAATGTAGTGCTAGTGGAAATTTCATTTTTTTTACGAATAAAAAAAAAATTGTTTCAAAATATTCAAATAATTATGCTGCCAATTTTTCGTGATCACTTTTTGTATATGTCAAAGAAGGCAGGAAAATCTCATGTTGTTTCGTTGACGTGGAGCAAGGATAATGCACACTAGCACACTACTACTACAGGGTAGCTTGTCCTCATAAGGCCTGTGTAGATCAAATCTCAAGCCGCCCACCACGCCAAAGAACCAGCGTGTCGTTTCTCGCCTTGACGTAGGTTGTTTGCACCACAGGTTATGATTCTGCGGGCTTTTGCTTTAGGCATACTTACTTCCGGTTCGAGTACAATAATTAACATTCTAAAACAATGCTTTTTTAGATCTCGTTTGCATATTCCTATTTGCCCATTATGGTATCCAAAATTAAATATTTTTCATCATGAATGTATATATTCTAAACTACGACCGCTGGTGCAAACAGCTGACGACGTAATTGATGACGTCGTCAATGTTGCTACACAATATGGCCGCGATTCCCAAAAATGGGGCCGATAAGCAATTCTGTGTAGTGGTGTCTATTATCCTTGGACGTGGAGAACTCAGAGGTGTTTTCTCACGTCTCAAAGTTCTGAAACATTTTTCAAAACTGGTTTAAAACAGTTTCACAATGACATCATAACTTTTCGGCGCGATTATATGGTTTGAAGACGTGGATTGAATTGTATTTCGAAACGGTTTGAACCAACATTGTGTGACGTCATGGGTTATGGGTTCATCGCGAGAATATACTATTTCAAAACTGTTTTGAACCAGTTTCAAAAAAGTGGATACGAGAGAACAGCTTTGGAAAAATCAACAACCATTTGAACTGCCTGAAAGGAGATTTATTGAACTATCCAGGTTATCTAAGAATTATCTAAAATTATTTCCCAGTGTTTTAAGGTCGGTCTTGAAGGCTCATTTTTAATTTGTATGCAAAATCAAATTCAAAAACCACTTAGACCTAGGGACAATAATTGAGTATACACTGCACTTATCATGAGAATGTATAGGTTGTTATGCAGGTAGGAATTCGAATTTCGAACTTGCCAGCAAAAAAACGACAAAATTGACTTTTTGTCGGTTGTACTGGTTACTACGTAGACAGACTTTCCAAACCGAACTGAAGTTAGGCAAAATCGAGACACTCGATTCTCTACTCGATCGGGGTTCGTGAATAAAGTTATAGAGACAATAACGAGTGAGCTCGATTATATCGAGTCGAGTTTCGTGATCCCAGTGCAAGATGTAGTTCAGAAATCATCAGGTATCTACGCAGATTTTTCCAAATCAACACAAAATAGGTGTATAGGTGACTCATTATAAATTTTATTTAATACACTACATTGATAGTAATATCTGAAATACATTTGACGAATTCTGAAATACAATTTACAATTTCTGATCTACAAATAAATAATCTGAAACCCAAATGACGATTTCTGAAATACAAGTGATCAAACTGAAATACAAATGACTTTTTCTGAAATACAAGTGACCACACTGAAATACAAATGACGTTTTCTGAACTACAACTGACAAAGTTGAAATACAAATAACACTTTCTGAAATTAAACTTACACAACTGGAATACAATTGACGCATTCTGAACTAGAATTGATGAATCTGAAATACAAGTGATACATTCTGAAATACTTATAGAAAAGGTGTAGAATAAATTTATCTATTGACTTAGTCGCTGTTGAAGTACGTTATTTGTCAATTTTCTTTGAGTGATTTGCATGAAAAAATGGAAAGCTATCGACCTAACAAAAACAAAGAATACATGTGGGGTAGAACCTATTCGAAAGACATGTTAATTGCCTACTATTAAGATAGAATAAATACTACACAAGTAGGGAAAAAGTTGATACTAACATTTAATGAATACGTAGAAAAAATATTGAGTGATCAATGGTACAATTCTAGAAACAAAGATGAGGAATCAGAACGAGTTAGAATTATAAAAAAATCGAAAGATGCGCCCCATTCAGATCAAGCAACAGCTCCTTGGGAGCCTGTAAAAAAGCATGTACATGCAAGCGAATGGGTCTTAGTTACTCTATGGCATGTGGCCAATGCAATGACATTACTTTTATGAACCCAGAAAATGTGGACGCAGAGAAAGACTCTTTAGGATACATTTTCTTTTTTTTTCCTATTTGCATAATAAATACTCTGGCTTATTTCGTGCTATAATTATTATGACTCTGTCTCTAACCCAACAGTTTACCCCCAAAAATACAATAATACTTAAAATGCGTCGTTTTAAAGTGTTATAAATGAATAAGTGGGGTTTTTAGAAAAATCCTCTTAATTAAATACATTCTATCTACGCCACTGAACATCTGAAAAAAACTGCTGTAATAACTATTTGGTAGGAAATAAACTGCGAAAGAACACCTTAGCTCTAATGAGTGAACGAGGAAATATGATTAAAGGAATACCTGAACAACGAGAAATAAATAGAATAAATAAGGAAAAGGATTCGACAAAATATAAGGAACTACGACTACGATACACAAATCGTGGCAACGGTGATTTTATAAAACAGAAATTTGAAAATACTGAAAGCAATCAACAATAATGGGCGTGCATGAATTCATAAATTAAGGGACCCAGTGAGAAATCTGACAAAAGACAACCAAGGATTATCGCTGTAGAGAAATTTCACAGATAATCACTCTATTTAAAGAGGAATTTACCCCTGACGACATACTAAATGAAAACATCATGATTGTTGGCTCTAAAGAATTGTCATACATCACCACAGAGGAGTTAGAACTTTCCTTATCTCAGATGAAAGACAGAATAACCCCGGAAAAGGACAAAACAGAATCACGGATTAGAAGGAAAAACTACTACAAAATCTACCAAATAGTGTATAAATGTATGTTGCTTTGAAGGCCAACTCCCATAAATATGGCAAAATGCTCAGAACTTGGGAAAAACAAAAATCAAGCGTCCTCAGAAAATTTCAGGAAATCTTTCGGATGTCTGATCGTAGAACGTGTCGTAAAACTGTGTTTACTTAGGACATATCAAGATTGGCCAGACGAAACTTAAAAGCTCTAGCCAGTAGAAGAATTCAATTGACGTGGGCTTCAACTAACTAAGAACAATTCTGAATGATCCGAAAATCCCTATGTGCAGCATAACCGGCAGATACGTCACATCAACGGGTGGCGTTCTTGTCATCAGGAGGGTCTTCCTTGATTTTCTTCGTTAGAATCGTTAGTGCAGGTAATCAACCGTCAGGTACCTCCTAATATAAACGTCAGCGAGTTTTGTTAAATGTCATTCTTTTGAAGATCGACAATAAATTCAAATAATTTGCTTGCTGTTGAAGACAATGAATATAGTTCCTATCTAGCTGCATTGTGAAGGTAATATCCATTAAATTTTACAATTTCTATGTCTATCTGCCGTTGGTTTAAAATTATGTCTTGGATACCCATTTAACTTATAGGTACTTCTCGAAAATCAAGTTTTTAGCAATTTTTTTTATTATTCCTAATTCCTTCTGAGCAATAATTATTTCTCAAGTCTGTTTGTGCCTGAATAAATTTGTAATTTTTTTTTATACTAACACGCAGACAGTATATGGGTTTTTTTGTCTTTGTTTGTGATTATAGTAGTTGTGGAGTTATTGGACATAGGTAGAACCATGGTTGGCATATGCCCAGGTGACGCTATGATTGTCCGGTCCGTTTTTTTTTAATGGGCTGTCATCAGCACCATCTCCATAGGTTTTCTTCGTCAGATGATTATATAAATGTCAGCTCATTAAGGTGAATGTCAGTGTCTCTTTAAATCGTTTTGATTGCCGTTGAAGACAAAATATAGTTCCTCACAAGCTGAATTGAGCAGGTAATATCCATTTAATTTTACTATTTGTATGCTTATGGGTCATTCAATACAAAATAATAATGGCTACGTTCACCAGAACCAAAACGGATTGTAAACAGTTTACAAATACCAACACATGTTGGGTTATCGCCAAGCAAGTTATTCTCTGCAGTCCGCTAAGTGTGGCTTGGGTCCTTTTCTGATTTGCCTTGCCCCACCATACTACAGAGCCAAAGGTTATCATTGGTCTGATAACCATGGTGTAGATCCAGTGAATCTGTTTTGGAATTGTTCCACAGGTCTTTCCGCAGATCCTCTGGCAGTTCCAAAGCGACAATTTTGCCTTTTGACTCCGCAAGTCTTAGTAAATTATCATTTGAGAATATGTGTAGGTTTTTTGTACCCACGTGGAGCCTTAATGCCGCTTCTCTTCCTAGCTTTGCATCAAAATCTCCTAAAATAAGTTTCATATCTTGTTCAGGTAGTGCGCCTATTTTACTCTCCAGGGTGTCGTGAAACTTGTCCTTCGCTGCTTCATCTTTGTCTTCGGTTGGTGCCTGTACCGGGTGATTGTCTGCGCCCACTCCTTCACCTATCTCACCTGTTTGAAAAGATACCCAGAAATGTCAAATGTGAAGATTTTCATTGGAGTTGGTTACAAGGCTACATGGGTCCTTATTCTTGAAACAGGGGAGCAGCGTTCCCAGGAGAACGAGTGTTCCGTCTTTCTCAATGATATGCAACTGATAATATAAGTAACAAAGACGGAATATTCGTTCTCCTGGGAACGCTGCTCCCCAGTTTCAAGAATAAGGACAATGGTGTCTCACAAAAGTGTGGCAAAGTAAAATTAAACTTTTTCAAATGGAACACCCCGTATTATTGACCCATTGGATTAGATTGTCAAACCTGATTCCGAATATAGATACTAAGTTTTTTAGGTTTAATCCTCATAGTCCAGCCCCTGAATATCCCATTTTGAAAAAAAAAAACACATTTTCGTGACACTTAAACTTACTTCATTGAAGACTTTCTGAAATTATCTACAACTTTCACATTTTACATTTCTAGGTAGATATCACTTCAAACAGGTGAGATAGGTGTGAGTGCAGAATATAGACAATCACCCGGTACAGATAGTAAGGAATAGTTTTCTGTTCCTTTCATCCTTAGGTAGCATAATCGTTCGCTCAGGGGTTCGAATTTTAGGACTGACCCCAGCCTAGCAGGTTTTTCTCAATTGACCTTTTGTTTCGACGCCATATTGCGGTGCGCGAACATAGTTGCCAAAACAAGAAAACTAAAAATTACTAGCGGGCTGTCAACTAGATATTTTATTATTTCTATTCTGCCCAATACAAGCTAAAATTGATGGCTTTTCTTTCCAAAAACATTCGTAATAGGCGGTAAATTTAAATTTTAAATGTAATTTATTCATTAACTTTGGATTTTAAAGTTGACAGAACGCTAATAATTTTTTTTTCTACTGTTGGCAACTATGTTCGCGCACCGCAATATGGCGTCCAAACAAAAGGTCAATTGCTAAGCCGGTACCGAATTGGTTGTTACCAGTGGCGCACCCAAGGGGGGGGTTAACCCCAACCCCCGAAACTAAGCCCTGGTACAAAGAAATTTCCAGGATTTTTTTTTTAACGATTTTGGTTAATATGTAGGTACCTACAAACTTTCCATTTTATATTAAAGAAATATCCTATTTACGAACTTACGTTACGCGAAATTACTGAAATCTGGAATCGCAATCCAAGCACATGGAAATCTGGCAACCCGGCCTGGCATCGTACATTGCAATTCGCGGTCATGTAAAGGTGCATTTCCACCAAGCGCGAAAAATGATTGCAAATTTGCCAATGATCTGCAATGTTTGTGAACAAATTTATTTGATTGGTGGAGACGGAATTTACAATGTTTGCAACCAAACTCTCTTTCTCTTAAATACACATGATTATAAAAACAGAGGTGGTGACAATAGTTTACAATTTTTGGTGATAATTTGTGCATGGCAGCCCTAAAAGGTTTTGCCTTTGACAGCGAGTTGATTTAGGGCCGGTTTATCAATCAAGGGATAACTCGCAGAGTTTGCTGGCCCTGGCATGGGTTAACTCTAACTCTAGGCTAACTACTTACTCAATTCGAAAAGTGTTTATCCAAGCTTTTTCAACCCAGGGCTAGTAAACTAGGGTTCTTTGAAGATTGGCATTACTTATGCAACGTTGCCAGCTCACTTTTGTAGATTTTTTGATATTTTCTGTTCATGACCTTACTTTTTATGGCATTTTTTGTCTCCGTAACGAAAATTTCGGCATCGTGTATTTACCTATTCTGTGTAGAAATATGTTGTTTTGTTTTAAAGAGAAGAAAATGTCTGAGAGAAAAAACCAGAAGCATAGGTACTTACGTGGTACCTGTCTGTTGAGAATTCAATTCTATGCCCGATTTTCGATTTTTTCTAGAACAAATAAGATTGCGAAAACGCGCCGACGTCACCAAAATCGTCAAAGGGATTAGGGATTTGACTTCAACCTTACGTGGTAGGGGCGTCGCTCATGTTCTAGAAATTTTAGAACATCTCGATCATCATCACTGAAATCTAGGTCCTTCATCTCTTTTCTTTCGTCGTAAATCAATGACGTCACAAGACGATATCCGTCATAAGTCAAAACGAGTCTCTGTACTTCCTCCCTGTCTTACCCATGTGTTTTATGTCATTGGTCTATGCGATTTACATGTGACAGGTGGTTTATTTTGTTGTCAAGTTTCTTCTCGTGTTTATTCTAATCGGTGACTTCACCGATGAGCTAGCTATCTTGATTTAGTGAATGGAAAATGACAATGACTGACATAGAATAGTGAATCCATCGGTGGAATTATGTAAACACAAGCGTCTGACGGCTCACGTCTCACGTTAACATAACCACACTATTGTTTGTTTATCGTTCCATGACGTCATCCAATTCACTATTCTCTTCTCAGTTAATAAATTCGCATATCTCTGAAGGGTCCTAGGTTTAAATTATATGAAAAGTGTTGTGAACCGATTTTAAGAAAATCTTGTACCAGGATTATATTGTTGAGTCTTGATACGCTTGAGGAAAAACGACTTGCATTACCGATACCGAATGGATTGACTTTGTCTGCCCCTCCATAGGAGATTAACAGGATTCTATCAGGATGACAAAATCTGAAATACCCAGAAGAAGAGCAACATCTCTAAAAATATGAAACCTTATTATCATTTTCTTATGGCAAGAAATTCAATTCCTGGAAAATCGTTTAATTTAACACCTAACTGTTCATAGCAGTCAGAGAATTGTTTCTTTTAATTTCCTCTCTTCGTCTTTCGACTACCTACGATCGCTTTGCTTACACATGTAATCTATTCTGTCAACTTCTCAAGTTACCGAATAAAACAGGCGAACATCTCTTATAACAAATTAAATTACTCGGCGATTTTTTTTATACAATATAATATTCTGGTGTCTAAGCTAAAAAGAAATATTTTAAACATATACACAAATAGATAAGATGGTGCACTCAATGAACTATGGATTGTGAAAAGTTGAGTTAAAAATAATATTTTCTAATAAAGTGAGTACTTAGGTTGTTGATGAGAACTATAGCGACGAAAAATATAGAGGTTTGACTAGAACTGCAATTGAAATCACAAAAAAAAGGCACAGAAAGATATCGTCACATCAACTGACGAGAACATTTTGATGCACAGGGATGCACATTATAACATGTGAAACAAGCAAAGAAACGTAAGAAGAATTATTACAAATGATTTTTCACTTTGAGGGAAATGGTGAAGAACAATGCCACTTGTTCCAAATGTTTAGTCACAAATATCACAGACGTCATGTCGAGACATGTACGGTATTTCCAGAAAACTCAAGACCACCCCTTATCTTTAACATTCCACTGGCCATAGTAATTGAACCAATTGGCCTATGCTATGACCTCTATTTAATCATAATTGAATAGATAATTTTATAGCGAACGAATTTGACCGTCTGAATTTTATTAATCCTGCAAAAAAGGTACCTACAGAATAAAAACAAACTCTCCTCAAATACGAAAAGTCAGACTTCGAGACGTTACTTATCGTTCCATGGAAAGTCAATTTACCCTGAAAATGGGAATTTTCTACCTTTCAGAATCGCAGCAATAGTATATATATATGCTTTTAACTTTAGCTTTAAACCCATTATCATTTTACATTTTCCAATTCATATCTATTGTTCAAAACGTAACACGATAATTAGCGTAAAAGCCAACAAATTCAAAGTAATAACTCTTCGTTATTCTAAGAATAATTATTGCCTCGTGATGATTTAACAAATTTCCAGCAACAGATACATAATACTATTATGATACATGCATAATCATTATCCAAAGTTCTTCGCGTCTCCGCTCTGGTACACAGTACAGAAAATTCCGCCGAATAACAAATAAAGAAATTACGAATAATTGAATATCATTCAGCGGAAAGTGATTCGTGTCATAGAAACAATACGTGAATACATAAATTTAACATTTCAATTCGATTTTAAACAAGGTCTCGGACATTTTCATACTTATAGTGCACATTCAATGTCAATCCTTTAGCCCCAGTTATATTATTATTGACATATTGAATTGTAGGTATCTTTTATGGTCATAATCTCCCAAATTGTATCTTATCTTCTAGAAATTATTTAATTTTCCATTATATAATGGAAAAAGTTGCTTCAAATTTAACCAGATGTTACATGCACAACTATTAATGCGTAGTTGCCTGAACTCCTGAACATGGCGTGATATATGTTTTTTCTCTTTTCGTTGGCATGTATACTAGGCCTATAAAAAGACAAGGCAGAGTCCTAAAAATTATGAACTGCCAGAAGCTTTAGACTAATGGAAACAGTGTTTTGGTTGCTGATGACTCATTATTCGTTGATGCGTCGATTTGATGCATTGCGCATTGGTGGAAGAATCTTTGCATAGTGGTGATATGCAAAGATTCGTGCATCGATTGGACGCATCAACGAATAGTGAGTAGCGGGCTTTAGATTGATGGGACAACGAAGAAGATACTGGAATAAATACTTATGAGAAAGCAGAAGACCAACAAGAGACTTACAAGAAACGTGAAATTGAACGACCCAGTCGGAAAAGATTACCTAAATAGCCTAAATGCTGGAATGATTATTGGACAACAAAATATAAGAAAGGAAGGAGAAGAAGAGAAGCAATGCCATCAAAGGTTTGTCAGGCAGCCGCGACTTTAAGCTTAAGCTCACTAAGAACTCATATTTTTCTGGGTTGAGTCTCATCTTTGATATGGCACCTGCTCCTGGGGTTTTAACTCTCGGTACCAGTTTTTTAACTCTTGCTTTTATTGCAGGAGAGGACCCTTCGTTACCTCTGTATAGTGCGTGATTTTTGTCGTCTGGCACTGTGTTCCATGTAGAAATTGTGAGCCTAGTGTTCAGAAAGTAGGTTTCAATTTTTTTTTTTTCTTCTCAATAATGCTTTTGGAATTTGGTTTATCAGGTAGCTAATATGTATTAACATATTATTTCTTTCGAACTCTTTGTATATTTACACATATATTTTCACGGTTGAGTATTATTTTACATTAATTATTTTAGACTTTGTCGGAAGCTTCTATTTTAGTTTTGAGTAGAATACCTATTAATACTAGTACTGAGGAAACAAGCACATTTTCCAAACATTTGAAATAATAATAACCGACTCCTTTTGTTTGGTTGTTAATTGATTACAAACCCAGTAAAAAACACATACATTTCAATAATAGGTAATTTTATTTACTACTGACATATAATGTAAATATTATACTTTTGATTTTGGCAGTTTAATGACATACATTATTCCTGCAGGGATTAATGGTCATTATTCCCGCTTGCACACCAATCACAAAATTTCTCAAATTAAATAAGTAGTACCATGGAACCAATATAAACAAACCCAGAAGTGTCAGTGTCAAACGCTTAGTGCTTGCATATTTGTATTGAGATAGATGAATAACGAGCGTTTTTGAAACGAAAATTTCAAATAATTTAATTTGTCGTAAATAAAGTAAAGTATACTACTCGCAATAATGGCTATTATTCCCTCGGTAATAGCTATCATTATTGACTCGTGGTATAATCTACTATTTTTTATCCCATTTTGACGTTTAAAAATGACATTATTGAACGCATAACAATAAAGGTAAGTATAGACGTTTATCACTTCAGTGATTTAAAAACATTTTAACTCACTCTCGGCATTTTAAGTCACTCTGCCCAACTAAAAATCTGAAACCTCAGTGATTTAAAATATTTTTAACTCACTCCCGGCATTTTTCCTTCTACTTTATTTGCAAAATTTTCACAAAATAGGATAAAATTTTGTATACATCGCGTGAGTGAAAATGTTTATTCATTCGAAGAAAATTAACCCACTCGCTAGGGCTCGTGGGTTAAACTGTCTTCTCATGAATAAAAATTCATTTAACTCACTTGGTGTATAAATAACTATTATAGCTTTAAACTTTAAGCACGCACACGCGTTTATATCATAAATGATGCATCAACTTTGACATTGTCGATACTTATAAATAAACATATTGAGTACATTAAAGAAGACTGATAATTTATTAATCAAGGTTGTATTCTTGTGAGTGCCTTCGATGGTACATCGATCAAGCAATAATTTAAAAGAAAAAAACAACATTGAAAGCCAACCTTTCAGGCTCGATGGTGAACTTTCTCGCTAGACGTTGTGACGCAAAAAAACCTTAAAGACAAGTGACATCGGCAAACTAAAACTGAGGAAATTTAGATATTAGCAGCATAATGTTTTCTCTTAAAGGTTGTCCATCTTTTATCATAAATCCCAAAAATTCAACCTACTTCTTTATGGAAATTTGACCCTGGTCTTTTTGATATCGAGTCCATAATCTTTGGCTATTCCAAAACTATCTTCAACCTTTGTATTTCTCTTTCGTCGTCAGCACTTACAATGATTAAGTAAATCAGCTAGAATTTCGGGGCAATGGCGTTCGTCATTTCACTTTTTATAGAAATATCTGGAGTATGTTTATTCTTTATTAACCAATTTGTTTTCATTTGTCATGATAATAATATTTAAACGCCTATGGATTCCCACGTGACTTCAAAGAGACCAACTGAGCCGCCTTTTTTATGAAGTTTCAATTAATAATGGTTAAACTTTACCCATAATACAAGGTGAAGTTTTCTGCCTTCAATTTTCCAAAAACATGTGCAATAAATCTTTGAAAAACAACTGGAACCAAATGGACATTTTTAAAATTTTGTACACTCCAAAAATCGTGTAGTATTGCTTTTCTGCGTTTTGCATTGCATCTTCTATGTGACTGGTTTCTACTTTTTGAATTCTAATACTTTTTCCATTTTCAGAATATTTCCTCCTTCTTTTTATTTAAGTAGATACCTATAACAATTTTGTCAATTATATCATCCATTATTTTTAAATCAATTTGGGTTAATATCATTAAGATTCCCAATTATAACTTTGAAACTTATACTGGTTACTGAATTCTTATGTGAAGCTAATCCCTCTTATCAAAATTGAATCTTCTAGTACTATTTTCTGATGAAATTATTTTTCTATCGCACCCTCTCTTACAGCATTTATGCCACCGCCAAAGTATTTTAACTCTTTCAATTACTTCTCATTGAACAAATCTTCGTCTTCATTGTCATTGTCCTGATGTTCCATCAAATCAACCTCGTCATCGTCATTGATGTCGTTTTCATTCTCTTCTTCTAGCTTCTCCCTTACGAGAATATCGAACCCTCAAAATACAAGTTTGACATATGACAAGCAGCTAAACTAGAACATTTCTACTACTAGCTATTTTTTGGTGTCACTTCGATGGTGCCAACATTTGCCATTGGTACTCTTTTTTGGGTACTCAGATGCTATGTGTCCATACCCATTACAATTGAAACATTTATATCTTTTATCACTACAATTATAACAAATTGATTTAAATTTTTGACCATCTTCGCAGCCTCATTCATCACTGTTAAACTACTTCTCTTATTATGAAAATGTGGCTTATAATTTGGTTGCTGTTTCGTATAGTTTAATTTTTAGCTATATATAAAATTGATTTTGTTTGAATTGTTTGATGAATCATTGAGTATACCAGCACGTTATTGCTCAATTATTATTCTGCATTGATCTGCCTCCGATTTCTCCCATTACCAAAGTATACTCCTGCACTGTTTCTGTAGGACTTTTCCTTTCCATTATTATTTCATAAAATTGTGCGCTGCCAACTTTCACTTCAAATTCAATTATAATAATTTTCTTTGAAATCGACCAAGATCGATCAAAATTCGAGTCTCTGCTCTTTGGTGATTTCAAAAATTTCTGTTCTCTCATTAAATGACCCAGATATTGAAGCTTTATCTTTTTTATGGTGTTAATGATTTCGCACTCCTTTTGCATCCGGTTCAGCACTTCGGCATTAGTAATTCTATCGGTTCAAGAAATACGCCATATTCTACGGTAGCACCACATTTCGAAGGCTTGTGGTTTGTCCATGTGGTTTTTCTTGATGATCCATGTTTCAACTCCATACAAAAGCGCGGAAAAAAGGTATAACAACGAAGCATCCGCATCCCAAGTTCCATGTTGATATTCCGACTCGTAAATAAATTTTCCATTTTTATAAATGTTCATCTCCATCCTTGTTCTTATCTCTCTTGTTTGATCACCCGCTTGTTCTATCCACGTTCCTAGATATTTATTTGTCCTATCGGCACATTCTCTATCGTGGTGTTTGCCACCGTCAGGTTCACATGGTTCAGATTTTGTGGGAAATTTTTAACTACCATTAACTTGGTTTTCTTGAAGTTAATTTTTAGTTCGTATTCATAACATCGATCATTTAGTTTTTCTAAAAGGAGTTGAGTGTCTTCAAGATTGCTCCTTACCAAGACGGTGTCATCAGCATATCTCATATTATTTATCACTTACCCATTTATAACAACTATTCCCACTAACTCATCTTCTGAGGTTTCCCTAAAAATAGCTTTGCTATACAGGTTAAAGAGAAGCGGCAATAGAATGCAACCTTGTCTCATACTACGAACGAATCTCCTTTTCTTTTGTTGGTTGGTTTTCTACCATTGTATTAACTTTTTGGCCCCAATTTTGATATTTTTTTATTTAGCTGTTTTCTACCCCTTGGGTATAAGCCTCCCTCTTATTTTGCCAGTTATCGAGGTTTTGTGCCACCTGGTACCAGTTCAGTCCTGCCGCTCGTTTCAAATCGTTGCTCCATCTCATCTGCGGTCTTCCTGTGCTCCTTCTGTTGCTCCATGGTCTACATCGAATTAATTTACCACTCCACTGATCCTGGTCTCTTGTGACGTGTCCTTCCCAATCCCATTTCTGAGCGGCGGCGCGTTGCACGACATCGTGCACCTTTGTTTTTCTCCTGATCCATTCATTTGTTTTCCTATCCCTTAATGATATCCCAAGTATTCTCCTCTCAGTAGCTCTCTGGTTTACTTTAATTTTGTCAAGTATAACATTCGTAAAGATCCAAGTTTGTGACCCGTAAGTAGTTATACTGGTAGGATACACTGATTGCATAATTCGATTTTGAGGTTTAGGGGTATGTCCATATTCAAGATGTCTTTTATTTTGGCATATGCCGCCCAGGTATGCCGTATTCTCTCGTTTATTTCGAGTTTTTGGTTAGCCTTGCCTGTAGTTAGTGTTTGTCCTAGGTATTTGTATGTAGTTACTTTTTCGATTCTGCTGTCTCCTAGGGTAATTTCTCGTTCGTCCTCTACGTTTAATGACACGTACTTCGTTTTATAAAAGTTGATTTCGAGGCGTATGCGCTTCGTGGCCCTGTAGATGTCCTCGATAAGTGTGGCCAGTTCTTCTCTACTTCCGGCTATCACTACTATAATATTAATGCCTCTGTTTTGGAGGTCGATTGTGATTGTTTTTAGTGCGACTTCCAGAACTAGTGTGAAGAACTTAAGTGACATAGGCTCTCCTCGGCACACTCCTCTTTTAATTGCAACTTTGTAGAACTTTTCGTGTAGCTGAATTTGTAGAGTCGCGTTACGGTAAATTTTGTTGATTAGATTTGCGTATCTGTGGTCTATTCTGGCGTGTTCCATGGCTTCCTGTAGTGCCCATATTTCCACCGTTTCGAAAGCCTTTCTAAAATCAATGAATGCTAGCCATAATAGTTATTTGTATACCAAGGCCGCGAAGTGCCTTTTTAGCGTATGAAGAGAAAAGTTATCGCCGAGGCCGCTTGCGGCCGAGGCAAGATAATCTCGAGGACGCTAAAAAGTTTCGCGGTCATGGTATACACACTATTTTTTGTGCAACCATGAAAATTATGTGAAATTACAGAAAAAATTTACTTCTTTCAACAAGCATGTGGAACTAACCAGTTTGATATAATATAACCTGGTGGCTATGGTGGCACAGCGTTTCTATGGATATCATATTTTGCATGTAAACAATAAAACAAAAAAATTTGACGGTTCTCAAAAAATCGTGAAAATGTCCAGCACCGATACAGATATTTCACCTTCTTGCACTCCTCCAGAGCTAAAAAGTGTAGTTCAATCAGCTATTTCTGAGTTGATACCTGAAAAATCTAAGCGGCAATATGAAAATTGTTACTTCGAGTTCAAAAATTGGTGTGACAAACAAAACGTCAAAATGGTGTCTGAAAATATATTGTTGGCTTATTTAATGCAGAAATCGAAAGTTTTGAAGAGTTCAAGTTTATGGAGCATTTATTCCATGTTAAAGTGTATGCTCAACGTACGAGAAGGGATAGATGTGAGGAAGTTTTCAAAAGTGGTACCTTTCCTGAAAAAAAAGTCTGTAGGTTATCAAGCAAAGAAATCGAAAGTGTTAACGGGTGATCAAATTGATTTGTTCATGAAAGAAGCTTGTGATAAAAACTATTTATTGTTGAAGGTAAATTGTTAAAAAAGTAAGCTTTCGATTAGTTGGTTTATTTATCACAATTATTGTTTCAGGTAGTTATGATTATGGGAATATCAGGAGCATTGCGGGGAGATGAAGTAGTTAAAATGACGATAGATGACATTCAGGAGAAAGATGCCGTATTAATAGTAACAGTTCCTGATACTAAGACTAACCAGAAGCGCGTTTTCACAATCACTAATTTGAATTTTATAAAAATTTACCTCAAATATGCAGCCCTTCGACCAAAAAATATTAATAGTCGTCGTGTATTTTTGAGATATGAAAATGGAAAGTGCACTGCACAAGTTGTCGGGGTGCATACGATCGGAAAAATACCCTCCATGATTGCTAAGTATCTGGCATTGCCAAATAGTGAAGCATACACGGGTCACTGTTTCAGAAGAAGCTCTGCTACGCTTCTTGCAAATACCGGGGCCGATATGTCAGTTCTGAAACGCCACGGTGGATGGAAATCCACCACAGTAGCGGAAGGATACATAGAGGACTCCATCGAAAATAAGAAAAAAATTTCTAATTCAATTTCTGGCAGTATAGCTTCTAGCTCCAATGTTAGTAATAATTATTCAAAAACACTGGATTTAGTTTCTTCAACTTCAGGAGTAAATATTAGTAATAATTCTAACTGTCATATAACTGTTAATATTTATCCTAAATAATGTATGTCGTTGTGAAGAATTTGGAAATAAAATTTATTTGTTGTCAAGCTGTTGTCAAAGTGTCAAATTTTGATTTTTAGTTTCGCGGCCGTCACCAAGGGCAACGGCCGCGAAATTGAACTTCGCGGACTGTGTGGCGTCCGCGAAAGCTCATCTCGCGGATGGTTGCACAAAAAGGTATATTTTATTCCACCGTCTTCTCGATTAGTGTTCTCATCGTTTGCAGGTGTTCTGTAGTACTGTAACCCTTCCTAAACCCAGCCTACTCTTTTGGCTGGTAGTAGTTTTACTTTGGTGTGAGACGGTTGGTTATTATTTTCGAGAATAATTTATATATTTGAGGTAGCAAGCTGATCGGTCTGTAATTTTCTAGGTTCTCGGTGTCTTCCTTTTTATGAATGATTGTCAAGAGGGCGTTTGTCCAGTCTCGTACGTGGTATGTCCTCGACCTTTTCCAGGCATTTGTTGAACAGCATTTCTAGTTGGTCTCCTAGTATATCTCCGCCTTGCTTTAACATCTCTGTTAGAATGCCGTCTTCGCCTGCTGCTTTCCCGTTTTTCATATGATGTAATGCTAGTCTGATTTCGTCCTTTGTAATCTCAGGTATTTTAATTACTTCCATGTAATTGTTAAAATAAAACTTGGGATTGACATTATACTTTTTCTTTATTCACAAAAAGATTTCGCAGCACAGCCAATTGCTGTGTTTCAGCTTCTAATCGAACAATCAAAAAATACTACATAAGCCACAAGGCTCAAATCAAAAAACATTCAAGTATTAACAAATTGAATCATCTAGTAATAATAATATTAAAAAAAAAAACATTTAGGTTAAGAAATCGAAAAAGAATGCACCAGTCACAGAGTGTCACCGACACAGTGGCGTCCTCCGCTCGCAGGCGTTGCCAATGTAGTGCGGCATTGCCAATGTAGTGCGGCGTTGCCAATGTAGTGCGGCGTTGCCAAAATGAAAAATAAATAAAAGGTAATAAACAAGGTATGTCTTCAGAGTTGACGTACAAGACTTTCACTTCCTGGTCTTGTTCGGATATGTCGCTAGTTATTTTCGTCTCGTATAGGTCTGCATAGAATTCTTGTACCGTCCTTATAATTTCGTGTCTTCCCTCGATTCTTTGTCCTGTTTTGTCTTTGATTCTGACAATTTCTTTCTTTGTGTTCGTCATTAGTCTTCTGAACACTTTCGTGCCTTTGTATTGTTCCAGTTTCTGATGTCCTCCTTTGCCATCTTTCTGGAGATTTTATTTGTTTCGGCGTATTCTGCTGATGATCTTTTGTTATTTGTTATAATAAGTTGTCATCTTTTATCTAGCATGTTTAGTGGCCCCAATATAGGTTACTAATTATTCTAACTTCGTCCGCAGTCAATGGCTAATATTCATAATCATATAATATCAGCTTTATTACAGAAAAAAGAGACGGAGGTAGAGTAAAAGCATTTGCTACACTTTATTTATTTGACTGAATGTTTTTGCTGACGAGTAGCTGATGTAGCTTGTCATATTTCACTTTGTCTAAAGGTACGGTTTGTTAGGATAGTACGCGACGCACAACTGACAACGTAAACGTCGTCATTGGTTCAGGTACGTCAAGTTACGTTGTAAATCACGTTATCAAAACGTCCTCTTAACGTAACAATGTCATCGTTGAAGTAACGTTAATAATAAACGTTAATTAAACGTTGTTTCAAAACTTTAATTGACATTTACGAACGTTATTTTAATGTTAGATGACGTTGTAAACTTAGGTAAAACTAACGTTGATTGTAGGTAAGATGAGGGAAATCTAGAGAAATAAAAACATGAGTACTAAAAAACATTTATTTTTATTTTTAAAAATGTAAAAATAACATAATGACTTTCAAACATTTTTTAATTTTAAACCTGAAAAAACAAGGTACTCACATATTTGGTCTATTCCCCAACATATTAAAGGAGCAATAATAATATTTTTGCTCAACCTATAGCGTGAATTTATTTACACAATAAAACATTCTCTAAGGCCCGGTTTATTGGACTTCTAATAAGTTATCAGGTAAACTATCTAACTTTTCTGATTATCAACACAAAGCAAGGGCCATTAAAGGCAGCACACCACACAAACACAAGACTACAAGACACCACAACGAAATCAAAAATCAAACGACCATAACAAACGACGAACCGAGTATGAAGTACAAGTAAGACGCCACCTGGCGCCACAAACGAAAACGAAGGGAACGTTGTTGTACAGTGTTGCCAGATGAATTTCGTGAAAGATAATCCGTGGTAACAAAGGGTGATATTTTTTTCCTGACAAATTTAATTACATAATATATAAGAAGCATGAACTAATAGAGAAAAAATGCTGGTTATCAAAAATTATAAAATTAAATATTATTAAATTCTAATACGGAAATAGACATCTTCAAAAAGTAACAGCTGTTACAATTATAATAAAGTGGCATCACTGTAGGTGTGCCGCGAAAATTCGATTACACCTCTGCGGGCGTGGGAATTTCAAAATAGGCTTAATATTTTTTGTTAGGAAACAACGCTAAATATAATTTGTGCAGGATACGACACGTGGAAATTAAACCTATAAGATATTAATGTTTTTTTCTATATTTTCCTGATTCAAAATAAACACCGTTCTGATACCAACAACGTCTAGAAAAAAACGTTAATTCAACGTTACATATACTAACGTCTCAATAACATCGTTTTAAAACGTTAAACTTAATGACGTTGACACAACGTTACGTCATGTAACGTTATCCCAGAGTCGAGAACGTTAGTACACGTTCAGGACCTGAAACCAACGTTTCATAAACGTTTTCTAACGTGTAGTTGCTACTTGGGCCTCTATCTATTGATTTCGAGAAGAGAGAAGACAGCAATAAGTGTCATAGCGATGTCTATACGTTATACAGTTCCAGCCCTTGGTAGTTTGAAAAAGGTGTTTGTATCACATCAAGATCTCTATAACTTGACAGGACTCTACCCAGTTGATCCCCCCTATTATTCGTTTCTCCCAGGCCAAAACTTCCTGTGTGTGATTCGACCTTGAATTTGACTACTTTGGCGTTAAAATCTCTCGTAACTCTTTATGCTTCTAAAGACAGCATCAAGTTCAGCATAAAATTCTTCAACTTCGTCGTTCTCTTTATCCGCTGTTGGTGCATACGCCTTTATGTTCATATTTTCTGTATGGGTTTGTTACCATTGAATGCCATCTTCAATATCATGAAATGTCAATGAGGTCGAAGTAGACTTAACGGGCTTGAGCTGCTTTTGATGGTTCATCGTCATCATTTTCGTATTCATTATTGATGGGGTATTATTTTACTGGTTCACTTTATTTTGAATTTTTCACTTTAAGGTTAGATACTTATTTTTTCTTCTTCAGTGGACTGTATATTGATTATTGCAATAAAACTCGAATCCTATTTATTTATTACTTTATTATTATTACTTTTTGAACGGAAAACGAGTTATTACAATATTATTTTGCAATATTGCGCAACAATTTACAACCCCGAATGCCAAGAGAGCTGTCGGCCCAAGCGCAACATGCTTCCTCTTTGGGGTACTACTTGACACTATAGAGGGGAGCGGAATATGAATATCTGCCCTGCGGCCTCATCGGAACGCCTTGTTGCCAGCTTGCCTGGTTGTCATAAACCTTTATTTTGGAGTTGAACCAATTCAGGTATCTAATTACCGGAACATTTATCATTGTCTTGCTGTTCAGAGTCAAGGTCATTGTCATCTTCACTCGTGTCTCTCCATTTATCGAACCCTCAAAATTCAAATTCAAAATATGATCAGCAGTTGGTAAATTAGTCTTGTTATGTTTGTTCATGGAACAAAATGAATGAAAACAAAAATCTTTATCCCGGGCAAAAACACCGCAAAAGAAAACGAAATGAAAAAACAGGAAGACAATATTGTGCCTGAGAAATACAACCTTAAATCTCTAGAAGAGTAAAGCGTAAAGGGTTTGTGTGTTCCTGTTTTTGTATTTTCTTGCAGATTTGCTGGTTTATGCTCTTCAATTGGTGTCGCGGCTACTTGTTCAGGGGTATCGTCTACTGCTACGAAAAAGTCGTTCGAATCATCTTCCGTCAGGGATAACGCAGATAAACCTGGGACGCTTACAGAGCGCCTCGGAGGCGGCCCATAAAAAACATCTTCGTCTAAATCACCAGATGTCGATTTGAAAATATCACTTTGTAACAGATCTTCGTATGTGTAAATATCGTTTCCCACATGTAAATTGTTTTTTTTAATGAAGGCCGTAAGTCCAAGTTTTCTAGCTTCTTTAAGGTTACTATATAGAACTTTATTAATCTCTCTTTCAGCCTTAGTTAGATCGTTCGATAAAAAGACAGATTTTCCTTTTAGTTTGCGGGCGTTTTTAAGCAAGATGTCCTTTTTAATGTAAGTTGTTAATTCAACTAAAAGTGGTTTTTTTTCGGTTTCTGGTCTGCCCAAATAGTACGTATTATTTATTTCATTAGCATTAAGGTCTACTTCCAACAGGTTTTTAAGTTTATCCACTACCCATCTCACTAAGTTTTCTCCTTTCAACTCAGTTTTATTTGGAAGCCCATATATGATAAGATTATTTTTCCTAGCCTTATTTTCTAAAACATTTATTTTTAATTCTAAATCTTGATTTTTGTCTTCAAGAGTTTTTATTTTGTGTTTTAAAACATGATTTTCCTTAATTAAATCATCGTTCACTTTTTCTATTTTACTGCTGAGATCATTGCTGCTAGCAATAATTAACTTTTTAATCTCTTCTAACTGATCCTTATTGCTTAAATCTCCTGTTGTATTTGGCATATTCCTTTTTACTTAGAAAATTAAAATTAAAATTTTAACGTGTATGTTCACCTCAAATATCTTTGGTTCACCTATACGCTTTTTTGTTTGCCGATCGGAATGTCTGGTTATTTCAATTTAGCAACAATGATTCAATTTAGGTACTTATAGAAGGCCAAAGTGCAAAAAAAAGTATGTGTACATACCAAGTGAATGTTGTTGATAACTTTTGCCACTTTTCGTAATTTAATTCAACGTAAAACTAGTAAAATTTAACATTTTTCACATTTTTTAAACCTACAACATACAACCATTTATTATTAAAACCCAAGAATCGTAAACTAACAGGATTGCTCATCCTGAGGAGGCGTACGTTAGCCGGTTCTCGAGTCCAAAAGGTCTGGAAGGAAGAAATACCAACAGTATCTAAATTCAAATAAGACACGAGACAAAGAAATATATAAAGAAGCACGAGCAAGCAGAGTATGGAATAAAATAGTACAGAAAAAAAAACGAATCATGGGAAAGAAACTGTGCGCATATTAATATTTATCCTGGGAGGTAAAAGAAACACAGAAAGTTGTTTTTTTTTTTACTAAAAAATATGAGGAAAACAAAAACCAAGGATATTATCAATACAATAACACCCCAGCAATGGGAAGAGTACTTTGAAGAATTACTGGCAGAACATTGGGCATAGTTTGAAGAACATAAGGAACAGACACGAAACATAAAAACTGCAGGATTACCAATAAGAGTTATGTACGAACACTGTGGCTTCTTGAAAAACGGTAGGGCACCAGGCCTAGGAGAAATATATGGAGAACTGAGGAAGTATGGGACCAATAAACTTTACAAACATTTAACCAATCTATTTCAAACATGCATAGATAAACATGAAGTACCGGAAGAGTGGAAAATAAGCTATTTAACAGCGATATACATATAAGAAAGGAGGCAGAAACAAATGCGAGAATAACGGAGGAATAGGGAACTTGCACATTTTTTTTTTTTTTTTCAAAAATGTGTTCTACTTCACTAAAAACATAGTCCTACCAAATATCAAGCATTAAAAATCAGCCGTTAATTTTTTATAAATATTTGAAGTTACGCTCGAAACATCGTCATTTGAAACGACCGATTAGTGTGACGTCAGTCGGCAACAAAATTCCGATGACAGTGACGAGCACTTCGAACTTCGAGCAGGTAGATTAAGATTATGGTTATGTTGGTATGTATGCAGTTTCTGATAGATTTGACATTGGCAACACCAGCAGCACATGACGTGGCAGCGGCGCGACCCGATTGATACTGCCTTGTGACGTCACGACCCATAGAAACACGTTTTTGATCGCGTCATAAATTTCGAATTATTTGGTATTTTCAATTGAAGATTTCGGACACCAGAGATAAGATATTATATTTTTTTCTGCGATTGACAAGAAATGTCAGCATTTTTGACCGGTTGACAGGTCGCAAAACTCATTATTCTGGTATTTCAATTATGTTTCAATAGTTGCTAAGGAATCAATGAATAACAATACGGGAAACACTTTTCCGGCCTAGGCCGGGAAAGTGATTCTCGTACTGCTGAATAATTGGAACCAAAAGACAAACATTTAACAGGTATTTAACCGATCGCAGAAAAAATAGTATGTGTATTTCGGTGGAAAAGCACATTCTCGGCCTTCGGTGTTTGCCGGCCTCGGCTACGCCTCGCCCGTCAACTTACACCGTCGGCCGAGAATGTGTCACTTTTCTACCTAAATACACAATATACTATTTTCTTAACTGCATCATTCATTCATGTGCAAGTTCCCTATTGCAGTAACAAATACGCTAAGCAGAGTGTATGGAAAACTCATAAAAGCCAGAATAGAGTACGAGTACAAAGATAGTGACGCAGGAGAACAGGGTGGTTTTAAAGCAGGAAGATCAACTGTAGACCATTTATTTAGTTCCATCCAGGTAATGGAAAAGAAACCAGCGTATAACCAAGAACTCTATTTACACTTTGTTAGATCTAAAGAAAGCATATGATAATGTTCCGCTGGAAAAGCTTTGGGAAGCACTGGAAAAGACCAATATCAACTTAGAACTAATAAAGGCAGTAAAACTGCTGAATAGTGATGCAAAGACCAAGATAACAGGGAAACATAATCAGTAAAGGCTTTATAGCAACTTAAGGACTTAAACAGAGATGCTGCATATCACCAACACTTTTTAAAATATACTTAGAACAAACGCTTAAGAGGTGGAAAAAATAATGCAGACACATGGGTATACCGCTCAATGAATATAATCGATATACTTTAAGCTTTGTAGATGATCAAGTATTAATTGCACATGACTATGATGACTTAGAGTACATGACACGAAAATTGATAGAGGACTACGAGAAATGGGGCTTGGAAGTAAATCTAACTAAAACAGAATATATGACTATAGGAGGTGAACAACGAACTCTGAAATTGAATAACAGACAAGAAATAAAACAATGTACTAAATACAAATATTTGGGCATGAAAATCTCACATGAGGGAACCCCTTGACAAAGCAATTATTGCAATTAAAGATCGGAATATACAAGGACGCGAGGCAATATCCCTACTAAATGGTGTACTGTGGGACCAAATTAACAACAAAACTAGAATATACACCATAGTCAAAGGACAGTCACATTTAGTTCAGAAGTCTGTCCACTAAAGAACAGAACCGCAACAATGCTGGAAGCAACTGAAATTGACTTTTGGAGAAGATCGGCAGACAGGTCAAAAATAGAAAGGATAACAAATCTGAATCTGAGAATTAGGGAGATTGTGAACGTAAAACACAAAATAGCAGATGATATAAAGGACAAACAGCTGATTTGGTTCGGACATGTACAGGGTTATCCGACAAAAGGGCATTTTGCTTTATACACCTGTTATTTGAAGAGTAGGTGCAAAGAATGACAGATACAAGAATACCCAAGCAAATTATTAAGTAGAAGTCAGCGGGAAGAAGAAGACGCGGCAGACCAAGAAGAAGCTGGAGTAGTGGAGTAGACGAAGAAATGAGAGACAGAGGCTTAGAGGAAGATGCCTGGATTCAAAGAGATGGTTGGAGATCGGGAATCAGAAGACGTAGAACGTTATAAACTGATAATTATAATATTTATATTATGTTTGCTCATGAGTTGACATCTGAAGTAATATAAATAGGAGCTAGGTATTCTATTATCAAGGAGTGATGTCGGAAAGGACAAAATCTGCAATAATCGTAGAAGAAAGTTACCTATTTATCTAATAAGTACGGAAAATGGTACCTACTTTAATGCACGAAGCCGTCGAGGTCGATAAATAGGTACTTTCTGCATGTATAAGATACAACATTTTCTTTACAAATATCTTAAGCTTCAGCAGAAAAATGCTGACAAAAATTAACAAAAGCCAAAAGTGATTTTTTTTAAAAGCATTGAGTGGAGATTACATAAAGCAAAAATCACAGTTCTATTGGTATGGTAAAGTAGTAAATCTGTTTAATGAGAAGCAAGTGGAATAAAGCAAAATTTATTTTCGTGGCACATCATAAATGAATTTAAACGTGAAGGAAATTTGAACACAAGATTAAAGGTAAAGTTAAGTTGAAATCTTTTCAACATCTAAAGGGCTTTCACTCGTTAAAAAGAAGAAAAGGAATTTGAAAATCTCTTTATAGTTACACTTTTACTGGGATTTTTATAACTTAAAACCGAACAATAAAAACAGAAACGGCTCTTGCAAAATATATTTACCAATAAAATGTTTTTGGTGTAAAATTATTTGGGAAAAGTAAAATTGTGCCTAAAAATCCTTCTTTTACAATTTACTGCAGCTTTGTTAGGATGCAACAGAATTCTTTTAGTTGTTTGAATATCATCAGAAATAATTGAAAAAAAAATCATACTGTCCACTTATGGCAAGCATAATCTTTGTTAAAGTTTCAAAAAAGGAAACAAACAATCGTGCTTGTATAAATGATGCATTTACTGTGACATTGTCGATACTTATAAATAAACATATTATTAACTACATTAAAGAAGACGAATTATTTATTAATCAAGGTTGTTTTCTTTCAGGTGTTCAGTTTAGCATGTCAGTGCCTTCGATGGTACATCGATCAGGCATCTCGGCTGTGCGCAACGCTGTGAGTGGCGACGCTTTCCACGAACCGACCGACGACGTCCCCGACGCCATCGAAGACGTCGACGTCGTCGTGCCGCCTGCTGCTGCTGCTCCTCCTGCTGCCAACAACGACGACGACGACTGCGATCGCACAAGCAGCAGCAAAGAGTTACCCGACTGCAAGGTGAGGCGCAACTACACGTGCACGAGCTGCGACTTCTTCACGCAAAATCCGCGCATTTACCTTTACCATCTTCGCGATGTGCACAGACAAAAAATAAAAGTGTACGAGTGTCCGAATTGTTTATACGCGTCCAAACATTTTCAAAAACTGCTGAGACATTCGAGAATGGTGCACGGTACCAGTGAAGGTGTTACTCCTACGGAAACATCCAGAAAATCGCGCAGACGCTCCAACGAGAACGATCATCTGGAAGATGTCGCGGCTGAAAACGGCGAAGCCGAAGAATCGTTTTTACTAACCGAAGAGCATCTCGACGAAGACGTCGGGATCGACGAGATGCTCCCGGAAGACCCGGACAGGCCAGTGTTGTTCAAGTGTTCAGTGTGCGCTTTTACGAGCAGGAATCGCGCCCAGCTCGGCAAGCACGAACGCGAGGAGCACATCAAAACGAAGTTCTTCCGGTGTTCCAAGTGCACTTACGTGACGCATATCAAGGCCAGGTACACGAAACACGTGAAGTACCATTCGATGCCGATGATTAAGTGCGACATGTGCGATTTTCGGACGCCGTACAAGTGGAATTTGGATAGGCACTGCAAAAATCACAACGGCAAAGGAGCTTTTCGGTGTTCCGCTTGCAATTTTACCGCTGATATTAAGCAGAGTCTTACCGTGCACGAAATGAACCATCACGTTCCGCCGGTGGGTCAGGCGGCTGGACTTGGTATCGGACGTCGCAGGAATAAGGTGGGAGCTAGCGATACCACTGCTGCTGAAGAAGCGGCTCATCAGGAACCTTTCCAGGTAATAATTTAATTTATACTAATTGCTTTATCGCACTCAATTAAGCTTTTCGACATTAATTAGCTTCAATAAAAATTTTAAACTGACCTCGACCTGTCAGGTGATGAACAGCTGTTGATACAAATACCTACAAATGGTACCCAAAATAGTTTAATAGCAGTAAATTGCGACCCAACATAGAAACTGAATTCTCAAAAAAGATTTGATTTTTATGTGAATGAAATTTTTGATGTTGGTTTTTGGGGCGAGGTGATGTTTGCTATGCGAAATTTTCCTACTCAAGTCTGCTTACTTTTGACGTTTTTCTAAAACAAGGTTTATTCTTTTAGTTGCTACAAACTACAGGTTGTCCTAAGTGTGACATGCAAGAGGTATAGTTCGGTTTTAAATAAATAGACAAGCAAATTAGAATTTTGAAAAAAAAAATCAAGTTAAGGCATTGTATAATATTAAAAGCACTCAGATATGGATTTCTCGTTATACCTACTTAAAATTAATGTAAAAAGTAAATAAACTATTAAAAATAAAATAAGTTGTATATATGGATAATTAAAAAGTTTATTTAAAGAAAAATTTATTGAAATACAATGGGATACAAGTCTGTAATCTTTAAAAGCAAGTCGGGTGTCCCGCAGGGCTAAAATCCAGGACCCTGTCCCGTAGGTCTAAAATCTAGGGCCCTTTTTATTCTTGGTTGCAATAAATAGTATTGTAAGCAGGGTTGATAATGCAAAAATTTTGTTGTTGGCCGATGATTTCAAATGCTTCTTTCAGGTCAACTGTTTAGGATATTGAGAAATTTAGCAGAATGACTTCTGTAACGTTACTAGTTGGTGTGATGCAAATAATTTTAGATTGAATGTAATAAGTGTTCATGTATGTCCTTCACCTTAACTCACAATTTCTTAAACTATAACTATACGTTAAATGGATCTCCACTTCAAAAAGTTAACAGTCAAAAAGATTTGGGCGTTGTCTTTGATACAGCCTTATCATTTATTGATCATATTATTTCCAAAATTGAAAGTACATAGAAGATAGCCGGCTTCATAGCGTGAAACACAAAAAGTTTTGATGTCAATGTAAGTTGTATCTGATCCGCCTCAATACGATATTTGGATCACATTTATCGAAAGGGTACAGAGAAAATTTCTGAAATGTTTATACTTTAGATGTCATGGAATATTTCTTCCTCGGGGATGTGATAATAAACATCTCCTTGGGGTCTTTCGTAGATTATCATTACAAAAAAGGGAACCAAAATTCTTCGGTGCACAACGTACAAGGTAAACCCGATTAACTCTCGTAATTCCAATGTTTTTTACTTAGCTAAGCCAAAAACTCTCCGTTATGGAGAATGTAGAATGTGTCACTTTTTTAACTTGTATGCTTCAAACATTGATATTGATTCCATGAGCTTAAACACATTTAAAAGGTTAATCGAAGCCAAACTTAAGAGTGCAAACTTAAAGATATTTTATTACTAAATTTTATTATATTGTATTGTGTTGTTACATGTTAAGTTGATATCTGTAATTGGCTATTGCTGTAGGTATCATAATAAATAAATAAATAAATAAATAAATAAATAAATGAAAACGTAGAATTTCTCATATTCTTTCGGATTTTTTCTCCCATCACCGTCATTGATTTATCAGAATGTACGAAAAGTATATACGAAATGGTGAATTAGGGTAGGTATAGTCCAACAAATACCATTTTAAAGTCACGTGATTTTTCTCTATCCTTGTTGAATACATCTCAAACAGCGGTGATAGTAAAATTGACAAAAAAATTGCTGTCTAATTATTGTTCATAATATTCTTACCTGAAATAGAATCCGTCACTGTCATCAATTAGTTTGTCAAAGTTATTTTCGAAAATAATACAACGAACAAGCACAGCTAATAATTTTGACTATATTAACCGGGGAGCGGTTAACTCTGTTAAATCGGTGTACAAATGGACTTAAATCACTTTAAATCCCTTATTAAATCACATAAATCATCTTGTTTTGCTCTAAATCAGATTAAATTAGGTCAAATACCTTTAAATCCCTTCAAATCTTTTTAAATCCCTCTCAAATCCTTTTAAATCAATTAAATCCCTAAAAATCTGAGATCCGGAACAATTTAAATCCCTAAATAAATTTCCCTAAATCACCTTAGTTTTTTCATAAATCATATCAAATCATGTTAAATCAGGTTAGATCAATTTAAATTTTCTTAAATCTCTTAAAATCCCTTTAAATCTTTTTAAATCTAGTTAAATCTGTATAAATCCCCTAAACCTCTCTATATCTCGTTAAATCTCTTCAAATCCTTCTAAATCTTCATAAATCTCCATTTCTGTATGTTAGGCAAAATGGAGTGTACCCGTTTTTGGTATCATATGGAGCAATGCTAAACAGTTTCCATATAAAATCCCTTGTACAAAGAAGAACTTGTTCATTTCTTCTGTGATATTCATATACTGTATAGTCAATAATATAAAGTACAAACATTGTAATTTTATAAATTTTATGGATTTTAGGGTACCCAAAATTAACTTAAGGATTCTTAGCATAGATATTTGTAAAACAAGTCAGTATAAACTGTCTCCTCTAAATAAAATGATGGAACAGTGCAATATCGTATACAGGGAAAAGCCATTTGATATATTCAACACTAGCCTCTCTCAGTTAATTGGTTTAATATCTTAATGTGTGATTGTGTAATGTTTCCTTGTTAGAATTAGAAGAATTTTATCTATCTATTGTATGTGTCTTTTATATTAGTTGTAAGTTCTTGTTTATTGTTTTTTCTACTCTCTTTGTTCTTTTGCCCTCGATTTTACCTTTGCTTGTAATTACCTTTATGGTGTTTGTGAAGATGTATCAATAAATAAAAAATAAATAAATAAATCATTGAAATCGATAAAAAACGGTTAAAATCCCGCGTAAACTTTGGGCGACTCCAACTTGACAAACCTCGAGGTGCAATTGCTTATATTCGTTTGCGACTTGCACATGTGTGTTTTTTCAAGTCCCGCTTCAAGTTTTTTGTGAATTCAAATTCAAGTTTTAATTAATTAATTACATTGTGTACCAAGCGAGTTACCAAGACTAGCTGACTTTGGTGGCACTTTTAGAACTGATAAGGTGTTCTAATTCAGGCTTAGGTAATGGCCGTCGTAAGTTCGAATTTCTTCCTAATATTTTAAAACTTTGTTTTTATTAGTTCAAAATTTAAATTGGACTTTTATGAGAGCGAGTGTACCTATTAGCACTAAAATATCTGGTTATTAGATACATTTTATCTTCTCAGGATTAAATTATTTACCTTGAATCATCCCAAGTTAAATCAGTTCAAGTCATTAAAAAAATCTTAAATCCATTTAAATCTTCTTAAATCAGGTTAAATCTTCCTAAATCAGGTTAAATCTTCTTAAATCAGCTTAAATCTTTTTAAGTGATGCAATAAATCTTTAAATTACCTTAAATCACCTTAAATCAGTTAAGGTTTGAATAAAAATCTCTTAAATCTGATCAAATCTGTTAAATTAGTTAAAATCAAGAGTGATTTTAAATCGGTGTACACATTTTGAGGAAGTTGACCGCCCCCCGATATTAACCTTTTTCCAACTCGAAAAGAAGCAAATAGAAAACGGGTACCCAGTTTAAGTTCAGAATGTATTACAACAGACAGCAGATGCGACAAAAGTGAGTCTCGCAACAATTGCAAGTATTAAAATTGCCCTCTGATTGGTCAATACTACTTCAGAAACGCGTTTGTAAAATGCTAGTGGGAACATATATTAAAATTCAATAGTAATTAACCACCAGTAGCTTTTTGTAGGTGATATCAACGACATAATCAATGGACATACGTTTTTTGCCACCAGTATCACGTGACTTTAAAATGGTATTTGTCGGACTATAGGTACCTATCTCATATCTCGGAAACCACTGTCGCAATTTCATTCAAATTTGTAAAATAAGTAGTGTATTTTCAGATACAAAACAACACACACTCCTTAACACGTGTTCAAATGATACAATAATCTTAAGATTACCTTTCGTCGCTACATCTACAGTCATCCAACGAGGAATGAATAGGAGCAAATGTTTGACTTTCAGACTTTCCCTGTATTTTTGAGAAAATCTAAAATAGCCATTCCACGTATTTTTTTCCGTAGAGTCTAAAAATGCAATTCAGAAACCGATTCAACTTAAAGCAGAAGAGTTGTGACAGAAACTTGTATTTTTTTAATGGAAAGCTCTTTTTGAAATAAATAAAGTGTCAAAATCTAGTATTTTTTATTAACATTGAACGACCCCGAACAAGTTTCAAATGTTTATTTGAACAAACGAAGTATTTGGTAAATATTTGAAAAATAAACAAACATAAGAATAATTAACACAACAATAATTCTAATAAATTGTGTGCCAAATAATGTTTTGATATGCCATTACAAGTAATTCTTCCAGAAAGTTTTCAGAGCTTTTTTCAATAAAATCGAAATATCCTTGACCAGGAAATGAACCATTCAAAAAAAAATTGTTTCAATTATTTTATTATCTAGAATACCACACCAAACATGAAACGATGTTCTTCCTTGAAACTTTATAGTTTAATATTTTCTATGGTTTTCTTGACGCCAAAAATAGGTGTAATACATCCCTGATGTAGGAAAGGTAGCTTCATGTGTCCAAAGAATATTTCTGAATGTCTCTGGATCTCTATCCTGCACTCTTATCATATTATACATGCAATTTTTTTCTGGTCAGCTGTCAGATGTTGCACTGAACGAAACGGAAATGGTTGAAACTTAAACCGTTTTAAAGTTTTTTGGACGGTGCCAAAACTTACTCTTCTTCCTAGACGTCCATATCGGATGTCTTTCCTTTTACAACAGTAGGTACTAGGTATTGAAGGAATTATCACTTTGATTCAAGAAAGTATCATTTGTATTTCTTCAGAATAAACATTTGTATTGTAGGAAAATCCATATGTATATTAAATTTTTCAAATAGATTTGGGAAATATTCGAAAGTATTTTAGAAGTAATGCCCATATTACATCTGTGTATTTTTCTGTGTATTTTTCCGTGTATTTATTCATGCAGTTCAGAGTGACTACCGAAAAACTTCAAACGCAACATAAATCAGCATTATGAAATACAAAATAATGTTGGCACCCTGAACTACATGAATAAATACACGAAAAAATACATAGATGTAATACGGGCATAAGAATTGTATTTTCGATAATTTCCAATGTATTTTAGAAAAGTCATTTGTATTTTAGATTGAAGCAATTGTACTTCAGAAACACCATATAAGTTTTAGAAACAATCATTTGAATTTAACAAATGGGGGACAGGGATGGACATCTCTTGTGGCAAATTTAGCATAAGAGAGGAATTTTAAAGAAATTAGCCAGTATAGATGTAGAGAAATACTAGGTACATAATTCTAAACTACGATTGAAACTTTCTTGAATACATATGGTTTGATGTAAAATAGAACAGACGGTTTCCTAAGTTAACTTGATAATTCAAAAATTTATTTGCTGCTTTCTTAAATTCATTTATAGTGTTTCTAAACTTTGACATTTGAAACATTTCCAAATTTAAGTAGAGTTATTCCAAAATACTGATGATGCTTTAAATAAAATTAGTTATTCCATTACATATTCATATGGGGACTTCTTAAATACAAATGACTATTCTAAAATGCAATTTAAGATTTCCAAAATATTGTCGGAAAAGGTCCCATAACTCCCATAGCATCTGGAATCGCATATTTCGGGTTCTCTTTAAAGTAATTTGATATATATCACAGCTTCTTGGATCCTTCCTTAGGATCCTTCTTCTTTCAGGAAAGAGCGTGCAGAATGTAGCACTTTTAAGCACGCTTAGGTAAAATACCAATACGATTAGTTTTCATATACCTAATTTGAAAAAATTGTTGTTTCATAATGTTAAAATAAAATGTTTCCCTCGATATACTATCTAATATTGTACCGGAATGTATCTTTTCCGCACTAGTTATGTAAATAACTATTTTGACCTTCCCTATATGTATATACTCAAAAATACAGGGAAAGTTGAAAATTTGCGCCTCTTCAATCCTCTCTCTGTACCATCGTGTACCAAAAAAAAAAGTGGAACAACAAAATTCGCAATGAAGTGTAGCTCCTAGACTATAAAAAGAATTATTTATACATAATACAATTTATACAGGGTGACAGTTTAAAAACTTACAATGGCTATATCTGAGAAATCAAAAAAAAATATGAAAAATTCCTGAAAACAATTTCTATAAGTGGGAGAGAGAACCAAAATGATGTAATAACTAACCTGTTTTCATATACCCCCTCACCCCCAGCCAATCCAAACAAGCCTAAAATGTTCAAGCCTGAAGATTAATTCTATGAGAGTAATAAGAATGTTTAATACACTAGTCACATTTCGTAGTTATTTATAGACTAAGTGAGTTAAATGAATGTTTATTCATGAGAAGAAAGTTTAACCCACGAGCCCTAGCGAGTGGGTTAATTTTCTTCGAATGAATAAACATTTCAACTCACGTGATGTATACAAAATTTTATCCCATTTTGTGGAAATTTAACAAATAAAGTACAAGGAAAAATGCCGGGAGTGAATTAAAAATATTTTAAATCACTGAGGTTTCAGATTTTTAGTTGGGCAGAGTGACTTAAAATGCTCAGAGTGACTTAAAACGTTTTTAAATCATTGAGGCGATAAACGTCTATACTTACCTTTATTATTATGCGTTCAATAATGTCATTTTTAAATGTCAAAATCGGATAAATAGTTTAATTTTGAAAAGCTCACAGTTAATTACATCTAATATTTTAGGTTTTATTATGCCCGTATTACATCTGTGTATTTTTCCATGTATTTATTCATGTAGTTCAGAGTGCCAACATTATTTTGTTTTTCATAATGCTGATTTATGTTGCGTTTGATGTTTTTCGGTTGTCACCCTGAACTACATGAATAAATACACGTAGAAATACACAGATGTAATACGGGCAGGGGTTTGGTATTTAAGATTATTCAGTAGGGATGGCTGGGTGAGGGAGTGAGTGAAAACAGATTAGTAGAAAAGATCCTGGGTTATGGGAAAAGGAGACGAATACCACTTAATTTCTGACGACGTTTTGTATATTACATATACTTTTTCAAGCCCTGGAAGGCTACAAACAAAATACTTTCGACATTAACAATAATAGTGAGTCGTTACAATAAAACAAGACAGAAATACAATTAAAAATGAGAATAAAAAAATATCAAATATTCATGGCTCTTATATAAATGTTTATGAAAGAATCACTCAAATACGAGAGGTCAACCACTATGCTTACAAATGTACAATGATTTCCATATTTGGCAATCACTAATCAATGAATCTCATGTATTCCCATCCCAAGAATTGCGACTGATTGCCAATGATTTTCAGATATTTTTGTATGATTACCTACCAGGTGATTTCCATTTTTCCTGGGGATTCCTATATCATTCCCAATTGATTACCTGATTTCCTCGATGATTTCCTACAATCATCCGATTTCCAGCTGATTTTATTACGAAAACGATGTCTAATTGTTGGGCTTGGCATTGATATGACCAAAATAAATAGTCTTTTCTCTTATATAAATACTTTTCAACTGAAAAATTGCCAACTTTTGTATTTGCAACTCTTCCAAAAGTTGGTTATTTCCATGGTTGTCCACACCTACACCGATTTTGTTGTAGGTATAAATTAGTTGTTGAGCCCTAGATACCATTGTGTGTCTACACACTAAAATAATAGACATTTTTTCGATTTCATTAAGATGTTCATTTGAATCAGAGACATCTTCAGTTAGAGTTTCACTCGACTAACTTATTTCTGATTCTGATTCAGATGCGCCATCGTCTGCTTCTCGCACTACCTAGTATTTATTCTACTTTCCCTTTCCAAGTTGTTATTGTCTTGGACTCCCGACTTTTTCTTTTGTATCTTTCTCAGGAACATTCCCATAGCTCTTAACACTCGATGGACAAACATCCCTGCTTTTCTGAAAAGAACCAAATTAAAGTTGAGCCCTGAATAATCTTTAAATTGTAGCGAATCGCAATAGCTAAACCCTGATGTTTTAAGAAATGCTGTGTCTTTTTTTGGCAAGTCAGATTCGAGAGATGTTTCAAGATTCATGTTTTCATTTTTATGCTCCACCATATTGTCATTTTAGGTCTGTTCTCACAGAAATCACAAACTAGTCAGAGCGAATTTCATTGATTGAAAATAGTCAGAAAACTGGTTTTTGGCGATTTGCATCAATCAAAAACGCTCTGACTGGTTTGTGATTTCTGTGAGAACAGACCTAATCTTCATCTCGTTCTTCTTCTTCCTCAAGTTCTAAAGTCTTCGTAGTCTCGGGTTCAGTTATTGGAAAACTTGTTGGGATATCAAATATGATATGCGATTTAATACAATGATTTACCCTTCGCTCAAATATTAGTCAACTCCATGTGTGAGGCAAAGTCTGCATTCTGAGCTTATGCAATAATCGTTGGCAAATTGTTAGTTGTATATTATTTCTTTTAAACCTATTTTTACTTTTTATATATTGTTTAAGGAAATTCTCTTTGTTCTTTTATTCTCTAGTTCGTCATTCGGTACCCCTTTCTTTCTTCCTTATTCCTTGTTTCAAATTATTTTTAAATTTCTTTTAAATCATGATATTTAGTTTATGAAACTTGAGGTTATGATGTCCCATTTTAATTTCACTTCCCACATACATACGTCAATTCAAGCTATTCTATCTGTTTCATGCAATGTGTTAAAAGGAGATGCAATTGAGATGATGCAAACAAAACAAGTAAGTAACCATTTGAGGCCCTCCGCGTAGAAATAGAAACCAAATTAACAAAATATTCCAGGTTTTAAAGTATAGGATTTTTACGCGTTATTTAGGATGACGTCACATTTAGTAAATTTCTGTTGCCAACCTAACAAGACTAAAAGTACTTTTTAACGCATTTAAAGTGAGGGAATTTCAGATGTTTTCGGTTGGCAACTGCGCGCGACGTTGCTTGACTTGTAAAAACATTTTCATTTCGTTATTTTTAGCTGTGGTCAGGATTATTGACACATAACATTCTGGCAAATTATAAGAAAAAAAAAAGCATTGACAACATTGTCTGTCCTTGTTCGATGACGTCATCCTAAATATAACATAAAAAACCTTAGTTTCCAATTTAATGCTTGGTTTGATTTTCTTGCCCAATATCAATCAACAACAGCTGACTGAAGAACAAATAAAAGCTTATGTTATGTCAATCATAATAACAACAATGGTATAGGTATCCAAGACAGCGGCTTCAATATCACAAAATTTAGTAATAAATAAGGTAAAATGAATACACAAAGCCCTAAAACTATATCACATAAAACAAGAATAATCACAGTAAGGAACGACAATTTAGAACTTAAATCTACCTAATGGAGTGATTTGGCTATTCATTCATACAATAATTAGGGACGATAGGACTAACATGGGGACATACATTGGTAAAATAATAATAATACACACATATGTTAATGGTAACTTATTTTTTAGGAATGGTTGTGCTTGTATAAACTTAAAATGTAATTATAAGTCGTGCTCAATCCTTTAGTGTCTCATTTAGGGTGATGCGAATCATCCCACCAATCAAACGTTTAGTTATAATTATGTTCTGCATCAACAATTTTTGCCTTTTCAAACTAAAACTGGTGACCAGTCTCGAAGTGGTGTTTAGATAAAGCTGTCTTTTCAGCATCATACTGTCTAGTATTTATACAGTCATTTCTATGTTTTTGTAATCTAATATGCAGATACCTACTGGTTTCGTTTGGCCCACATAAGTCTTGTCACATTGGCATGGTGTCTTGTAAATAATATTGCTCTTCTTATCAAGAGGGATTTTATCTTTCAAGGATGTGAAAAATATGTTTGTTGTGTTTGGATTGTAAAATGCAAGTTTGGTGTCACTATTTTTGGAACATTTATTGATTTTTTGTGACAAACCATCAATAAAAGGAAACCTAAGATATTTGAGATTTGGTTTTATTGTAGGTGGCACCTTTGATTTGGTTCCCCTGCCCTATTATAGAAATTGTTTTCAGCAATTTTTCATATATTTCTTGGTTCTTCAGATAAAGCTATGGTAAGTTTTCAAAGTGTCACCCTGTATATACCTTATCTTATAAAGAACCCAACTGATAACTTCAAAGCAAGGTGAGTCCGGAAGAATAAACTACATTTTTCTGTCCTAGATCGGCACAATGGTATGTACAGGGTGGCCGATTTCCGATGTTTTAATAGGCTATATCGAAAACCAGCAGAGATATCAAAAATCTGGGAGCACATTCTCGAGCTCTTTTTTTGAGAAAATAACAATGGCGAAGACAAATCACGGCTAACTTGATGCGTTTAGGAAATACAGGGCACTTTTCAAATTTTGCACAATTTTAGAAGACCTTCTAATTTCTTTATTAATCAAGATATCCAAAAACGAAAAATACTTTCTTTAGACAGTTTTTCAAGGAGTATCCAGTGGCATGACCAATTTTTCTCCAGATGCCTCCGATCTTGGAATATTGACCAAAGTTGTGTTTTTTAAATGAGACACCCCATATATTATTTTTTTATTGAATAGCTCTTTGTGAGCTGATTTCAATGATATATGGTTTTGTATCTTTATCTTCTATAGTTTTGGAAAAAAAAAATTAATTCCGTTTTTCCATAAGAAACAATGAGCTAGAGAGAGATAAGTCATTAAATAAACTATGTGTTGCCTACTTATCAACCCCGATTCATAGTTCAAATTAAAAAAGAATTAGCTGAACTGAAAAATTAGATCAAGAATTAAGAAATTTGTAGCCGATTCATAGTTCAACTATCTCTTTCTAACTCATTGTTTCTTATGGAAATACGGAATTTATTTTTTTTTCTCCAAAACTATTGAAGGTATATAAAGGTATAAAATCTTATAATAACGAAATCAGCGCACAAAGAGCTATTCAATGAAATAATAGCATACAGGGTGTCCCATTTAAAAAAAAAACACAACTTTGCAACAAAATTGCTCATGCCATTGGATTCTACTTAAAAAACTGCCAGAAAGTATTTTTCGTTTTTGGATATCTTGAATAATAAGGAAATTAGAGAGTCTTTTAAAATTGGACAAAATTTTGAAAAGTGCCATGTATTTCCTGAACACATCAAGTTAGCCGTGATCTGTCTTCGCCATTGTTATTTTCCCAAAAAAAAAGAGCTCGAGAACGTGCTCCCAGATTTTTGATATCTCTGCTGTACATAGAAAAACAACATAGGCAAATGCATTTTGGAGCATTCCTGCGACGATGGTGTTGAAAACATAAATCAGGTACCTACCTATCTTAGTTCTCAGTTCATTTGTATTTGAAGGTGTTGGACTGTAGCATCTTTCTTTCCTATACTCTCTAATAAAAAAAATCCGATATTATTAAATCAGTAGAATATACAGAGCCCCTTGCACTTTTTTCCGAAATCGTGTTTAATCAATTCCTGGCAACTACAGAAACAAAAAAGTGAGATCTAGCATCATTTTGTTGGAAATATACATTATTTCTTCTTGTTCCGTTTGACGGTAGATGGACTGAAACTTTCTGTATAATTTTTGTTGTTACAGTTTTCTCTTGGAAGAAAAATGACCCATACGTTTTTGTTTTGGACACACCTAGGAGCGTAGTGTTCCAAATTCGTGAGTTCCAGAATTTTCGTCTTTCCAAATCCTGCAGCTGTGTTTATTATCTCGTTTACTTACATGAAACGTTTCTTCATCTGACATTATTTTCAATCGCATGATTCCCAATTGGAAAAGATCTGACCCCCACTTGCGAGCCTCGATTTTCAAGAGAAATTGCTTGGTGAAAACCGCATCTCGATTGTCAAGTCATTTTTTATTCTACGAGGGGTTTCTGAAAAATTTGGAGTTTGGCAGAAGGTCTATAACTTTTTTATTTATGAAAATTTGGTCAACTTTTCCCCTTGTAGCTTGAAAACGAATCGAGATACGGAGATGCGGGTTTCACACACAGGTAAACTTCTCTTAAAAATCGATGCTCGCAAGTGGGGGTGGGGTCAGATTTTTTCCAACTCCTCTGGAAATACCCGAAACCCGCCAAAACCATCGAATCTTGGACACTCTGCCGCAGTCGTGAGCATTGAAAGTGGGACACCCGACTGACAGATCTTGTAATTTTACTGTGATTTCACGCTATTTTGGGTAAATCAGTCTGGTCTGTTTTCAAATATGACAATCCCTGTCATTGCTGTAGGTATAGCTGGTGAGCTCGTTGTTACACTCAGGCCTTATGAGGATAGTCCATTCTTTAGTAGTAGTGGGTATCATCCTTGGGCTTTATCCACCTTCTTTAAATAACAAAGTATCAGCTAATGACTAGTCGGTCATATATGTAACTATACAGGGAGATTTAGGTAGCCCGTGCATTAGAATTATTTGAGCTTGCGGGGGGATTAGTAACTTCAAATTTGGTTTGTAGCCATAATCAATCTTCAACTATAGGGAAATTAGAAATTAGGGAAAACAAGGTTTCTCGAAATCTGAAATAAAAAATCCAAATTCAAAAGCTAATTAGCTGAAAGGCTAACTCCTGATGTGTCATAAGTACGTCCATTTTATACGATATGGGTGGTAGCGACCTACACACATCGGAATCAATGGGCAAAAGTCAATTTTTTTAAATCTCAAAGGAAACAACGACAGCAAAAATACCTATTTTTCTCCGAATTAAGTACATTTAAAGCGGCTTTTTAATTACACTTGACTGGAGGCTTGAAAGGTGTATTTTTACTGCCTAGTCAGAAAAAGTTGACTTTTCAATGAATAACTCCATAACGAATCAAGTTAGATATAGGGAATTGCTTGATTGTTCTGAAACTTCTTCTTTTCTCTTTAGTTTGACATTTTTCCAATTAATTCGTATATATGTTCTTTCTTTTTATACAATCCGATAAATCAGTGCCGGTCAGGGGCGTAGCCACGGAGGGGGGGGGGGGGGGGTTAGGGGGTTTTGGGGTTATTTTGGGTTAGTTGATCAGAAATTATAATAAAAAACCACTTCTGGAAATTATTAGAAATTAAAAATCATAACACAAATACGTCTGTTCTCCAAATTGACTCATTGACAAGAAATGTTCCTACCTAAGATGTGAAGTCACGAAGGACATATGTATTGGATTCATGCAATGTTTCCTAATTTCAATAGCGAAAAATCCCCCCCTCCATCTGAATTTTGTGGCTACGCGCCTGGTGCCAGTAAAAGGAGAAAGATACGGAAAAAAAGCAACATTCTACTGGGCTGATCTGACTCTCAAATAAGTGTGATAGAAACAGGGTGCTTGATTTGAAATAAGCCCCTAATTTGCATTTGAATACGTATGAACACCCTGTATTTAGGAATAAGATATCCGAATAATAATTATGATCAGAGATTAAAAATGAAATAACTATTAACAATTAATCAAGATATTTAAGTTATTGAAATCAATATTATTTCGCATACTTTAGTTTAAAACCTGTCCGAAGAATTTCAGCTGGGCTTTTCCGATGTGCTGGTGCATCATCTTTTTAAAAATACACAACATTTCGCATAATAAGAGAAATAACATCCAGGAGATCTTGTAAATTATTTCTTAAAAACTTAAAATTCATACGGCCCCTGAAATGTTAAGTGCAAAAATAAGTATAGATCCCCTAACGTGTCCAGAATTTTATTCTAAGCCAAACATCAATGCCAAACATCTCCTGTAAGGCAGTTTCATGATGGAAGGGGTTTTGTCCTTGAATCTAGCGGCTCTAGCGCTATAATGTGTTGGTAATTTCAGGCTCATTTAGTCTTTCTCAAAATCCATCTGCAAAATATTGTCCTTTTCCGATAATCATCAGAAAGCCTTGTTGTACGTTCCTGTCCTGCATCAGTCGGTCATGCCTGCATATTGGACTTCAATACCTATTTCAAATGACAAATATTTTTGAAACAACTATACTTTTGGATTTTCTTTTGTTGAATCTGGCATGACCTGATGATTTTCTTTTCGTTCCGAAGTTTCTGTGGTTAATGCAAATGAAATTTTATCAATCCATCCCACGGTTTCTTCGTTAATTATCTTAAATCATTATTTACAGTTACAGTATAGGTAGTATTTTATCAAAATTTCGATATGATTTTGGGTTATTTTCGAGTTATTAAATTATTGATGAATCCATGTTCTCTTTGTTTCCAGGTCTGTAATATAGTCTCTGATCACTATTTTACAACATAAACGTGTTTAATTTTCTTTGCCTTACTAAACCAAACAAAACGAGTCTAGCATGTGACCACTTCGATTTAGGTCATAATTTTTGTTTTGATAAGGCTATTATTCTGGGAAACTAACCGAAGCAAAAGAAATATTTATTAGTGTATGGTGAAATAACACCATTACCATTAGACTTTCGTATAGTGTGAATTTAAGAACAGACACTTCAGGATTATGACCCTGATAATTTATAGTGGGTATCTAATATCTTTATTATGAATAACAAAGTCATAAAACAAATTGATTGTTTGTTGTACAGATTATTTACAAAACTTTTTCTTATTTAGTGTATTTGGCATTTTTTATGTTTTTACGAATGATTTTGTATCAATTTATTATGTACATTGTACAGTGAGTATAGTATTATCTTAGAATTACAATATGTTTAATTAAAGTTCACTAGAAGTAGTGGAATGAACTTTATGATTGTGAGTTCTTAGAGATCACTAATTGCTTCATTTTCAAATTACGTCTCATTGTCAGAAACAATTAATGATTGAAAACCTGATACATGAATATGAAAAAAAACTTCATCAAACTTTCTCATGCTGATATCATAGAGAAGTGCTTGTCCAAATTTAGCAAATTTGTCGAGGATTATCAACAATGTTTGTTAATCAATCAATATGGTAGCGATATGAATTATTTCGCAAGATTTTGAGGGTGTCTCGGTTAATCTGAAGTGTGTTTTGCTCTTTGGCATGTTGCACAATCAATAATAAATTTTGTAACGTCAACTTTCATTGATTTCCAGTAGTAGTTTTTTCTAAATCGTTTTATTGTTTCTTCGATCCCATGTGATAGCAAAGTCTAGTGATAGGTTTTGCCTTCATGCAAAATTCAAATTATCAGTTCTCTTTCACCTTGCTCCGCATTATTTATCAAATTTGTGCACTTAGTTTAAAGTTACGAAAATGCTTTGTAGAACTATCTTGAAATAATTGGCGTAATTCTTTAGATAAGAAGTGTATATAAAAATAGGTGGTTCTATAACAACTCTAAGAAATTGTGTTATCGTATGTAGCGTTAGTACGAATAATTGTGTCATGCCCTATTCTATTTCCATCAGGGAGCGGTCACATAATCTTATTTAACATATGTGTCATAGTTACTTAATTAGTTGTGATTTCTGTTAAAATTTCGTCTGCATGGTAACTGCGCTAGATGAATCTATGTTTGTGGTCCCGATTATCTAAAACACAAGAAGGACATTGATAAGCACATTTCTTAAATTATTACAAATTCATTTACAAACCAAGAAGCTTCCTTTAAAACGTTCTAATAACAATAATTGACCTTTTTACTTCTTGTGTTAAAAACATTAGAATAAATGCGTAGAAGTGGCTTTATTTAAACGTCCTTCGACTTATTAAAGAAGTCGACCTACTGTTAATAAATATTACTTAACACCTAATCATGAACATGACCAAAGTTTGAACGATCCTCTTTGTTTAATTTAAAATTAGATTTTCTCATGTAATCCAATCTGGGCGTATTCTTTTTAATTAAATTGTTTATAAGTTAAATAGAATTTTTAGCGTTTCAGTATGCTACACAGACGCATTAACAACAAACCTCTTGCGTATTTCTCTTGCAAGCACATTAATACTCACCATATGTTTTTATAATTTTGTAAATATTATCAACAACAGTCCATATAACAATTTCTGATGTAGCTTTAAAATCCATTAGGCAATTTGATATAGGAACACTTCCTCATTCAAATAAACATAGAATAGCGTTTTTGACACCCATAATAAGGAAATCAAGTTTTCTTCATTTACAATGGCTAAAAATACTCTAATCGTTGTCAAAAGAGCCACTGGTGCATCTGTTTCAGTGTAATTAAAAAAAATTTCTGATGAAATCCTCTGGCCTCCAATCTAGCTTTGTATCGATTGAAATTGTTCTCATCTCATAAACTTTAACTTGAAAATCGATTACGCATCAACCAATTTTCGTCTCGGTTTTTGTGTTTGAAGGAATAATTCATTCATTCAACTGTGTAGTGCTTTTCGTATTCCTGTTGGTGTCATTAGAATATGACGTCTTTTTGGTGGTTGCCTGGTCGCCAGGGGACGTCATCACCGAGGTTGTGCCAATGTTGCCAACAGAAGCTTTAGAAGTTTTCGAGCACTCATTGGGATTGGAATTTGGAAAAGCTGTTTTTTTTTTTTCGTAACGAGATAATTTTGACTATAACTAACAACACATCAATTTTCTCTCTGAGTATAGAGTTGTATTTTCCATAAGAATCTCGTTTTTGGATGCCATCTCTTGAGTTGGCTTGCGAAATAACACATTCTCTGCAGCAAGGATTTTTCCAATGGTAATGTCACCATTTTTAAGGTTATTAAGCGATGTTTCATTAACCAATTGCTTCACAGATATTACCATTACTAGCAGATAAATGTTGCACTAAAAACCTTTTTCTGATGAAATCTTCTGGTCACCAATCTAGCTTTATATCGATTGAAATTATTCTTCTCTCATCTCATAAACTTTAACTTGAAAATCGATTTTCTCATCAACAGTTTTCGTCTCGGTTTTTGTGTTTGAAGGAATTCATCAGTTTCGTTTATAACATGAAATTCATGTGTAGTATAGTCATGAAATTTTGGTCTGCCAATTGCTTCTTCTGAATGATTGTTCCTTCGTGTCTTCAATTTCTTCAGGTTCTATAAGCTTCTCAATTATTCTGTACCTACATATTCTATATCGTCAATATTTTCTGCTATTTCTATGACAGATCTTTCTAGATTCGTGTTCTCAATACTTAACAGTTCCTTTTTTTTCGTTGTCTTCGAATTTTACTTCAAATCCATCTCCTGCTCCTGAATTTGTGAGGAGTTTTGATTCGGCTGGCCAATTCCGACCGAATTCCCATCAAAATCATCTTGATCCTTATGGATTCTCTTCTTTTTGGAAACCGTTAGTCATCATGTTCATTTTGCATTTTTTGATGTGACACTAATACTACATCCATGGGCGCCGGGAGCAGGGTGCAAGGGGGTGCACTTGCACCCCCCTGACAGAAATACTTGAAAACCTAATTTTTTATTTTATTATTATTATTTTTTTTCAATAAGTTACTGTTTTAATCGGGTTATTTTATTTTTATTTCGCGCACAACCAACCTGTAGAATGGCGGGAATTTCGAATTTACTTAATTTCTAGTTTATTGATATAAATTTCTCGAGAGGTAGATGACTCGATAAAATTTATGTACACTCAATGGCGAGTTCATACAGGGTGGGGCACGAAAAACTTTTCACCCAGGTTTTCTCAGGTGTTAGGTGATTAATTAAAAATCGCTCGAACTCGTTTATTTTTGTTTTTTGGGGGACACATTTTATTGATATTTTCACCCCCTACCTGTCACCCCTAAGTGGGGGTGACAGGTACTCCCAAAATTTCAAAGAAAAAGGGGGGTCGAGTGATACGTCATTTGATAGCTATTTTCATTAAGATTATATCCCTGAAGTTTCAAGTTGCTACTATTTACCCTGTCGAAATGACGGCTTATCAAAGTTAGGAAAAATCAATGGAAAAATGATGTTTGGTTTTCACCTGCTACCTACACATAGGTGTAACAGGTAAAAACTATACAGTTTAGATTATCGAAAAAAAAACAAAAATTGACGTGTCTGAGCGATTTTTGATTAAACACCTAATACCTGAAAAACTCTGGGTGGAAAGTTTTTCGTGCCCCACCCTGTATAAAAAAAAATAAACACTTAAACTATAAGAAAATTAACTTTCAACTAAGAATTTCTACGTGCGCTTATGTAATTCCTAATTCTTAAACTCGCCATAATTACAAATACATTCAATTACCTACATTTTTTTTTTGTTGTAATTGAATGTAATCAAGAATGTAATTGAATGTATATAAAATCTGTTTTTTTTTTAAGATAAAAGTCAAAATGACATTACCTATGTTGGCAATGCAATGTAAAATTGTCAATGCTTTCAAATTTTTAATGTATGCCAACATAGTCACTAAATTTTTGACTTGGGGAATTATCTTTAAAAAAAAACAGACTTTAGGTAAATGTATTTGATTCAATTAGGAGGTATAACTGATGTAATTAGGTATAATTAAATGTAATTGAGTGTAATTGGATATAATTTATTGTAATTGAATGTAATAAACTTTCATTGGAAATAAAGATGGGGGATGGGGAGGGTATGTAATCATATCTAATTGGCAGTAATTGAATGTAATTGGGTGTAATCGAGTGTATTTAAATGTAATTGCAAGGTGATTGGGGTAATTGAATGTATTTTTCCAATTATTACATTTCAACATTTGTACAGCTGATTGGGGAGTGACCACCCCTCGAAATTTCTTGAATTTCTATGATTTCATAGCCTGAAAAAAGTATTAGCTTGCGAGAAGGCCATGCCACTTTCAATTAAAAAAACAGTGGAAAGGACAAGATTTGTGTACGGAAATTTCAATTAAAATAGTATAGTCAGCTAAGCTGACTGTTTGGTAGAGATCTTATCCCTAAGAATCCCTTGACACCTAACAATATTTTTAATTAGTGGTGAATGAGGAAATGCCCAGGTGAAAACATCAAATAACTTACCCAATCACCTAGAAAAAATTATTTTTTTGAAAGCTCTAAATACCAGTTTTTGGGCGTAGCACCCGGAAAAATTTTCGCGCTTCCGGAATTTTTTTGAAAGATCGAAATAATCATTTTGGGAGTGGCACCTGAAAAAATGTTTACGCTACCGGCGGGCATTTACCTTCTTAAATTATAGTTTGAACCAATATAACAATCCACCGCCGCCACTGCCTGTATGAACCTCCCTGAAACTAATCCTAGCGGCGCCCATGACTACATCCATACTTTTTCTCCTGAATATTGGCATTTCATATAATTTTTTTGTGTTTAACAATAAATAAATTCTATCAACAAACTGATGGCCATCCCTTTCCACTCTAACCATCCCTACCAACATAAAATGATCTCATTTGCCTCACTGCCACACTCACTGTCTGTTGAGGTATGTTTAACAGACTCTCTCTACTGCTAACTACAACGAAAAATTAAAGACTCTCCAACAGACTGCATTTAACTACAATTATGACCCCAACCTGATTGAAACCCTAATCAACAAAATCAAACTTAAGAAAGAAATATATAGTATATTTATTTCCAAACATAATTCAAAATAAAAAATATATTTCAGTCCCATACATAATTTCATTTCTCCATTATTTTTTTAAAACATCAGAGTGACCTACAAATCGCCTATATACGAGACTAAGAATAACTTGGGTTCTTCTTTGGTCAACATTAAGGACAAAATTGGCAAACTAGCCAAAAGTGGTGGAATGCGATTCGTGTAGAAAACTAAAAGAACTTTTCAACGCATTTAAGGTAGGGAAATTCCATATATTTTTGTAGTGTGTGTAGGCAACGGCGCGCGACGTCGCATGAGCTGTATAAACATTTTCATTTCGTTATTTTTAGCTGTCGTCAAAATTATTGACCCATGGCATTCTGGGTAAATTAAAATTATAAGAAAAAAAATAGACATCGACAACATTGTTTGTCCTTGTTCGATGACGTCATCCTAAATATAACAAAAAAAACCTATATTAAGGTTTGGTTTCGCTATGGAATCAACCGTTGGAAGTTGGTATAAAAAACTAATTAAAAAGACAACACATTTTAAGTTTCATTATACTAAAAATCTGTTACTCACTCTTATCACTTATAATTGCACGCGTTCACCAGATACAAAATTTAGTAAAACGCTTTACGATTGTTCGGCTGAACGCTACGTTAAGTTTGTGTTGAAACCAAACATGTTTTGCAAGTATAAACTAAGAATGTTTATAATTGCCAACACTTTGTGTTTTGTATAGTGACATCAGAGGGTTCATTAAAATTCATCAATTATCAAACGAGCGAATAAACGAAGACATCCATCGCATCGTTCAGCAAAACCCGAACGTATTCTGTTGATATTTGTGAACTGTTTACAACCCATTTTGGTTCTAGTGAACGCAGCCCTTATCTCATTTCTCTTAACCTCTTTTCGAACTGGAGTATTTTCTTTTCTTACGTTTGCAACACGCCCGCTACTGGAGTCTCTTTTGTTGGCATTTTTGCAGTTTTGTGAAGACAATCTTCTTCTTTTTTCTTCCTTTGTTTTGCTACCTGATAGAGACAAGACATTGATGACTTGAGTCTTTTTGAGCCTGAGGGTCGGTTTCTCAATAGCGAGTCACCTCCAGGTTGGTTTTAACCCTAGGGTAAACGTGTCCAGTTGAAATATTTACCCTGGAGTTATGTTTAACCCAGGGATGACTTGCTTTTGAGAAACTGGCCCTGACTGACGAATCGTATCATAACCATACTTCTTGGACAAAGACAAGAGTCGCTGACGTCAGTCGGATTTTAAAAAACATGTGAACCTGCTTGGCACTACATAATGGTATCTGATGCCTTCAACCCTTCCCCCTTTCTTGATACATTGGGGTTTGAATCTGCTAGTCCGTCGCAATTTTTAATGTATAGTTCTTTTCACAACTTTTCACAAATTTTTATATATTTTTGCAATAATTTTACTGTTTACAATTTGTGTTCATATGACTGCAATTATCCATTCAGTGGTTCCTGTGCACTTTAACTGACAAGTGAGTATAACCGTCTCTCAAAATTTGGCTCTTTGTTGCTTCGCTGTATACATTGTCACACCGCTTCACGGGACAGAACTTTCTAAAAGGCCTGTTGTTCTCTCTTTTCAGTTAGCACTGAGGATGGCCGGGAGGCCGAAAGCGCTCTGCTAAGATTATATTAAATATATTTGCTTGCGAGTTTGAAGTACTCTAGTTTGATTTTCATGGTTTTTTTGATGTGACTGAGACTGTGCAATTTTACATGGTTCAGTTCTCTTAGTAGATGCGACACAACGAAAAATTTCAAGCTTTTCTATTCCAGGCTTCTCTCCAGACTATAATTCTGCTGGTACAACTACCTGCATCTCTCTTCCTTATGGTTGGACTTCTGTTTACCAAATAAACCACAATAATAACTGCTTCCGACCGAAAAATCTTATCCATTGACGCATTCACCAAAGCAAACATCTTATCTTTCCAATTTCCGTTTTTCCTTGCAAAATACTCGATTTTATCGCGATATTGTGTTAGTCCAGGAGGCAGTAAAATTTTTTAGCACTTATTTTCCCAGTTGGTGTCTATTAAATAGTTTGTTCTCCTGGGGATACAAAGCAAGAATTTTTGTGTCTGGCTAAAATTTTCGGATGGGTTCACAAGATCAATGAAAAATACAAGTACGCTTCTTTTCCCAGACATAAATATTTCACATTTACTACAATAGAACATAAAGTATATGAAAATAGCAATTTGGCTTATCTCAGATAGTGAAAGTGAGTCTGGCTGAAAATTTTCGGATCTTCAATTTTTCACTTGCCAGACATATTATCCATACTCACAGATTAGCCAGACTATTTTCTCACGTAAAACTTCAGTATACTTCTCATTAGTAGACCTATTTTTATCACTGAGAAAAAAAAGGCCGTGCATTCGTAAGCTTTAACGCATTTTGCGCCTCAACCCATCGGAAAACCCCCCCTAAAATTATATGTATTTTGCTTAGAATTACTAACCCTAAAATTCTATCCATGTTGTTTGACTGGGAAAATAAGTACCGAAAATCGTCACTGCCTCCTAGACTATATCTTCCTTCGTCATTACATTGAAAACGTAAGACTAAATTTTGCAGTAGTCACAGCACCATAGTCTTTCACATTCAAGAAAGCTTCAGCTTAACTTGACATTGTATTGGAAGCCGTGAAATATGCAAAATCATTGATAAGATTTTGGCGTCACACATATAACTTCACTTTCGATAGGGACACAAAAACGCTTTGTTTGTCCCCCCATCAAAAGTGAGGTTACGTGTGTGACGTCAGCTCATTGAGGTAGCGTCAGCTAGTGCCTAATTGAGGTTAAAGCATGTTATTCATCGTAAGATGTAGGATTTATTTGTCAAAAACTGTGTATCAGTTCTACTGGTCTATTTGCTTTCATTCTTTCATGGATTGTGTGGTTACCTTATTTTATCTTTATACTTTTACAATTTTCTGTATCGTAGATTTTTCCAATGAACAAGTTATACATCTACAATTGGAAAGTTGATTTTTATTTCTATACTTACTCCATCTACTTCTGTTTTTTGTAACCAAATCACCTGCTACTCTCATTCCAGCATTTCTCGCGGACTTTGCTTTCCATTATTCTAATGACTCCATAAAATGTCCTTATGTTTGGAAATAACTTATATAGGATTACTAGCTTACTCAGTTGCACCCTCATCCAAATAGAAAACTCTGCAATCGTCAGATGACCTTCTCATAGACAACACAGGACTAAATTCTTTATCGACCTTCTTCTGGAGCTGCTTTTGTATTTGGTCGAGTTGGATCTACAATCGACTCTCTAGTCTCTTATGTCCATAATGTTGATATATATTATATGACATTTGACTCTCAATTTTGATTGGTGTTGCTATTATAGTCCCCACTATATCGACCAGCAACTCATGTAACACGCCAAACTTCGTGAGCTTCATAACACCAAGTCGGACAATTATATTGTTCAATTCTTCAACCTAGCCTAGGCGATGGGACATTATCGCGCTAGCTCTTAGTGAAGTTGTCATTCTGACGTACCTGAGAACGGTGATACATGTACCATCGTCACCAAAAGTAACTGAGACAGCATCGTATTTGCTCTTGTACTATTATATATGATTTTTAGTGTCAAATATTTGTCAAACTATGATAAATGCATTGAAATGAATGACGGTAGAATTAGTCCAGGAGATCAATATGAATTATTTCTGTCCCAGATACTTTTGGTGACGATGGTACGTGTAGTTTTAATTCCAGTCGACTGTTTTTAATGTTATATTTACGATATCACATTTGTCAACAAAAATCTCGTGGCATTAGCGGGGTGCGACGCCCCCAACATGTTGCTGTGGCGTCATGTTGGGGGCGTCGGACCCCTTAATGTCACGAGATTTTTGTCGGACAAATGTAATATCGTAAATATAGCATAAAAAACAGTCGATTGGTATTAAAACTACACGTACATGTATCAACTTGACTTGGTGTTATGAAGCCGCTCAGGAAGTTTGGCGTGTACATCATGAGTTACAAAATTTTTAGGTCGATGTACTGGAAACTATAATAAGTATTATCGTCACAACGTTAAATTGGCGCATTTTTTTCCGGCATTGTTAGTAGAAGATATTCTCCTCAATTCTCTGATCAGTTTATCCAAAATGAGAAAATGAGCTGCATCAAGACTCTGCTCATATAGCTTCGATTGAATCCTGAGTATTTTTTTGGTTATACGAACTTGACTGACCATTCTCTCTGAAAAGTGCTTTGAAAAGTCGACACGTCGGAAGTTGTTTCATGGACCTTCATTTTCGTTATATTATGCTACAGTTTATCTAACTCTTGCTCGTTTTTTGTCTTTCCTTGGTGAGACTCGCCGGCAACAAAAAGGACTTTTTCAAGGTACCTACGTTTTTTTTCACAAAATGAGCAAATTTCGTTCGTTCAAAAATACCTCTACTCTGTTCTCCCAATTATTAAAATTCGTACCATCGAGTAGAGGAAAGTTTGTACTTTATAAATCCCTTCTTTCCTGAAAGCTCGTGAGACACATTTTTCCTCCAATTATCAGTGAAAACTATTTTGCCTTTCTTACTTAATTTTATTCATATTAATATACATAAGTAGTAAGACGGTCGAAATTTGATCGTGGCGCCATCTAAGACAAGGATTCAACACTAAACAGCAATTTTTGCTGTAATTAGTGCTGCCATCTAATAGGCCGACCAAAAATCAGTTCGTTGGGAAAAAAATGAGACCTGATAGGTCGAAACGCGTCTATGGATGGAAAAGCAAAGAAAATTAATCCAAAATTTTCTCATCAGTGTATAATAAGGATTATTTCATTCATTATAGAATAGACCAATCAGACAACGTCATTTTTTGACTAAATTTTGTTTAAATAAGTGATTATTTCACAAGACCTGTTTATCAGCGATTAAATTTTTGTTTACCTTTTTTGACAGAATTTGGATAGAAATATTCTGACATTTTATAATAAAAAATAGAACTTTTTGTTTGTGGCTTCAATCCTAATAATTATTCAGGAAATAATCTAGCCGTATACCACTCGACCTATAAATTTAAATGGATTAAACTATCCAAATATTTTTCGCACAACTTTGCTTTTTGGCAAATAGTTTCATGCACAATAAATTTCCTTTAGATATAATACAATTGAACACCATGACAGAAAAAATAAATAAATTGAAATAACAAAATATGTAGTAAAATATAAAATCACAGTAAAATTTGTAGTCAAAGGGACATGTTCAAAATGTGTACTTAAGGAACTTCTCAAACGAGTAAAAACATTTTGAACACGAAAGTTGCCTAATCCTACTCTTGTATTAGACTCGTTCTAAGCTTTTCATGTGATTCGAAAGAGTATTGAAGAATTTAACTGAAAGATAGCCTGGACCGTCCTGATACTTCTGTAATCTATGATAAGCTGGGATGATCAAGTTTTTCTGCCTTGTGTCATGCCTATGGGCCTCACCATGCACCCTAAAATTATCCCCGTTGTCCTTCGCATACAGCAGATTTTCAAGTATGTAGTGAGAAGCTAAAGTAATAAGTAATAGTGAGTATATTTGAACTTTTGAAGGCCTGTCTACAGTCCTCCCTGAAACCCCCGCCATGATTCGGATAGTGCTTCTCTCAAGCCCAAAGAGTCTGGCCGCAAGAAGGAGTAACCCCAAACCAAAATACCAAAAGTCATAACAGAGTGAAATATAGCATATAACATGAAATTTTCACCATATATTATCTGAGACACTATGGGAGAGATTACGAAGGACAAAAAGAGCTGGTGCAAAGCCCAGGACCTGAAGTGATGATGATGAATATAAAAATTACATCTGCCGACTTATTGTTAATAGAGCTTTTATATAACATTAAAGTACCAAATCGTACTTTCTAGCATGACGTCTCCAGGGTCCTTATTCTTGAAACAGGGGAGCAGTGTTCCCGGGAGAACGAGTTTTCCGTCTTTGTTCTTATATTATCATTTTCATATCATTGAGAAAGATGAAATACTCGTTCTCCCGGGAACGCTGATCCCCTGTTTCAAGAATAAGGACTAAGGCTCGTATTCTCGTAACTGGGTAACAGCGTTCTCGCGAGAGAACGATTGCCCAATTTTTGTCAGTATTATGGAAATAACAATATGGGTGACTAAGACAGAGCAATCGTTCTCTTGAGAGAACGCTGTTCCCCGGTGACGAGAATACGTGCCCAGATCTCTTCTCCCAGTTTAATTCATTGGTTCGACTTTTCTGAGCGTCTTGCGCCGTGTCCTGCGTCCTGTTTGAATTCGAATTGCTCCAGGTTGATGGGACGATGGTTTTGTGAGAACTTTCCTGCTCTACTTAGCATGGCGAATTTCGCATGCTTCGCAAGAAGCTGTCCAATGTCAAGATAGTGTATACAGGGGGTTTGGAAGATCGATAGGGAGTTTTCAATGTGTGATAGATGGTGCCTCTGCTTCAATCAATGATTGCCGTCTCGTTTCTGAGCTGCTTCTGCATTTACAGGCTAGTTTTCTACGCTGATTTCTTCTAGTTTCCTGTTCTTTCTTCCGTTCAAAGCTCTACCAGATATAAATGGAGATTAAAGAGTTTTATTAAATGGTGCCAATGTGCCATATACGACAGTACCTATACCATTTTGTAAGGAAGTGATGTATTTATTTATTGACGGACAAAGCCTATTTTTCTACGTAAACTTAACAATTCGTTGATAAATTAATATGTTTTTAGGAGTTAAATAGGTAAAGCTATGTAACATAATTAACAATCAATATCATCTCAGACAGGAAATACATATTAACTAGCCTAACTATATGCTTACAAATCCAATTATAATAAATCTCTAAGAAAGCGTTTTTGTGAATAGAAAAAGTCCAATTCAGTTTTTTTATAATTGGGTCAATTTAAAAAGCAAATAAAGATCTCGGTGATCTCTCCTGTTAGTCAGCGTTTGAAGGTTCAATCTTTGATGTAATGTTTCGTAGGTTAGTTCGTTTCTGGAAAATTTGTAATTAATGTAGGATAGGAATCTATTCTGAACCCGTTCTATTTTTGAAATATGAGTATCATCATGGGGATTCCAGATCCAGATAATTATAGAAGCATATTCTAAATGAGATCTCACGATACTGCAATATAGAATCTTCAGAGCATGGATGGTGTTGAAGTCATAAGTCATTTGTATTTCTTTTGATAAATCCAAGCACTGTAGTGCTTTGTTTGTTATTAATGTTATATGATCAATATACGACATGCTCGGGTCCAGAACAACTCCCAGATCCATTATGGTTTCAGAGGTGAGGATTTCACCCTTGATTGTATAGTTATAGGTTGTTATGTTTCTTTATCTGGAGAAAATCATTAGTTTGCACTTTGAGGTATTAAGCCCATTTGAGTCAAACCACTCCACAAACCTATTCAAAACTCTCAGCAGATCTAAGAAGTCTCCCGAATTCGAAATTATGTCCTTTAAGCAAAAAATAAAGGAAAAGTAGATTTGAAGCAGCAGGCAGCATCATTAACAAAGCAGTTGAAGATAAGTGGGGCAATGTGTGACCCCTAGAGGACCCCTGCAAAAACCTGTATTTTATCCGACGATCCGTTATTCACTTTGATAATCTGGCTACGTCCAGTTATGTCGCCCTCGATCCACCTGAACATGGGTTCAGAGATTCCCCAAAATTTAAGTTTGTCAATTAAGACATTGTACTCGAAATGCTAATATAGGGCTGTAGTTTTTCATATGAGTAATGTCCCCGGATTGGTGGATGGGTACTATATAACTGGACTTCCAGTATTCTGGAAAGTGGCTAGATTTGAGTGAGCTAGTAAATATGATATGCAGGGGTCTTGAGAGGATAAAAGAGCAGTTTGAGAAATACAGATTGGGAACTCCAGGTACATTTAAGTTATTGAAGAAGGGTTTTTCCTCATGTGGATACCTAACCACCACCTAAAAAAGGTGCAATTAATATTCTATTAAAAGGATTTTTTTTCCACCACCTTTTTGTTTTTAGGGGTAGTTCGCCTATTTTCAACTTTACAAAAAAAAGTTATAGAGAAAAGTTGCTCAAAATAATAAAATGAACAAGTTTTCTTAATATTTTTTTTTTGTAAAGTTGAAAATAGGCGAACTACCCCTAAAAACAAAAAGGTGGTGAAAAAAAAATCCTTTTAATACAATGTTAATTGCAACTTTTTATATGCACTAAAGGCGAGAAAAGAAAAAAAAAATTAATATATACCCCTAAAAACTAAAATTTTCCCGAAGGAAGTGTCCCCCCGCTGAATGGGGGTGAGTTACAAAAAAAGTTGATTAGGAAAAATTGTAGAAAATGTCATCTTATAAAACTTTTATTGAGAAAATTTTTTTGTAAAAAAATAAAAAAACTTTAAACTACCCCTATTGAAAAACGGCAGGGGGTGAGTAAAAACTTCATAAAGCAAAAATGTTGTATGAGTTGTAGAAATATTTTTCACGTTAGTTAAAATTTTTCATTTTCATTATAAAATTTCAAACGGCCCTTATGACCACAGACGGCACTTAATCAAAAAAATCTTTGGATAAACATTGTAGATCAAATAATGTTGCACATCTTTTATTTGAAACATTTTTTCGTAAAATCAATAGGTAGGTACCAAGTAATAACCAATGACGCACTTTCAACCCCTATAGCGCAAAGCGCCAGAGGGGTAAATGTTTGATATTTTCGGTTTTATGATCACCCACCCGCCCCCTATCATCTCTGAAAAGTTCATTTGGGTAGGAATTTTTTTTTTTGCAATACATGTATTTTTCGACTATTTTCCTAGACTAATTATCCAAATAAAGATTTGATGGTATATCAGAAGAATTTTTCTTGGAATTAATAAAACTCCAAAATTGTTTAGGATTAGTTTGTGTTAGAATATAATTTCAGTAACATTGTTTAGATAGCTGTTTACAATGAGAACGTAGATTGGAAAAAATGTCGTAGTTATCGGGCGTAGATTTGTAATGTTTATGAGCGATCTTTTTCTGGAATGTGAGTCTAATAAGATCCTGGCTGAACCATTTAGGAAATTTTCTGCTTATGATTTCTTTAAAAGGTACAAATAGGCCTATTGCGTGATTTTGGATTTCGTAAAATGTTTGAACCATATCTGGTACGGTTAAGTTAGAAAGTATTGTGTCCCAATGAAAGGAGCTACAAAAATCATTTATAAAGGTATAGTCAGTAGGCAGCTAATTTAAAGTAATGATAAAAGGTGTTTAACACAATGCTTAACATCAAATATCTTGAAAAAAAAACTAAGTCTAATATAACATTGATGATCCATCCATCTGATGATGCAAATATAATTTTGTGAAACGTCGAAAACTTCATATATACAGACTTCCATTAAACTTTTCCAGTTTCATCCTAATTAACTAAAACACTAATTTCTTATATAAGTTTTCATATTCAATTGAATAAACGCGAATGGTTCAAGTGCCAAAAAATTTAAATTTATCTTTAGAACTCATTACACATAGCGCATCCGTATTATAATGCACGTGGAAGGTCACGTCGCACAGGAATGGATATTTAATAAGCAAAGAAATTTCAAAGATGTTAAAATAAGAAGTTTGTGGGACGAACACACTATACGTGTGTATTAGGCAACCGTCCAAAAATATTTACAAAGTGGTTTCGCAGGCCCGCTGTGCTAACGTCAACACAAGAAATAGACAGACGAAATACCAGCGGGAAAATTCTTGTTTTAAATAACTTTTTTATTGTTTATAAAATGACATATAAGGCTTTTTTCCGGTTACGACTTTGATGTACTAAGACCGGTAGCGGTCTAGCGTAGGATGGAATGCATGTCTCGCGGTCATTTACAATATGCAATTAAAGTGTAAGTACCTGGGAGGGACATAAAAAAAAACATCCAATTTGATTTTTTTTTTAAACGGAATCACCTATTTTTTTTTGTCTTAAAAACATCACTTTTCATTGAAATCTAAACCTCATAAAGAAAAATTGAGGAGAGGTATGTCTGGAGGTCAAACTGGCCATTCTATTTCCTACTTTGTTTTCTTTGTTCGTTTAATCCATCACTGCCTTTCCCAGGTGAACTCTGTCATCCTTTCGGCGAAAAAATTTAAATATTCAAACTTTGAGAGTTTGATTTTGCCTTTCAAAACTCCATGATCACCGCCCTTTGGTGAATTTGTTCATAACTGAGACATCTTCAAAAATGTATCTACTTTTACATTAAAATCAATCCATTTCTCGTTATACCATCTTGTGATACCAAGGTCCATTGTCTGTTGGGTCTTTTCTTGGAGAAACTCTTCCGTGAATTGAGGCTATCATTCAAGTCTCTCAAAATAGCAATTTTTTTATTCAGAGTTCTTCTTGTGATCTAATTTGGAATTGTGGCCAATTATAACATTTTTCTTGCTCTGCGTTCTTCTATGGCTGTTGATACTTCTTCAAGGAAAACTCGTTGATCTTCATCATTGATAGATGAGATCCATGCATGTAATGACGCTCTTGATGTGCAAGGATGATGTATTAAACTCTATTGGAAATGCCTTTGAATGCCTTGTCTTGATTTCTTTTCGTATCATTTCGTTGTAGTAGAGTTAGCTCCCCCAGATCATCTTTTCGTCTTGATGGAGGCCATGTATCTGATAATATAGATTGCTGTAATTTTCTAATCGTGATCAAAGTATAAATAGTAAATAATCGACACAACTTACTTCATCAGTTGCTTTCTTGAAGAACATCAAGTATTTTATTCAGTTTTTTTTTTTAAGCAAAACAAATACTTTTGTTCTCTGATATCCCGACTTTGGATTATTGAAAAACCATTTTAAAAGCTTTTGAACGTAATAATAGAGCTTCCCTATCGATTGTTTCGAAAGCGCTTGTAAAGTCTAAAAATAAATGAGTTTTCTGAAACATGTTGCAATGTACGTAAGCAATAATCTGAACTGCGTTATTGGTAGGTATTCATTTTTTGATTTTGTTGTGCTAAATCTATTGGAAAAGTTGTTGGACATTTTTTTAAAAACAAAATTCAACTGCCAAACATTGATGCCAATTTTCCTTCTCATAGTAGTAGTAAAATCTATATACGACAAAATGGAATTTTGTGTAGAATCTAAAAATAAAATAATACATAAGGTTGACATCAACGATCAACTTTCGGAATAATCAATATAACATTGTCGCTGTCTTGCACGATTCAAAAATACTTATCTTTAACAAGGTTTTATTAGAAAATGTGTGATATGGCTCTTGGGTAACTAGCAAAACACCTTATCATTACCATTGAGAATATTGATTGTAGATGTAGGTGTGCTTAACTAATTATTCTTCATTGACCTAGGAATTCAATTATCTAAAGCTTGTAGAAGTAAAGGAAAAATAGCTAAATCCTAGAAACATCTTTGTTTAATACTAAATACTGGAATTGAAAATGTACCTACAACCTGAATTATATATTATTACTTATTCGTATATGCAAAGATAGGACGTTCCATCAACAAAGACATGCACAAACGTTAAGCAACAACGCTATTTTAAATAAATGTTTAATACGCCAAAACCAGGTTAATCAAATCCGAGGGGCCCGGCTGACGACAACGTTATCGATGTGTTCATTCCCAAATCCTGATTTCTTATGCAGCACAAAACTGGATACATTTGAAACTATTACAATTATTATGGGAGCACTTCCGTGTGTCTTTGCTATTTTGTGTTTAAAATTAGGCTTTTCGTTTTAAATAAGTGTTGAAGGTGGCGGAGATACCTAAAAATAAATGATAATTGCATGTATGATAAATAGGTAGAACTTGTGTTAGAACTGAGTCAAAACGAATTAATGATCTGTGAAATTAGTTTTAACGTTACTTAATTGGTATAGTAATGTAACTTCTCAAATTATATTGTGAAAATGTGGAATAGGTTATAGTTAGTTAAGTGTTCAGACACAAACAATCTAGGCAGGCATCTTGACCGTAAATTATTGCCACAACAAACCCAAGTTGAATTATTAACTCAAGTTTCAAATAAATAGGGATGTTTGTTGACTCTGCACTAAGGCAACAAGGTATAGAAGACCTGAAATCGCAAAATATTAACTTTATGTTGTTCTGACCTGCTATTTTAGAATATATTTACAAAGAAAACGGGCCCTCGATCGATTCAAACAATATCAGGCCAAGTCAACTATTAACTAATTATAGGAAAAAGCTTGGGGTAATGTAGGATACCTACCCTTTCTTTTAGTTTTAATTCGATAAAATTCACCTGGCTTTAGCAGACGATTGTTTCCATTAGAATTTCATGACTGATGCACTAACACCATTCGCTTTCATGGGCAGAATCAGTAAAAGAGCAGAACATTTACGATGGTTGTTTACTTTTAAAGAATCTTTTCATAGGAAAAATGACATATAGTCCATTATCATAGGGTCCGCTCGCTTCGATCTCGTGCTAAGTTTAAAAATGCATTATTTTATGAAAATATGGGACTACTTGATTACCAAATGGTATGTTGGCATTTTTGTAAATAATTTTTTTCCGAAAACAGCTATGTACTTCAAAATCACGGATGGAACAATTTTTCAAAAAATTCGTATCTCCGTTATTAATTGATCAATTTCTTATTTCAAAAAAATGGATTACTTGTAAAAGTCTATATTTTAATAGAAAAAATGTTTTTACTACAAATATTTAATATTAAAAGTTTTATGGGAAAAAAAGCATATTTACACTGCTAAAAGTGGGTGAGGTTATTAGAAATCGTTACTGTCAAGAAGATGTTGAGTATTTCAAGAACACACTCTAAGAGCTAGGGCATAAAATTCAAATTTCTTACCGAAATTTCACTAAAGCGCTTTTATTTTTTTCTGGACTTACTTGAAGAGCTTCTTTAAAACAAATGCTACTACATCATTGCCATTTTTTTTCCCTCTTCAACAGGACATCATCAAGTTTCAAATCCGACGTTTCGTCTCAGAGCGCCCATCATCAACTTTATTATTTTAAATACGGCCCCGCATTTTTAAATACTTTTTTCAAAGATTCACAGCCTTTTTTTATAGAGGGGTTTAGGAAATCTGTTTACAGACTGTCCCAGGCGTTCTTGTTCTGGTGCCATGGAGGTGTGTCGGGATGATGTCCTGTTCTGAGGATCACCGACCGACTAAAATCCTTTCCCCTCTTCTCCCAACTACTTCGGAAAAACCCTTTGCGGGCTTGCCGTCGTAAAGTTGTCTATGATTTATCCCTGAGCGTCCCTTTCTTCTGCTGCCTTTGTCTTCATTCTCTCGTGTATATATTTCTTTCCTGTGTACCATTTTCTCCATGTTGTCATTTGGTCTAAGAGTGATTTGGAGGTCATGCCATCTATGTCCGGATCTATAATTACTTGCATTCTCTGGACTAGCCATTTCTGGCATATTGCGACAGTGTGCCCCACTGAGTCCACCTCTCCGCAGTAAGCACATCTGTCATCGGTCGTGCCTATTCTTTGGGTGTACGTCCTGGGTCCTTATTCTTGAAACAGGGGAGCAGAGTGCATATTCTCTAACGCCATAGACATAGAAAATTCTTTCTAGGCATGAATTTTTTTTCTATTATCACACAAAACCTTTATTCTGTATGCCAGGTTCGGCAGCACTCGAGTCTCGTTCGGTGTTCGGTCGCCATGGGAAATAGAAATAAGACCCGATTAGGTCTTTCTGTAATGGAAAAATGTTTCTATCTTTTTCTAACACATTATCGTGAAACGTTCAATTTCTGTCAGAGTTTATGTTTTGTTTAGTGTTAATGTTTTGTAGTTTTGTCAAAGGTTTTGTCATATTTTGAATATATTTCCCAGATATATTTCCTAATTTCGTATTTGGGAAGTAAAATAACCGCCTTTGATATTTCCCTTTCCCTGAAATGTTATTTTAGCCTTAGCATTTAGTAAAAATACTGTGGTAAAATAGCGCAAATCACAAAAGGGTAAGTGGTGGGTACCATCGATACACCGTATCACTCCCGGAAATCCGAATTGGGACATCAATTCCTCTTTCTTAAGAGGCTTCTCAGCTTCGGTTAGGGAAAATTTAACCCACTGAGAAGCAATGGCCTCTAGAACCAAACATACTTCCTCACTTAATGCCCTGCTAAATGTGGACTGAGACATACATGTATTGAAGTCATCTCCTACCGCCTTCTGATAGGAGCCTTGAGCAAAAAATCTTAGAGCACCCAATACTCTAATTTGAATTGGGATTCTTCCGGCTCTAACCACAGAAGCCATGTGTGGAGTGAGGTGGATATACCTCCGGAATTCCCTTTGGGGCCTATGAAAGGCATTATACTCATCTCGCAAGGCCTCAATTGTTCTTGACGCTCTTCTTCTTCCGCCTCGTCCACAAAATGCATGAATATAGGGTCCATAATGGCTTATATCGATAATAAAAAATAATCAATAACAATGTGATATTGACATTGAACAGTTCATAACAACTGACAATTTAAAGCAGCACAAAAATAATGACAGTCTCTAGGAAAGCGCAATGTTTTCACGTCGGATAGTTTACGATATTTCGATTTTTACTTCACCCGAATCAACTTGGAAAGATGCTTACAGCTGAAGTAGTTTTGTATATTTCCTGTCTCTGTCTATCTCTTCTCTGTGTCCATTTCTTTTCGTTTACAGAATACGCCTCCAGCATTCCCGGGAGAACGAGTGATTCGTCTTTGTTATGTATATTATCGTTTGCATATCATTGAGAAAGACGGAAGACTCGTTCTCATGGGAACCCCGTGTTTCAAAAATAAGGACCCTGAAGGACCTGTGTCCGGTGAGTATTTGAGTGGAGAAGTAGTTGATGTGTCGGTGCTTGCAGGATAGCCATACGCTTATATCCGGTATCAGGTCTTCAGTCCATTTTCCCTTTGTTGTATTGTTTTCCCACCTTGTTTGCCATCTTTGAATCTTCCTGTCTTCCTCCATCTTTTTTGTTTCTGAACTGATTAGTCTTTCTTCCACTCTATCGATGTATGCCTGTTCTTCGAAAATCAAATCCAGTGGTGGTATCCCAGTAAGAACCTGCAGGGCTACGTTCGACGCGAAGCCATAACTCCATGATCTCCCGGTATTTCCCTATTATTGACAGTGTCCCGTGCCAGATGGGTGCCCTGCATAGGATTGTGGACTGCATCACTCCATACAGCATTTTTCTTTTAATTGTGTCTTCACTCCTTTTAAATTTGGCATGTCTAGACATTGCTGTTATTTTTGTGGTCGCTTTCTTGGCTACTTCTTCCACGTGTCTCCTAAAGGTTATATCTTTCCCTATCCATATTCCCAGGTATTTGATTGCCTTGGCGTGGGTTATTCGCGCGCCACAAAGGTTGAAAACTATGTTCTGTCTGTCTCTACATTGGTCATTTCTGGGTCAAAGGTTTGTTCTCTTTCTATCTTCCTCGCCAAGACTTTTCCAAAGTTCGCTTTGCTGAACCCACTCTACCCTTGAAATCGATTTGCTTTGGAGTGTCGTCTTGGATAGTGAATATGATGTGTTTATGTGGGGACATAGGTTCGTTCTCGAGGATTTTCCCGGTTTCCTACTTCACGCGCTAGGTTCACTGTCGCAAAAGTTACGTCTATGTGGGAGCTACCGTTCCTCCTCACAAAGGTGGGTTTGTTCGCTCTGTTTTGTACAGGGTTATCTAACGAAAGTGCTTTTTACCTTATATACCTGTTAATTGAAGAAGTACAAAAAAATGTTAAATATAAAAGTTGGGATTTTTATGAGGAATTAGGAGTATTTAAAAAAAAAAAATTGAAAGGCGGGTTTAGAAAATATAGCAAAAAATTTAACATTTCTCGCTTAATTTAAATGGAATAACCCATTTTTGAATATGTTTTTGGATTCTTGTTTGTTGGAAGCTGATAAGAGTGGTAAGTTCCCGTCTAGTCTTGCTTATTAGGTACTATTGTTTATAATCATTATATTGAAAAAGTGTTCAATATTAGATGAAATACGTAAAATTTTACTTAAATCCAGCTTCTCCTGATTCACCTTTTACTTAATTTACCTTGGTAAAAGGTGAACCATGTGAGGCTGGATTAAAGCAAAATTTAGCGAATTTGATCTAATATTGGACACATTTTCGATATAATAATTTAAAACAATAGTAATAAACAACACTAGACGGGAATCTACTACTCTTACCAGCTTCCAACGATGAAATATAATTTTTTTCGTAATTTATTTTGAAAAATCATTAATTAGTGATATCTCCAAAATTGCTACATTTAACTATAGGACATGTAACATATATCAGGACTCAAATTTAATGTAGAATCCAAAAACATATTCTAAAATGGGTCATTCCATTTAAATTACGGAAAAAATGTTAAATTTCTTACTATATTTTCTAAACCCGCCTTTCCATTTTTTTAAAAACAAATGCTCCTAATTCCCCACAAAAATCCCAACAACTTTTATATTTAACATTTTTTTGTTCCTCTTCAATTAACAGGTATATAAGGTAGAAAGCACTTTCGTTGGATAACCCTGTACAATCAGATTTGCTTGAGCGCCGGCCTTAACCAGGAATGTCAATGTATTGGTCGAAAATTCCGATGTTTATATTTTGGAAATACATAGCAGCCGAAAATACTGCAGTCTTGCAGTTGGATTCCGATCACTCCATCCTTCCTGAGGACTTTTTTAACTTAGATGTTTTTGTTCACAAAATATATTGCCACATCCACTCGTGCGCCCTATACCCAGCCCTTGTATTTTTATCATGTGGTCGTGTGCGCAACATTTATAGCATCAAGGTACTCTAATCCTTTTGTCCATACTGCACCAGGCATATCCAATCCTTGCCAGGGATTCTCTCGCGTTTGGCCTAAGACTACTTAGTCTGTACTGGTTTTTCTCCAGCTTACCGAGTTGCATTTCGATAGCCGTGATCGCGTCTTCTTGGGTGGTAGTAGCATCCATTCCTCTAATGTATATCGCCTCGTTCATGTGAGCGATATACATGAACATGTGACAAGGTTCAAGGTCAATGAGATTTCCTTGATTTTTGAGTATAGTTCTCTTACCGTGCCTTCGTTCTCTGTAGTGACGAGTAGCTTGCCGTCCTTAGCTCTTTTTAGGGATCTTATCGCATCGCTGGCCTCCGTGCCTCTGACTTTGCTCTTCACCACATTCAGTATTTCTGTAAATTTTTTTCCTTCTCCATCTACTATAATAGCATATGATGCATGTCGTTTTGCTCCAGTGCAAGGACTCGTGTTATAAGGTCTGTTCCCACAGGAGTCTCCTACAGTTTGCAACCTGTCAGAAACAATCGCTCAGCTGAGTTACAGATTGATCTTGGAACGACAGCATTGAAAACATGTATGGGCGATTCTTACTGACAGTTTGCAAACTGTCAGAGACTCCTGTGGGAACAGACCCTTAGTTGCGTAAATGATCAAGTTCGTTTTCCTATCGAAGAAGATGACTTCCACCGTTCTTCTGAACTTCTCAATGTCTATGCGGGCAACGTGTTGTAGCGCTACCCACTCATCCTCTTTCTGTTTTGCCTGTTCTGATTCTGGTTGCGTTCTCCAGTGTTCCAAAATCCTGTGTTATATCTGATAATTCCGGGAATTTGATTATGAAAAGTAATTGTATGCTCTTTCCATTTTTGGGTCGTCAGGTTCTATTACCACAACATTTACCTACTGTGTCTGCCTTAGTTTCCAGAGGGTTTCCCACTTTTATTTCCGTGCGGCTGTAAAATTCTGTCGCCCAGGATAGTTGCCCTATTCAACTGAACGCTTTGTAGGTTTTTATGTCTTTTAATGAGGTGACCTGGTCCCTAGATTAGTCATTGGCCTGGGTCCCTGTTTCCTGTGTACCTATTTGTATTTGTTGTAAGCCTTACGATTTATCACAATTTCTTCCGCTTTCTCGTATTTGTGGTCCTCCAGCCATTCCTTGATCGTTTCCTTGCTCAACATTTTTATCTGGTTCTGAAGGTTTGCGTTTTGTAGATTTGCGTTTGTCTCCTTAATTTCCCTCTTGGAGTTTTCCTCTACGGGTTTGTTTAGGTATACCAAAGTCTCCCACAGCATGTGAGCTTCAGGGCACACTGTCTTTTGGCTCGTTTCCTGCTCGCCTTTCCTATACGGGGTCTCGAGTCTTTTTCTTTTGTTGTCATCATCATCGTCAACGATTTCCATTCTCATCTCTGGTACTGACATCCTTCTTGGTGGCCATCTGCCGATTTTGTTTCTTCTGACGATTGGGCTTATTAGCTCTAATGGTCGATTACCCGCCCCCACCAGAATGCGTGGGGCATTCCTCGGCGTTGCCGGTACCCGCCTGGGGTATAATTTCCTTGTTTTGTCCTTCTATTTTAGCTATTGTTTCTTTTAGAGTTGCTTGTGGACAGTTAGGGATTCCCGTGGCCCTCGTTTCCTGATAGCTTCGGGGGGGAGAGTGTGGAAGGATGGACAGGGGTTTAGGGTTGCGGGTGTTTGGGAAGGGATCGCCCCGGTTGTAGGGTGAGAACCCAGCTAGGGTACCTCGGGTTTGCCACGCCCGTGTCTCCGCGTCTCCCTGGGGTTCAGCTGTCAGCAGCAACTGACCTGTCAAATGCACGGTCAGTCACTGTGCCCCTCCACTAACGACAAGGTCGCACAGCTCCTTTGGAGGGGAGAGATTCAGAGCCATACCTATCGATACATCACAATTTTCCTGGAAGGTATCGGATTTATGATTTTTTGGATCAATACTCGAACAGTCCTGAAAAAATCAGCCTGCCCTCGTAAAATTAATTGAAAATCCCATAAAGAAGGAGGCACGATTTACAATGAAAATAGGCCCCCGTAAATTTCAACCAAATTTCAATATTTTAAAGGTATCATCATCATCAAAATTGAAATGTAAAGAGGATCGTATGTCTGTGATAGCAGATATAGCTTGTCAAAGTACGTAGGTCCTGCTATGCTATGCTATGCATATAGGAAATATCCGAGGAAATATTTCTACGTAGATTTTCTTCAATATTTCGAAAAATACTAATCCAATATTGACGGTTTTGGGGTCCTTTTGTAGGTATCATTTGATCCAAAAACGTCAAAATCGGATTAGTATTTTTCGAGATATTCAAGAAAGTCTACGTAGAAATATTTCCTAGGATATTTCCTAGGATATTTCCTATGCATACCATATCAGGACCTACGTACTTTGACAAGCTATATCTGCTATCACAGACATACGATCCTTTTTACATTTCAATTTTTTTTTTGCAATGATGATACCTCTAAAATATTGAAATTTGGTTGAATTTTACGGGGGCCTATTTTCAATGTAAATCGTGCCTCCTTCATTTACTGGACTAATATGTAATAGACCGAGAGATAGTGACAGATTTTCGGACGTGATTTTACCCAGTATGCCTTTTGGAGGGTATTGGTATAGGTGCATATTATGTTACTGATAAATCATAGAGTAGACAGGCATCCCGGGTTCTTTATTCATACATTATATCACAAGAACTTTAAATTTAATCGATTAAACTATCCAACATATTTTAAACATGATTTTGCTTGGAAAATAGTTGAATGCACAATAACTTAATAAAAGTTTTATTTAAAAGTTATTGTGCATGAAACTATTTGCCAAAAAGCAAAATTAGGCAAAAAATATTTGGATAGTTTAATCCATTTAAATTTATAGGTCAAGTGGTATACGGCTAGATTATTTCCTGAATAATTAGGATTGAATTGTTGGCGTCAATCCTATCCAAAAAGTTCTATTTATTATAAAATCTCAGAATATTTCTATCAAAATTCTGTCAAAAAAGGTAAACAAAAATTTAATCGCTGATAAACAAGGTCTTGTGAAATATTCACTTATTTAAATAAAATTCATTCAAAAAATGACGTTTTCTGATGGGTCTATTTTATAATGAATGAAATAATCATTGAAATTAATTGACATCAATTTGTTTATAAATTAGGCGATCTGATTTTACCCAGGCTGCCATGAATCCACAATAAAATTCGAGCAAAATGCGACAATAGGGCAAGTACACGATCTGACAGTTTGACACTATTGACAGTCGCCTTGAGGTAAAACAAAGATATAATTTACAGTGGTTTTTTGAGTTTTTAGTTAGATTTTTTTAAATAAATACCTTTTTTCTGCGATTGACAAGAAATGTCAGCATTTTTCACCGGTTGACAGGTCGCAAAACTCAAAATTCTGGTATTTCAATTATGTTTCAATAGTTGCTAAGAAATCAATGAATAACAATACGGGAAACACTTTTCCGGCCTAGGCCGGGAAAGTAATTCTCATACTGCTGAATAATTGGAATAAAAAGACAAACATTTAACAGATATTTGAGCGATCGCAGAAAAAATAGTATGTGTATTTCGGAGGAAAAGCACATTCTCGGCCGACGGTGTAAGTTGACGGGCGAGGCGTAGCCGAGATCGGAGAATGTGTCACTTTTCTACCTAAATACACAATATACTATTGTGTGATCCAGAAGTTTTTTGGATATGCCTAGAGTTTGTTTAGTTGTTAATTGTGGTAGTATAGGGCAAGGGATACAATATCCTTCCATAGGTTTCCATCAGTTTTAAATAACAAGACAGGTTTGATTTGTTAGCTCAAGAAAGAAGAGAAAAATTGATTAATGTTGCTATATAAAAGAGAAGATCTGACAGAAAAATAGATTGAATATAGAGTAACTATACTTATATATTTGTTCTTGTGATACTTGGTTTTGATATTTGTTGGAAAAACCTGAATTTAATCCATTATAGAAAAACCTAGCAAACTTCTGGATAAAAGAGCACATAGACTGGAACATAAACACTTTACTTTAACTTTTTTAACACAAAATAACACAAAAACTTGTAAAACAGCTGTGAAAACCGCATAAAACATAACCGGCCTAATCTGCACGAATGTAAATAAATGATTTGTTTTACCTCAGGGCGACTGTCAAACTCATTTGTGACGTCACATGGACATGCCCTATTGAAAAATTAAAGGCATATCGTGAGTGGTGATCACAATCAAGTGTTCTTGCATTATTTTTTTTTTATTTATCTGCGTTTTCAAATAGGCTGCCATTAAAAAGTATACATGGTATACAATGTGGATTCATGGTAACCTTCTTTCAGAATAGAAGTGAGATAATCTATTGTGAAAGACATAGAAAACCGGGGCCTAGATCTGGCATTATCTACTTCTTTTTTGAGTCATTAGATTAGCAATAATAGGTTTCTTGCAATAATTTTTTTTATTTGCTTATTGGAAAGAGAAGTCAAAATTAAGCTCAACTGTATTTTTTTCTGATTTTTTTCGGACTTGCAAAGGCTCTAAATTTCGATTTGAAGTTCAAATTTCTTGGTGCCGTGACGTCACGGCACCAAATTTCTGATTGGTCAATTTTATCCAGTGTTGACATTGTTGACAACTAAATCGATATAATATCGAATCCACAGATTTGTAAGTATCGGCATATGAAATTGATTCTCATCCCTATGAAAAACTTAACCCAACTTTTTAATTCAAAATATATAATCATTTTTTATTTTTATTTATTAAATTATTAGACTGTCCATGTCCAAGACTCCAAAACTCCAAAACGGGCAGGTAGAGCAACACAAAGGTTGCTCTACCTGCATTTTACTAATACACAATGCTAATATTTAGTGTTCTGCTGCTAAGTTCTGCTGTGAGCTTTAATTTTACATTTTTAATTTCGGCACTGAAATATGTACCAATATAATTATTGTTATTTTTCTTCTAAGTGGATTATGGGAAATAAAACAGGAGTATAATTTTTATGTGTCTACACCTATTCGATCCCAGTTTCTCTTATACGGCCGGTGTTAACCCAACTCCCTAATTCCTAATTTCTATTATTTCGTAAAATATTAGCTATCGATTTGGTCCTGTTATCCAGTTACTTAATTTTTTTTCGGCCACCAAATATATAAGACTAGATTGATCTTCCGTATTCATGGGTTTTTTATTTTAATAGAATATAGAGGGGTCTTTTTTTTCAATATTGTTTTGTTTTCAACCAACACAAAATCATAACAAGACTATGAACGAAGCCCTTAGAGCAGTTAAAGGTAAAGGAGTAGTAACATGGAGTTGGAAAATGAAGCCGGTATTTTGGCACCAAAAAAATTGTGGTATAGAAATTGGATAAACCGATAACGCCATCATTTAATAACACACTGTTAACTTGTTATGAATTAAGCACTAAGGAATAAGAATTAGATATTAAGAATTAAAGGAGTTAGGTAACACCGGCCTAGCTTTTTACATTTTCACAGACAAAAACATCCTTTTTCCATTTTATTCAAACTACACACAGGGTGACTCCGTACAAAGTATCCGGACTACCTTTCGGAACCGTTTATTATGGTTTATTTTGAATAATTCCCCAGTGACAGGGACTGTATTTTGTTGTTAATTGATTATTTGGTTTGATAAATTGGCCAGAGGTCACTGACTTGACCTAATAGTAAACAAAAATCATCCTGACAAATAAAAATCCCTTTTAACGTAGTCGTACTTTATACTGTGCCGGATTAGTTCTTTCTTTGTCTAGCTCGTATTTAGACAAGAAAACAAAATTGTGGAACTTCATTAAGTCTCCTTTTATTTTTCATGTCAAAAGTAGAGCTGTACAAAAGTCGATCCACAAAGCGATCTTGATATTTCTATGCGTCCTTTTTTGTTCGATGTGTTAAAAAAGAAAAAAAAAAAGAATCGTTTGGAACATGAAAATTTGGCAAACAGTGATTTTTGATTGGTGCAAAAATAGGGCGCAGAATTCAAATAATCGGCTTTTTTTTCTTTTAATTCCTGCCTTCAAGATTGAAAAAAAAAATAACCAACCATACTGTTATGTAGTATATAAAATACACTTTCGTTACAGATAAATTATATACCTAAGTCACATATTTAGAATACCTTCCGTTAAATTTTTTTTTAGTATCATTGCCATTATTACATTCCACAATTGTTAGTAGAGACAAAATGTGAACCAACAATGAAAAAGAAATATAAATTTGAAATCAAACCAAATTCGGCGCATAAATTAATGATTGTGACCATCATTGTCTGGTGATTTAATACATAATTAAATCGTAATATCTATTATGAATAAATTTGCAACTGATTCACAAACATAAATATAACATTTGCATATTGTTTTGTTTTCCTTCAATGGCTTCTTTTATCGGCATCCATTTATTTCCGTTTAAGCAGTTTTTAATGCCTGCCAGCGTTCTAGTTTTTCTTGCAGAAACATTAAACACATTAGCAAGAACTGAAGTCTCTTGCATATTTGTTTGGATAGTCAGCAAGAACATAAAGAAAATAGTCTTTGGTAATAATAACATTTGTTGTGTTAATATATGAATTAAAAATGTGTGGGGTGCATTTTTTTCTATCTGATTGAAAAGAATTTTGCGCGATGATTGTTTGGTGTGGAATTAATCGCTACAGGATATTCGATTTGCATAATGATGAAATAAATTGCAAGACACGCGACTAGTATTTTTGCCTTGATGATTAGCATTTTGATTTAGCTGGACTTATTTATTTGGGGATTCAGGAGGTTTTGCAGAATTTCGGTTTTTTTCAGGATATCTCGGAAAATGTTCAGAATTTTTCAAATGTTAAAGTACCATTTTATTGAACGTTAAATTACGCAACTTTTTCCGGATCTAACCAATATTGTAACTCCAACCGTTCTCCAGATCATAATTCTATCTCATCTTTATTTGGACACAGTATATAGGAAACCATGAACAAATTAGAGACAAGCTGAAATTTGGTATATAAGTTTGTATTAGGACTATTAGGGTCCTTAATAAACTGCCAAACCACAAGAAGAGGAACAATATTGTATAATGAATTGATAATTTGTGAAAATGATTCAGCACGAAGACAAAGAACAAGAGAAGGACCTACAGAACTCTCAGAGCAAAAGAAAAACAAAAAGAACAGAAAAGATCATGAAAAGAAGAAACACAATAATAAATTATTTATTTGTAATAAGTATAAATAAATATTACAAAAGGCATATAGTATACAATTAAAAAAAAAATTGTTTTGCATTGGATCAAACAACAATAGGAATAGGGCCGAACAAAAAAAATACAAATCAATAAAAATAACAATAAAGATAAATAACTGGGAAACAGTCAGTATCATAGATGTATTGCTCTTTTACAATTGCCTAGCTTTCGAAGCCTTTCGCTTCTTCTTCAGGGCTATAATAATATAATATAAAATAAATAAAAAATGAATATAATATAAATTACAAATTAAATAAAAATTTTATAAATTTTTTAAAACATACCTTGTAGTGAGTCTATCGATTTCTCTGATTTTTTTAAAGTTTTTTCATTTATGATATAATATAGATTTTTATAAAAAAAATTAATATAAATGTATAATGAAAATTATTTCAAAAAATGTAAAATATGGTATAATTTTTTTTTGAAAATTTTGATTTGTGTTTGATAGATTTGACAATATAATGAAGGTAATCTTTGAAGGTAATAAACCGGTATTGATTAATATACATTAGGAAGTTTTTTTGTCCAGAGATAACAAATAGGAATATATTATGCTCAAATTACTAATTTCTGTTCTTTCAAATACAAAAACAAAAAAATTCAATTAATGAAAGAACAGAAATTAGTAATTTGAGCATAATATATTCCTATTTGTTATCTCTGGACAAAAAAACTTCCTAATGTATATTAATCAATACCGGTTTATTACCTTCAAAGATTACCTTCATTATATTGTCAAATCTATCAAACACAAATCAAAATTTTCAAAAAAAAATTATACCATATTTTACATTTTTTGAAATAATTTTCATTATACATTTATATTAATTTTTTTTATAAAAATCTATATTATATCATAAATATAAAAACTTAAAAAAAACCAGAGAAATCGATAGACTCACTACAAGGTATGTTTTAAAAAATTTATAAAATTTTTATTTAATTTGTAATTTATATTATATTCATTTTTTATTTATTTTATATTATATTATTATAGCCCTGAAGAAGAAGCGAAAGGCTTCGAAAGCTAGGCAATTGTAAAAGAGCAATAAATCTATGATACTGACTGTTTCCCAGTTATTCGAACAATATCAATTATTAACGGTCGTGATCCATAAAATAAAATAAAGATAAAAATACAAATAATATCAGCGATTAACATTAAGTGTAAAAGTCTATTATAAAGTCTTTAGAGAGTATCAATTCACGCATTTTCTTTTTTAGGGTTATACTACCTAAATTTTTCAAGTTGTTCGGTACTTATTTGGTTAAATACTTTTGAGGCGTGAAGAAAATCCCTTTTTGAAAAACTATGGTGAAATGGTACACTGAATGTGTGTTGTGATTGTCTGAGTCGTAAGGTGTGTGATGCGATGGTTTCAGACATTGTAGGCGATGAAACAATCTCGAACTGGCTTAGCTAAAATAGCTTTATCAGAAATGCATGCCTTTTTGATTACCTATCTAACTCCTTCAAATAACAGTTTATACTTATTAGGGCCAAATTATGGACCAACTGGTAAGTGTCTGGTTGTTACTTAGCAGGTACTTTCTATTATCTAGAGCATAGAAAGTACCTGCTAGGTAACAACCAGATGTTTACCAGTCGGTTCATAATTTGGCCCTTAGTAGATATTGAACTGCCAAGAGCAGGATCACAATACAAATACATACTTTGAATTATAAAGGCCAAGCAAGAAGAATATTTTCCCATTAGCAAAAACACTGCATATCAGATTAGTTATATTTGTAAATTATTCCTTTAAATTCTTTTGACATCTTTGAAACAAGAAACTGATGACCAAATTGAAAAAAATAAGTTTCGTTGAAAAGATAATTGAATTTCCTTTGAGATGACGTAGGTAACACGCGACACCCCCTTCCGTTCGAGATTTTTGGGAACATAATTCGTAATCGGAAAGTTGTGGTGAGTTTTCGATGGATCGATAGTTCAAATCAAAATAGTTTTTCTATATCATTCACCTCAAAACTATTTATTATTGCATTGCATTATTAAAAAATTTCAATTAAATCCTAAGATGTCATGTGTAGTTATATATATTTGTGCTATATTCTCCATGAACGAGAAGGAATTTTAATAGCCTCTGTCGTGACGCCAAACAAATTTTCCCGGAACGAACATGAACTTAGAATTAACTACATTAACCTGTTGAAAACTGTGTCAAACAAGATTTTTTTGCAAAGTTCAAATAGATTTTAACTGGAACATCCTCAACGAGGAGTAAGTATAGTATGTAGTTCGAAATACATATAAAATTAATAACCAGGTCAAGTCCTTCCTAGAATAAAAACAGGTCCTGGAATAATTTGGCAAGAGCTTACCTAAGACATTCTATTTTTACTTTTGAAACGCAAAGAACGTAAGAAGTAAGTATATAAATATACATCGCAGCGCTAAAACGTACCAACCGAAAATAACAAAGTTTATTATTAGAATTACAAAGTTACCTCCAATCTAATAGTCGAATTTTTGCTGAAACTTCTGCTTGATCTCTTGAAAAAGAACTAGGTAGGCATGTGGGTATTTTAGGCGTCATATTATACAAGATGTTACCTAAACAAGTCTAATAAATTTAAGAGAGAATTCTGGAACTGGTTTTGTTTGTGGGGCAAGGTACATTTTATTTTTTCTCTGCTTTTCGAAATCAAACCTATACGTATTACATTAAAACTTTATAGGGCCGGTATTGTAAAGCCTGGTTGACCGGAGGTTGAGTTTCAACCAGAGATCGAACTGACATTTCCATATGATTTTATAATTTCGGACATTTCCGTTCAACCGCTGGTTGAAATTCAACCTTCGAACTAGTTCGAACCGGACTTTATAATACCGGCCCTTAGAGAATCCATGATGGGCCGTGCGAGATCGTGTCCTAATCTTATCTAAGAATATAGGTCATATAGGTATGAAATTTGAGGACTAGATTCGGAGTGTTTCTGTGTTCTGCCTAAGTAGTAAGAAGTACCCTGTGATAATACTAATCGAAACGTGGCCTGGTTAGATGTTAACATTCGAATTGAGTTTGAACTGTTATCTGCCAAATATGTTACTCCAAAAAGTTGTGTTCACATTGATATAAGAAATGTGGAATTTTTCAAATTCATTACTTGAAAAAGGCTGGATAACTGTCTATAGACTTGGAGAGTTGGAAGAAGTGAGAAATATAAATAAATTGAGGAGAACCAAAAATAGAACGGAGAGCACTTGAGGAAAAATCAAATTTAGCGAAAAAAAAGCAAAGAAAATGTACAAGGATACATTCACATGGACAAACCAAGAACAGGATTCACTAAATCTTCTAATCTCCTCAATCAACAAATACTTATAACAATAAAAATGTGACAAGTAGCGATTGCAGACTCGTCCCTGAAACTAAACATTAATAGCAGTTTAGCCGAGCCAATTTGAAACGAAGAAAATTAAGAATAATTTCCAGAAGTTAGAATTGAAAAAAATTTAGTAATCTAATGAGTAAGAGGAGAACACAAGAACGAAAAATTGAGAAAACAATTGAAAAAAAAGACATGCGGAAAGATTGCTATTGCAGTTCGAAGATGGAGTGGAAACTGATGGTCTAAAGGAAATTGTACAAATAACACAAAAGAACACACGATTATAAAACGGAATAAGGAAAATTAGACGAAAGTATTAAGGAAAGGAGGCTTGGGTATGATTTGGATAGTTCTCCTATATTCTTAAAGGCCCATCTCTTACATTTTAATTTTCTTCAATACAGGGTGTTTGGCGAAGGGTTAGTCAAACTTGGTGAGCGTATTGATAGGCCCATTTCGAAGATATTTTATTAATGTGGCCTTAAATTCCCTTTTTTTTTATCATTGCTTTTGTATTGAACTCAAGAATTTTCAAATATGAACCTTTTAACTTCTGTAACTTTTTCTTTAATGTTTATGTAGATGTTTGTTGCGTGTGTTTTTGGTCTGTAGGGTATCCTTGATCTAATATCAGAAAGTTAAAAGGTTACAGAAGTTAAAAGGTCCATTTTTGAAACTTCTTGAGAATAATACAAAAGCAATGATATAAAAAAGGGGACCTTAAGGGCACTAGTGTATCAATAAAATAGGTTCGAAATGGGCCTATCTATACGCCCACCAAGTTTCGCTAAGCCTCCGCTAAACACCCTGTACACTGAGAGTCCCTGATCCGGATCCAATTTTTTTCTTTGCGTTATGTAATGAACAATAATAGTTTCGTGAGAATTTTGATAACAATTTACTGCTTTGTTAGGAAAAAAAAAGGAACAATATAAATAGTTTTATTGGAAAAATAGCAAAAATAAATAGGTAGGTATAATGCAATAATTTCAACGGGGCGCCTGGCTTACGTTTCATCCGAATAAAAAGATGGGGATGCTCCAACCGTGCAGTTAGGGCTACGGTTTATAGAGATGCGTCATAGAAATGGATACAATAGGGAATTTTCATAAGAAATAAATATGGCTTATTTTGTTTTTATGGTGCACATTTTTGTGTAAAATATTGAATATGAGCAGTTTTGTATTAAATTTATGGACATTATAGTCATATGGCAATTATTAGTTTTAAATTGAAAAGTTTCGCGCGAAAAAGTTACGTTTAACATGGCCGCTTCCAGTGACGTCAACTGTTCGTAATTTAAGGTTAAGGGTAGTTTACACTGATCGAAATTCCACGGTCCACACTTTTGTGGTTCACTCTTGAATCGTGGAACGATTGGTCCACGATCAGCTCACGTCACGCCACGACTGATATTGAACCACCATAAACGGGTCTATAGAGGGAAGATTGTCAGACTGCGCTTTTGTAAATCCAGTATCAACCATGACGAACTATTTGAAACACAAAATGTCACAATATGGCACTAAATATGGAAATACCGCATAAATAACCGCTTTCAAGTTTCACTGCAGTCGAAGGTTCAAGCTAAGCGATTCTTTCCGACAGTTTGCAAAGTATCAAAGGCTCTTGTGAGAACAGACCTTAACGTTGTGTTTACAGACAGTTGACGTCACAAATGCCACCATCTTGAAGCTAATCGTTTTCGCGCCAACGAAAATAATTTGAAATTCAAAATAATTTTTTTATTTCAATGAGGACATAAAACAAAAAAAAACATATACATTTTATATTTAAAAACATAAGCAATAAGAAAAAAAATACTTTGAAAAATATGATTGTTCCCTATTAAAGATTGAAGTAGACAAGTTTTTTTTTAATCCCAAATAGAATAATAGGTTTTTTCTTAAATAACTTATTCTAGTTAAACTTTTCACTTTGTTCATAATAGGTCATTATGACTCACTACAGGGCTTTAACTATGTTAGTTGTAGTTTTGATTCTAATTTTTATTTCTTCCTTTTCCAATATTCTACATTCGTAGTACATAGAAAATAAAAAATAATAAAAATACAAATATTAAAATATTAAAAAGCACAAAAAAATTCCAGATCTTAACACTGTTATTTCTATAATATAGAAATAACAGTGTTAAAAACATGAAAATATTTTGATTTAGCAGGGTAGAGGAGCATCTGAGTAAATTGTACTCGTAATGTTTCAATTCAGCAAATGTTCGCTCCTTGTTCCCACTTATATTAGCTCAAATCAATCTAATAATCTTGCTAATTATCCTGTTGATCAGCTAGAACTGATCCACTAATCTCGCCAATCATGTCATTATTCAGCTCAAATTAATACACCAAATTGTCTCACTTATTATCCCACTTTCAATATCAAATGGTTATAGATTCCGAGGGTCCACTAAAATTCTCCTGAATTTCTCACAACCACAACTCTTATTGAATTGAATGCCTTTACAAATTTCAATATTCGCTTGTCGCGCCTTTACTTGACAATTATTCCTTTATTTCAACTGATTGCAACCAACAAATTACGTGCTTTATAATATCTTTCAATTGAAAAGACACTAAATTTATTGATTGGACATTAATTACATGACTAACATGACACATAAGCAAGCAAGAACCGACTGAACTGGTAAAAGTATCCCAAAAACAAATTGGGGTGATTTCCGGTTCCTAACCCAAACTAACCTTGAGAGAAAAAGCAGGTTGGCAAGAAATTTAAATAGGATCAACATAAATAAACCTCCATTTCGCCTTTCGGCCAGACCTGACATCTTGATCGACTCGATCTATTAAAGATCATCACATGAAATAAGATTCCTGTTGCACATTTTGGGCACCTTTTTTTGCTTCGACATTGTTTTGAAGAATGGCCATACCTGAGGCAGTAATAGCACATCATAACTGGACTAATGTAAACATCAATCCGGACCTCACAATATTAGGGCTGTTCGCACAGCAATCACAAACCAGTCAGAGCGAACTTCATTGGTTGAAAACAATCAGAAACGGTCAGAAAACTAGTTTCAACCAATGAAATTTGCTCTGACTGGTTTGTGATTTCTCTGCGAACAGACCTATTCAGTGGCGGATACAGTGGGGGGGCAGAAGGGGCAACTGCCCCCCCCCTTTTAAAATAAAATAATAAAATTTAAAAAAAAAGGAAAACTAAACCATATTTTAAGTTTTAAGAATGCGTAGAAAGCTAGAAACGTATAAAAAAATCACACTTTTGTCTTTGTCCCAAGAACTTTAACCTCAAATAGTATATCATTAGTGGTTGAGTTGATGTATTGTTTTGTTTTTTTTTTGTTTCAATAAATAAATATTCATACAAAATCAATAAGATTATGTACAGGGTGTTTTTTTATATATTGACATCCCTTTACCTTTATAGGTAGATGAATGGTGTAAATACAAAAGTTGTACAGTATTGGCTTAATTTTTAAAATCCATGATGAAAAACAAAAATTGAATGTCAGAAATGTGAAATATTGCATGCTTTCAGTTTGTTTCAAATGAGATGCGCTATATTTGGTTCTATATTCTTGAAGAACACAATTTCCTGATTCCAAAACTATATAGTTTGTCTATATTTGGTTGAGCCGTCTTCAACATATTTGGTTCTAAAAATTTTAAAAATACTATCAGAGAAACCAAGTACCTCAAATTTTGCCTGCAGCTTTCACCTCTGCAGGCATAGAGTGTACAGGTAGAATGGTTCACAAAATTAGTAGTAGGATAGAATTTTTATAATTTTTGGAGCCAAATATATGAGAGATTGCTCAATCAAATATAGATCGGAGCATCCCATTTGAAAAAAGCTGGAAGCATGTAAAATTTCACATTTCTGACCATGGTTTTTAAAAATACAGCCAAAACTGTACTACTTTTGTATTTACACCTTTCTTCTACCTGTGAAGGTAAAGGCTGTAGGAGGAGTGTCAATATATGAAAAAACACCCTGTACAAATAAGTGGATTATTGCGGAACTTATAGGTGGACCTCTGCGGGACGAGCGCAGCGAGTTCCGCAGCCATCTACTACCAATAATATACTGTTCAACTGTTCAAATAAGACACCTGAAACGTGTAGTTTTTGAACTAATGAGAAAAATTCTCAACTGAGTGAATCAGGTAAGTATTGTACTTTGAACAACATATTGGTGAATAGATGGCTGGGTCCACCCATAAGTTCCGCAACAATCCACTCGTTTGTACTTGAATAACTTGTCACAATATATTACTAAATTCAGCCGAAAATGAAATGGGACACCTCAAAATATCACTATATTTGGAAAGCTGTAACTTTTGTAATTTCATTCCGATGGTGAATTTCAAACTAGTGTTGAGAAGCCCTAACTTTATACTTTTTTCAGTGGTGGCGGATCCGCTTTTGGCCGAAGCTTTCTTATATACAGGGTGCTGAATTTGTCAGCATGCAAAATTTGAGAAATTCATCGCAGAATCTGGAAATAATGACGCATAGTGTAATGATTCTTTATGTATAGGGTGAATCACTAGATGGACACCTCTAGACGTTTTTGCAATTTTTATGATATCTTACGTTGCTATGGAGATATAGCTGTTTTTGTCAAATATGATTTTTTTCTTAAATTCGCCTATTCAATTAGGAGGAGGAGCAGAGAAAAATGGAGGAATTAGTACAAAAAGGACCAAAATGAAACCCTTCACTTCCAGTAGGTACCTACCACTGGCGTGCGTGTGGAGGCTTACATTTTAAGAAATTTATGTTTTAAATTTATTTTGGTGCTTGATTAGGGAGTAAGGCGGTGAAGGGGGGGGGGGGGGGGGGAGAAGAAATAAGTAGCAGTGACGTGCAAGAAGGGGTTCAATTTCTTTAATACAAAAATTCACAAATAGAGTAACAATACTAAAAAAGAAACAAAACAAAAATGAAAAGAATTGGAAAGAATACGTAAATAAACCAAAATTAATAACTTGTTGGCCCTCCTCCTATTTTGAAGCACCTGATGGGTATGCTAGAAATTGAATGTTTATGAATTGAGTTGGAACTTTCTCCAAGATCTCAATTATCATGTCTTCAAGCTCATCTAGATTTTCCGGTTGGTGCCCTCTTTTTGCAAGTACCAACTTCATCCAATTTCAGACGTGCGCAATTGGATTCATAGCTGGTGATTCGGAAGGAAGTTCCAGTCGATTCTCATTTTGTTCTTGTAGATATTCATTAACAAACATTGCTCGATGAGGCCGTGCATTATCGTCTACAAGAACAAAATTCTCAATAGTTCCTAGCATGCGGAAGGAGATTATTTTATTCTTGCAGACGATAATGCACGGCCTCATCGAGCAATTTTTGTTAATGAATTTCTACAAGAAGAAAATGAGAATCGACTGGTACTTCCCTCCGAATCACCAGCTATGAATCCAATTGCGCATGTCTGAAATTGGATGAAGTTGGTACTTGCAAAAAGAGGGCACCAACCGGAAAATCTAGATGAGCTTGAAGCCATGATCATTGAGATCTTGGAGAAAGTTCCAACTCAATTCATAAACATTCAATTTCTAGCATACCCAGGCGCTTCAAAATAGGAGGAGGGCCAACAAGTTATTAATTTTGGTTTATTTACGTATTCTTTCCAATTCTTTTCATTTTTGTTTTGTTTCTTTTTTAGTATTGTTACTCTATTTGTGAATTTTTGTATTAAAGAAATTGAACCCCTTCTTGCACGTCACTGCTACTTATTTCTTCGCCCCCCCCCCCCCCTTCACCGCCTTACTCCCTAATCAAGCACCAAAATAAATTTAAAACATAAACCTACTGGAAGTGAAGGGTTTCATTTTGGTTCTTTTTGTGCTTATTCCTCCATTTTTCCCTCCTCCTCCTCCTAATTGAATAGACGAATTTAAGAAAAAAATCATATTTGACAAAAACAGCTATATCTCCATAGCAACGTAAGATATTATAAAAATTGCAAAAACGTCTAGAGGTGTCCATCTAGTGATTCACCCTATACATGAAGAATCATTACACTATGCGTCATATTTCCAGATTCTGCGATGAATTTCTCAAATTTTGCATGCTGACAAATTCAGCACCCTGTATATAAGAAAGCTTTGGCCAAAAGCGGATCCGCCACCACTGAAAAAAGTATTAAGTTAGGGCTTCCCAACACTAGTTTGAAATTCACCATCGGAATGAAATTACAAAAGTTACAGCTTTCCAAATATAGTGATATTTTGAGGTGTCCCATTTCATTTTCGGCTGAGTTTAGTTTAGTACCTAACATTAACATTAACACAACACTAATTCCTGTTAAAAGGCCAATTGACAAAAAGTGGATAATCTTACAAATTCTGGCTTTATATAATAAGTTATTTTTCGAATATAAATAAGTGGATTGTTGCGGAACTTATGGGTGGACCTCTGTGGGACGAGCCATCTAATCACCAATATAATGTTGAACTGTTCAAGAAAGACATTCACCTGAAACGTGTAATTTTTAAACTAATGAGAATAAGGCACATTTGAGTGAGTCAGTTTAGTATCGTAATTAAACAACATATTGATGAATAGATGGCTGCGAAACTCGCTGTGCTCGTGCCACAGAGGTCCACCTATAAGTTCCGCAACAATTCACTCATTTGTACTTGAATAACTTGTCACATTATGTTACTGGTTCGGTAAAGTAACATTACTAATTCCTGTTGAAAGGCAAATTGACAAAAAGTGGATAATCTTACAAATTCTGATTTTATATAAGTTATTGTTCAAGTGCAGGATGTTTTTTATATTTTATACCCCACCTACAGCCTTCAACTTCACAAGTAGATGAAAGGTGTGAATATAAATGTTGTATAGTATTGGCTAAATTTTTAGAATCCATGGTCAGAAATAAAAATTGAATGTCAGAAATGTGAAATGTTGCATGCTTTCAGTTTTTTTTTAAATGGGATGCCCTATATTTGATTCTTTATCCTTGCAGAGCACAATTTCCTGATTCCAAAACTATATAGTTTGTCTATATTTGGTTAAGCCGTCTCCAACATATTTGGTTCTAAAAATTTTAAAAATACTATCAGAAAAACCAAGTTCTTCAAATTTCACCTGCAGCCTGGAGCTTTCACCTGTATAGGTAGAATAGTTCACAAAATCTATAGTAGGATAGTATTTTTATAATTTTTGGAGTCGAATATATGAGAGACGGTTCAATAAAATATAGACAAACTATATATTTTTGCAATCGGGACATTGTGCTCTTCAAGAATATAGAATGAAATATAGAGCATCCCATTTAAAAAAAGCTAGAAGCATGCAAAGTTTCACATTTCTGACATTCAAATTTTGTTTCTGACCATGGTTTCTAAAAATTTAGAAAAAATTGTACAACTTTTGTATTTACACCTTTCTTTTACCTGTAAAGGTAAAGGCTGTAGGTGGGCTGTCAATACATAAAAAAACACCCTGTACCTACCAACCTACCTATTTAAAATCACCTTATTCTCCTAAATAGTTTCCCCTTTTCCATATTTTTATGGGCCATTCCTTCGAAAAACTGTATCTTGAACAATGCGCTGCCAAAATTAACCCAAACCGCTCAAAACCACACAGAATTTATAGAAGCCAGAAATAGTTGCAAAATTACTATTGACTCCGCTAAAGAAACATACAATCAAAGAATAAAAAACAGGTTGCTGAATTGTCCAAGTAGTTCTAGGTCCTTTTGGTCTCTTGCAAAAGCTGTTGGATCTAACTTCACCAAATCATCCATACCACCACTTACAGATAAAAATAATCACTTAGCCACAACATCAGAGGAAAAAGCCAATATGCTGGCCCAAATGTTTTCCTCCAACTCCAACCTAACAGTGCCAAACGGAAAACCTCCACCGTTCATTGAAAGGGTTTCCCATAGTATGCCAGAGGTACCCTTTTGTCACAGAGAAATACGAAAATCCCTTAAAAAGCTAGATACAAACAAAGCAATGGGTCCGGATGGCATTCCCGCAATAGTACTCAAAAATTGCGCCAACGAACTCACCCCAACTTTCGCAAAATTATTCAATTTGTCTTACAGGCAAGGAGTATATCCATCATCATGGAAGTCTGCCGCAGTACAACCCATTCCAAAGAAAGGAAAAAAGACAGATCCGTTAAACTATAGACCAATTGCTCTACTTCCGGTGATATCAAAAGTAATGGAAAGAGTTGTGAACAATCACCTAACCAAGTACTTGGAAAAGTACAAAATTATCAACGATAAGCAATACGGATTTCGAAAATATAGGTCAACTGGCGATTTACTTACATACGTCACTCACTTATGGCAAAAAGCGATTGAGTTGCGGGGTGAAACAAGAACAATTGCCTTAGATATATCTAAAGCATTCGACAAAGTTTGGCATGAAAATCTGCTCAACAAGCTCAAAGCAATGGGATTATCGCCGAAACTTTGCACTTGGTTTGAAAGTTACCTAAAGGACAGATCCATTTATGTTGCACTGGATGGCCAGAACTCCAACTCTTACCAAATAAATGCTGGTGTGCCACAGGGAGCAATCCTTTCGCCAACTCTTTTTCTGATTTACATAAATGACCTCATAGATAAAACAGTAAATCCACTTTATTGCTTTGCAGACGATGGCAATGTAGTCTCCTCACTCATACCACCCACAGGTCTTTCCGCACGTGAATTCCATCATCTTAGACTAACTCAAATATCGCAGATAAATAACGACTTGGAGATAATAGAGGACTGGGGTAACAAAAACCTTGTACAGTTCAACGCGCAGAAAACCCAAGCAGCTCTGTTTTCAAAAAAGACCAGCACCGGTGAGCCAAACATCATGCTATCTGGAAGTGCTGTCACATTACAGAGTCAGTTGAACATCTTGGGGGTTACTGCAGAGACCAACATGTCTTGGCACAGTCACGTGGCAGATATTGCTAAAAGGGCGTCCCAAAAGCTTGGGGTGCTATTTCGTACAAGACATCTGTACACACCAAGCCAATTGCTGACACTCTACAAAGCCCAGATTCGACCAACTATGGAGTACTGCTCACATATATGGAGTGCAGCACCCAAACATACCTTAATGCTTTTGAACACCGTGCAAAAACGAGCTATCAAGCTGATCAATGACCCCGCACTTACTCGTAACTTGGATGGTCTCGAACATCGCAGATCTGTGGGCGATTTATCTCTCTTCTACAGGTACTATCACGGAAAATGCTCTGAAGAGTTGGCACGTATGATTCCACCGAGAGTAGCGCCTACCAGGCGAACCCGTCAAACAGACGGTAACCATGAATTTACTGTCAAACTAGAGGCACCAAGAACCTCATTATATCAGAATTCATATCTCTGGAGAACAGCATCGCTGTGGAATAAACTCCCTGCGACGGTTTTCCCTGCAGGTTACAACCTGAACCGTTTCAAGACCAACATACACCGACATTTCCGCGCACTTGCCGCCCCTCGAGCGTGATAGGACATTTCCTTGCGAGTGCGCATATCCGTAAAAAAAAAAAAAAAAAAAACTAACCCAATCTGGCTTACTTTAATTTAAACGCCCCCCCCCCCCTTTCAAAAGGCCTGTATCCGCCTCTGACAATATTCCAAACTAATTGTCCTAGGTTATTATCTTCCCTCGAAAAGTATAAAAACTACCGATTCAGTGTCGATATATTTTATATCACCATTTTCTTTGCATCTTTTCTGAAGCCTTCTTGCCTCTATAATTGTAGCCGCTGATTTCGCAGATTTTAAAATTTCCTCAGCGGATAAATTTTTCTCTATTCCCCTAGCCAATCCTTTAGAGGTTACTAGTGAGATTGGAATATAAGCTTTTAAATTATTGTTTTTAATTACTTGACTGTCTGAAAAATCATTAGCACTGATCAGGCGCGGCTCCTCTATAAGGTCATTCGGTCAATAACCCACCAAAAAATCAAACAATAAATTTTCAATTAAACATCTTGGATATTTAGTTTTAAATTAACCAACATTACGCTCAACAAAATGCAGAAATCGAATTATTTCGCGCCCCGTACACGATTTTTGCCCTTTCTAGAGGTTTTTTCAACTCCCTTCACATTACCGATTCTAAGCATTCTGTCTATACTCATTGGCATTGGATGTAAATTTCCTATTATTTCCTCATTTTCGCGTCCAACTATAACAATGTAAGGTTTGGGATCTCTAAAAGTATATTTATTTACGACTAATGTATAATATGCCTATTATATTTGTGATTTTGGCAGTATAATGACATATGTTATTCCTCCAGGGATTAATGACGAGTAGCGGGATTAATGGTCATTATTCCACAAAAGTGTCAGTGTCAAACGTGTAGTGCTTGTGGATTTGTATTGAAAATTATGAGACGGATGAAATTTGTTCATTGAAAATCTCAAATAAATTAATTTGTCGTAAATAAAGTAGAGTATACTACTCGCAATAATGGCTATTATTCCCTCGGAATGTTACTCCCTCGCCGCTAACGCGGCTCAGTTCGTAATAATCCTCGGGAATAATAGCTATCATTATTGACTCGTGGTATAATCTACTATTACAAGTTAATTTAGGGGGCCCCTCAGGACCCCTGATTTTCTCTCATGCTTAAACCGAGCTTATGTGAGGTTAGAATACAGGCAAGCACGAAAAGCGAAAAAAACAAGCAAGCAAAAGTCTATTCACGTATGGGACTTACCCTTAGATGCGATTGAGTCTTTTGTAAGCTTTTCTTTTAAGAAAATTGCACAAATTCACTTTCAAAAAGAATTTTTGCTCCCGAGCTGTCAAAGGTCCAAGGGCCAAAAAAGGTAACGAATTTCCCACCGGCAGTGGCATCAGCTTTAGCGTACCAATAATATCGTAAGAATATTGGTTAGTGAATTAGTGAAAATGAGCCAAAATTAAAGTAAAGTATATATTTTTCAAGGCCCTAGGGAGCGACGAGATAATCGACCCCATTCCTTCTTTCTTTGGATTCGCCCCTGATGAGGTTTCCAAATGTCAAACATTTTTTTATGGGTTGTATTCGTACTTATGTCCTTTCATATTATTTTATATTTATATTCCAGAAGAGTTTCTTTTTCAGTTCTTTCTAACCTAACAATATGTTTATTCCAGCAAGAATTCAGGAATTGGCATTAGTTAATCGCAATTTCTTGAAAAAATATTTCGACTTTATTGTGATGAAATATGATTGATTCGGTTTGAATTATTTACTATAGCAATTTTTCAAATTTTCATTAACAAAATGTAGATAATACCTTAAATAATGTTCTGCTTATAATATTTTTAATTTGTGCAGGAGGCTTTTATGTATCTAGGTACTTCCGATTTGAAACAATCAATTGCTGTTACCTATTGTTTTTCATACTATTTAGCTTATCTTTATTACGACCAAGATCATCCATTTGATACTATTATTAGCGAGTCTTCATTCAAATAATAATTTGTAATGTAATTAGGAATCCATACGGACTTCTTCTCTATGATTCCAAGCAGCTAAAAGTAAATAGACTCCTAAAATCATAAAACATGTCATCGACAATCTATGAGTCTATAGTTACCAAAATAAGAAACAGGAATTCAAACAGCATCGATCATAAAATGTCGCCTAATCTTATCAAAATGTTTGATTTGTGGGTACGTGTAAAGAGTTAAGTCTTGTAAAAAAAAATTATGACACATTTTCCCCGAAAAACTATTAACTTAGAAGCGGCGTTATCGCATTTTGTTTGGTTTAGTAAATTTCGTTTTGTTCCAATTCCATGAAGGTCGAGCAGGAAATGATCGGTGTGGCTAAAGCGAGCCTAGCAGTGAAAACCTACGAGCCGTAGTATCAAGCAAGGTGCGCCGTCGTACCTGATGATGATTGCTCGTTATCATCAACGTAGCCCGGTAAAAAAATTATTACAAACGTTTGTTTAAGCAGTGTTTGCGATAAAACCGCACCGATCTTTACTTGGGTCGCGCATATACTTTAAGTCATTCCGGTGTTTTCTTCGAGTCCGGACTGAAATTTTCAAGACTAGTGTTCCTTAACCATTTACCTGATTGATACTCTGGTGTTTGGTTTAGTTTTGCCGACGGTTAATTATTTCGGTGTTTTATTCGATTCGGGACTTTGCCATTAATTAAATGCGCTCGGCTTATTTAACTTTAGGTTAGTTTGGGCTTGGGCAACGCATAATTTAATTTAATTTAATTACCTGTTTTCTTCAGTAACATTTAACTCAAATCCTGGTGTTTTGTTTCAGATTGACGGAGTACCTGAAGTTTCTGTTAAAGAAGAGCCTCAAAGAAGCAGACAAAAAACTAAAACAACTTCGAAAAAATCAAAAGTGACTACTAGTGCTTGCAGTACAAACGGTGTGATAAGTGAACAAACTCAGGGAAAATTATCAGAATTTATTCATCCGGATGATATAGTTCAACACTCTAATGGCAAAGTGTACATCAAAAACAAATGTAAGCTATGCAATTATAAAACTGCTTGGGACAGTGAAATGGCCAAACACGAAAAACACTTTCACAACATTGATAGAGAAATAAACGAAAAAAAGAAAACTTCTAGACCAATTCCAAACTTGATTCCGCTCAATCAACAACGAGCGTTTAGCATCAAAGAACCCATGATGAGTCAAAAAGATATTAACGATATTTGCAGAAGATCAGCCAATAGTGCCCTAAAAGACTTTGCCCCAATATGCGGCAGCGAAGATGTCTTTAAAAGTCCTTCAACTTCAAAAGTACCTGATCTCATTCCTACTTCAATATTTTCATTTACCAATAGAAATAAGTCGATTGATTTTAAACAGAAAAATGCTTCGTTTTTCGATCGCCTCAAGGAAAAACTAGAAATTAATACAGGATGTAATTTAATGTGTAGTTTGTGCGGGCACGAGAGTAAGTGTTTGACTGAACAGGCCAAACACCAGAAAATATGTGGTAAGGAATTGAATAAAGTTCCTAATATAATACCAGTTCATAATATAAGTGCTTCGAGGTGTCAATATTGTAGACAACGTTGTAAATCCAGTGCAGATCTTTACAATCATTTGCAAACCTGTGCAGAAGCTATTAAAATGCATAGCGACTTGGATTTGAACGATACTTCATCCGAACATGAAAATGAACTGAAAATTGACGAAGATCGTCACAGTGTGGATGATGAATTTGATAATAAACCACACCCAATGGAAAATAAAGTATTCGTTTGGAATGACATCATGGTCCCTATGGATATTGATGTGGACGATTCTAATTACGAATATACCGAAGATAAACTAGACGACAATGGTTCTTTGGATTTGTCAATTAGAACCCATTCGCCTGTAAATAGTGAAAATAGTTATATTGGACAAGAAAACAATAATAGTATTAATACTAACAATAATTTATCTACTAGTGTCCAACATTCGCCTGTCCAAACAACAACACCTTCACCTTTACCACCAACCGAAAAAATCCCAACTCACGGTAACGATATTTCAGTGGCTCAACACAAAAGAGTGTTCAAATGTCCTCACTGTACTTTTTGGGCTTCGACAGCTTCAAGGTTCCATGTACACATTGTGGGCCACCTCAATAAAAAACCTTTTGAATGTTCCCTGTGCTCCTACAGGTCAAATTGGAGATGGGACATAACCAAACATATTAAACTCAAATCCGTTAGAGATCAAGCGCACGAAAGCGCAAAAGTTCTAATGACAGACGAAACAGGCCGTAGAAATTATACCAAATACAACAAGTACCTTACCGAAATACCTTTGAGCAGTCTTCAGTCTTCTAATGATACCAGCGGAGGCTCTGGTACCAGACCGAAAAGTCACGACAGGAATTCTTCGCCTTCGACCAGTAAATCGGATAAGAAGTTTCCGACAAGTGGTGATGTGGCACTAATGAAAGTCGGAAATGTTCGATCGCCTCCAGGATTGACTGCGGCCGATAAACAATTTTTGGCCAACGTGACGCAAGAAAAGAAGCGATCCAATTCCGATAGCAAGAGGACCTTGTTTAAGTGCAAGAAATGCAACTTTAGGTAAGTGTTTTTAAATTTTTTTTTCGGTATAACATTTCAATGAAAATTTATAATATTTATATGTGTGGAATTTAGAGCAAAAACTTACTTACCTTTACGGTAAGTTTTACGTCTTCCGCATATTCACAACTTCTTGTAGACTTTGTAAAAATGACACTCCCAATGCTTACATTTAAGAAACTGTAGGATTTAAAAAAATCTGTCCTTTACAACCCAGTTACACCGCGCCTACAACTTCCTTCAAATTGTTGAAATACTCTTTAAAATTACGGTGAAAATCGTATATTGAATCATTCAATCCTTTCGTATATTTAAAATTTTCTGTAAATTTTGTAAACAGAAAAACAGTCTTGTAGAATCTGTAAGATGATGACTGTGGAACTCGTGCATTACTAGAATCTGTGTTTTTACTTATTCCAGGCTCTTGAATTACCTTAATGTTTTACGTCCACGTGCAAAATTTCAATCCAATCCCTCAAACTTAAACATTTTGCTTTGGACATTTAATTTTTCAAACGTCCCTCATAAATTTAATATTTTGAAAATTCGATTTTTTCCAAAATGACATTACCGCACATTCTGCCTCATAACTTTGTGAATTTCAATCCGATCTTAACGGAATTAGGCTTTAATTGAGACCAATTATTAATTTCTTCACAAATATCTGGTGAATAGTTTCGAAGCAGTTTCTCTAATTTCCCAGCTTCAAAGTCAAACTTTGGTTTTTATCAAAGTGAGTGAGTAGAAGGATATTTTATTTATTTTCTTCCAAATTTCAATCTTCTTTCCATCCTTATACAATATTTCAATCCAATCCGTACAACATTTTCCTCAAAGAAAAAATAAAACTTCCCTCAATGTATTTTCTTGGAAATTTAATTTTTTCTACAATGACATCAGTACACATTTTGCCTCATAACTTTATTAATTTCAATCCGATCTTATCGAAATTAGGCTCAAATAAGGAGCCAATCAAATCTTTGGATGTCTAGTTGATAGTTTCAATAAAGCTTCAATAGTTTCACCGCAGTGAAACTTCAAAGTATTCTATTTTAAATTTTTATCAAGGTGAACATGCAGGATGCAGGATTTTTTTTCTTTTCAATATTTTTTCTATACATTCGGAAAATATCAATCCAATCCCCCAAACATTTTCCTTTCCTCAAGGTAATTTTTTGGAAATTTGATTTCTTCCAAATTGATATTGACACAGATTTTGCCCCACATCGTTCTTGGTAATTTCAATCCAATATTAATGTAATTATGCTCAAATTAAGGGTATGTAATTAAATCAGGGTTGGCATAAACACAAACCCATTTCAAAAACCCATCAATATTAACAAAAACCCAATGGGCTTTAGGCTTTTTGTGTCAAAAACCCACTCGAACAGAAAAAAATGTTCGAACATTTTTTATTAAAAAAATATACTTATTCCTACCATATACTGACAAATAGCAATAGAAAATCTAGAATTATTCACATTTTTCCCATCCATATTTATTTCTGCATGTATTTATAGTTATACATGAAGAAATACACGAATGCAAAGCGTTATTAACGGAGCTGTGAGGCAAAAACTATCTCAGTGTAATTTTTGGAAAATTTTCAATGTTCGATACTTTCACTTTTGAAGCTTCTCAGGTACAAAACTGTTGTTAAGTAAAATCTTGATTGAAAGGTTTGTAGAAAATTTAATTAGCTTTAATAAGAACCTAATTGGATGAAAATTTAAGAAGCTGTGAGGCAAAAATTGTCTCAGTGTCATTTTTTGGACATTTGCAATGTTCGATTAATTCAATTTTGAAGCTTCTCAGGTGCAAAACTATTGTTAAAATCTTATTTAACAAATTTGTAGAGAATTTAATTGCCTTCAATTAGAGCCTAATTGCGTTGAAATCGGATGAAAATTAACCGGTGTGAATTTAGCAGTCAAAACTTGGCAGCCAATTTGACGGAAACACCCGAACGACCATTGGAGTAACTTTTTTTTTAATGCAATAAATTCAATAAATCATACTTAGACATCGACTCTAGCCATGAAATTGATAGACCACTATTTCAGCACCGTTTCCAAGCCCTATGCAAAATCCCACTGACTGGAACCCCGTCGAAATATGAAAAATTACCCTTAACAAATAAAAATGGATAAACATTGGGATTTCCGTATTTTTTTCCAGCTTGGACTTCGACTCTTGCCACGAAATTAATAGGGTACTATTCTAAAACCCTTTCTAACCCCCATGCAAAATCCCATTGACTCAAACCCCGTCGAAATACGAAAAATCTTAACAAATAATAATGCCTAAATATTAAGCTTTTCGTATTGTTTTTCATCTCGGACTTCGAGTCTTGCCATTAAATTAATGAGCTACTATACTAACACAATTTCTAACCCCATGCAAAATCCCATTAACTCAAACCCCGTCGAAGTACGAAAAACTACCCTTAATAAGTAAAAATGCATAAATATTCAGATTTTCGTTTGTTTTTTCATCTCGGACTTCGAGTCTTGCAATGAAATTAATAGGGTACTATTCTAACACAATTTCCAACCCCTATGCAGAATTCCCATTGACTTAAACTTCGTCGAAGCAGTTTAGCAGCTGCAACGATTCAATGTCAATGCAGAATGATTTTTCTTTCTTAAATTTCAAACTATTTTCGATCCATTTGCAAGATTTCTATCCAATCCCTCAAACATTTCGCTCAAAAGAAAAATTACACGTCTCTCATGAATGTTATATTTTGAAAATTCGAGTTTTTCCAAAATGACATTAACACACATTATGCCTCATTATCATGAAATTAAGCTCTAACTGAGACCAATTAATTTCTTCACAAATCTCTAGTGAATAGCTTCAATGCAGCTTCCATAATTTCCCAGCTTCAAAGTCAAACTTTGATTTTTATCGAGGTGATTGAGTAAATGGATTTTTCATTTATTTTTTTCCAAATTTCAATTTTCTTTCTATCCTGATGCAATATTTCAATCCAACCTGCCACATTTTTCAAAGGAAAAATAAAACTTCCTTTATGCCCGGTTTATTCATCTTCCGATAAACTTGCTGGTAACTATTTGCAAGATAAATTTTCCGTCCTATAATTCTATTGGTCGGCGGATAACTGGCCGACTAATGGGATTACCGATTGCGTTTTTATCCGTCAGATGGCATACCTGACAGTTTATCAGAAGGTTAATAAACTGGCCCTAAATAAGAAATGCTTGGAATAATCTCAAGAAGAAAATTAAGTTTCAATGCAACTCCAATAGTTTAACAGCATCAATGATTAAAGTCAATGCAGAATGATTTTTTCTTCCTTAAATTTCAAACTATTTTCCAAAATTTCAATCCAATCTATAAAAAATGAAACGTCTCTCATTGATATAGTAATTTTTTTTCAACATTCGATTTTTTCCAAAATAACATTAGGTAACGCTCGTTTTGCCTCATAACTTTGTTTATTTTAATCCGATCTTAACAAAATTAGGCCCGAATTGAGACCAATTAATTTTTCTCAAATCTCTAGTGAATAGTATTAATGCAGCTTTCATAATTTCCCAGCTTATTGGAAGTCAAACTTTGATTATTATCAAGTTTAGTGAGTACAGAAGGATTTTGTATTAATGTAGTTTTTTTTCCAAATTTCATTATTTGCCCTATCTTTATGCAATATTTCAATCCAATCCCTGCAACATTTTTCAAAGGAAAAATAAAACTTCCTTCAATGTAATTTTTTGGAAATTTGATTTTTTTCACAATGACATCAGCACTCATTTTGCCTCATAGCTTTGTTAATTTCAATCCGGTCGTATCTAAATTGGGCTCCAATATTACAGATATCTAGTTGATACTGTTGATAGTATCAATACAGCTTCAATCGAGGGTTCAATAGTTTCACCGCAGCAAAACTTGAAAGTGTTCTATCTTAGATTAGGTGAGCATGCAGAAGGATTTTTTTTTTTTTTTTTTTTGTTTTTCCTAAATTTCAATATTTATTTTATACATATATGAAAAATATCAATCTAATTACCCAAACATTTTCCTTGCCTCAACGTAATTTTTTGGAAATTTGATTCTTTCCAAAATTGACATTGGATACAGATTTTGCCCCACAACGTTGTTGGTAATTTCAATCCAATAGAGAGTTATTGGACGTGCAATAAGGACAAGCAGTATTTAAATTAGCTTTATTTTGACATCTACGCATGCGCATTTGGGTCCGAAAATAAGGATTCCCTTAATAAGGTTACTGCTTGTCCTTATTAGTGTATGGTTAGTGCGAGGCAGTAAACTTCCCTTATTTCAAATTTCTGACATTTTGGACAACTTTGACGTTTCGCTTTTCGACGATGACGTAATTTTACTTAGAAAATTTATTTTTTACAATTTACTGTGGGTAACATCAAAAAATGGGTATCAGCAGAAAATCACAAACAAAAATAAACACTTTTTGAGGCTGATTTTTATAAACATAGCTATCAGCTGTCAAAATTAGGAATACAAAATAAGGTAATACTCTAGTACCTACTACAAGTCTTCCAATAACTGTTTTTTTCTTGGGAAAATAGTGCTGATGCACTAATAAAATAACGTAGATCCTTAATACTGCGAGGCATTATTTAATAGTTCCAATAACTCTCTAATATTAATGTAATTCTGCTTAAATTAGGGATAATTAAATCAGGGTTGGCATGTGTCAAAAACCCACTCGTACAGAAATAATTTATTATCAAGTGCCTAGGATTATTCACATTTTTTTCATCCATATTAAACAAAATAAGGATCCTAAGGAAAAATAATCGAACAATTATTATTCTTAGATACAAAAGTAAAAATCAAAAGGAACTTTTCTCAAGATAACTACTAGTAGTAACGTATCTGAAAAAAGAATTTGTACTAAATTAAAACTTTCATTAACAGATTTGCATTGATAATTGCGTTGAAATCGGATGGAAGTTAACGGAGCTGCGAGGCAAAAACTGTATCAGTGTAATTTTTGAAAAATTTCAATTTCCGATAATTTCAATTTGAAGCTTCTCAGGTGCAAAACTGTTGAAACTAAAATAAAATCTCAACTACCTGGTTTGTAGAGAATTTAATTGGCTTCAATTAGAGCCTTATTGCGTTCAAATCAGATGAAAACTAAAAGAGCTGTGAGGCAAAAATTGTCTCAGTGTCATTTTTGGAAAAGTTGCGATGTTCGATGAATTCAATTTTGAAGCTTCTCAGATGCAAAACTGTTGTTAAAATCCTAATTAACAAGTTTATAGAGAATTTAATTGGCTTTAATTAGAGCCTAATTGCATTGAAATCGAATGAAAATTGAAGCTGTCATGCAAAAACTGTCTCAATGAAATTTTTGGTCAATTTTCAATGTTCGATATTTTCAATTTTGAAGTTTCTCAGCTATAAACTGTTGAAACTAAATTAAAATCTGTGGAAGATACTTTATTCACTTTTAGCCGAAAAGTTTTTCAGAACCGGCCACTTTTGTTCACAAAGTGTCCGAGAACTCGATAAACACACTTTTTAAGTAATACATCACAACAGTTTCCTGGCCACTAGTGGCCACTTAGTTGAGCGCCAGTGTGAAATATACTGCATATGGGTTCCAGAAACCTAAATTAAATTCTTGACCCTTTCTCTTCAAACACGCATATATTCCATAAACTCTACAAGAAACTACTAAATTGTACTGAATCTTCTGAATAATAATAATTATAATTAAAAGTTTGTTATCACAATGTCATGACTACTAAAAAACAATCGTAAGCTGAAGCAACACTACTATTAGTCCCCAGTACATCGACCCTAAAATTTTGTAACTCATGTACACGCCAAACTTCCTGAGCGGCTTCATAACACCAAGTCGGACAATATTTTTCATATCTCCACCCCGGGCGATGGGACATTTTCGCGCTAGCTCTTCGTGAAGTTGTCGTTCTGACGTCCCTAAGGAAGTTGATACATGTACGTGTAGTTTTAATGCCAATCGACTGTTTTTGACATTATATTAATGATATCACATTTGTCGGACAAAAACCATGTGGCTTTGGGGAAGGTCCGACGCTCTCAACATGTGGCTGTGGCGTCCCCGAGGAAGTTGATACATGTACGTGTGGTTTTGATGCCAATCGACTGTTTTTTATGTTACATTATTGATATCACATATGTCGGACAAAAATCACGTGGCTTTGGGTGGATCCGACGCCCCCAACATGTCGCTGTGGCGCCCCTAAGGAAGTTGATACATGTATGTCCGACAAAAATAATTATGAGTAACAATGTAATTTTAAAACATGTGTAGTAAATGTCGGACAAAAAGAATGAGTATTAAAGTCAGTCGGACAACAAAAGTCCTTTTGATCAATTTCTGCCGAAATTCAGGATCTCTACTCCTGAGATCGCACAAAAAACACGACAGAATATCCATTCTTTTTCAAACGCGTGGTTTTCAACGGCCGTTCACTAAATCATTCCCGTAAATACTCGGAGAGTTATCAAAAAAAAACAGATCAGCGAATATGACACAGGTCCCCACAGGTATTTGACAAAGTAGGTAAATAATAAATTGACTAATATGCAGATTGCTTAAAGACAAACTAATTTTAATTTTTTCATTGATTGTCTCAAATTTCTTGTCCGACAAATGTAATATCGGTAATGTAATGTAAAAAGCCGTCGATTGGTATTAAAAACAGACGTACATGTATCAACTTCCTCAGGGACGCCACAGCGACATGTTGAGAGCGTCGGACCCCTCCGAAGCCACGTGATTTTTGTCCGACATATATGATATCGTTAATGAAATACAAAAAATAATCGATTGGCATTAAAACTACACGTACATGTACCAACTTCCTTAGGGACGCCACAGCGACATGTTGGGGGTGTCGGACCTTCCCCAAAGCCACATGGTTTTTGTCCGACAAATGTGATATCGTTAATATAATGTCAAAAACAGTCGATTGGCATTAAAACTACACGTACATGTATCAACTTCCTTAGGGACGTCAGAACGACAACTTCACGAAGAGCTAGCGCGGCAATGTCCCATCGCCCAAGGTGGAGATATGAAAAATATTGTCCGACTTGGTGTTAGGAAGCCGCTCAGGAAGTTTGGCGTGTACATGAGTTACAAAATTTTTAGGTCGATGTACTGGGGACTATATCTCTATGAAACAATACAAATAATGGCGTCGACGAAATGGAATTACAGAAAACTACTGAGGAAAACCTATTATAAATATTATTTCTTTGAAACTCAACTTTTAAAAAAACGTCTACTATGGAAAAAATGCTTAATGTTACAACCATGTCTGCGCTTTGAAGTTTAGGGTTGAACGAGGGCGCGCCACAAGAAACGGCACCGAAAAGGGAGATAGAACAGAATGAGAGCAGGGATGTTCCAGGTGCACAATTGTGCATATTATGCACAATCTGATCTCAATATGCACCATTTGCACAATTTACACATCCAGCCAAAACAATTTTTTTTTTCCTGATTTCCCCTCAGAAAATCTTTGGCAACCTTGCTTTGCGCGTTGGTTGTGGTTACTGACATCTAGTATTTTGAAAGCTAAGCTCTAGACTTGTAACTGGGAAAATACTGCAAAATGAGCCATATAATGGCGGCTTACTTCCATTGTCATCACTGTTGGTAAAAAAGCTCTGTTTCAACAGGCATGAGAACCGTCCTAGAACGGTAAATTCCAGTCGATCAATTCATTTGTCAATTAGGATAAACGTTCAACTTATTGATAAATAGGTGAACAACTGGAAATTACTGGTTCTGGACTCGTATTTTCGAATATTCTCGCATACGAAATTCGATCTGACTTCGAATGCTTCCCATTCAATTTACATTGATGTCAGTCAAATTTCGTGTACGAAATGTACTCGAATGAATTCGAAAATACATTAGTCAATGTTTCGACAACTTGTAGGACGTTATACCCCTGCTTTCTGTACAACCCAAGAGATGGCGCTATTAATTGCGTCATTTTTAAGCATGTGCACAATCTCAAACGAATATGCACAATTTTTCATTGGTTAAATGCATACTTGAAAATTTTCTTGGAACGAGCCCCAATGAGAAACGAGACCAGAGGGAACAACCTTGGACTTGTCCTCCATTGTTCATTATTCAATTTTTATTTTGTATTAAACTGATTATTCAATCCAATTTGTGATTAGTTTGTGTGTCATAAGGAGCGATTACAGGTCAGTTGAATTAATGTTATTTTGTTTTTAAGAGTTCAATTTATAAAAGTTTTTCTTTTTCCATTTTTATGATTTTTGTTCGTCTATAAATTTTTTTATATGTGCATTGTTCATGTATTTAACAAAAATCTATTCATGCTGTGAACAAAGCAGATAAAAAGTAAATTGAAACCAAAGAAATTATGTGCTGTCTTTTGTGCTGGGATTTTAATTTGGGTATTCAGAACGTGCATTAGAGCCTTGTTGAATCTACTAACATTTTCCTACCCTGATGAGCGAATATCCTAGCAAACAAATTGAAAAATCAATCTAGAGATATTGCCTCAAAATAACAACTATAGCTGAAAGGTCTCCCGTAACCAGGGACCTCAGTACCTGCCGGTAGATGGGCTAACTAACCAAACAACTCTTCTGTATTGAATATAGGTAGTGTTGATTGAATGTAGTGTGTGGAATTAAAATTTTAGCACAAGCACAAGGGCGATACCTAATTTAAACTTTTATTGACTTAAATTATTGACTCCCAATTAATTATTAAAATGACACAGTATGTTTTTATTTTTGAGGAATATTAGATCGAGGGTTCCTCTGCCGTTTTCTTTCCCCTCGTTGGTTCCAGGTCGAGAACGGTACGATTCACTTTAATAATAAAGTAGACGTTCCACAAATTTTTTCGTTTATTTTTCATATTACAACTTCCCTTAAATTTCCCTAATTTTGCTATGTCGGGCGCATGCCAAGTAAGTAAAATTGAGTAAGTTTCCACAACGTAGTACCTATTTGTTTTTCATTTCGTTTTTCAGAAGATTTGTCGTTTAAAAAGAGATAAAAAATCAAACCGTTCAATCTTGCCGAACGAACCCGGGGTTTGTTAGAAAGATTTTTACAGGTAATGACCAACGTGAATACAGGGACACTTCGGTCCCTGTTTGGGAATCGGCCCACTGAGCAGTGGACTCAGGCTTCCCGTGCCAATCCAATTGCTTGGACAGGGAGCTTCAGCCTATGTCCTTCTGATGAGTCCTAACAAGGACGAAACGCGTCAAGGATTGACAGGGGAAGCCTGAGTCCACTGCTCAGTGGGCCGATTCCCAAACAGGGACCGAAATGTCCCTGTATTCACGTTGGTCATTACCTGTAAAAATCTTTCTAACAATTTCTATTGCCAACGAAAGCTCAGACCAATCAGTGTAGTTCAACGCCGGTAGGGGTATTTGCCCTCGGAGTAGTTGTTTCTGACTGGTCAACAAAGTTGAACCCGGGGTTGTTATACTACACCATTGAAACTACACTACTGACAATAACTACTGCCTCCCCCTTTCGGCCGATTGCCATTCGTCCCGCAATCCAAGGGCGTCTCAAGGTCTGTTTGTTACAAATCTTAATTAACAAATTTGTAGAGAATTTGATTCGGTTTAATTAGAACCTAATTGCGTTGAAATCGGATAAAAATTAATGGAGCTGCGAGTCAAAAATTGCTTCAGTGTAATTTTTGAAAAATTTCAATGTTCGATGAATTCAATTTTGGAGCTTCTCAGCTGCAAAACTGTTGAAACAAAATATACAATTTTGTGTAGTTAAAATAACTTCCAAAAACCCAAAAACCCAATAGAAATTTTCAAAAACCCGGGTTTTTGCCAACTCTTGATGAAACCCCCTAGTACAAATCCCTCGTTCTCTCAATACAACTTCAACAGTTTTTCTTTTCTTTATCCTCGTTTTTTCCGTCTCAATTTTTGTTTATTGTAGGTTCTTGAATGTTTTTTATCTGTGTTTTTTTTTTCTAAATAAAGAATTAGACAAAATAGCAAAACCTGGAGTAGAAAAAGAAAACATGAATTTGGAATTGAAAAAATAAAGATAAATCACACCTTGACTTCTGGTCGTGATTGAGATGTTGTATGCTATAGGGCCTAGAAAACATCTAGACTGCAAAAACTACCAACAAAAGAAAAATGGTGTTTCCTGCTTTCTTCTCATTCAAATCTTTGTGTAGATACTGTGATTTATAAAAATTAAATGTAATTATTCTGTAAAACAACATACATAGGGCTTGGCTACTAGAAATCCACCCATTTTGTAGAACCATTGGAATCAAAAAATCGTGTCCACCATAAGCTTCGTGCCAAATTTCTGAACTTTCTGTAGCCACCATACTTAAATTGTAGAAATTATCGGTAAAATGACATCATGAAGCCTTGAAAACTAAACAATTGTAGAACTCTGCACATTTTATAGAATCTGTGGAAAATGGAAATGGAAAATTCTCAAATCTGCATGTCACTGTTAATCTCGCTGTAAACAATCTAAGACTGAAAAATTTCACTTATGGGTTCTTAGGAGCTGAAAAATTGTATTCTAAGAATCTACACATTCGATAGAATCTATATGAAATATTAATCAATTTTTGAGACAAAAACTACCCATGATTCTAATCGCTCCAAATAATACCTACGCTTACCAAGTTTGAAAGTGTGATGCCGATTATAATTTTTATAAAAAACGTTTTTACATACAAATAAATAATGCAAATAAAGTGTCTTAAAATTAATAATTGCCTCATTCTACTAGATATTATTATGACATTATGACGTATTGAAATATCTAAATTATTAACGATAATGGACCTTGTCCTCATGCCTTGTTAAATATATTGCAACTACATTTGAAATTCTCACAATTTACGTAATTAACACCATCTTAATACTGTCCTTGAGTCTAACTTGGATCTTTAAGCTAATCCAATTAGGTTGAATAAACCAAATATTTATTCGAATTCTTTGACTGGTTCGATATTTTTATGCATCGCTGATGCGAGAAAAAGTTTTGCGTCGTAAGGAATGAATCTTAATTTTAACCTCTATAGAGACTGCAATATAAACGATTGGATTATTTCTAGGATCTAAGTATGTTTTTATTAAAACTTGATGAAGTACCTACTTCCCCTATTTGTAAAAAATACAATTTCAAACCTTTCAAATCCAGCTTTTAGGAATTTCCCATTATCAAATCAGTTTCGGAAATAATCTTTTTATCTTATCTTATACATTTTTCTGATGGTCTGGTTTTAGCGGACGATTGTTTTCACTAGAATCCCATCACTGGTACCAAGTATAGGTATTTAAATTTATCTAATCCAGCATACTGCTTTTTTCTCAATCAGGTTCAGTCTCTGGTTTTGTAGTAACTTAACGGAAGATATATTATGAAATTTTCCATAAGTACCTATTCATTTCTGAAACTCTCAGTTAACCGTTTTGTTCTAGAGAAATCATCTGGTGGAGCGCTTCTTGGCCCACTATAGTTTTTGTTATTCATTTCCTGTAAAATACCTATTAGGTATATCCTGTTTATCTTTGATGAAATATTCCGTTCTTAATAAGTGAAATGTTTGATCATAAGGCCTTAAAATAAGTGTCAAAAATGTAGTCAATATGACTCAAACTAAATATGATAAAAACAGATAAAACCAGCAACCATTCCAATATAGGTAAAATACAGTTTTATTTTTCATTTGCACTCGAATCCAATTTAAAATGCTCGTTACTTATGTTGCAAGTTTTTTTCCGTCCAATTTTCCTTATCGCAACAGGTAAAATTACAAAAGTACTTTAAAATTTACGTCTTCTTATCGGCAAAGAACAATATAATATATTTTAATTGCGAAATGAGCCATTACACATGTTTTTATTTTTCATAAATGTTCGACGTTATCGGGCGTACCTACGCGCATGAAATCAATGTGGTTTTTCTTGGCGATAACAAATAATAATAATTTTCGTAGAAATAACCTTTTTTTTAAACCATTAATTTTAACACACACAAGTCGTTTCTTTCGCTCAAGGTTTCAATTTTATATATTTTAAGTTTTAATTAAGTAGTTATTTTCAACTACATGCGCTTTTTTTAATCGCAAGTAGGTAATTATTGCTATTCAGGTTGATTATTATTATTCCTTGCATCGAAGGGAATATGTCGGATGGGTTTTTTTTCGTCACGTGGAAAATTTATTTTTATCTGTGTTCAGTTAAAGACGATAAACGGACAGTTATTATGCTGACCAACGTCCATAACTAACATTATTATAGAAATAGGTTCAACACAAATGTATAAAAAACAGGTGGAGAATAAGAAAATGGAAGAGAATATGAGGTTTTGTGAAATATTTTTGTAACAAAAACACCAGCAGCTGCTAAAGTGGACAGCATTAAAATTAAAATAGAGAATAAGGGAGAAGGGTTATCAACATTAAACCACTTGTTGCACTGCTAAATATGAATCTCCCTTATCAGTCTTGCTTGTCTATTTTCTTCAGTTAAACAAAAATTATCCAGGACTCTTTTTTGGCAGAGTAATTCCATAACTCTTCTTTGTCAATCTCTATCCATCCAGTCCTGGATGTAGGTCTCTCCCTCTCCTAATTGTTTCCATCTTCCCTTCACCAATCTCATCCACTGTTTGCGTGCCACTGTCCTTATGTCGTTCACACATCTTTTTTGATGTGTTCTCGTGCTTCTTGTTGTCTCCCTTGATCTAAATTCCAAGATAATTCGATTCCATATCGTCATCGTATCTGGCTATGTGGCCAGCCCATCGCCATTTCATCTTTGCTACCTTCTCTACAATGTCCCTAACTTTCCTGTTGCGTCTTATCTCGGTGTTTCTAATTTTGTTTCAGTGATATTCCAAGCATGTTTCTTTCCATGGTTCTTTGGGTGATTTCTAATTTTTTAGCGGACTTTTTGGTGTTGCTCTCTAATCAGTAGGCACACACCGGTAATGTGCAAATGTCGTATAGGTGTATGTTAGTTTGCCGAAAGCGACCCATGTTAGTTGTGTTCTTCTTTTTATTTCAGCATCCTGGTTTGGTTTCCCTAGTCTGATGTCATAGCTCAAGTATATATAGTGTTCGACGTTTTCTTTTCTCTGGTTCTGTAATCTTATATTTGTCTCTTCCTGAATCATTATTTTTGTTTTGTTGTAGTTCATTTTAAGGCCTACAGTTGCGGATACGTCATTTAGCTGTAGGAGCATCTCGCTTAATTCTTGGCTATTTTTTGCTATTAGGACTTTGTCATCAGCAAATATTAGATGGTCTAAGTATACTCTGTCCATGTTTCTACCTTTGTGTCCCTCCAGGAGAAGGGTGGACAGTTTGGGCGAGATAGTTCCTTGCCTTGATTGATTTGATTTGATCACCGGCAGCAAGCCAAGGCTTAGTGATTCCCTGATACTGCAGCTAATTAACTTATTGTATCCCTTGCTGTGTGAATTTCTGCTAAAATAGGTTTGACAACTTCGCCAGGTGCAGTAATCTCTTTATTGGCGACTTCAGGAGACCCTCCACCTGGGGTCGGATTCTCGTCTCCGGGAAAAGAGCTCCTCGATAGAACGAATGCTTTGTCCTTGTCAACGTAATCGAAAAGTAAACAAGAATGATAAAGACGAAAAATTTGTTCTCTCGGAAAGCTCTACTCCCTGAGACGAGAATTGAACCCCGGGACAGATTCCTGCTCCGCAAGAGGTGTCGGGTTCTCCAGTAGGTAAGCGAGTGCGGGATACTCGAATAAGATGTGAGAGGCTGATTCTTCGTCCTTGTCGCACAGTCTACAGATGGGTTCATCTTGGTATATTCCCATCTTGTGTAGGTGTTTCGTCAGTGTACAGTGACCGGTTAAGAGTCCCGTCACAATTCTGATCTGGTTCCTCGTGATCTTCAGGATCTCAGAGGCTAATCTTGATAGTTCACCATTGCCTTACTGTGGGGTTGCCAGTGGTTTTTGTGTTCCTTTCGGATCCACTTGTCCAAGCAGCCACGTATATAGGTTTTTGATATTCCGAATATGGGTTCAGGGCCCATAAACTGCCTTTCTAAGGAGTCTGCGTTTTCATTGCCAACAACACCCGTGTGTCCCGGCAACCACGCTAAAGTTACCTTGTCTAGGGTTAAAAGGATTTGCAGGCAGTCCCACACTAATTTAAAGTTTATCTGTTGGCATGCTAGAGCTTTATTAGCTGCTTGGCTGTTTGTGAAAATCGTGATATTTTTATGCACCCTTCAGATTTTTCCGCAGGAATATCTCTATTGCATGTCGGCTTGGTGTGCTTTTCCAGTGAAGAATACCATTATGATCTTGGGGATATAGGCCATATACTCTGGCACCGGTTCCACTGTCGGTTTTGGAACCATCAGTAGGTATACCATACTAACTTTCCCTTTCCATTCTGGACTAGTGAGTTTTCTGTTTTGTTTTCCCAGTAATTCTGGGTTTGAAACGGTTTGTGGGAATTTTTTTCTTGGGGTCATGATGCTACTTCTCATTTCAAATAGTGAGTTTGTAACAATGTTTGATATCCTGGTGTCCGGATGTTCTTTTCGAATTCCAGTTCTGGCTTCTCATTGTACCCATTATGCAGAGAAAAGCCAGTCTTTGAAGTTTACGGGTCAATTCTGTGCACCTCTGTAAGCGAATCTATTAATATCTATAAGCATATAGACAAGTTCTGGGAAATTGAGCAAGTTCCTTCAAAAACTCACTTGTCACCTGACGATAAAAAATGCGAAGATATCTTCAAATCTACCACTTCCAGGAGTCCACGGGCCAATTTATCGTGTCACTACCTTTCAAAAATTCTGAACCTGATTTGGGTGATATGTATACCCCCAGGCTTTTCGCAGATTTTCTCTGCTAGAAAACAGACTTTTGAAAAGTCCGACTTTATATTCAGCTTATTCAGATTTTCTACAAGAATTCATAAAAATTGGTCAATTGTCCCTTGTGTCTCCAGATTCACCAAAACCTCCCTTATCATGTTATTCACCCCATACCACTGCGTTAATAAACCAGAAAGTGTAAGTACAAAATTACGTGTGGTGTAGGATGGTTCCGCGAAGGGTCCAAAGGATTTATGCCTAAACGACACTTTACTTTCAGGTCCCAAGTTACTAAAGGACATATTCACACTTCTTACTTTTCGACTTCATTCCGTTGTCTTTATCACCGACATAAAACAAATGTTCAGACAGATTCTGGTTACGATAGAACACCGAAACTTTCAAAAGATTCTCTGGAGATTTTCGCCCGACGAACCGTTTTCCGAATGGACAGTGCATACAGTTACTTTTGGCCTTAATTGTAGTCCCTATTTAGCTATGAGAACACTACAAGAACTCGCTACAAGGGAAGCCGCCAATTTTCCTGAGGCAAGCAAACTAATTATGAATCGAATATATGTTGATGATTTGCTGGGAACCTGTCCCTCGGTTTCTGCTGCCCTTTCTGTACAAAAGCAGCTATTTAATTGATCTGCTTAGCCTGGGGTGTTTCCAGTTAAAAAAATGGGCGTCAAATTCCGCGGAACTTCTTGCTGAAAAATATTTGACAATACTAGTTATTTATACACCAAGTGAGTTAAATGAATGTTTATTCATGAGAAGAAATTTTAACCCACGAGCCCTAGCGAGTGGGTTGATTTTCTTCGAATGAATGAACATTTTAACTCACGTGATGTATACAAAATTTTATCCCATTTTGTGGAGATTAAAAAAATAAAGTACAAGGAAAAATGCCAAGAGTGAGTTAAAAATATTTTAAATCACTGAGGTTTCAGATTTTTAGTTGGGCAGAGTGACTTAAAATGCCGAGAGTGAGTTAAAATGTTTTTAAATCACTGAGGTGATAAACGTCTACTTACCTTTATTGTTTTGCGTTCAATAATGTCATTTTTAAACGTCAAAATGGGATAAAATTCATATACATAATAGGACAAGAGCTAATGTGATGCTGTCCCAGTTACTTTTGGTGACGATGGTACATCATACGCCAGGTATCAGTTTTTACTGGCTCTTGAAGGTGACAAGCTCGCCTGACGGCTCGCTAGTCATTTCCTTCAATCACCAGTAATAGTTATTTGTTTTACTAGGCAGAAAAGTACAAGATTTAATGCCGCGGCTGGTGTTTCATAGCCGAGGCATAGCCGAGGCTAGGAAACCAGCCGAGACATTAAATCTGTTTTTCTGCCATTTGAAACATATAATTTTTTCCCCGAATGTTCAAATTCACACATGGACATCTTTCTTATATTTATTTCATTCCTTATTATTATCCAAATAATTAAATTATTTCGACAATTGTCATTGTCACCATCAATTTCAATTACCAAATTGAGTGAAATCATTACCTGGAACGTTGTGACACTGTCACTTTTAATGTCTAGGCAGTAAAAGTCCACTTTTACTGCCTAGGCATTAAAAATACAACTTTTGATCCTGTCAAGTGTCATTAAAAGGCCGCTTTTACTGTCATTCGGAGAAAAAAACTGTTGTACCTGGCTAATAATGTAAAATACTATAACCATTCCACAACTTGAACTTGTTGGGTTGGTGCCAAACTTCTTTCTGATCTGATACAGGTTGGTGAAAGATACTTACGCGGAGCAGATTACCTACGTTTGATGAGATTTTTGCCTGGTGTGATTAACAGGTTGTATTAGCATAGCTCGCTTCCCCTGCTTGTCGTTGGGAGACCTTCGTAGCGAACAGGGTCAACTACATTCAAGAAAAGGTTCCTTATCGTTCCTGGAATTACATACCTTCCGCCCTAAATGCGACAGATTGAGCTTCTGGGGGATGTCTCCTTCTGCCTTACTCAATCATGAAATGTGGTGGAATGGCCCATCGTTTCTTTCTTTACCGAGAAGTCAGTGGTATGAAAATGACCTTTTGACACCACCTGTCGAAGACACGGACGTCATTCAGGGTGAGAGAAAAATCATCCTGACCACAGAAATTACTGAGCCTCATTTTTTAAAGACTATACTGAATAAATACAATTATTTAGTTAAAGTTCAAAGAATCCTTTCATTCTGCTTTCGCTTCGCAGACAATAGCGAAAATCCTACACACCTAATTTACGGCCCTCGTACTATTGACGAATTACATACATCTTTAATGTGCCTTATACTATTTGTTCAGGAAAGTAGTTTACCCGTATTTCTAAAATTACGAACAACACAATGTTACCCAAACTTTTCCGAAAACTCGCGGTTTTTCTAGACCAAAATGACTTTCTAAAAGTAGGTGGACGACATAGAAATTCAAACCTATCCTTCTCAGCAAAACACCCCTTATTGTTGCCTAGGTCGCATAGGTTAACAACCCTAATTATTCAGTTTACACATAATGCTTATTGCCTTCCTAGTCTCAAAACAAAACATTACATCATTTACTGTTACAGCAGTAGGTACTGGATTTTATCTGCAAGAAATGCTATTCAAAAAACCCTTTCTGACTGCTTTCGTTGCTTTAGGGTACGCCCTAAGTTTTATTCGCCACCAATAATGGGCGATCTACCTTCACACAGAATTTCTAGCTGCCAATTATATATCAGTGGCGTTTTTAATATCAGTCTTGACCTGGTTGCAGTTGATAAGCAGACCTTCCACGTATCCCACCCAGTTGCTTGCCTTACTCCTCTTCGTTGTTTTATGGGGTTCGGTTTTGTCTTATCATCCAGTCTTATTCATATGGTTGCATTTTCACATATATTCTTTATGATGTTCGTGTATCTTGAATCGACTCTCGCGTTATTTATGCATTCTAATACTGTCTATATTTCGACGGAGACGAATGCTTTCTGGAAATCAACGAAGGCCACATACGTTATACTCGATACACTTCTCTATTAGTGTTCTTATGGTATGTAGATGATCTGTGGTGCTAAAGTGTTTTCTGAATCCAGCCTGTTGGTTGCTAGAAGTGAAGTTTATTTGTCATGCTGTTGGTTATGATTCTAGTAAACAGCTTATAGAGGTGGGATAGTGAAAATATTGGTCGGTAGTTTTCACTTGTATTGTCTCCCTTCTTGAATATTGAGACGCTGCGAAGCTGCTCCCCTGTTTCGAGAATAAGGGTCCAGGAGTACTACTTCACCTATGTGACCGTTCTCATCTGAGTTTCTCTGAAATAGGGTATGACCGGGTTTAAAGTTTGTGCATTTCTTTCCTGACAAACGAGTTTCGCACCAAGTACAATTTGATGTTGGTTAGTATTCGTTCTAATTCGTCAAGGTGTTCTTCGGCCCTCAGAGTTCGTATGTTGGATGTGGCTGTATGAAAATATAATGGGTTGGTTTTTTTTGTGCTCTGTTTTTCTCTGTAATTTAAGTCGAGTATTTGCCTCCCCCAGAATCCGTGAATCTCACTGGACGAGGCTCAGTGTGAGATTCTGAGTGTTTCACTCTACTCACCTGGGGTAATCTCGTGTTGGTACCTGCTCAATATTTTCATGTTAGGAGGTTTTGGCATCTTGATATAATTCAATAATTAGTAGTTAGTGAATCCTTAGTTTCATTTATATGGATAGCAATTAGCTCGAAGTCTTCTTCTTCTTCTTCTTCTTCTTCTTCTTCTTCTTCTTCTTCTTCTTCTTCTTCTTCTTCTTCTTCTTCTTCTAGGTACTTCTTCTTTTTCTTATTATCTTTTTTCCGGCGGGCGCAATTTCGACCGGTAATCCCCTCGTCTACCTGCCCAAAGCAAGAGGCCCATTTATTGACATAAGTAATTTCGACCGAGGGTTCTTTGCAGAGAAAAATTGTTACAGCTTCATGCAAGAGAAAAGCCCAGGAAGACATATCGGAAAAACCTTCGAAGATTATAAAAATCGTCCTTTCAACAAATTTCCGGAGTAATTGATGGCCATGGATATAAATCTTATCGGAAGAAATGTCTATAACAGTCGTCAGAAGATCTTGCCAGCCCTGCCTAAAGATATTCATGAAGTACATACTGTAGTTGACATGTATTCTCTAAAAACGACAACGGGTGAAATTTTTTTGTTTATCAATAGTTCAGCAGAAAATATCATTGTATTTTCTTGCCATACAAATATTACCACTTTGTGTAAAATGGATGTTATATACATTGATAGCACATTTTCTTTCTGTACGAAGTACATTTATCAATTATTTACCATTCATAGACTGGAAAATGGGCCTATATTCCCCTTATTTGAGTTGTACACGTTCTCCTTTTTCTCGACAGCAATTTTGTCTTTGATTTTAGTTTAATAAAGAAGCTTTTATACATCATTATCATTATATTTTATCATACCTACCTGCTCCTTTGGGTCGAAAATACTCATAACATAAGATCGAACCCTCAAACCTCTGGTCGAATTTACATGTCCCCTTCAAGTACCTGTACATATTCCGGTCGAAATTACATCCGCCCCTTTTTTCGTTCGGATTCGTAAATCTCTCTTGAGGCTGAGGTTGCTGAAATGCTTTCCATCTTCGTTTTCCAAGATAAATGCTCAGCAGACTTGGGAGTGATTCTTTAACTCTCACTTTTCCACTTTCAACATCTCGCTCGTGAGCTGATCTTCTCAACATTTCCTAAGTTTTTTTAGCGCTGCCTCTATGGGATTTAGTTCTTCTGACCATACATTTAGAATTAAGTTTGCACATCTAATTCTGTCAATGATTGATCGTCGAATTTCCAATAAAAGAATTCTCTTTGGTCATCAGAATTGTTTCCGATTGCTCCTTCGACTAATTCTGTGTTTGTCCTATCTCGTATGACGGCCTCGTATACCCTCGGGAACTACACACACCGGACAAAATTCACACTGACTTTGACATCAATTCCTTTTGAACCTTCCGCTCGATTTCGATGAATTTTTCACAGACTGGTAGCTTGATTTTTCAGGAATACATCTGATGTATTACCATTATTAAATGATTCGTCTTTATGTCATATACAGGGATGGAATGAAAGTCAGTAATTTTCAGAGTTTCTTGAAACACCCTGTGGAGTGAACCACTGAAAATTCAGAACAGCTTTCAACACCAAATTGTAACCTGATCTTTTTCGAACATTATCATTTTTTAATCACTCTGATATTTTCGAAGAAAAGGTGGATATTGACTTTAATTTACTCCACATCGACATACGAATTGGATTATGAAACGGACTTTCTGATCCACCTGTATATTTGTGAGCATTCCTTTCACAATAAATTGATCGGTAAGAGTAAGTAAACATTCACACACACACGACCTGAAGTTGGAAAACAACACATTTTCACCTCCAATTCGTATGTCGACGTGGAGAAAATTAAGGTCAATATCCACCTTTTCTTCGACACTCTATATTTTCAATAATATTCAAAATACAACGTAAATAAAAAATGAAAATGTTCTGAAAAGATCAGGATACAATTTGGTGTTAAGAACTGTTCTGAATTTCCAGTGGTTCACTCCACCGGGTGTCTCAGAAAAAACTCTGAAAATTACTGACTTTCGTTCCATCCCTGTATATGATATAAAGGCGAATCATTTAATAACGGTAGTACGATGTATTCCTGAAGAATCAAGCTACAAATTACAATCTTTGAAAAATTCATCGAAATCGAGCGGAGGGTTCAAGAGAAAATTCATGTCAAACTTAGTGTAAAGTTTGTCCGTTTCCCTAATTTTCCCGGTGTATGTATTTCATCTAGGTACGTATATACCGCATGTCAAACTTACAAAGTCACGCTTGGCTTTAGTAGGAAACAGAAAGACTGAAAGTTGAATATCAAAGAAAGAAAGAAGTGAAATAATTCGAAAGGATTTCTTAAAACTTGGAAGGAAGCAAAATACCTTGAACACATGGCACAAAAATCAGAAACAGATTTTAAACCAATTAAGCATGGGAATAACCTAAGTATTTATTTTATAAAAAGTACGCCATAATAATTTCCAAGAAGGGGTTACATAAAGTTCACAGTCCGAGAGTTCTCATGTTGCAACATAATCCAATTATAACATGAAAACCTTGCATATAAACTGTGCTGAATCAGCTTGAATTTCTTTAAATGGGTGACAACAACACTATAGCAAAGTTTTTTATTGAAAATATGAAATGGTTTTGATTCATCTTATGTAAAAATAGAAAATATAATGAGGTTTATCTCTAATCAGTAGAATTCAGATCTTCTACTCCAGTTCACTTTTAATTTGACTAACGAAACGTGATCCTTTTATGAATGGTCAAAAATCTGATGGAATGGGATCGACTTCATTTAGTGACCTTTCACATAAAATTTTGTTTAAATCTTGTTCCTTCCGTAGACAAAGATTGTATAAATAAATAAAGTAAGCTGATATTCTTGGAAAACTAAAGAGGCATCATACAATAAATGATGTGGATGCAGTAATTTAATATAGGTATTATCAAAAATTTAAACTTCATGTCCATGGGCTATTGTTTGTTGGAGGGATAAGTCAGTTATACATCGAGATAAAAAAACATAAAGCTGTATTTTGTGCTTCCGCTCCTCTTCCTCGCGCTCCTGCTTCTCCTGAATGTCGACCTTAGTATTTTTCTGATGCGACAGACGGCGAAGGACTAGTCGATCGTGGAAGAGAATTTGCTCTTAAAAAAGACTATGGGTTTCTACCTAAAAAAAGAATATATTCTTTTAGAAAGAATGTCAGTATTCTTGAAATACATAGGAAGACGATACTGCTTGGTGATAAAGATCGCTGCAGGGCAGCAGCATTGTTGGGTATCTCTAGGACTCCGCTACCTACCATCGCATCCGTGAGAATGATAAGGTGATGCTTCCGCCTAGGACAACAACAATTAATTTCAACAAATAATACTTGCAATTAATCAATAACCTTTGTAATCAATTACTATAATTAATTACAAATTGTTGTAACGTGTAATTATAATCAAAACAAAAGTAATTATGACTTATTTTTGTCATCGGGAGTACATACCTTAATATAAACGTGATCGCCCAGAGAAATCACAAAGTTTCTGATAAAAACTTTGAAAAACTTGTGATACTGAAAGAAAGTCAATGGTTTTCCTTCAGTTTTTCTGAACAGTTTGGAATACATTAAAGTGTTTTGTGTTTTGTATCAAAAACAATATACGTATAGGTAGATAAGATAGAGTAGCTTGGTTTGTAAAAATTTGGAGTGTCTTTTGTTTCTTATTTACCAGATAAACAGTTTTGTCTTGTTGTTCGGTTGAATTCAAAATTCACTCTTCAGATTTTGGATCGCGTTCCACGAATAAACGACTCAATTTGTTGAAAAGTTTCTTTTTTGCAGCTTAGCAGCTTTCGTTTTTCCTGTCTAGTGTTGCTATGTCCTTAATGTAATAACACTATGTGAAGGCATATTCCAATCTTTGACCTTATTATGTAACTTTTATATAGTTGGGCAGTGGTTCTTTGAAAGCAAGCTTTATCAGATAAATGAAGTTATTAGCTTTTTTGAGATTTCAACAAGTTCATTTTCCCATTTTAGGTCTAGTGCGATGATAACTCCAAGATCGAGTCTGTTATCCTGGTTGAGATTGTGTGAACCAATAATTCTAAAAATTGCGAATTTGGTTTCATTGTTCCCATGTTCTTAACCATCCTACAACTCGATCCTCTTGAAGTTATGCTACATTGGGACTAGAGTTTGTGTAGAGTTTTCCGTCATCAGCAAAGTAGTTTATTTTGGTTTCAGCAAAATTCCACTCCGGGGTTCACAACTCGACTTCGAGTTACTTAAGTGGAAGTACCTACTCTTTCCTTCACCTAATCTTGTGGGTGCTTCCTCTCTTCATCTCCTATCTTTCCTATCCGGTTCTGACCATATTCTTTTATCATCGTTCATCACTTGGAGTGAAAGAAAAGCTTTTCTTCGACCAAGGCAGTACCACCCCTCGCTTGCATTCTGGTCCTGTCCGATTCGAATTGTTTTGACCTGTAGTTTTACTGTACTTGGAAGAGGATTATTTCAGTTCTGTAGGATGCCTTTTGGATTAACCAATGCTCCAGCAATATTCCTACTCCTAAGAACATCAATGAAATACGTCGATTTATAGGTACTGCTTCATGGTACAGACGTTTTGTTCCCAATTTTTCCAGCATTTTCATTAACGAATCTAACTAAGAAAAATGTGAAGTGGGTTTAGACTCCTGAATTTTACCAATCCTTTAAGTCCTTTAAAGAACACTTAGTTACCGGTTCTGTTTTGACTTGCGCTTTCCCTGACTTCGATCGTACATTTACTTTGCAGACTGATGCTTCTTCTTATGGCATAGGTACTGTTTCAACTTAGGAACTTGATGAAGGAGAAAAGGTCATAAACTATCTTTCACGCTCATTGACCAAACAGAAACAAAAATATACAGTGACAGAAAAGGAGTGTCTGGCTGTTATTTAGAGTATAAAGAAATTGAGGCATTATCTGGAACACACTCATTCTAGGGTCATTACCGACCATCATTTGCTACTTTGGTTTCATAAATTAAAGATTCTTCAAGGGCGCTTAGCGCGTTGGGCTTTACATCTTCAACCCTGCGATTTTGAGTTTATATAAAGAAAAGATAGGCACAAAGAAATTCTTAGACGTTGTCATGATATTCCAGCTCCAGGACATGTTGGTGCTTACAAAACCTTTTGGAGGATTCATAATCGTTTTTACTGGCCCAAAATAAAAACGGATGTGGTGAATTATGTTCGTTCATGTAGGGTGTGTACGCAGCAAAAGGTTGAACCAAAACCACCACCTGGATTAATGGGATCTCGTCCAGTTGTTAAAGAACCTTTTCAATGTGTCAGTCTAGATTTCATAAGTCCTCTTCCTAGGTCAAAACGTGGAAATACTTATACACTTATCGTTTCTGACTTCTTCAGCAAAGGACCCCGCAGAAACCTTATGAGAACTGGCCCTCAGTGAAACCTCATGAAATTTTGCATATTGATAGTTCTCGACCTATAGATTAAAAGTGTCCATGGGCACAAAGTTCTAAAAATTCGCTTTTTTGAGTTACAGTTGTTTGAAGTTGAGTCATATGTGAAATTGCTCAACCCTTATACTCTACAGTCTAATTTTTTCGGTTACTTCGTGAATTTTACAACGACATATGCATAGTATAATACGTTTCAAACTATTCGATTTCAGAAATGGGAATTTTAAACCATAGACGTCCTAAGAGGGGTTTAATAGTTATTTATACACCAAGTGAGTTAAATTAATGTTTATTCATGAGAAGAAAGTTTAACCCACGAGCCCTAGCGAGTGGGTTAATTTTCTTCGAATGCATAAACATTTTAACTCACGTGATGTATACAAAATTTTATCCCATTTTGATGGGAATTAAAAAAATAAAGTAATAGAAATCAAATTATAAAAAGAATTCATTTAGTAGTATATGAAACCGAAAATTATTGAAATTGGTGGTTGCTAGGGTATAACTAGTTGTTTGTTTGTATTTACTATTTGTAGCAGATTTTTATACTGGCAGAGTGACTTAAAAGACCGAGAGTCAGTTAAAAATATTTTATATTCCGGCGTATCATAATGACATTATTATAGACTTCATTTGTAGTGTCATAATGACATACTTTATTGGATTGAGTACTATAATGATTTCATTATAGTACTGAGTATGTACAGGGTGTCCCACGGTGGATGGCGTATTAGACGTTTATAGAGAACTGAAAAGCCGATCATTTTGAAAATTTGGCAACCGGGATAAATGACCATAATCTACACTTCAAAAATATTTTTGTTTATGCGGTGTTGCCGCTTCTACTCTAAACCATTGGCAACATCGCTATTTTAAATAGAACATCCTGTATAGGATTGCATATTTGGATTCTACGTAAAATTCTGAACAGATTTTATGTGATATACCTTATACCTAAGTTCAACTATTTTGGAAATATTGACAGTTGAAAATTGACTTTTTGCAACTTTGACAGGCTGTAAAACCTAAACGGTTAATTTTAGAGGAAAACCGATTTTACATTCCTATCTTAGATTTTTATAAACTATCATTTGACACCAACTTTGAATCCATGATTAAAAATTCCAATTAAATTTCATCTCCAGTTAAATTCAAATTTGGTGTCAAATGATAGTTTATCAAAATCTAATATAGGAATGTAAAATCGGTTTTCCTTTAAAATTAACCGTTTAGGTTTTACAGCCTGTCAAAGTTGCAAAAAGTCAATTTTCAACTGTCAATATTTCCAAAACAGTTGAACTTAGGTATTGGATATGAATTGAATGAAATCTGTTCAGAATTTTACGTAGAATCCAAAAATGCAATCATATACAGGGTGTTCTATTTAAAATAGCGATGTTGCCACTGGTTTAGAGTAGAAGCGGCAACACCGCATAAACAAAAATATTTTTAAAGTGTAGATTATGGTCGTTTATCTCGATTGCCAAATTTTCAGAATGATCGGCTTTTTAGTTCTCCATAAACGTCTAATACGCCATCCACCGTGGGACACCCTATATAATGAAAAAAAATATATAGGTATAGCATTCCTAGGTTTTTTCATACACGCTTCTAGACTTTTCAGGAATTAGGCCAGCAACTACATTATCAGCCAAATTTTCCATTTTTGGGGGTAATCCATCATGGAATTATTCATTTTTTAATGTTTGATGAACATTGCAGTGAATTCAACATTGACAATATGACAATACAAACAAACAACTCCGTTGTTACCAGTTGTCAAGCACATTACTGAAATTAGCTTTTTTCAATCATTTCCGATAAACTCAAATGCGACAGAAAAATGTATTGACTATAATCGCCGGAATATAAAATATTGTATGAAATTCGGATCATAAACAATCATTATGATCCTTATAACATAAATATCTATTAAATCACTCAGATGATAAACGTCTACTTACCTTTGCTATTATGCATTCAATAATGTAATTTTTAAACGTCAAAATGGGATAAAAATAATTATGGGCAAAATAATGAGGTGAATACAGGTAGTAAAGTTTCCTACATGTTTGATACTAAATTGATGAAGGAACATTATATTCAGTAGAAAATAAATCATTGTATGCACCATTCGAAAAAATCAACCCACTCGCTAGGGCTCGTAAGTTAAACTTTCTTCTCATGGGTAAACATTCATTTAACTCACTTGGAGTATAAATACTATTATTTTATAATTATTTTTAACCCTTCTTAAGACGCCTATAGTTCTTTTCACGTGGCTCCGGTTTAACTAACCGGGTTACAAAACGGTTAGAGAAATGACATACCGTTTTTTAATCCGGTTACAAAGTGACTGGATACCTACCACTCGAATTTGAGCGGTATGTTGCGGTTTGTTAAACCGGAGCCACGTGAAAAGGGTTTATGGTTTAAAAGTGGCCATTTCTGGAATCGTATAATTTAAAACGTATGATAAGTAGGTAACAGAAAAAACTAGACTGTATATAAGATTTGAGCAATTTCACATATGACGCAACTTCAAAAGACTGTAACTCAAAATAGCGAATCTTTAGAACTTTGCGCCCATGGACACTTTTAATCTATAGGTCAAGAACTATCAATATGCAAAATTTCATAAGATTCCACTGAGGGCCAGTTCTCATAAGGTTTCTGCGGGGTCCTTTGTTCTTATTTTTTCTTGTAGAGCTGCAAATGCCAAAATTTCATCTAGAAAGGTTGGAGAGAGTGTTTTTCTAACATACGGGTTGCCTAAATTTCTTATGTGTGATAATGGTACTCCCATGAAATCCAAGGAATTCCAAGGTCTGTGTGAGAAATACAAGGCTTATTACAATCCTGAAGCAGAACCTGTGGAAAGGGTAAACCGTATAGTGAAAACCATGTTCCTACATTAATCAGAATGATCACCGGGACGAAAGTTTACAATCTATAGCTTATGCTATTATTCGGACATCAAAACATAAAGTGACTGGTTATACGCCTTACTGTAAATTTTGGAAAAGAACATCGTCTCTTTGGCAAAGATTTTGAAACTATTTTATCGCCAGAAGAAGTCAGTCTGGATGACCATGTTCAAAAAAGGATGACTAAACTTCGTGAAGTTCATTCTAGTGTCCAAAAGAAGATCTTATTAGCTCGATTGAGAAATGACCACTATTATAATTTAAGAAGGCAACTTGGACATCAGTTTGTTTAATGTTATTGTTATAACGCAAAATTGTCTCCAGAATTTACCGGCCCTTTTGAAATTAGAAGGAAAGCTAGTTGTCTCATTTACGAACTTGAAGATTCTTCTATGCGCAGTAATGGCGTATGGCACGTAGAAAATGTAAAACCTGTAGTTCCATAATTCATACCTCAGGGTAGGCGAATCAGCACTAAATGCTATTGTAAGAATGACCTTCAGTATCTTACGATCTTTGGAAATTAATAATTTCCTTACATGTTTTCTTGCGTTTTGTTTTCTTTTCCCTGTTTTCCCATTCTCTGTATTTGATCATGTATATGAGCTCTAGACTTTCTTTTACTTTATCAGTAGAAAACTTGCGGTTCGTTTCCAAAAATAAAGTTTTAAAAATTAACTCTTTCTCTTCTTTATTTTTATCTTTCTTCCTGATTTTTCATTCTCATGGACTTGATTCACAAAATGATGATAGACATCCTTCGTGCAAAGAATTCCGGAGTTAAAATACCCCTAACATCCGGATTTTCGGGAAAAGGGTGTATGAGGAGAGTCTACATTTTGTTTAATAATTGAATTCTCTAACATCAGATGAGGTATCAACGCCTTAGGTTTTCTTTTTTATGCAAATGCTTCTTTACTTTTGTTGTTATTTTATCGCTATTACCAGGGTAGATGTTCTGACGATCTGGCCAACCTCATTCTAGTTAAGAGAAGTTATTTAAGAACCACAAGAATTCCACAGGTATTTCATCCGTATGTGGTAAAGTTCGCTACTCCGAAGACCTCTAAATATGGTTTCTTTTTGCTGATTTACTGCCAACCTGTGTAACTCCCTGCCTCTTAGGTACCTACTCCATTTTCTGAATACAATACACCTCCCTCTGTGCTTGTTTTCATTGTATCCACCCTTTTCTCAAGGTTCTTAAGGGCATCTGTACTCACACCGGGGGTTTTTTGGTGAACTTGTTTCACTTATTTCTCAATATCTGCAATTTATTCTTTTATAGCCGCGTTCTCTTCTTCTATCCATAGAATTTTTTAAGGATTCTACCTCACCCTTTATCTTTTCCAGTTTTTGTTGTCTCATCTCCTATCTCCTTGTTGTTGGGTTTCATTTTTAAGCTCTTCTTGAGATGCTTGCACTATTTTTTGGAACTCTGGGAGCTTTTTATTTGCATCTTTACAGCTTGGACAAAAAAAAAAACAAGTAGTTCTAGAGGGGAATTGCCCTGATTTCCCTTGCTAGTGCACCGGTGCATTCTGCACAAATGACTTTTTTGCAAAAGTCACATTATGGAGTGGAGTAATAATTAGTTTTCTGTTTTAATTTGTTAACGTCATCTCACGTCCACCTAACAAGTCATTTTATCCACGAACTGATCAAATTATCAGAATCAGGAATAATAAACAACAGCTAGGGATGTTTTGTTTAATGCAGATGTGGTAATGCCATCTGCTGATTCAATGCAATGTCCAAAAGAAACGAACTCCTGTTTGAAATTTGTTGAAGTGAAGCTATTGACAAAAAAGATGAAGGCATTCAGCTGATGTCTTGGTACTTTTCCATTATTCCTCCTATAATTATAATATTCAAATTATAGGTTACTATTTGTTGATCTTTTGACCATGATGTATAGGCTGTTGTTTTGTATAAAATTTACTGCAATGGTATCTATTAATTATTGTCACGAGTTTCATTACTTTTACTATACTTTCAGGCTTGTGTCAATCTTTATTACTTCTTTCTCAGCTTTGTCAACAAGATAATATTCTCCAAATAATAAAGCACCATTCAAGATTAAGTTTTAGTTTGCTCGGAAAAAAAGAATTTTATCTACGATGGCCTAAAAACTGAATACCTACCTCCTACTACATTGTTGTAATCAACTTTACGTTGTTGTCGGAGAAAATTCTTTGTACTTACATAGTTTTGAATATTAATAAATAGGGTTTATCAAATATTGTAATATGAGGAAATGGAGCTAAAAATAATTCAATAATGCTTGTAATTTATATTTTTGAGCAGTAGTAGCAATCAGCATTCTGAACCTCTAACTTACTGTTTAAGAAAGAAAAGCTTTCCTAAATGGAAAAATCCACTAAGATATACTGAAAAAATCCAGGGACGGATGAGATATAAACTAATGAAAGAGAATATTGAAGAAACATAAAAGAATTCTGAGATCAATTTATAGTTGATGCTCTCTTAGAACACCCATTAAATAAAACATTCTTACTAGAATAATTTATTGTCAACAGCTTCAAGTAGGTAGATTTATTTATTCGGACTGATCTTTGAACCTACTAGAAATAAAGGTATTCTATTTTAATCAAATATAAAGTATCAATATATACCTACCACTCGTGTCTTTTTTTTTCAAGATTTTAATTAACAATGACTCAATTATTTCTTGTAATCGGTAATAACCAAAAACAGTTTTACGGCTACTTATCAAAACTACCATTTAAATAAATGTATTTAATCGATCGATTAAATAGCAATTGGAATAAGAGAAAAAAAAACTAGAAATATCTGTTTTGCAGTCGAAACTACTCAAGAAATTAAAAAGAAAATTGAAGTACCAAAGATCAATTACACGGGACTAATTAAATGTAATTTTGCTTGACTTGTGCGTCAACAATTTTCGTTTTAAGTTATTTCTTTTACAGAAGTATCTAATTAGGCTCGGAAAATGCTCTTTTTATAATTTAAATTGTATGTGTTGGGTTGTTAAATCGATGGAAAATCTAGATATAATTAATAGGCAGGGGCGTAGTCACCGGTGTTCCGCGTGTTCCATGGAACACGGGCCCGGTACCTCAAGGGGCCCGGTTTTAGATGTCAATATTATTTTTTCCCTAGTAAGTAAAAAAAAATCTATTTTACACATTTGACAAATATCTATATCTACTTAGGTAAAGTCGTCATTTCTTACATTCTTATGTAGATTTATAATGATTTCTTTATTCTTTTATGGAAACTTTTCGAGTTTACCGCTTGTCGCGTATCGTACGGCCGAACCACTTCATAGTATGCCAGGATTGCCAAGCATGCCAACTCAAGATCCTGCAATCCCTGCGTTGTGGTTTGTTGTGCTGCCCTCTAATAAGCCTATCCAAAACACGTGACTTTGACAAGCAAACAAAGGGTTTGTGCAATGAACTATAGTCAAAAACTGGAATGCGCACACATTGCCATATCTGCCAAAAAAATTTAGCCATGAAAGACAGATGCCACAAAGGGGAATGTTGTTTTTTTCTGTTGCTCGCTGACATATGACGTTTTGGAAAGTTTTGTCATATTTACCTTCACAGGTTTCATCAATTCGAATACGTGTTGGAAGCAATTTCCGCCATTTAACATAATGAGTGCGACAAAAACAGGTATCCCCTCCGCAGCAGCGGCACTAGGCTTCACTTTCGTCAATATGGGTTCGCATTCCAGTTTTTGGTTATAGTTCATTGGGTTTGTGTGCCTCTTGGCAGACATTTTAATTTAGGTTTGACACTTCGACACCACCTTGGTTAGTCGCCTATCCAAAACACGTGACTTTGACAAGCAAACAAAGGGGTTGTGTGCCTCTTGGCGGACATTTTTATTTAAGTTTGCGAAATTCGCTCTTTTTTGACATTGCTTCGGCAATTTAACGTTTTATGCGTGAATCAAACGTCAAATTTTCAAAGCAATGTTAACAAAGAGCGAATTTCGCGGTTATAAGTACTAGGCTTTAAGCTTTAATTTGCAGGGGCGGTTTCTCAATAGCGAGTCACTACCAGGTTGGTTTTAACTCCTGGGCTGCGTTCAAGAATGGCTACAGCCAAGCCAAAATTGGCATTTTGCGTTCGAGTTCGGCTCCAACCTACGTGGTTCGGCATTACAGGTGGAGGGGGAAAAGTAGGTTTTGGCATTAGCATTGCCGTCCTTGAACGCACCCCAGGGTAAGCGTAAGAAGTTGCAATGTTTACACTGGAGTTATGCCTATATTAAACCAGGGGTGACTTGCTATTGAGAAACCGGCCCTTAGGGTATTTATGGCATGACATTGCCATGCTAGAATCAAAAAATGTCATGATATACAGAATGAACGATTTAAAAAAATGAAGTTGATAACGGTACGGTAAGGCTGTTCTTGGAACCACCTGTATAAAAAAATTGGTGTGAAAAAATCTCAAGCAAAAAACAAAATCGACGTGTCCGAGCGGTTTTTCCAGAACGCCTTCATTTATTTTATATTGAATATGTTCCATGCTTTCGTTCACCATGCATATTTAGAAAAAAAAATATATATATTTCTTTGATTTTTCAATTTTTTTATCTCGCAGGAGTAGAGATGGAAAATTCTCGAGAATAATAAAAAAGAAAATATTCTCCATAATATTCTCGAAATATTCTCAAATTTGAGAATTTTCTGAGAACGACTTTTTAAACTAAAATCAACTTAATTATAGCCAATCATTACGCAACTATCAGGTTATAAGGGCTAAAAAAATCTAAAATTACGTCTTGACCAAGTCAAGATTGTCATAATTTTTCATTTTCGATACCTAAACAAGAGAGGAAAATGTGTCTTTTCCTCCTGCTATAGGGCGCAATCTTTTTTTCTTATGAGGCGATGAGTAGTCTATATTTGTCTAGTATGTTGGAATTTGAAATAACTGACTCATGTCATGAGGATATGATGGACACAAATTCAAATTCTATTCTGGTAACTAGCGAGAGTGACCCCTCTCAAGCCAAAGTCTTGAAACTTGACGTCATCATTTCTGATTTGAAAGTGTGAATACAAAAAGAGTCAAGACTTATGTCCGACTTGAAATCGCCTAAAATTAGGGCCTACGCGATGCGGTTAGGTGGAAGAATGTTACCGCAAGAATTTTCTATAAGAGAATATTCTCGTTCTCGAGAATATTCTCTCGAGAATATTCCCTCTTCACATCTCTACGCAGGAGTAGGGGCCCGGTAAAATTTTTGAACACGGGCCCGGAGCATTGTCACTACGCCACTGTTAATAGGTATTATTATAAGTTTTCTGATGGAACATTTTTAAGCAAACTTAGCTAAATAGGTAACTTTTACATCAAAGGACTCTGCCCAAAGTATACGGAAATTGTGTTTATATCAAAATTGGCTGGATTTTGTATATGATGTAGAACACGCCTTTCTGATTAAAAGTTAACATTGCACCAGTCCTGAAAAATCATTCCTTTTTGAGAAAACTAATTTCATAGATAGCAAGTAAAACGCTTGGAGATTATTAGGTATGAACGTTGTAGCGTGGATAGGTAAGCTTCTGGCGCAGTGGTTTGCTACTTGGTTTGCAACGACAGAGTTGTAAGTTCGATTCCTCGAGTAAACCACGTAGCACCCACTGCGCCAAAAGCTTACCTACACGCTACATTGAACTTGATTAAACATTCATTATATTCTCCAAGACTCCAAGCGTTTTACTGTTTTACTTGCTACCTATGGAATTAATTTTCTCAGCAGAATTCAGCCAATTCTGACATAAACACAATTTCCGTATACTTTGGCAGGGTCCTTTATGGCTCAACTTTCGTTTAGCCAAAATCAGGAAGTAATCGTTATTATTGGGTGTAACAAATAAATGATTTGAATATGCTCGTTATAATGTTTGAAAAAAAAAAACACAATTTCACTTGAATTGGAAAAGTATTCCTGCATGGAGAATGTATATTTCCGCTTTTACTAAATACTCACAGATCTTGGGACCAAGTGGTGTGAGTGTATCATTTTTTTTTTTTTCAAATATGAAATGCTCCAATGGGACCTTTTGTTGCAACCTTCACTCCATCCTCAACTTCATGAAAAATCTTCCACATTGCACCCATTATTGACGAGCGAAGGATGAATTTTATCTTAGCAAGCCCATCCCAGTAAATAGTATAATTTACTGTTGAGCATAGAAGTTAACCCAAATCCTACAAAACAGTCCCATGACAGGCATGACACAAATAATTAAAGAATAACTAATATTGACGTATTCAACTCAGTAGATCATAATATTATGTAGATTTTGAAAATATATATATATATATATATATATATATATATCTTTAACAAAAACACATCATTCTCGTTAGTCTGATTGCGGTATTTGATGAGCAAATAGACACGGCAAGGGTGTTGTTTTTTTTTCAGACACTGTCAGTTTAAAACAGATTTTTTAAAAATATTAGTCCCCCCACAAAAGACAAGTGGTACCATGAGCGGAAGAAATTAAGTGGCCATTTACCCCTCCGTTTGAACATGTTAAGGTTCCCAGCGCTTTTTGCTGGAGGTGGAACAGGGGAAATCGTTTTCGTTCTCTATTTAACCTTAGACTTTTTCTAAACATTCCGAAAAGGATAAAAGTAAAAAAATGTTTGAAATATTTACTATAAAAAGCTCGGTATCTCCGTTATCCTTTATGTTACAAAAAAAAGGTATAAACGCTTTTTATAGAGAATTAAATTCTCCACAAAAAAGGTTTCTTGAGTTTTCTTGAAAACACTAATAGAAACTGAGATATTTGAAAAAAACAACAAAATCCAAGATGGCGGCCATTTTTTTCAACCTTCCACCCTTAGGGAAGCCGCACATCAAAGAAACATGAAACGTGAAACATGAAACATAAAACGTGAAACTCGTTTCATGAAAATAGAACAAGAACAAACAAATACAAGTCCGCCCACCAATGAAACAAATTTGTTTCATGCGCGAGAAACATTTTTATTACTTGAAACGTGTTTCATGAAATAGATCGCGTTCTATTTTTCCGTTTCAGTTTCACGGTTTCTAGTTATAAAAAAATTAATTACGACCAAGAATTCAATATTGTGTTCGTTTTAGTGGTAGAGCAAGATGGAGAATTGTATAAGTATAACATGGAGAAGTACTCGAATAGACAATCATAAGAAAAAGCCTGCCAAAATGTTGCCTAACAGTGAAAAGTACTGTACGGATTTACCCAGTAACGTCGTTTCCTTTATTTTTTTTTGGCTTTTTGACGATAATAGAAAAGTTGCCATAACAGTAGTTGTTGTTGCTCGTCAACCCTTTCCATTGTGTGCTACCTTCTATACTCCACTACACCACCAAAAGACTTTAAAAACATTATTCTTGTTTCTTCAATTAGTATGCAACAAAGAAACGGTTTCGCTTTTCGTAATTTATTGTTTCATGTTTTACGTTTCATGTTTGATGTTTCACGTTTCATGTTTCTTTGATGTGCGGCCTGCCTTAGGAATGAATGGGACTTTTGGGAGGTTAAATAAGAGGTCTCTTACTAAACATTCCCGCTGGAATCAGCTTGTTGTTAATTTGTTGCACCCTGACCCCCCAGATTGACTCAGCTGAATAGTGATAGAATAACAACAGAAGTAAAGAACTTTTGAAGAAACTTTTGCATGAAACAGAAAACCTAAGGCGTTAAAACCTCATCTGATGTTAGAGAATTCAATTATTAAACATGATGTAGACTTGAGGTTTGTTGTCAGTTTTTAACGAGTCGGAGATTGATAGGGATATAATTTAAGTATACTTGCTATGAAATTGTATTGATGGAATTTCGTTTTTTTGGTAGATATTAGTGATTTTTATCAATTTATTAATAAAAATGTAACCTAGGAAAATGACAAACTCTACTAGTCAAAGTAAAACGAAGTTGATGCAGCAACATTGCGACATGCTAACGTCATAAATTTTGATGCCCCACATCCATTATTTTAGTAATGTCGGACAGGTATAGTCTTCGAGAAATAATGACATTATGTCAAAGTCAGTTAAATACCAAATAATTCCCTAGGGCGTTATGACTATTTTGCCAAATAGGAAATAATTCCCTACGGCGTTATGACTATTTTTTTGCAGGTACTTGATTTTTCTTAGATTAATTTATTCAAAATTAATTTAAAATGTTCTTGTATGAAAAATAATCAAGACGGACATTAAACGTTGAAGGCACCACGGGTATTAAGCATATTAACGCTTTCGGTCAGCGTATACACCGTTGACTCTCAAGCGTTAATATCCTTATAATACCCTTGATACCTTAATAACTATAATTTCCCTTTTTTTATACTATTGAAACTTACAAAGGTAAATCAACATATATTCAAAGAAATTAATCAAAAGCGAAAACTGTGGGATAAATACAAAAACAATAAATCACACGAAACCTACCAGGCCTATATGATGCAAAATATTCTTTAAAAACAGCTTGATGAGGCCAGAAAATCATTTCAACATGGCTTAGTAACATTGGAGTCACCAGAAAGAATTTACAAGTATGTATAAGCAGGAACTTAAACTCCAAGGTGACAACCAACGATCACTTTCAAAGACCCGACCACAAATGAAGTTTTAGAATCAAAATCCATGCCAGAGTGTTTTGCTGACCAGTCTGATGCCCGTATTACATCTGTGTATTTTTCCGTGTATTAATTCATGTAGTTCAGGGTGACAACCGAAAAACTTCAAACGCAACATAAATCAGCAGTTTGAAAAACAAAATAATGTTGGCACCCTGAACTACATGAAGAAATACACGGAAAAATACACATATGTAATACGGGCATTACAGAACATTGAATTAGAGCCAAAATGGTACCCTCCCTCAACTTCCTGCACACACACCCAACTGCATAACTCAATTGCAGGGCCGGATCTAGCGGGGGGAGAACAGGGGAGCGTGCCCCCTTTGCAACTTAGAGGGGCGGCAAAAAGAGAGAACACTGTCTTACTTTTTCTTATAAAACATAAATATCTATGTGCACGCAGACAAATACATACAAATAAATTCAAAAATATCACGCCTCAAATGAATCAAGAATAAATCGCCTTCTGTTGTACGACAGTACAACATTCAATCCAGCACAGCTGTATTTAGCGCTACCAGCACACCGCACACCCAGATGAAATTACTCGTACACAAAATGTTGTATATCACACGTACCGTAACACTCATTACACTACTTGTGTGATTACCACGACTCGATCTACGATCTCGTCTTGGCAATATTCCCCACTCGTTACTGTAATGATGCTCATACCGTACTAGTAATATAAATAACTATTATTCACAAGCGTTTGGTTATGACGTTTTTACATTACCATTTTTCTAGTATTTGAGTTATGTCATGAGACTCATAACACAACTAGTGGTGTTATGGGCTAGGTTATGAATTCATAACACAACTGGTGTTATCGACTAGGTTATGAATCTAAAACACAAAAACTAGTGTGTTTTAACAAATTGAAAAAAACATTTTCCTATTTTTCGCTTTGTAGAAAAAACGTTGTACATCACATGACACGTGCGTTTAAACATGAGTACAAAACTCGTGTGATTAGAACGACTCGGTCTACGACCTAATGTGTAAATAACTATTTTTGGAGGCTAAAAATTCATTTTTGGGCGTGGCACCTGAAAAAAAAACCTCCAAAGCACCTGCGGTGGGCTTCAACTACTAGGTCCTACTTGATGTGTGAACCCCTTCCAGTAAGTATAGATCACGAGCCGCCACCACTACATAAATAGATTGTAAAATCTTCACACCTGATTTTTGAATAAATACATAAAAAATAATATTTAACAGGGAGCGGCGATTTACATCTTTAATCCGGCCCTGCTCAATTGACAGTATACAGTTCACAAAAAATAAGGTAACAGAAGCATTGAAAAACATGAAAAGAAACCCAAGCCCAGGACCTGACAATTTACCAACAATTTTGCTACAAAATTGCAGTGATTCCATTGGTCAACGACTGTCAGAGGTTATGCTGGGGTATAGAATAAGGAAGACTACCAGATCCTTGGAAGTTGTCAATAGTTACACCAATGTTTAAAAAAGGAGCTGTCTACTTTTAAGGTAGAGAACTAACCCCCACATCAGCCTTAATGTAACTTTTTAAAATGTATGGAAAAAATAATAGTGAGAGAACTAAAAGATTTTTTTCTGAGAATAATTTAATTCCATCATCCAAACATTGGTTTCTTTCAAAAAGCTCAACAACTATCAACTTGCTTGAATATTGAAATGACTGGTCAGAAAACCATGACAATGCTCAACCCACAGACGTGATTTTCCTGGACCATGAGAAAGCCTTTGATAAAGTGCTACATAAGCTGTTATGTGGAACGTTAGAGCACTTTGGTATGCGTGTACAATTGCTGACATTGATTAGAGGGTCGTTGGATGAAAGATAGTACCAAGGACGAGTAAATGAAAAAAATGTCAAGCAGACACTTACTTCAGAGTGGAGTTGTCCAGGGCCCGTATTTACATTCTATACCATTATACAGATGAATGCCATTCTATACCGTAGTATAAATTGTATATGGGAAACGCGCGTATCCTCTCCAAATCATAGGTACCGCGATACAGATGTACAGGGAGTCCGAATTTGGATGGTTTTAATAGGAAACGTCAATTTCTGAGCGAGATAAAAAAAAATGAACCCCCCACTCCGAGGCTCAAATTTCTTGAAATTTTGATTGGTGCATACCGCATTTTGATATCTTCAACCGTTTAGCCGCTAGAGGGCGATTCTCGATTTTGAGCAATACTGTGAAATCTTCATAACTTTTTTGTTTATAAAAATAACTGATTTCCGTAAAAACTTCCTAGAAGCACTTTTTCAAGCAGAATTCAGTGGCGTTTTCAGTTTTTTTCTATTGGGCCCCGATTTCAAGATATTGACCAAAATCCGATTTTTCCCAATGGGACACCCTATATATTAATAGCTCATTAGAAAGCTCTGCTTTTGCTGATTTCAATGATACAAATTTCGATAGGTTTATCTCTAACAGTTTTTGAGAAAAAAAAATAAATATTTCGGCTTTTGTCATAAGAAACAATGAGTTAGAAAGAGACCTTTCTCAGTTTCCTTACAGATATAAAGTCCTTTTCTTACACATTACTTCTTATGACAAAAACCGAAATAATTTTTTTTCTCGAAAACTATTACAGATAAACCTATCGAACTTTATATCATTGAAATCAAAAAAAGCCGAGCTTTCTAATGAGCTATTAATATATAGAGTATCCTATTGAAAAAAACCAAACTTTGGTCAATATCTCGGAGTTGGGACCAACCAGAAAAAAACTGAGAACGTCACTGAATTCTGCTTGAAAAAGTGCTTCTAGAAAGTTTTTACGGAAATCAATTATTTTCATAAACAAAAAAGTTATGATGGTTTCACATTATTGCTCAAAATTGAGAATCGCCCTCTAGCGGCTAAACGATTGAAGATATCAAAATGCGGTTTGCACCAATCAAAAATTCATGAAATTTGAGCCTCGGAGTGGGGGGTTCATTTTTTTGTATCTTGCTCAGAAATTGATGTGTCCTATTAAAACCATCCAAATTCGGACACCCTGTACATCACTCTATATACTAGAGTGGGATATGAAGTAACAATACGCGCCTATTTCTACTCCAAATCTTACCGCGATACAGGGTTTTCGCAACAGTATACAATGAAATGCACAACGGTGGCCGCCACTCCATTTCCTAACAACGTGAACAAAAATTGGCGGCAGTTGTTAAGCCAGCCATGTGCATTTTAGTTCGCTGCATTTATAGTTACCTATTGCAATAATTCTGTGTTGATATAAGCATCGTTGAAATCGCAATTCCAGATAGAACCAAATATGAATGCCTTAAAGGATATTATCCACGAAGAGGATGTAATTGAAAGCTATAATTACGTTAATTGCAATGACTACAGTGTTATTATAGGAAGCAAGGATCATCATAAAGATAAGACAAATAATAAATGGTGTGACGAATGGATTCGTAATTTTGGCGTTGGCATCACAACAAGTTGGATTTTTCGAAATACTTACCCATCACTGAAAAAGTTTGAGCACAAGAAAGTGTTTAAGTGTCATCACAGTAGCAGAATTTGAAAATTGTCCCACTCGAATAAGGAACAAAAGATGTGATGCCAAAATTCAGCAGGAATTCAGGCTGGTAGGCCATTGAAATTCGAGGCCAGTGTTTGAGAAATCTGGAAGCGAATATTGGATTGAATCGGAGTAACCAAAACTACCTTTCATACCTACTACTTATAAAGTTTAAATTTGTTTTCTGAAACATTGTTATCTTGTTATCTTATAAATAACCTATAGAAAATACAGATAAATTACTTTAATTGATTGAGTAGTTATCAATTTGGTATCGTGGTATGATTCGGAGTAGAAATGGGCGCGTATTGTAACTTCATATCCTACTATGTTATAGATTGACGTCCATCTGTATCGCGGTATGATGTGGAGTAGACATACGTGCGTTTCACAGATACAAATTAAACTACGTTATAGAATGGAATCCATCTGTATAATGGTATAGAACGTAAATACGCGTCCAAGTTCGGTGTTGGGGCCACTACCCTTTACTGCCTATCTATTTGATCTTACTGATCTGATTGAAACCAGACTGAATAATTTTGCTGATGATGGCAAACTTTATGTAAACTCACCACCACTACTGAATGCAAATCAACTTCAGGAAGACTTAAAAAGGTTTGAAAACTGGTCAGGAATGTGGGGAATGAAACTGAATGAGACAAAATGTACAGTGCTTAGAATTGGCCCAAACAATCCGAACCACGAAAACTCGTTGAACAGTACAGTTCTATCAACTGTAACAGAGCAAAATGACCTAGGTTACATCGGACTCAAAATGGAAAGATCACATTGTAAAAATAACAAAAAAAGCAAGTTCCTTTGTTTATTTATCAAACACGCTTTCAAAGATCATTTTATTGAGATGATAGCTCTATCAAAGCTATATCAGGCCAAAGCTAAAATACGCTTTTACAGTGTGGAACCCCTATAATATTGAAGACATTGAAATACTTGAAAAAATACAGAGAAGAGTAGGTAACCAAAATGCCATCAGAGCTCCAGAGTCTAACTTACACTGAAAGGTTGACAATAAGAATGCAATTGACAACATTAAAAGAATGAAGACATAGAGGGGATTTGATAGAAACATACAAGATAATAAGCTAGTACTATAATTGCGATATTGAGCAGATCTGCCATCATAATCCCGGAAAATTCAAAGACACTGGACAAGCAAAAGGCTGCAAAATACCAAAGAAAAAAATTTATAATCAATCGGGTAGTTTAGTGGTGGAATGCCTTATCAAAACATACAGTGACCGCCCCTAATATAAAGACGTTTAAAAAACCAATTAGACAGAGAACTTAAAAATAGTGCAGTTAGGATGATTCACTATAGTGCATAGTAGTGAACATCAACTTCATAGACTTCATCGGTTCTACCGTCGGCTATTGGAAAATTACAGAATTACAGAAATGTATTTTCTTCAAGGTTATTTCACAACAAAAATCTCAATGCCAATATCAGAAACACACGTAAAACACAATTTAGATTTATTTATTAACGGACAACAATAATTTTCCATGTTATAAATCCAGGCATGATACAAAATGCAATAAAAAGTAACTATGAAACCTAACCTAAATTACATCTAACATCAGCTTCATCTACTTTAAAAAATTTAAATTAAGGTACCTATAAGAGATAACACAGTATTAGGTAAAATGAACAATCCCCGAAAATATCTATACCGCTAAAAATCTTTATGTCGTCAGCGAAAAGCGACACTTTACTTGCTTAATAGGAGACAAACTGAAATATCATAAAACAAATTGCAGAGTAAAGGATCCTTGTGAAACCCCAGAAGGGGCTGTAATCTCGGAAGACTTCAAATTATTCACTCGGACCGCTTTGCGGCGACTTCCCAAGTAGCTGTCAATCCAGCTAAATAGAGGGCCGGACATTTCAAAGGAGGTCCAATGTCTTAATTGCTCTAGTATTCTGTTTGCCCAGCCAAACGAAACCAGCCACAGGGGAGAAATTATCGCTCAGCAGGAACGATGTGACACAAAATATTGTTAAATCAAAACAGATAAAGTCCGTCGATTTTAATCTGATACTTGAAATGAATGTGAGCTGGTGGCACCCTACATTAGAAATTGTCACCTGACGTCACACCTGTTTTTGCCATATTCTATATTCTATATTCTATATTCTTATTCTATATATATAAAAATCAAAGTTCACGGGGTATCCGGATATGCGCTCTAAAACCACTTATCCGATTACGATGAAACTTTGGTAGGTTATTATGGCCATCCCAAGGAAGGTTTGTGGATAAATTACGCATCTCGGAAAAAGAAATTAATTTTGAATTAATTGTTAATTTAATTGTAAACAAACTCATTCACAATACATAACAACATAACCCAACTTTTTTTGACAGCATGAAATAACGTTGACATATTTCATTTATTTAGGCTTGCATTCAACCGACGTAACTTTATTATTTTTTGAATTCAAGAACGGCTGGACCGATCTTGAATTAATACCACGTATCTCTATATAAGGTGAATTCGATTGACCCAGATTAGATCGATTTGGGTTCAATTTAAGTGAACTTCTTCTGATCTAGATCATTTTTTTGTTGATGAGGGTGCACTGATCCAGCTTGAATCGAACACAGTGTGGTTCACTTAAATTGAACCAGATCGATCTAATCCGGTTAATCGAATCGGCTATAGAGGAGAGTGATATAGGCTATTTTTTATCCCGAAAAAAAAGTTCGGTTGCGTAAAACTCTGATACACTGGAACGCCTATAAACAGCCCGGGGCGCTCTAGAGCAGCTCTGGAGTGCTTAAAATGCGTCACTGAACTCACTGGCAAGCGACTCTGATATCGGATTAAAAAAAAAAAAATTAAATAGAAAATCAACAACAAAATTTGAAAATAAGTGTATTATTTCAAAATGTATTTACACGCTGGCAACGCAGCGGGTCATTAGCTAGTACTTCATAAAAATCGACGAACAATATGAGCTTACATAAACATCCAGCTCTATAAGAAAACTACAATAAACTAATAATGGGACCTACTTTCAGCAATAGCAAGGACGAATATGAACTCATTCATGGTGTCAATTTTACCATATCATACTATAAAAATTAGTCCTAACTTTTACATATTGAATTTTTTGCCATAGGAATGGTAGAGAATAGTAGCGAAACGTTGTCTCTCCTATAGAAAATCTAAACACAAAGTTCACAAAGCAGGAGTTTGCTTTGTAACTACCATTTTATATAAACGTGAACCTATCGCCCTATATTTTAATGTATGAATGTCAATGATGAACCTACTTAAAATTAGTCTTATTACTTATTATTAATGAAGCTAATCCACTGTACAGATTTTTTTTGGTTTTTGATTGGATTTGAAGAACCTTTCAATATACTGACAATAAGAACATTCCTTAAGTAGTTTGTAAAGTAATATCTTCTGGAAATCCTAGCTGACATCAATAATCATGTCAAACTTTTGTTCCAGAAACGCATCCAGAGAAATCCTCCTACAGCACGTGAAAGGTCACTACCAACAGGACCAGCCGCTGGACCATCACGAGCTGATCCAGCAAGCTGTCGCAGCCGCCCAGGTAACGGTCACGCCCTCGCCCTTAGCCCTAGTAACCGGCGCTGGCTTGGCCGGACTATTCTCGACGCAGGATTTAAGTTTAAGGGGTACGAGTCCTGATAGAGACGAGGCAAGTGTAAATAACAGCCCCGCTAGGAAGGGCGCGGGCTCCACTACTTATGCGCCCTTCCGTTGCGGCCATTGTAATCAAGTCTCTAACTGGAAGCATGTCATTCAGGTATACTAACCCCGCTTACTAACCGTACTAATGTGATTTTGTCGCTAGTTTATCGACGAGTTCTTAATGCTAGAGCGATTTATAAAACAAGATATCAGTTAATATGTTCAAACTCCAATACTTGCTCATATAGAGGCATGTATACATTCTAGTATTTCGATGTTTGCAAGGAACCACTTCCTGATGCGAACAATTCAGTGTTGATTTGCTTGATTGTATTACGACTCCATATTCACCTTGTCTTGAAGTTATTCGTCCAACACTATTTTTTGATATTCCTGTAAAGCGAAATTTGGAAGGAACTTGCTAACAAAAGAGTGCCCCAGGTTTTTTTATGGATTATGTTAGCTTTGTGCTGAACAAGATATTTCACATGCTCTATAGTTAAAACCATTCAAAGATTCATGTCACATTTTCATTGGTCAAGCTGTTCGGGCTTGTTCCATGTGTTTGTTAACATCATTGGAATTTCCAAGTGGAGTGTTTCTATCATTAGTCATACTTGAGAGGACTTCGGCTTCTAATCTCTTAGCTTGGCTATGATTATTATAAAAGAAACTTGACTGAGTGCGAATCATTTCTTAGTATCAATCTTTACACAAAATTATGAAATTCCTGTTTGTTGAAATACACAAATGAAATTTTAAAATCGCAACATGGAACGTAAGAAGTATGTACGAATCTGGTAAATTAAGAAACATAGAGCAAGAGATGCTGCGATTAGAGATCAATATACTTGGAATAAGCAACACAAGATTTGTCGACTCGGGTGAACTTAATACAGAGAATGGACGAGTTTTCTACGCTGGCAGCAATGACAACCAACACCGCTATGGAGTAGCTATGATTCTTAAAAGAAGCCTAGTGAAATCAACGGTAGGCTTCATACCAATATCTGAAAGAGTCCTCTTGCTACAACTAATGACAACTCACGGCAAACTAAATCCAATACAGACCTATGCACCACCGCTGACAAAAATGAAGAGGAAATAGAAAACTTTTATGATCTCCTTCAAAAGGGTACAACTTATCTCATCTAGAGACAACTAAACATAGATAAATTTAAATCAGAAGAAATAAGAGATATAAACTCAAACAAGAAATCAATGAAAATTTAGAAAGAAATGTCTCTGAATCTCAACAAAATAAAGAAAACCCAGAACAACAATGGCAACTCATTAAAACATCACTTTTAGGACCCAGAAAAAAAGAACTTACGATAAACAAAGATAAAAAAGAAGATTGGATGACAGATGAAATATTAGAATTAATAAATGAAAGAAGGAAGTACAAGGCAAAAAACAACAATTGCAAAGTAAAATAAGATGAAAAATAAGAGAAGCAAAAGAAACTTATTTCTCTGAAAGATGTTATGAGATAGAAAAGTTAAGTACAAAATAGATATAACAACTTAAACTCACACAAAAAAAGTCAAGGAACTAGCGGGAAAAAGAGAAAAAACTCAAGCATATTTTTGAATAAAGAAGGAAATATCATAATGGAGACTGAAAAAAAATTGAGAAGATGGAAAAAATACATAGAGGAATTATTTCATGACCAGAGACAGGAAAACACGGCTGCAGACTATCATCAAGGTGGAGACATAGGACCTGAAATTACTGAATCGGAGATTGAACATGCACTTAAATCTATGAAGAATAAGAAATCTACAGGTCCAGATACCAAGCGAGTTGCTCAAGTCGATCAACGAAAAAACATAGATTTTTTGGTGGAACTGTTTAACACAATCTACAATACAGGAATCATCCCACAAGAAATGCTTACATCAACATTTATATGTCTACCGAAAAAAGTCAATGCCAAAGAATGCAGTGATCATAGAACTATAAGCTTAATGTCACATACGTTAAAAACTCTCCTAAAAATTCTACTCAGCAGAATTTATCACAAGCTAGAATTGGACATCAGTGACACTCAATTTGATTTTCGAAATGGGGTGGGTACAAGAGAAGCATTATTTTCTTTCAACGTGTTGACTCAGAGATGTTTAGATGTTAACCAGGACCTCTATATCTGCTTCATAGACTACAATAAAGCTTTTCATAAAGTGAAACATGACCAACTTCTCGAAAGCAAAAACCTGGATAGACGAGATGTAAGATTAATTTCAAATCTGTATTACAATCAACGAGCCTCACTAAAAATTGGACAGGAAAAATCTGCTGAAATGGAAATAGAGGGGTCATGCATATTGTCGCCTTTATTATTCAATGCGTACTCTGAGCAAATTATAATAGAAGCATTGGAAAATGAGACCGTAGGTATAAAAGTAAATGGAGTTCTTATTAACAACATCAGATATGCAGACGACACAGTAATAATAGCCGGCAGTTCAGAAGAATTAGAACGAGTCTTGAACAAAACATTTAGGTGTAGTGCATGTTATGGACTCTCCCTCAATATCAAGAAAACCAAATTTATGAAAATTTGTAAGGACAACACAAATTAAATTTTAATGGTTGGAGGTCAACAGATTGAAAAAGTGAAAAGATATCCTTACTAAGGAACAATTATTACAGAAAACAATGATTATACCGCAGAAATAAAAACCAGAATTGAAAAAGCTCGTACAAACTTTATAAAAATGAAGAAAGTCCCGTGTAGTAAAGAGCTGACAGGCCGGCATACACACACGTTATTTCGCACGGTTTATCGTGTCATCTGCAAAAACCTGTGAAAAATTATTTGAGTGAGTGAGGAAGGCTACACGCAATGATAGAATGGCAAGGGATTTCGTACGTGCTTTCATCTGGAATGTGGCGTCAGTACTTAAGTACATGATAGTGCAGTTCACACCCGTATCCACACGCCATTCCGCGTCACGGTTTTGAGGCTAGTACGAAAACATGAATGCCGCGTAGTAAACTATCACGTTGAAAATTAGTACATGACCACATGCACTTTCAAATGACACGATAAATGACACTTTTTGCCCATACACATACGATTTTTCCTTAGAAACTGATATGCCCCGCGTAATCACATGCTAAATCATTTTGAATACTTTGTCAAGTGTATGGAACATGATGCTTTTTTTGACACACCGTTCTTTCGCGCATGTTAACCGCCACATCCCAACACGCCACGATAAGCCGTGCGAAATAACGTGTATGTATGCCGGCCTAATGTAAGTCTGTCTGAGCTCTCACTTCCTGGTAAACTGCAGAATTATTTTTGTTGAGTCAAATTACAGTGGTTAAAATTGTTTTCTATTACCGGCTTTCGTGGCAGATTTCCTCCTACAAGAGCTGGGAATAATAAAATATTGATCACTCTGTATTTTTATACAGTGGCTCAATTTTGTTGAGTCAAATTACAGTGGGTAAAATTGTTTTCTATTACCGGCTCTCGTGAAAGATTATCTACATTGAGAGCCAGAAATAATAAAATATTGATGACCCCGTATATTTACACAGTGGTGGAATTATTTTTGATTACCAGCTTTCGTGGAAGATTTCCTCCTATAAGAGCTGGGAATAATAAAATATTGATCACTCTGTATTTTTATACAGTGGGTAAAATTGTTTTCTATTACCGGCTCTCGTGAAAGATTATCTACATTGAAAGCCAGAAATAATAAAATATTGATCACCCCGTATATTTACACAGTGGTGGAATTATTTTTGATTACCAACTTTCGTGGAAGATTCCCTCCTATAAGTCCTATAAGAGCTTGGAATAATAAAATATTAATCACTCTGTATCTTTATACAGTGGCTCAATTTTGTTGAGTCAAATTACAGTGGGTAAAATTGTTTTTTATTACCGGCTTTCGTGGCAGATTTCCTCCTACAAGAACTGGGAATAATAAAATATTGATCACTCTTTATTTTTATACACTGGCACAATTTTGTTGAGTCAAATTACAGTGGGTAAAATTGTTTTCTATTACCGGCTCTCGTAAAAGATTGTCTACATTGAGAGCTAAGGATAATAAAATACTGACCACCCTGTATCTTTACACAGTGGTGAAATTGTTTTTGTGAAAGTTTTCCTACAAGAGCCAGGAATAATAAAATATTGATCACTCTGTATCATTATGCAGTGGCTTATTTTTGTCGAGTCAAATTACAGTGGGTAAAATTGATTTCTATTACCGGATCTCGTGAAAAATTTTCTACATTAAGAGCCAGAGATACTAAAATATTGATCACCTCGTATCTTCACACAGTGGTGGAATGGTTTTCGATTACCAGCTTTTGTGAAAGTTTTCCTACAAGAGCCGTGAATAATAAAATATTGACCACTCTGTATTTTTATACAGTGGCTTATTTTTGTTGAGTCAAATCACGGTGGGTAAAATTGTATTCTATTACCGGCTTTCGTTAAAGATTTTCTACGTTAAAAACTAGGACTAGGGATAGGTAATAAAATAGTGGCTTATTTTCATTCACTGGGTAGGTGGGGGTCAAAACTAAAGCATCAAATGGATATTTTGTTTAAGACAGGTGGTGAATAGGCGCCAAAATTAAGATTAGCCTTGTGCGCCAAGGATTCTAGTTGCGGCCCTGGCTTTGAATAAACAAGAACTTACGAGAATTCTAGAGAGATTGACTGGTTTCGTATCTAAATCACACGTAGTTTGTAAATTCCAGTCAAAAAAGGATAACGAGACAATTGATGTATCAATTCCAAGGATATTACACATGCTACAGGATTGTTTATCGGCTTCGATTTTTGGAATGAAGGTCATATGGTGTTGCACCGTTGCCGACGTCATCAACGGTGTTGTTAGCTGTTTGCGCCAGCGGTCGTAATTTAGACTATACATTGTACATTTATGATGAAAAATATTATGTTATTTTGATTAACATAATAGGCAAAGAGGAAGATGATAACGATAACGAGATCTAAAAAAAGATTGTTTTAGAATGGTAATTGATGTACTAAAACCAAGTATGCATGAAGCAAAAGTCAGTGGTTCATGGTCAAGACGAGCAACGACACGCTGCCTACGTCATTACTGGTACTTTGTCGTGGTGGGTGGGGGGAGATTTGATCTACATAAGCTATCCTTTGTAGTGTGTAATATCCTTGTATCAATTCGAGCTGAACAGTGACGTAGTTTGCGAAATAACTGGTGGATCTGTTTAAGCTAATTACTAGGTACAATTGTGAAAAAAAAAAAATCAAAAATCCCCAAAACATTCCATAATGTTGTATTTGGAAACCAAAATTGAAACAAGGACAATGAGTACAATGACATCAAAAAACAAAATTCATAGAGTGATTTTCGAACATTCCATCGTATTTGAAAATTGATCAAGGTAAGAGAATTTCGACTTTGCCAAAGGACTTTATTTAAAATGAAGTTTCAAGAATACAGAGTATTCTATAGTAAATACACGACATGGAACAGTCGAAATGGAGCCAGTTATTCCTATGTTCCTGGACTCAAGAAGATCGGATATCAGAAGACACACAGAAAGAGGACTGCCGAGAACAGGAGGGGAATCAATTAGAACAGGATCGGCTTCAGAAAAATTACAAATTACAGCAAGACTGAATTCAAATCCTTATTTACAAAATCCTGGGAGTGCATGATTCAATACTGCAATGGAAGAAGTAAGTGAAGAAGTTGGGAGTCTTCGTCAGGGAGGTGGGACCTTTCGCCAAGAAATGGACACCTAGTGTTAAGAAAAGGTTAAAAGTTGACAGATGTGTCCAAACAACAAGAAAAAAAGGAGAAATTAAAGACTCAATAACGAAACTTCTGGAAGAAATACGAAAGACCAATACCTACAAGAAACAATCAACTTGGAAGGGGACACCAAATTTCACCGCTGCGCTGCGGAAGACAAGGACATTCTAAACGTGAGTGGCCCAGCTAGGATCTCGGTTTTCTTCTGATTCCTTGTAAGCACTATCTCATAATTATTGATCAGCATGAAGAAGTTCCTGATGATAGGGGACTTCGATTTGAAAGGGATCAAGAATGGAGTTACACATTTCAGATTATAGAAGATAGTGACTTATCAAGCTATTTGTGAACCTAAAGGAAACAAGTAATAGACCGCCAACAAACTCGAGAAAAAAATCGGGAACAAGAAGATTGCTGGGATATGACTACTGATCTAGAAATTCCGCATTTTAAACCGCTGAGAATAAAACTTATAGTGTTTCAGTAAGAGCTGTAATGGAATGTAACACATCATCGATTATCGCCCGTTGATAAACCCAGGCATCGTTAAGTTGCCTTGTTTTGACCCAGTTTTGCCAGATTGTTTTGAAATTGTCTGTCAATATGTTTGGTGATCTACGTTTGCTATGTTTGTTAGTTCTTGGTCACCATTCAAAGATTATCTTTGTTCATTTATCATCAATCTCGCTAACCCAGTTCCATCTAAACTTTGTTATACGCAATTCAACATCGTCTAAGACCAAATATGTGCATATATCTCAATGCGTTCCTGATTCTCGTCAGGATTAGAGAACATTCTACGAAAGGCTCGACCACCAACCAGTAACCTCTCTAAGAAGGAACTAATGGCAATTAAGAACCTGAATTCAGAAGAAGCTCTTACGTCAAGGTCTCCACTCACTTTCTCCGGAAAATTAGGGATATTATTCTCCAATCTAGGGATATCCTGGTCAGCTTTGATGTCCTGTCTCTATTCACATAAGTGCCAATCACAGAATCTCTTGACTTGATATAAAGTACCTTCCCCAATAACATAGTTGAGCTTTTTCGGACATGTCTCACTGGTAGTTACTTTCTGTGGAACGCCGATTTCTACGAGCAAACGGACGGTGTAGCTATGGGAAGTCCGCTCAGCCCTGTCATGGCCAACTTCTTTATGGAAGATTTCGAGAGAAAAGCTATCAATTCTTTTGAGCAAACCAACAGTATGGCTTCGATATGTAGATGATACTTTTGTGGTTTGTAGTCATGGGGAAGAGAAGCTCAACCAGTACCCAGGCCACCTAAACGCGCAACATCCTAGCATACAATTTACCATGGAAAAGGAGCAAAACCCAGAAATCGCTTTCTTAGATGTGCTCATAAAGAAATCTGGAGGAAAACTAAACCACACGGTGTACCGAAAACCTACACACTCACACAGGTACCTTGCATGCATTCTCAAACCACCATCCAAGGCAAAAACGTGAAATTATAACAATGGTAACAGAACGTGCTCGGAATATCTGTGAGCCACAACATCTCGAGCAAGAACTAGATCACTTGAAGTCGGCTTTATTAGTTGTATTCTTTTCAAGAGTTTGGGACAGTCAGTGATCGCGTAACGCCCCGGAGCTGTTCCGGAGCACCTCCTAGGAGTGAAAGGAATACAACTTCTATCAAATGGTTATAATGCATCTGAAATCGATATGGCCATGCGACCCAAAACTGCCACACGACAAAACGTGGATGCACAACCAGTGTTGGCTAATGCATATCTGCCTTTCATTTCTTGGGTGACAGACAGGATAGGCAAAGTCTTGAAGAAACACAACATAAAAACAATCTTTAAGCCAACAAGGAGTCTATCGTATACTATGCACATGTGGTAAGGTATATGTAGGAACGACAAAAAGATCCATGGGAACTAGGATGAACGAGCACGAAAGAAACTGCAGACTAAGACATGCGGAACATGTGCTAAGTGAAGGGAATCACTCTTTGGTGAGGTCAAGCTTCCTGCACCGACTTCCGGATACCACAATCGTCTTGTACGTGAAGCTATGGAAATCCACAAATATACGGAGAACTTCAACAAGAAAGAAGAAACACTACACTGAAACTTAAACAAATCTGGAACCCGATCCTCAAAAACACAAGAAAGATCCCATTGAGTACAGAGAAAGTTTAGATCAGCCACGTGCTGCGAAGACCCACCTCTCCCCCTCCACATCCACTCACACATAAATACAACGTACGGTCGGGAACGCGTCCGTCTGTTACCAGAATCGCACATGGAACCACCTCTGAAGATGCTAGCCACGCATCTAGCGAAACGTCAGGAAGAAATTTCAGCTTACGACGGTGTTACGGGTCAGAAGGATTTTTGTTTGGCAGTTATAGTACCGACCTTTTGTTTGAGATTTCCTGTTTTTGAATTATCGGAAGCTTTGTTTAACTGAATGGCATGAAAACAGGTGGCACTCTATTTAATAACCCATACTACTCTTCACTATAAAAGTTAGTCGGCAGCCCTAAAAACAGAGTTTCCAGCTCCAGGTACTATAGCCATCATAGCCTCCATTTCTGGCTTGTCTTTTTGTTTTTAATTTAACAAATTTGGCGCCCAACGTGGGGCCATTACACATTAGATATTGGACCCCATGGATCATATTTCCGGATCTTCTCGGATATGACATGGACGCGATACGTTTTAAGCATAGCACCAGTCAGAAATCATGGAAATAAAAAATATTTGAAGTATAAAAATATAACTGGAACAGAGGTACCCGAATAAAAGACCTCCAGCCTTATGTGTTGGGGAGGGGTGGCTTTACTCAAATGTCTCCAACTGATGCATTACGTAGGCAAGGCTTATTGTGTAGAGTTTATTTCGGGAAGATTGGATTTCTGACCATTGCAAGATGTTTGAAGATTCCTTATTTACTTAAGTACCCTGCAAAGAATTACCTATTAATAAAATAAATGATTTTGGAACGAATGAATCACTGTTTATTTAGCAATCCCAAAAGTTTGTTTATATTTAATTTATTGCCAAATTTTAAAGCAATAGAAGCTGGTAAATTCTGTAATGTAACAACGGCCATTTAGCCCGAATGAAAACACTTTATCCTCCATTGTTTGTTGTGTTAATTGGGATTTCTCAATGAATAGGAAGAGAACATTTCTGCATCTAGCATCAGAACTTCCCAGGCTGCATGCTCCGGGAGTATTATAAACCATTTTGGGGAGAATCATCTTTAATTCTCTGCTGACTCTGCTTACGGTTTGTTGTAAATCCTATGGATATTCTTATATTGATTTCACTTAGGAAAATAGCTCTATCTAATAAATGAATAAATATATTAGCAAGGCGTCTATTGTATTCGATTTTTGCTTCTATCAAGACTTTAATGCTTTGTAGTCTTAAAAGGAAATCCGCTGTGCTATTTAAATTAATAAAAGTCTTTATATTTTTCAATCTGATCGTAGCTATTACTCTGTTGTCAGGTGTATCTTTTCACACCCACAATAGAATTTTTAATGCAATTTTCCAGATTTGCCTAGTCTTTTTACAATAACTATAACATTTAGATAATATATTATTTTGATTACTCTAGCTTAAGAACTCGTCGGCTTTATATGCATGCTTTTGCGGTGGGCTAATTGTAGTGTTGTTAGTGATCATGGGTGTCCCACAATTCACGATAAATAAGTTTTAATATGGATGGTAATTGAGCTTGATTGTCAGCTCGTAAGGGACAATGGAATGCTTTAATTAATTTAAACCAGAAGAATTTGTTCAATGTTTTTGATTACCTACGTATTATAAAGTTAGTAGGTTGATTGGAGTATTATCGTGAGATGAGGGATGCATCAGTCTGAATTTGACAATAGTAGTCTCAGCAAATTGACTGATCTATTCCAAGGAATATTTCGGTTTTCACTCACTTTTATCAAAATATAAATGCTACTCAATTTTCCAACAAAAAAATAATATCAAAACTCTAAAATGTCCTAAATGACAATGAGAGAACTTTCAAAAGTTTCATCATTAGCCAAGAAATTTATGGATTTTTAAAAAAAAAAATTGCGAGGACGGGCTGATTTTTTCAGGGCTGATTGGAGACTCTGTCCTGAGTATTGAGCCAAAAAATCACACTCAAAAGCCTTGTGTGTTCGGCCCTATTGGCCTTTTTCTTATTTATTTTTTTTCCACAAAATGACCTCTACAAAACATGTAGATAATAACATTCTGATCAACTTTGCCTTATGCCTTTTTTTGCTAGCTATTTTAGTTTAGGCGTTGCGGCCATTTTAGTGCTCCAGAATTCGCAAAAAAATTAAATAGCAAACCTGCAGACTATTGTAACTTTAATAAAATGACTGGTAATGTACTCCATTACGTTTTCGGTTTCAATCCAAGAAATGATACATTACATCACTAATCCGGTGAAATTATTTTCCCAGAGTGACAGCGTGAAATCGAAATGATGTTTTTTTTGACAATACTGATACCTGTTATCTATTTGAAAAGTGACAAAATGTTTATTTGTCACTCATTTGTAAAACGTCACTTATCAAGTCATAACATAACCAGCGAAAATTGATTTTTACAAGCTACTGGCTCTACTGACTTGTAAAATTGACAGCTAAACTGTAAAAACTTTTTACAAGTCAGTAGAATTATTTATTTTTGAAAAATCGGTTTTATCACAAGAATAATTGCTTGTAGGTACCTTCTGGGAGACTTTTCTGGTGATAAACTGTTGGCTACGACTGAGGCTTCATTAATAATATCTTGTAATAAATTCATTTCTGGAAAAAAATTGCAAAATGGAAATCTGTCAAAAAACCTATTTATAACTAGAAACAACGTCTTAACAACGTATCATTCTCATAGTTATACCAACTACCAAAACTTCTGTGAGAAAAAATCAAGGAAAAACATATAAATTTCAAATTTTTGTTATGTATTGATTTTTTATTTGTCCCTATATCTTTTACAAATGAGTAACAAATAAATTATTGTACATTATACGCCAGGTAGCAGTTTTTACTGGCTCTTGAAGGTGACAAGCTCGCCTGGCGGCTCGCTAGTCATTTCCTTCAATCGCCAGTAAAAACTGTTTTACCTGGCTAATAATGTGAAATACTATTTTTTGTGTATTAAGAGCGCAAAGTGGTACTTTGCCGATCGAAAGATATTGTTGATATTGGCAAATGCACACTTGATTTTTTTTACAATCGCATTTGATAAAAAATAGTTCAGGTTCAAAGAAACCAGTAGTAAAAGCAAGCGCTTTTACTGTTTTGCCGCTCTAGAGCGACAAAGTGAAGGATTTTGACGTAGTTTGACGCTCTAAAGCGGCAAAGTGGAGGTCATCAGGAAACGTCTACTTTGCGAGCACAAATCTAATCGACAAAGTCTACTTTCTAGGCCGATTGTAGAAAAATAGCTATTTTCTGCGATTGACAAGAAATGTCAGCATTTTTGACCGGTTCACAGGTCGCAAAACTCATTATTTTGGTATTTCAATTATGTTTCAATAGTTGCTAAGGAATCAATGAATAACAATACAGGAAACACTTTTCCGGCCTTAAACCGTCGGCCGAGAATGTGTCACTTTTCCACCTAAATACACAATATACTATTGTGCAACCGTCCGCGAAATTCAATTTCGCGAAACGCAACATTTTACCTGCAAAATGTGTCAAATCCTTAGAAACGCTATGCATGCCACAAGGTCCACCAGGTCAAATAAAATTTTTCAAATGCCTAAAAGGCCGTACAAGCGAAGGAAATAAAGTTACAATAAAATATCATCAAGCAAAGTAATAGAGAATTTTATTAGGTATTAGTATATTATAGGTACATATATATACATAATTTCTTGAAAAAAAAAAATCGGGGCAACCAAATGAGGTCGGCAAATGAAGAGGAAAATGAGAACGGGAAATATTTCCCTGCTCCATTTTCCGTCCGTGGACGGGAAATGAGGACGGAAAAAATTTCCCGTCCTCACTTCCCGTCCTGGGACAGGTAATGGAGCAGGAAAATGAAAAGACAGAAATGTGACATTTTCAAATTTTTGAAAAGTCAGTAATAACAACATTTCATATATGGTTAAAAATAAAATAATTTGCAGGTTTGCTATTTAATTTTTTTGCGAATTCTGAAGCACTAAAACGGCCACAGCGCCTAAAGTAAAATAGCTAGCAAAAAAAGTCATTAGGCAAAGTTGATCAGAATGTAATTATCTACAAGTTTTGTGAAGGTCATTTTGTTGAAAAAAAAATAAATAAGAAAAAGGCCAATAGGGCCAAACGCACAAGGCTTTCGAGTGTGATTTTTTGGCTCGATACTCAGGACACACTCCCCAATCAGCCCTGGAAAAATCAGCCTGCCCTCGCAAAATTTTTTGCGGCCCAGGTATAAATTTCTTGGGCTACAATCACTTATATTAACTGAAGTAAAGTTCAGTTCGTAGCTAATAAAATAAACATAATAAATGTGTCCAATTTTCTGCTCGTGGACGTGGAAAAAAACTCAAAACAACACACTAATTTTCGTTTAAAGAAAATCTTTTTTTTTCCGAAACCTGCATTTATTCTAAGGTACGCATAAACGAAATATTACAGGATGTAACTTTGAAACAACAATGGGATGTAAGAATGTAATTTTCTTCGACAAAATGTAATTATTTATTTAAAATAATAGTAATATTAAAAGAGCCGCGGTTATTTTTTTTGCTGTTGCATAACCAAGAATAAATTACCGTCAATTCCTTTTACAAAAGATTATATTTTTCACATGGTAACCCATCATAAGTGTTTTTAGCAAGAAAACAAGATTAAACATCGTAAAAGCAGATTAAGGACTGATAAGTGATTAGTTGAAATTTTTGACTGGGTAAATAATTAAAGAGCACAAGACAAAGACATGATAAGGCTCGAAACACGTATTAGATCTATCTACAAGGTTAAAACAGTTTTTGGCGTCATATATTTTATTAGAAACCGATAGAAACAGGAGGTGACAAATCCTTTTAGGTTCTTAACTTTACCTTATCTATTTATCGGCAATTTTTTTTTCTTTGGAAATGCATTAAAATCTTGACGATCTTTTGTTTGTTCTATTCGATAAAGAATATCTACTAAAATTGTGTTTGATTATTTCCATTCAATATATTTTACGACTTATTTCGAAATTTCTTTAATTGTTTGAACATGCGTTATAAAGCTGAAACAGGCGACAAAATAACTCATATAATTTGAGCTAGTTTCAAAGATAAATACAGCAGCTTTGATATTCAAGTTCTAGATACATTAATTGGAACATTGTATTATTAACATCACACGTATTTTCCAAATGGCAAATATATAAAAGTGGGCAATAACAATGAGCACACAAAAGAATGACGAAAAGTTAATGAAAAATGTCCTACTCATATGTAGGTACGTTATGAGTTTTATAAGAGCGCCACTTAAAATCATTATAGCACACTAAGATAACTTTCTCGTAATTCCTTGCATTTTCGAGAACAGCATAGAAAACAATATTAGTTTTTCTTGGATTTCCTTTTGCAGCTCTGATTGCGGATTTGACTGTTTTTGAAATATCTAATTCTAGTTAGAATGTATTAGATTTCTGAAAAATGTTCATTCTAGGCCTAGACGAGATTTTATTGATATAATTGACAAATCTGAGAAGTCTTGTACCTACTGCCACAGACATTTTGACTAAAGGAACACATTCAATATTCGTGATCTTTTCAAGACTCAGAAAATTGACGTTCTCCAGTTCTTGGGAGATCTGAACTGTTTGATCATTCCTGAATATTGTATTCAATTGGCAGAGTGGCATAAGTTTTCCATCTGGATTTTCAAAGTAGTGTATGCAAAATATGTGTTCACTGGATCACACAAATGATAAATATTCTACATCCCTTCTCAATTTGAGCATTGTATACAATATAAAAGTTACAAATTGTAAATGAAAGAAATACAAAACAAAAATGAAATCTACAATCTACACTAAACTAAATATTAACAAATCAAAAGGCCTTAATTATTTTACCTTCAACTTTTCTCTAAAAAATATAAATATCTCTTCTACAAGAGGTTTTGTCAATATGTCTGCAAAATTCTTATTAGAGAAAACATAGAACATTTCTATTATACCTTTAGCTACAACATCTTTCACGAAGTGTTCTTTGATGTCAATGTGTTTAGACCTCTTGCTACTTTCAAAGCTTTCGATGGATCGTAGGACACTTTGATTATCTAATAATAAAGTTGTTGGGTTTTCAAGTCCAAAATCTCCACAAATGCCTTTTAGATAAAAAAAATTCAGAAGCTGTTAATCCACTAACTGAATATTCAGATTCAAAGCTGAATTGTCTCACAACATTTTGCTTCTTTGATATCCATGAAATCAAATTTCTGCTATAAAACAGTGCAGATCCACTATCAGTTTGGTCTCCTTCCCAATCTGCGTCACTGTATGCTAACATTTCTGGTCTATCTGCAGTATTTGATTCATAAATCAGAGCCATGTTAATTGTTTATTTAAGATATTTTAGTATCCTCTTTGCTGCTGTCCATAGTTGTTGTGTTGGTTTGTCAAGATATCTACTAAGATATATTACAGATAATGATATATCAGGTCTGCTGATTGTCGCCACATATAATAATGACCCTATCAGTTCTCGATAGGGTTACACTGGTGTCAACTTCTTGTACTTGAATTTGGAATTATGGTTCCATTGGAGTATATATAGATTTACATGCTTCTAAATTGAACTTAGCAAGCCTTTTCTTGATTAAAGTGGGTTGAGCTATGCATTCCTGACCATTTATGTCCATTATTTCCATACCAAGGTATTTATTAAGTTTTCCTGAATCTTAAGCATTGAATTCTACCTCTAATGCCTTTGAAATTTTTAAATGGTTTGGTCCCGTCAAAATAATGTTATTGACCCAGAGTAATTGCCATATATTTTCTCCAATATGAAGGCAAAGGCATTTTCTGAATCTTTTTAGCTGATACTTTTCTGCAAATTCATGAAATCTTTCGTTCCACAATCTTGGAGTTTCCCTTAATCCATATAGTGCCTTTTTCAACTGTAATGTGTCATATTTCTTGTTTATTCTTAGACCATCTGAGATTTTTATGTAGGTACATATCTGTATTTGAATTTCCATTTAAAAAGGCTGTAGCAATATCAAGTTGCCTAATTTTCCAAGTATTGTTGATTGCATGTGATATAAACATTCTTATGGTTTGTTATCCAGGTACTGGAGCATACATTTTATTGATATTCTTCTTGATATTTTTTGGTTACTAAAGACACCTTTTTTAATCCATTCTGTTTACTTCTGAATATCCAACGAATCCAACGTGTGGCAATTTTCTCATTCTGTTATTGTCATGGGCGTCGTTTGGGGGGGCAAGGGGGGGCATTTGCCCCTCCCCCCTAGAAATAGTCTTTTGAACAAGAAAGCAGTAAAAGAGAGTTCGTATTCGTATTGCTTTTCTCCATTTTTCCAAAATTTGTTAGGTACAGTAGACTCGTCGTAGACTCGTGCTAGTGTAAACACACGCTTCTGTGAACCTCCCAGTAGTATGAACAGCCAGAATGAATACATTATACATATTCTGTAGTGTGAACTTTTGAGAATATCGTTAGTGCAATGTATTTGACTACGAATTTAACCTTTTTCTGCCTACTTGTTGTTTTTATCGATTGTTTCTATCCAATTGGGGTTCCCCGAAGGTTTTGAGACAAGGAATGCACACATATGTTGAGTTACTGCATTCACTCTAATGTTGGCTCTTCAATTTTTCACTTGCCAGACATATTATCCATGCTCACAGATAAGCCGGACTATTTTTTTACGTAACTTCAGTATACTTCTGATGAGTTGACTTATTTTTATCACTGGAAAAAAAAAGGGCCGTGCATTAGTAAGCTCTAACGCATTTTGCGACTCAACCCATCGGAAAACCCCCCCTAAAAATATATGAATTTTGCTTAGAATTACTAACCCTACAATTCAATCCATGTTTCGTGACTGGGCAAATAAGTACCGAAAATCGTCACTGACATAATAGTTTCAATTTGACAGAAAAATCCCCATTAATAAAATGATCCTCCATTTATTGAATAATTCATTTATTATAAAAAATGTGATAAATGAAGAACCGCTCGACCGATTTTGTGCAAACTTCACATAAACCATCTAATAAATAGTCCGAACAAAGCCTAAACATTTGGTTTGGCTAGGTGAGCCCGTTCTTGAGTTATAAAATTACAACGAAAAGTGGCATTAATTTTTATATACAGGGTGTCCCACGAGGTTCCTCCCAAATGATCATTTCGGAACGCATCATCGTATGTTCCACTGTATAATTTTCTGTCATATCCTTTAACAAAGCCTCAACAAATATGGCATAGCCGATTTTGTAATTTAATTTTGTAACGAAAAATACCATAATATACCATGAGTTACATTTAAGATTCGAAAGTTGACGTCACTTGACCGAAATTGAAGCAAAAATGGTAAAATTGGATGACAATGGTAGAAGCGGCACAAAAAGTTACCCAGATCTTCAAAATTTCAATTATATTGGATGACGCGTTCCGTTATCACCTGGGAGAAACGTCGTGGGACACCCTGTTATATAGATAAATACAAGCTTATATTAAATTTTCAGCTTTCATGAAACTCTTGCACATTTTTGACGCTGGCTCTCGGACTAATATTTCCATATTCCGATCATTTTCTATCACTTTTCAGATTGTTTCTATTGAGCTTTCTATTTTCTAGCGAATTTCGGTTTAGATTGTTTTTTTTTCTATCAATTTCTGTCATCTCTGGTTTAAGTTTGTTCATTTTAAGTTGGGATTTTGAATATATTTTCCTAGTGGTGGTTTGTATGTTTATTTGTATCTATCCTTATTATTTCTTCTCATTCATTTAAGTCCATTTCCTTAAATTCTTCCACTTTATCTATAAGTTCATACCAAATAAACTTTAGTTGTGACATCGATGACGCCATTTTTAAAATCGTTATCGGTTATCGCCAACCATGAAAATATTCTGCGACGGACTGACTTGATTGGAATTTGAGTTTCCTGCTGCCGATTCAGTTGGTATAGCACTACTCTAAAAAATCTAACGTTGCCAGATTGATTTCTTGCATTTTGATTCCGTTTTGACAGTTTACGAGTTTTTGGTTTAAAAGCTATTTTGAGCTTGTTTTTTCAAAAACAGACGGCAACGCTGTGTCGTTTTGTTTGAAGTTCTTTTTGATTGAGAATTGTATTGCTTTTTAGTTCCGTGGTAGTTGGAAACCTAGCTTGTTTTCCTGTTATCTACCATTCACAGGTAATTCAAGTTCCATATTATCTCTTTCTCTCCTCATTTGCTTAGCTTAATAGATGTGATCTTTTTGATCAGTAGAGTCAGTGTAGAGGGCGGATCTCCTGATTACTGAAGCGATTGCTATTTTATTGATATTAAACTTTGCATAATCTCTCACCGAGACTAAGATCCGATTTCTGCAAGCAGCATTAACCTGTATATTTGATGGGACATTTAAGTGTTTATTACTGGCCCAGCTTGTTCTGGGATTTTTTCAGAGCCGATCTCTTCTTCTCTTTCTCTTCTTTTTCCACCTCTATCCATCCTCTCCTGAATGTAGGTCTCTCCTAATTGTTTCCATCTTTCTCTATCCTTCGCCAATCTCATTCATAGTTGGATTTTTTGTGTCCATCTGTCGTCATCGTATGTGGCTACCTGGCCAGCCCATCGCCATTTGGTAATATGCAAGTATCGTATTTTTTTCTTAGTTTTGCCGAAAGCGACCCATTTTGGTTTTGTTCTTCTTCATATTTCAGCATCCTGGTTTGGTTTTAGTAGTCTGTTGTTATGTCTCAAGTATATATGTATAGTGTTGGACGTTTTCTATCCCCTGGTTCTGGTATTGTTATATTTTGTGTCTAGCTTCCTGACTGATTATTTCTGTTTTGTTGTAGTACATTTTAAGTTCTACAGTCGCGGATACGTCATTTAGCTCTTGAAGCATTTCGTTTAACTCTGGTTATTTTTTGCTATTAGGGACATCAGCAAACTTGAAATTGTCCAAGTATACGCCGTTAATGTTTATACCATTTTAGTTTCTTGAAAACGTCCTTTAGGACAAGACAAGGGTAAACAGTTTGGGCGATAATGTCTCCTTGCCTCACTCCCCTTTGTAGTTTTATTGGGTTCGTTTTTGTCTTGTCGTCCAGTTTTATTTGTATGGTCGCATTTTCATAATCTTTATAATGTTCGTGTATCTTAAATCGACTCTCGCATTTTCTAAGGATTCTAATACTGCCCATATTTCGACGGAGTCGAATGCTTTCCGGAAATCAGAGGCCACATGGTAGTCGGTGCACCTCCCTAGTAACATTATTATGGTGTTTATAATCTGGGAGTTAACGACATATTTCATTGTACCATTTCCGCAAGCTTCATTCTTTTTGTATGTGTTATGCGTGTAGTATATGATAGTAATATGAACGTCTGCCGGCGCACCAACACGACTGGGGGTTACAGGAGGGTTACAATTACAGCAAAAAATTAACGAAAAAAACTTATAGCCGCATAAGGGAAACTTATTGTACGTATTAGTAGAAACATAGAAAGCTCAGAAAATATGGTCTGCCACCTAAATTCCAAACAAAAGTCGTCTGCCACCCACAAAAATAAGAAAAAAAATATACCCGCAAGGCTGAAATTAATTTTTTCTACAAACGTGTTAAAAATGCAATTTTTAACACTCCCCCGAAGCATTAAAAATGTTACTTTATCGCACTAGTGCCATAAAGTCTTTATAGCACTAGTGTTAAAAATGAAACATCAAATTTTGAGAGCGAACGTCAAAAAAAGTTTGTATTTTTAGTTATTTACATTGATAATAATGGTGAAATTTGAACAACTGTGGTAGCCCGACTAGCCGCCTCATCTATATTTTTCAAGGGATCGATGCAGCCCTCTTTTTTTTCTGTATTTTGTTACATTTTTAGCAAAAAGCATTAGTGACCACGACATACTTTCAAGAAACTGACAAGACATTTTATTACCTGTAAAACAAGGTGCTGGTTATTTGGCTTTTTTGACAAATGTCAAATTCAATAATTTTATGTAGGAAAGATGCTAAAAATCCAATTTGTTACTGGTTATTGCTTTTTATTGCCGTTTGTAGAAAAAATAGTGCATGATATTTATGTTAAAAGTATTTTTAAGGCACTTATGTGAATTGCAGAATTCGCTTCGCTCATTCTGCAAACTTTCACATGCGTGCCTTAAAAATGTACTTTTAACACTTATATCATAAATAACTATTTCCTACAGCCGTGCGGAAAAATCGATTTTCCGCACTGATATGCGTGCGGAAAATGAGTTTTCCCGCACGGTGCGGTAAAACTTTTTTTTTTGCGGAAAAAGTTTTTCCGCACGGCTGTCAGTGCGGAAAAAATTTTACCGCACTGATATGTCAAAAAAAAAAAAAAAAAAAAATTACATTTTTACGCCTGTAGGAAAAATATTGTACCTAACACTTGCGGAAAATATTTTTCGCACTTGTTAGGTAAATAGCTATTTTTTTACAGTGAGTTTGACAAGTGTCAAAAAGAGAAAATAAATATTCCAAGTGAAAATTTTCATTTCCATTTTGAGTGTACGCGATAAATCCTTCTATAATCTCTTTAAGAACTCTAGAACATTAGACTTGAGCTTTTCACAATTCATTTTGGTTAGCCTTACAAAAAAAAAATAAAATAAATAGGAATAAGAGAAAAATGCAGCTTCCTAGCGGTGGTGCTCGGGCACTGCATGCCGAACCCAACTTCATATGCTTGGCAGACGATCTTCGTTGTATCTTATTCGTGACAGACTATTATGTTTGTGTTTGTTTCCATAAAAAGGAGTATTTTAATTAATTTCAGCCTTGCGAGTATATTTTTTTTTTTGTTAATTTTTTTTTTGCGCCTACTTATGTGGATGGCAGACGATTTTTGTTGTGGAGTTTAGGTGGCAGACCATATTTTCTGAGCTTTCTATGTTTCTACCAGTACGTACAATAAGTCTCGCTTATGCGGTTTTAAGTTTTTTTCGTTAATTTTTTGCTGTAATTGTAACCCTCCTGTAACCCCCTGTCGTGTTGGTGCACCGGCAGACGTTCATATTACTATCATATACTACACGCATAACACATACAAAAAGAATGAAGCTTGCGGAAATGGTACAATGAAATATGTCGTTAACTCCCGGACTATTAGATGATCTGGGATGCTGAAGTGTTTTTTGAATCCAGCCTGTTCGACAAGTTGTTAGAAGTCGAGCTTATCTGGTAGGTATGCGATTGGTTATGATTTTGTTGAACAGCTTGTAGTGTTGGGCTATCCCAAGAAGATATTGATCGGTAGTTTTCAATACTTGTATTGTCTCCTCTCTTGAATATCAAGATAACTTCGTAGTTATACCAATCTCTGTGATCTCTACTATAATTCTGTCCTATCCCGCACATTTATTGCTTCTTACTTGGTTAAGTGCCTTTCTTGTTTCTGAGTTTGTTATTTCTGGTATTTCTTCTGATCCTATGTTAAGTATAGTTCTTTCAGTTCGTTATTGTTGTGTGTGTGGCAAGTATAGCTTTGTGTGGAATTCTTCTATAGCTTCTTTCCTTTCTCTCTAAGATGATCACGTTTTTCTTTTTTTTATCATTCTCGTTTTGCCAATTAATTGCCACTTGAGTTTATTGTTTTTAGTACTTCCATGTTGCAGTTTCCACTTTATTGTATATTTTATTAGTTTTTTGGTATAGTTTCTATTGTCTTCTCTAATTTTCTTTTCCTGGTTTAGACTTTTGAAACTTTCTGTTGTTCGATCTGTCCTTTCTCGTTTTTCGTTGAGAATTTTAAAGGTAATAGGTTGAAGTTTGAAGGTTTTTTTTTTTTAAATTTTGAGCCAGGAATCGATAAAGTTTACCAACTTTAGATTATAAAAGTCTTATGATTGGCAATCTCTCGAATAATTTCTTTAGCGGTTATGGGTATACCTATACCTGTTTATCAATGAACCATTTCAGTCTTTTTTCTTTAAAAGATGTTGACTGCACCTGGGAAATCTCATTCGACCAGATTTTTGCGTGCAATTAAATATGTGTCGAGAACAAACTCGAGATAAATAAAAAACTTTGGACCTTCATTAAGTACCTTTCGGTTTATTATTTTAACGTTTGGGCTGTCTTCTATCTGCAGCCGTTATAAAGCGATAAGTGCAAAGTTTTGTGTTCCAGTTTTCATTGAAATTATTACGTACCAACTTTAAGCAAACAAACGTCAGAGGTTTACCATCTTCTGTAACACGCAGTAGTCTGTGTTGCATGTTGCATATGGAAATTCCTTATTTGCGATCACAACACAAATTGAGGAAATGGTTAGCTTCAGATCACTGTCGATCATTATTGATTCTATTTGATATTGTTGTAGTGTTCTTCTATTTTTTGTTAGGTTGAACACCGAACGTCAAAAGCTATGAGCTTCAACCTTGTCGTCGAACCTTCAAAATTCAACCCTTCAAGCTTTCGAGCGATTAGGAACATGGTTGGAAGTTGATGATGGGATATCTGTTATGCTCCAGAACTGCAAAGAACTTTGGATCATCGGGAATGTTCTTGTAGTTTTTTGGTGGGTTGTACCTATATGATTTTAATTTTTTGAAAAAATTTTCAATTTTGTCAGTTCGTCCTTTCATATAGGGATGGACGACATTCTTTTGAGAGTCGTTCTAAGTCATCTTGTTTGGTTCCTGATTCGTTGAGTTTTTGAGCTTCGTCGATTTCTTAGGTTGAATATAAATCACTGTACTCCTCAAATGATGCAGGAAAATCTCAGTTTCTTACAGGTTCATTTTTGTTCTTTTTTTATTTCATGAAAAGTACTATACTAAATATTTGAATTTTTTCCCATCGTCATAAAAGCAAATAGCATGGTGTGTGCAATTCTTTAACCCAATGCAAATTAATTGCATTTTCTAGATAAGATTAGAATAATAATATTATTGATGGTACCTACAAATGCAAAGATACCTGCGCCATAAATGCCACATTATTTGAAAAAACACAAGATAAGAAGCGCGAAAGACAATAAAAACCTCTTAAAATCCTTGACCTTTGAACGATAACCCAAAACGCCAAAAAATATTATTAATTTTTTGTATTTAACTAGTAAAGTGCGAAAATAATAAAAGTAATTATTCACTTTTTTTATTGTTAGCTCTTTGTTTTTGATAGAATTTATTTGTTTCGTTTTAAATGACAAAATATTATTCTTAAATTATTTTTCCTTCGTAAGTATCAAACTTTGGAACATTAAGACTTAGGGCCGGTTTATTCATCTTAGTAGTTACTGTCTACAAGATTAATTTACCAATCTGAATCTATAATCCTATTGGTCGGCATATAACTATAAATCGCGTTTCTATCCGTCAAATTGCATTACCTGAGAGTTTATGACAGAAGATGAATAAACCGGGTAGAATAAAATATCAAAAATTTAGTGAAACCACTTTATCCCCAAATTATAGTAGAAAAAAACTAATTATTTTCTGAGAAAATAACATAATGTAGTTTTTTAGTTTTCAATTTTCTGGTGAACATATTATTTTGACTTCAATAGCTTCAAAATTTCCAAAATCGGTCAATCTGGGCTAATACGAGATGCAGTCAAAAAAAAAAAAAAGAAAACCTTATTTTCTCAAATTTTTGTGCAAATTTACGACGACGACGACTTAAGCTTTATTATCTTAATTTTTGCTTAATTTCTTATAGTTATTAAGAAAAAACAATGCGAATATTTGATTAATCGAAGTCAAGATGCCAGACCCAGACAAATAATAATATATTGTTTACTTGCATTGGAATTAGTAAGACCCGTAGTACTTTAATAACCGATAAGAAACCTGATCATTTTGCAAACATATTTTTCGACGAAGACGAAATTATTTCTGTCATTTACAATTGTTTATTTAATTTTACAAGACAAGTAGGTTGATGAATCATATATTTTGTTTTTTATGATTTTTAGAAAGCTGTTTGTACAAGTACCTACTTTGAAAACATTGAAATTAAAACTGTTCTAAATGATCATGGAAAGTGATTGAAAAATACGAAAGATGGGAATTCGTAGTTAACATGCAAAAGGCTGTATATGTGTATCAGATGTTATTATTGATATCAGAAAACGGACAACGTAATTATCAAATGCTATGAGGCCAATTCTAGAGACAAATATTTCAATAGGGCAAATAGAGCCAAAAACGTTCAAGGAAGTAGAGCAATAGCAATTATGAACAGTATAATATGGGCAGTGTTGCCAGATCTCACGATTATTCGTAAGATTACACGATTTTGGTCAAAATTTCACGATCTCACGAATGAGGTAGCAATTGTTACGAATTCTCTCTGTAGTAATACAAATCAGTAATCAAAATAATGTAATCGGAAATAATCGAAATTAAAATCTACTATACAATATTTAGTTATTTTAAGCGCGCCCAAGGACACTTAACCTAATAGCACGGCATATACAAAAACAATCAGCAGGCTAACTGGAGCTTCGTATTCAAAAATGACGGCGTGCGCAGATGCGATCAGTGTTGCCAACGGGAAGTTATCAAAATGCTCCCCATTTGTAGTGAAAACGCTCACATTGTGCTCACATGTACTAAAAATAACGTCAATGTCAAAATGTCAATAGACACTTTAAGTTTGACCAACCACGTTAACGTAATCTTTAAACGTAAACCCTATTTTTTACTATAGCGTCGAGTGATCGTCGGTACTCACAAATCAGTTTAAGTTAAATTTTCACGTAAACGTTAACGTTATATCTCACAATCATGACCTAACCTCTAAATTTTGTTGTGAAAAGGACAAATTAGGAATAATTTTTCGTATTTTGATTATTTTGGATTACATGACAACTTTTTTTTAAGGTTTAAATACATTTGGCAAGGGTCGACACCGGCAATCTGGCTTTCAGGCCCACTCGGTTTAACGAACGTTTACGGATAAGGTATACGCAAAGACCCGTTAAATAACGTGACACGTAGCACTAGGGTTGCCACCTGTCCGGTTTTCACCCGGACTGTCCGGTTTTTCAAGGGTTTGTCCGGTGTCCGGACGCATGATGAAAATGTCCGGGAATATCTGGATAACTATATAATTAATAATAATTAATACCTAATATAAAATTTATAAAGGCGATTGCCGAACGCCTTATACCCAACTAATTTCTGAATGTTCCTACTTCTTGGATGACGGTGTCACGAACGTCTCCGGTTTCCAGTTAGTGACGGAAAAGTGGACTTTTTCGGCCTAGGCAGAAAAGTTCGTTGCTCTCCATTCAACAAACGTTATCAGCGCAATTGATAAACAAAAAAAAGTTAATTATGCGTGAAACTGTAACAAATTCGGAGAAAAAATGATACTTATATGTTTATGTTTCACACGGCAAAAGATCAGATTTAATGCCTTGGCTGGTTTCCTCGCTTTGCTTTCGGCTATGGAACACTAGTCGTGACATTAAATATTGTGCTCTTTTGCCTAATAAAACAAATAATTATGTATGTATTGTGTCGTTTTCCCTGTTCACTTACAATTGTCTCTGTTTTTTTTTTTTTTTAAATAGACCGTAACTACGAGGGGTGGCGTTTGAAATTGAGTAAATAGGTACCTTTTTTAATTTTTTTCTAAAAATTCATTTTACAGATAACAGATAACCTATTCACAATCCGATGTCCACAGGTACAGGTAAATTTATCACCTTTCCGTATCAAATAGCATTGAAAGGTGATAAATTTTACCTGTACCTGTGGACATCGGATTGTGAATAGATAAGATATTAGTGTGAGTTATGCTACAAAAAAAAGTTAGCTTCGATTATGTACAGGGTGTCCAAGATTCGATGGTTTTGGGGGGTTTCAGGTATTTCTAAAGAAGTTGGAAAAAATCTGACACTCACTTGCGAGCCTTGATTTTCAAGAGAAATTGCTTGGTGTCCTTGGTGAAAACCGCATTTCGATATGTCGAGTCGTTTTTATGCTACGAAGTGTTTTTAAAAAGTTTGGAGTGTGGCAGGGGGGCAATAACTTTTTTATTTATGAAAATTTGGTCAACTTTTCCTCTTGTAGCTTAAAAACGAATCGAGACATCGAGATGCGGGTGTCACCGGTCAACTACTCTTGAAAATTGAGGCTCGCAAGTGGTACCCGAAACCCGCTAAAATCATCGAATCTTGGACACCCTGTACGGGTTTTCGGAAATCAAAAGGTGGCAACCCTACGTAGCACGCTATTTTTGGTGAAAAGAAACTGCGCAAGCGCAGCTGTCAAATCCTACGTTAGCGTTAACGTATTTTGTCTAACTTAGGGTGGGTATTATAAAACTACTTTGAGAGTTAACTTTAAGTTAACTTCATGAATTACATGTAATTCAAAAAGTTAACTTTAAGTTAACTGTCAAAGCAGTTTTATAATACCCGCCCTTAAAGTGTCTAAGGGCGGGTATTATAAAACTACTTTGAGAGTTAACTTAAAGTTAACTTCTGAAATTACATGTAATTCAAAAATTTAACTTCAAGTTAACTGTCAAAGCAGTTTTATAATACCCGCCCTAATAGTTTTCGAGTTTTGCAGTATTAAATATGACATTTGACATTTGACTACGGGATCACCAGGCTGATGTACATTATTGTCTTTTTTTCAATCGTGTTCATTAGAAAAAAATAAATAACAAACAGCTGGTGAACGGCTGTTGCAATCCAAGGAGAATACACACTCTAATGCCTCATTCTGACTTGCGCGAAATTCGCTCTTTTTTGACATTCCCTGCGTTTTTATTCTCATCTAATTTTACTGATGGATCCACCATTCTATGTCGGTCATTGTCATTTTCCATTCACTAAACGAAGATAGCTAACTCATCGGTGAAGTCACCGATTAAGGGCGGCTTCTCATGACCATAATTTGACATTTATGGCGTGACAGCGTACCTGAATGCAGAATTCTGATTGGCCAAAATCCCGCCATATTGGATAGGCTGACAATCTGCCGCAGATACGCCAAAAGTTGAGCAAAGTTCAACTTTTCGCGTAAAAATTCAGCGTTTTTAGATGAGGTTAAGGCTGCAACCGTTTCGTTTTTTTGATTTTTGTGATTTACAGTCCATATTTGTAACTATTTGGAACTGAAGCAAAAACAAATACAAATTTGTACAATCAAAACTCAAAGAATTATTCCAAAATTTAGGAAAAAAATATAATTTTGACATACGCGGCGGCGTAAATTCTTCACTCCATGTGAATGTTGCGCCAAAATTCACATATTCAGCATTTGCGCCAGTTATGTCAAGTTTACACTCATGAGAAGCCGGCCTTAGAATAAAAAAGAGGAGATATCTTCGACAATTTGACGTTTTATGCGTGTATCAAACGTCAATTTGTCGATGCAATGTCAAAAAAGAACGAATTTCGCGCAAGTGAAAATGGGGCATAAGGAGTGCTTATCAGCCTCGTTTTTGGTAATCGCCGCCATATTGGTGTGATACCATTTCCGACGTCATAACTAAGTCGTCAGCTGTTTAAACAGCCTACTTCAAGAGTCAAGGCAAGAAATGACATTCTATCTACGTCACAACTGGTATTTTGGCGTGGGGGGGATTTGTTACACAGAGGCCCTATGAGAATAGGTCATCCTGTAGTAGTAGTGAGTGTGTATCATCCTTGAATGGAATCAGCGTTTCTAAAACGGCCTCTTGACAATCTTGGCACGTGACGTGACATACATAGTTCTTTTCTAAAAAGTTGGGCGCTTGCTCTTTGCTATGCCACAAGTTATGACATGGCTCTCGTGTTGGGACGAATTTAATTTAATTTTTATTTTTTTCGGTTAATAAATACCAAAAATGCCCACAAAATGCTCACATCTGGCCAATGCTCCCATTTTTACCCCCAGACAGTGGCGTAGCCAGCCTTGCGGGGCGGGAGGGGCAAACATATGAGGGGGCGCATAATTCTTTTGTTGGAGGGGGGGGATAACAAATGAATGTTTGTATGCTTTTGTACTATTTGGTTATTGGGGGAAAATATTAAGACGAAAAGCCCACCGGAGGCGAAAAATTTCCCCGGGTGCCACGCCAAAAAAGTTTACTTTAAGCCTTCAAAAACAATTTTTTTTTTTTGGGGTGCCGGTGCCACTCCGAAAAACATTTGTAGACATAACGTCAACTTAAAAAAATTCTCCCGTAGGTACGTCTCCGGACGCCTTGAAAATTATAACAAATCCGGAGGGATGACAGGCATGACAGCTCCTAGTTTTATAAACAAATAAATACATTGAAATTCATAATAATTATTTTTCAGAAATTATAAGTGATAAGTGAAGTGGCAGAAAAAATCGGCGGTATACGGTAGGTACGCATCAAAACATTCTGCCACCCAATCTAGCCATAGCCCGGAAACCTGACCAATCAAATTCGAAGTGGCTACTTTGGGTGGCACAATGTTACTACATGCGCTGCATCAGGGGTCAGAATGTAGGGACGATGATGCAGCTATTTAAAGGGTCAGAATGTTACAGGCAATAGAGCATAAGTACAACATTTAAGAAACAATGTTTGATGTTAAAAAATCTATAACTATCTTTTGTAAGTGTTATACAATTCAGAAATTTAGATTTTATTTGTGTTCCCTGGATTTTTTTCATGAAACGCTCAACGTTGATTAAATTGTTGGTTTTGGATTTTGGATATAAGGGGTTAATAAATTTAGATTTAGCAAAATCTGAACTCCTAATATTTAAAAATTTAAGTTCTAAATTTTTCAAAGACTACACGTTTTTGTAAAATTTTCTTCCCCTTTTCAATTTTCTGAATAAGCTTGTATTTATAGCACAGCTTTTTATAGTTACCTACTTCTTGTTACTGAAAAAAAATATATATAAAATAAACATTTATTAGGTCTTAACCTTGATTAAAAAAACATGTACAGGGTGGCCCAAATTAGAGCCTCATCATTGGGATCTCGATAACCGTAAGAGATACGGAGTCGGTTAAATTATGGCAAAGTTACGCAATTTTATGACCAATAGAATGCCGTTTTGAAACTAGACAAATTCCGAATACTTCCGGAGATATTCGGAAAAAAAACGAAATTTTGTAAAATCGTTTTTATTTTTTCCCGGGCTTATTTGAAAAGCAATTTTAAAATAAATGTCACTTCATCATTGTCACTTTTTCCCCTTTAGAAGATGGTGCTACTAAATTTAAATTTCGACGTTTCGTCTTCAGGCGACCATCCTCAACTTCCTTTTTTTAAATACGGACCTGGATTTTGTATTTGTGATTTTGTCATCTTTGGACATCCTAAAACCGATAATGTTTATCATTTTTCGATAACACAGTTAAAAAAGCAGGTCCGTATTTAAAAAAATAAATTGATGATGATTTCAGAGGAACGAAACGTTGGATTTTAAATTTAATACCGCCATCTTGTAGAGAAGAAAAAGTTATAATGGGAATGTAAAATTCGTTTTTCACAATCTTTTTAAATAAAATTAGGAAAAAATTAAAACTATACGAAAAAAACATGAATTTCTCGTTTAAAAAGATTTTGAAAAACTAATTTCACATTTACACCGTTGTCACTTTTTCTTCTCTACAAGATGGCGGTATTAAATTTGAAATCCAACGTTTCGTTCCTCTGGAATCATCATCAATTTATTTTTTTTAAATACGGACCTGCTTTTGTCACCGTGTAATTGAAAAATTATAAACAGTATCGGTTTTAGGATGCCCAAAGATGACAAAATCGCAAAAAAAATAATCCAGGTCCGTATTTAAAAAAAGGCAGTTGAGGATGGCCGCCTGAAGACGAAACGTCGAAATTTAAATTTAGTAGCACCATCTTCTATAGGGGAAAAAGTGACAATGATGAAGTATCTACCTATATTAATAGCCGTTTGCACCCTTGGTTTGCTCCGACTGTTTTAAGGAAGCCTTAACGATAAGTCTACCCTTAAAATGACATTTTTACATGGGAGAATGTCACTTTAAGGGATACCTACTTATCGTTTAGCCTTCCATAAAACGGTCGGTGCAAACGACCATTAATTTGAAAAGCAAGTTCAATGTGCAGAACAATATTTTAAGGCATTGAGACGATTTGTTCGAACATTTCCTGCCAAATTATGTCGCCGTTTTGCTCTTTTTCTCAATGGTTCGGATTGGGCTGGGCGACCTATAGGGGAGCTCTTTTGCATCCCCTCACTACTCGTGGTCTTCGTCGAGCAATAGCAGTTGGTTGCACGCAGAGCTGGGATCGTTACTTGAAAAAAGTAACGCGTTACTTTACAGTTACATTTGCTTAAAAATAACTCGTTACTTAAAATTTACAGTTACTTTCGAATAATTATAACTTTATTTTCGTTACTTATTGGAAAGTAACGCGTTACTGTATCTTCTTTACTTTAAAAGTAACTTCTTTACTTTAGAAGTAGTTCGTTACCCAAAAGTAACTCGTTATTTGAAAGTAACCCGTTACCTCAACGCGTTAGTTTGAAATAAAGCGCTACTTTTAAATAAAGCGTTACTTTAAAAGTAACGCGTTACTTCAAAAATAACTATTTACGTCGAAAATTGCGTTATTCCTTAATTTGACTCACCAACACAGCAATCCAAACAGTCAAATAAGACCTATACGAAATGCCAATATGTTTTTAGTTTGTGAGTCCGACTATGTGGAAGAGTTTTGTTGCAAAATTCAAACGGATTAAGGATTAAGCGACTAAACAGAAAACTTGGTTTTGGACAAACCTGCTTTTTGAAGCGTCCCAGTGTCTGCATATAGTGTCTTCAGAGCAGAGGCGGCGCGTGCCACGCCCAAAAACGATTATTATGAGCTTTCAAAACAAATTTTCTGGACTACCCACATTTTATTTGACATACCTACAAAGTTTTCGGATTACTTATTTTCCTTTTCCTCAATCGTCAATTATTTGTAAAGAAGATAAACAAATTGAGAGGACGCGTTACTTGCATAGTAACTAGTAACGCGCTACTTTCATAGTAACTCGTTACTTTAACAAAATAACGATCTGCAGTTACTTCAGGAAAGTAACGTCGTTACAGTTACTTATCAATCAATCTGAAAAGTAACGAAGCTACCAAGTAACGCGTTATTTTCAGTAACTCCTTAAAGTAAAGTAACTATTTTTTGTCGTTACTCCCAGCTCTGGTTGAACGTTAGTTACCGACCTTTTAAATTATTAAAATCTAAATTTCTGAATTGTATAACACATACAAAAGACAGTTATAGATTTTTTAACATCAAACATTGTTTGTTAAATTTAATAGTAATGCTGTATCGCCTGTAACATTCTGACCCTTTAAATAGCTCCATCATCGTCCTGACATTCTGACCCCTGATGTAGTGCATGTAGTAACATTATGCCACCCAAACTAGACACATCGAATTTGATTAACTAGGTTTCCGGGCTATGGCTAGATTGGGTGGCAGAATGTTTTGATGCATACGGTACTTTTATTTTAACCACATCAATCATCAAACTATCATGTTTCCTTTGATTGAACTGAACCATTTGCCGACTAACGATGAAGAATAAAGGATGAAGAGGTCAATAAAATAAATAAGAAACAGCATAATTTTATAATTTCTCGTATTTGTTTTTCAAGAGCGGTAGGGGCGCCATACGTGTAGGGGCGGGGGGGGGCATCGCCCCCCCTGCCCCCCTACTGGCTACGCCACTGCCCCCAGATATATCAAATGCTCACAAATGTGAGCAAATGCTCACACATTGGTAACACTGGATGCGATGGGCGTTAAATCTCATTGTTCTGCCATTTAAAGATAGGCTGTATTCTCGAATGGCGGCGTGCGCAGAAGAGATGCGCGTGAGAGTTGACCTGCTGTCTGTTTTTGTATATGCTGGGCTAATAGGACTGCTTATTGAGCTGAAAGTGTCCGCGAAGTCCACGAGACCCCAATATTTGCGACGTCAGCTGCAGACCTCAACTCTTGGCAGAAAATGCCCGAGTCCAAAAAACGAATTGATAAACGTTGAAATCGCCTTTCCTAAATTTAAAATTCCCAAGAAAATTAGCTCACAAGCACAGTCTGCATCGCAAGCAATCCATCAAGGTCTGCGGGTGACGTTACCACTATCAGCTGCTGATAGTGAGGACGTCACTCGCAGACCAGCTGCCGACTCGAGAATTGGCGAACGTACGCCTTATTAGGATAATCAATCCTGCGGATAATGGAAACGAGGTTCAGCTCTCAGGAATACCTGCTAGAAAACGGAAAAAACTTGTATCCTTGTTTTTTCCGTTAATAATAAAATTTCTATCTTTTATGGATGTAAAATCATATCACTTTATCAAAAATCTATAAAAGAAGATTGTTCTGCAACATTGTGCATTATATTCTCAAAAGCAATTTAAGGTCTCACGATTTCTCACGATTTTTCTTTCTCGATTCTCACGATGTTTTAAAATTTCATCTGGCAACACTGAATATGGGACCATCAAAGTTTAATATCTAAAACAAGGAGTAAACCACCCCCCCAGAATTTTTGCGAACAATTCTTCAAAGGGGAATTTTTTACGCAAAACTCCTGCAAATTCCTTCAGATACCCCATCACAAATTCCTCCAAATACCTTACCACAAATTTCTCCAAATATCCCACAAATTCCTCTAAACTCCCTGCAAATTCCTCCAAATTCTCGCAAATTCCTCCAAACTCCTCTCAAATTGCCCACAAATTATGTCTCTTACAAATTCCCAGAAAATCCTCATAATTGTCAACCCTAATGTGCAAGAAGGAAGTTCTTCGTCATCCCAAGACAACGATTCTGATATTTTGGATCCAAGTGATCCATAATGAAAATATTGAAAAATGGTGATGATAATCATAAAAATGATTCTACACAGCAAAAAATTGTTCTCTATATTTAAGAATATTCACTTGGCTTAAGAATAATTCTCTTTCATTAATAATAATGAACACTTGGTTAAAAAATTCAGTTATTCTTAAATTCTGACAGCAGTTGCTCTTAAATCAGTAGTTGATATACTTGACACAAAAAATATGTTATTGATTCAATTTCTAAATTATATTTGAGATTATTGTAAAATTATATTTAAGAAAAGAAGCTTCTAATCTTGTCATAAATATCATATCAGAGTTTCAATAAATGAAGACGAATTGTAACTTAGGCGTAGTTTACATAAACTCACTACGTTCATATTATTATCTTCTTGAACTAAGTAGGTACAATTCATTTCAATTCAAAATTTCTTAAACCTATTCCAAGATCTAGTTATTCTTAGTCGAACTCCTTTATTATTGGACAAAGATGTATAACTTATCAGAATTATCCCATACGATCACCATTACGCGTGCAGAATTCCAATTCCAGAACCCATGAGCCAATATGCCTGTCGTCACAGTCTCACACGTTTCAAAGTTTGCTTGGAAAACTAAGTAATGAATGGAAAAATTTGAAACTTTTCGCATGTGAAGAGGAAAGTTAGAGGCTCATTTTCCCATAATTTCAAATTTCTCCATTGGAAAATAACAACATGAGGAATCTTGGAAATCAACTCACAAAAACTGAATTAATTGAAAATACAGTCTCGCACATCCCAAAATTTTCCTGGAAAACTAGTGCAGGGAAAATTTTGAAAGTTTTTGCATTTAAAGAGGAAGGTTAGAGGCTTATTGTCCCAAAATTTCAAATTTTTCCATTGGAAAATAACAACATGAGGAATCTTGGAATTCAACTTACAAAAACTAAAATAATTGTTAATACTCGAATTAATACTGTTTCACACAATTCAAAGTTTTCCTGGAAAAGCAATTGAGGGAAAATTTTGAAACTTTTTGCATTAAAAGAAAAAGATCAGAGGCTAATTTTCCCAAAATTTCAAATTTTTCCAATGGAAAATAACAACATAAAAAATCTTGGAAATCAACCTACAATAACTGAATTAATTGAAAATACAGTCTCACAAAATTCAAAGTTTTCCTGGAAAACTGGTTGAGGCAAAATTTGAAACTTTTTACATATGAGGAGAAAGGTTAAAGGCTCATTTTCCCATAATTTCAAATTTTTCCAGTTGAAAATAACCACATAAAAAATCTTGGAAATCAACCTACAATAACTGAATTATTTGAAAATACAGTCTCACACATTCCAAAGTTTTCTTGGAAAACTAGTGAACGGGGAAATTTGAAACTTTTTTCATGTGAAGAGGAAAGTTAGAAGCTCATTTTCCCATAATTTCCAATTTTTCCATTCGAAAATAACAACATGAAAAATCATGGAAGCGAACTTATAAAAACTAAAATAATTGTTGATACAGTCTCACACATTTCAAATTTTTCCTGGAAAACTATGCAGTAGAGGGAAAAATTTGAAACTTTTTACATGTGAAGAAGAAGGTAATTTTTCCAGTAGAAAATAACAACAAGGAGAATCTTGGAAATCAACCTCCAATAACTGAATTAATTGAAAATACAGTCTCACACATTTCAAAGTTTTCCTGGAAAACTAGTGAATGAAAAATTTTGAATTTTTTTGAATGTGAATAGGAAGGTGAGCAACTCATTTTCCCAAAATTTTAAATTTTTCCAGTAGAAAATAACAACAAGAAGAATCTTGGAAATCGACCTCCAATAACTGAATTAATTGAAAATACAGTCTCAAACATTTCAAAGTTTTCCTGGGAAACTAGTAAAGGAAAAATTTTGAATTTTTTTGTATGTGAAGAAGAAGGTGAGAAGCTCATTTTTCCAAAATTTCAAATTTTTACAGTGGAAAATAACAACATAAAGAATCTTGGAAATCAGCCTACAATAACTGAATTAATTGTTAATACAGTCTCACAGACTTCAAAGTTTTCCTGGAAAACTAGTGAAGGCAAAAATTTGAAACTTTTCGCATGTAAAAAGGAAAGTTAGAGGCTCATTTTTCCGAAATTTCAAATTTTTCCAGTGGAAAATAACAACATAAAGAATCTTAAAAATCAATCTACAATAACTGAATTAATTGTTAATACAGTCTCACACAATTTGAAGTTTTCCAGGAAAACTAATTGAGGAAAAATTTTGAAACTTTTCGCATGTAAAAAGGAAAGTTAGAGGCTCATTTTTCCGAAATTTCAAATTTTTCCAATGAAAAATAACAACATAGAGAATCTTGGAAATCAACCCACAATAATTGAATTAATTGAAAATACAGTCTAACACAATTCAAAATTTTCCTGGATAACTAGTGAAGGTAAAACTTTGAAACTTTTTGGATGTGAAGAGGAAGGTTAGAGGCTAATTTTTCCGAAGTTTCAAATTTTTACAGTGAAAAATAACAACATGGAAAATCTTGGAAATCAAGAAATCAACCTACAATAACTGAATTATTTGAAAATATAGTCTCACACATTTCAACGTTTTTTTGGAAAACAAGTGAACGGAAAAGTTTGAAACTTTTTACATGTGAAGAGAAAAGTTAGAGGCTCATTTTCCCATAACTTCAAGTTTTTCCATTGGAAAATAACAACATGAGGAATCTTGGAAATCAACTTACCAAAACTGAAATAATTGTTAATACTGTTTCACACAATTCAAATTTTTCCTGGAAAACTAATCGAGGGAAAATTTTGAAACAACTTTTTGATGGAAAGAGAAAGGTCAGAGGCCCATTTTCCCAAAATTTCAAATTTTTCCATTGGAAAATAACAACATGAAAAATCATGGAAACTAACTTACAAAAACTGGAATAATTGTTAAAACACTCTCACACAATTTAAAGTTTTCCTGGAAAACTAATCAAGGAAAAATTTTGAATCTTTTTGCATGAAAAGAAGGTCAGAGGCTCATTTACCCAAAATTTTAAATTTTTCTAGTGGAAAATAACAATATGGAGAATCTTGGAAATCAACCTCCAATACCTGAATTAATTGAAAATACAGTCTCACACACTTCAAAGTTTTCCTGGAAAACAAATGAAGGCAAAAATTTGAAACTTTTTGTATATGAGGAGAAAGGTTAAACGATCATTTTCCCAGAATCTCAAATTTTTCCAGTGGAAAATAACAACATGAAGAATCTTGAAAATCAATCTAAAATAACTAAATTATTTGAAAATACAGTCTCACACATTTCAACGTTCTCTTGGAAAATAGTAAACGGAAAAATTTGAAACATTTTGCATGTGAAAAGGAAAGTTAGAGCCTCATTTTCCCATAATTTCAAATTTTTCCAGTGGAAAATAACACGAATGTCCAACGTCTAACACAAAACTAGATATTAAATTACCTATTATTAGTGTTTCTTATAATAAAAATGTGAACCTCATCACTGACGTCATGACCCTACAATTTCCTTCAAATTCCTTATAAATTCTTCACAAATTCCTCCAAATTCCCCATAAATTTCTTCCTTCAAATTCCCCAAATTCTCATAAATTCTGACGAATTCTTTCAAATTCTTCCAAATACCCCACATTTTTGGCAAAGAATTCCTAGGTGGTTTATCCCTTGATCTAAAACTAATAAACACAAAATACCTATATGGCATCATAAGTAGTATTATTATAGCAGCGGAGTATGGCAGTTAATGAAAAAAAAAAAAAAAAAAAAAACGAGAAAACCTCGAGAGACAGGACATTGGGCTACTGGAGACAAGCAGCTGGTAAATCCAGAATGAATCACAAATGATAGAATTGAAGAAATCTCATGGCAGCAACCCATGATCATTTCACGTAAAGCAACTGAAATGGAAAGACCAAGAAAGAGTTGTAGAGAAAAGAATATAAAGCCAGTGGTATGGAATCCTCTATACCATTCAACTAAGAGGACTGGTGAATGATCGAGAATAGTGGCGACTGGAAATCGGAACACGTCCGGAACTTTTTAGACCCACAACCCACATATTATCTTCCTTTGCAATCACTTCTTTGGGGTCTGAAGGAGAATTTCCAGATAAAGCAGGAGACGAGTCAACACGGCCTTTTGCGGATATGATATGTCTTTCAAATTTTCTGCTGCCTTCAATTCTGGATTAGATTTTTCCAGATAGGTCAGGAGATTTTCGTTTCTGATCACCAGATAATTTCCTAGAATCAGAGATTGGATCATTCAACAGGAGTTTATTTTCCTGACAAACTGTAGTTCTTTAAATCTTGTATCCTTGGTTTTAGAGTCGAGATACAGTTGAGGATTCACTATAATAATTTTTGGATGATTTTTCAGTTTGAATTACTGCTTTTACATCACTATGTTCCAGAGCTGATTTTACAGACAGACTTTTGAAACCGATAAGTACGTCTTTTCTTGAGTCATTAACTATAAATGTTTTGGATTCTGGAGATGATTTTCCCGATACTTGTTAATGCATCAATATGACCAACTCTAGAAATCAACAGCATCTGTCTGGGTATTTAGAAATATGTACTTCCTTAAGCTCCTTGTGCTCTGGAGTGGATAAAGCTGGTGACCTTTCTCATAACTTTCGTGGAACAAGTTTCATTATTGCTCCTGACTCAGAGTTGATTTTTCAGTTTTCGTTTTCTTTGTTGTTCGATTCAGTTTATTCAGACCCTTTATTGTCTGTAGTTTGTTTACCAAAATGTTTTGTTTCGTGGTTTCGTTATTTGTATATTTCTATAGTTGGTTAACTACAGATTAATTCTGGTGTTCATAGTGGAAATTGTGTAGTCTACTGTAGTGCAGTTATTTAGATAGTACCTATATAAACCAAGCTGTTGCAAATAACTTAGATGACTTTCATGTTCCACCAGACTAGTTTTAATGTATTTTTTACTTCTTTATATACATTTCAAATAAATCATCAAATTACCTTTTTAAGACAAAAATTATTTTTTCCAATTAGATTCATTGTATTTGAAATGGCACATACAACAATCGTTTGTGGTTTAGCCATGGATAAATACTGCAAGACTGAAAAAAAAATATATATATATTTTTTTCAATTATGTATTTCAATTAACAAGATGGTATAGCATAATCATTTCCCGGTCTGTTATGACTAACTTTTCGAATCGGTTTCATGCTACATTAGTCTAACCTAAATTCTAAACGTTTTATTATTTCATACTCAAATCAGGTCTCGACCTTTGGTAATTAGAAGCAAAGAGGTAGAATGAAAATGACCTACTTTTACGGTTTCCCTTATATTTTATCATGTTTTGAATAAAAAGAACGTGGGAAATACCAAGTGTATACTGTATAATGTCCTACGTATTGTAAATTTTAATAGGATGATGAGCAGGGCCGTAGCCAGGGGGGGGCAATGGCGGGCAATGCCCTATCTTTTAAATGATGATGCCCTACCTTTAAAAATCAACATGCATTTAATGTCTGTTTTTTTTTTAAAGATAAAAGTCAAAATGACATTATGTTGGCAATACAATGTAAAACTGTCAATGCTTTCAAATTTTTAATGTAGAAAAGGCTTGTGTTGCCAACATAGTTGCTAGATTTTTGACTTGGGGAATTATCTTTAAAAAAAAAACACACTTTAGGTTTCTTTAGAAAATTTAAGAGTAGATAATGCCTGAAGTAGATAGGCCTGAAATCGAGTAAGCGAGGATGAATGTGTCCGAAAATGCCTAAATCTAATGAACAATGTTTGACGTTTGCACAGAGGAAGTTTTTTGTTTTCAAAGAGTGCGAATGACCCAAGGCGGTCGGCGCGAGAATCCGTGTCATTTTGTTTACTTGCCAGAGATGTTATTAATTGCAAGGTTGTTTGATAGAGGCGAGAGAGGTAGGATGCCTGGTAACTTTATGACGTCATCTGGGGTGCCTCAACATAATGCAAATCTCTAGAAGGTATCCTAGATCAGATGTGTCATCAAGTTACCCCTTACCATACAATCTGAACCTTGATTTATTGAAAAATTTGCCTTCGACCTCATTTTGTTTACCTATAAAAAAACGCTGTGTCTAGCCTTCCGGCACCGGTATTCATATGAATCCCGGTTATGACGCTTTTTTGATGAAGACATCATCAACCACCGGTAACTGTCGTGGATCCCGGCTATTGCAATACAAGATGTTAATAATTAATAATTATTATGTTCATTGGTATTGGTAAACTTTGTTAATGGGGCCGAATTATTATGTAGGGTAAAAAAAGTAAACGAAGTCGGGCGCGATAAGCTTTTATTTATGGGAAATAAAATTATGACTTTTATTAATATGTACCATCACACAGGGTGCCCCAAAATTTGAGGTTAATATTTCAACTGCGGATTCTACATCTAAAATTAAGAGCAAAAGTTCCCATAAACATGGGTCCGAAAGTACCCTATTTCAGAGATACAGGGTGTGAAAAAAGCTATAGTCCCGAATAATGAATGAAAATAAACCATACCTACTATTCCCTTTTTAAACCACTACTACGACAAGCGGATTAACGAAGTACTATTACCACTCTAATACCAATATCACAACAAGAAACAATAATACACAAAAGCTGTTTCCAAATCATTTACAGCCTGAAGCAGCAAGAGAAACACTACTTTGAATTTTGAATCCAATAGCCGGTATCCACGATAAATCCCGGCGGTCGTTGATCACGTCATTGAAAACGCGTCGTAACCGGGATTCGTATGGATACCGGTTAAGCTGTGTACCGGTGCCGGAAGGCTAGACACAGCGATAAAAAAATTAAGGGGGGGGGGGGGCAAGTAGTGTATGCCCTATGTCAAATTTGTCATGCCCTACGTTAAATTTGACTCTAGCTACGGCCCTGATGATGAGGGAATGCATTTAGAGGGTAGTCGCAATGCTTAGTGAATTTAACAACATTTGTATGTCTACATCAGTCATTTCAGTATATATAAAAGCAATATTTTCTGTACAATCATTTCCTTTGAAAGATACGATGCTTTATCGATTCGATTCTTATCACAGCGGCCATTAGCAAAGTTTCGGTGTTCAATTACAATGCTTTAGAGAGTAGAATTTTCTAAAATTACTTCAGACTTTAGTTTGGTATATAAGGCTTTTGAAACTTAATTCACGTACAAACTGACTCTATTATTAGATACCAATTAACGATCTTAGTACAATTTTCAGAAATTTCCTCAATAATAGTGATGAGGCTTCAGTTTGTAATAATTATTAGTTTCAAGACCTTTGGGGTAGTCACTACGGGTTTTCAGGAGTTTAATTAGTGTATAAATTAGTTGTTCTACGGTCAGAATATACCACTACTTTTCATATTGAAAATATTTTATTTTTGGATGATCCTGATCAATGTTTCTTCGTTTTAAACCCAATGGTATTTACTGAAAGTATTCTTATTGCATTTCAGATATAGAAACTTCTGAAAAAAGGTATTCGTATTTTGGACTTTTTCCACAGATGAATGCAACTTATTTATCTAAGAAATAGGAGGCATACAATTTGACAAAATCTAAAAAAAAATCTTTCTATATACCATATAATATTATCTAGAATATGAAAGAACACTCGTAGAAGCCATGGAAAATAGGCATCCATTAAACCAATTTCTGAAATGACTTTCCATTTACATTAATTATTATTATTATTATTATTTATTATTAACAACAAACAAAAATTACTACACTACGTACCAAAAAATAACCACCTTAAAATCGTGATGATCATTTTCTTGTATCATTTGCAATGCTTAACAATTAAACAAAAACTTCAAGTAATCAAGTATTTACTATTGACGAGGGGTGGTTAACTGGTCAAAATCAGTGTACAAGTTGGTCAAAATCCCAGAAAATCTCATAAGATCTACTCAAAATCCCTAAAAATCTTTGAAATCCTTGAAAATTTAACAAAATCTCTTGAAATTGCATAAAATCCTACAAAATTTAACAAAGTTTCATTAAAACCAAAAAAATCCTGCAAAATCTTATAAAATCATTAACATTCCTGAAAAATATTTTCTTTGAAATTCCCAAAAATTCTTTGGAATCCCTCAAAATCTGTTATTCTCTCAGAATTCCATAATTTAGTGGAATTTCGAGTAATTTCGGTAGAATTACGTTTCCATAGAATTCACAATAAATTTTAGTTGCTCTCGAATTACATGAAATTTCAGTGAAATTCCGATCGAATTACACGAAATCCTAAATGAATTGCATGGAGGAATTCTAAACAATTATATGAAATTCACACCGAAATTCCCACCATGAAATTTCAATTCTTATGCCCGTATTATATCTGTGTATTTTTCCGTGTATTTATTCATGTAGTTCAGGGTGACAACCGAAAAACTTCAAACGCAACATAAATCAGCATTATCAAAAACAAAATAATGTTGGCACCCTGAACTACATGAATAAATACACGGAAAAATACACAGATGTAATACGGGCATTACTGAATTTTAGTAAAATTCCAGAAAATTCCACAAGTGGAATGCCGAGGAATTTCCGGCTAAAAACATGGAATTTCGATGATATTCCGAAAAATTCTTGTAATGACATGAAGTTTCAATATATTTCGGTGAATTTTCAAGAAATTACTTGAAGTTTCATTTAAATTCCCAGAAATTCCTGGCTATTAAGAGAAATTCCGAAAAATTCTTGTGAAAATAAATGAAATTTTGAAAAATTCCTTGAAGTCTCATTAGACTTTCGAGAGATCTTCGGCTATGAACGTGGAATTTCAGAATATTCTCATAAAACTTTAGTGTATTCCGAGGAATTTTTAGGAAATTGCATAAAATGTCAATGAAATTCCGAAGAATTTTATGAAAATTTTGTGGAGTTCTAGGATATTTCAGTGGTGAAATTTTGGGGAATTTCACTAAAGTTAAAAAAAAAATATCGAATTTTTATTTCCTATGGAATAACTTGAAATTTTAGTGGAATTCCGAAGAATTTCATGAAATTTCATAGTGTAATTCCGAGGAATTTTTGTTCATAATTCCATTGAATTTTATTGTGGAATTCCATAAAATGTTATGGTGAAATTTGGAACCATATTATGAAATCTTATAGTAAAATTTTTGGGAATTTCCGTTTTATCATTCAAATTTACCATTTGAATGGAATTTCGAGGAATTCCATAAAATCTTCTGGTAAAATTCTAATCAATTTCTATGGAATTGAGTAAAATTTCCAAGGAATACCCATGGAATAACTTGAAATTTTAATGGAATTCTAAAGAATTTCATGAAATCTCATAGTGTAATTCCAAGGAATTTTTGTGCAAGAATTGCATTAAATTTTATGGTGAAATTCCATAGAATCTTACGGTGAAATTCGGAAAAGTATTATGAAATCTTATAGTAAAATTTCTAGGAATTTCCGTTTTTCCATTCAAATTTATCACTTGAATGGTAATCCATAAAATTTTCTGGTGAAATTCTAAGGAATTTCTATGGAATTGACTAAAATATTCGTGGAATTCCCATGGAATAACTTAAAATTTTAGTGGACTTCCGAAGAATTCCATGAAATCTTATAATGTAATTCCGAAGAAAAAAAAATTCCAAGAATTCCATTGAATTTTATGGTGTGAAATGTGACGTGAAATTTTTGCAGAGTTTCCATAGAATTTACATTAAATTTTAGTTCCTCTCGAATTACATGAAATTTCAAGAAATTACATGAAATTTTAGTGGAATTTTGATCAAATGACAGGAAATCCTGAATGAGTTGCATGGAGGAATTCTAAAAAATTAAGTACATTGAATTACACCGAAATTCCCAACATGAAATTTCAGTGCTCGTTAAATTACATGAAAAATGTTAAAAAAAGTTTCAAAAAATTACATTATTTCCGAGGAATTTTCGTCAAATTATATGGAGCTCCGATGCAATTGCATGGAATTCCACGGAATTGTCAGAGAATTACATAAAACTTAAGTTGAATTTTGAACAACTCTTATCGTTTCATAAAGAATTCCAGTGAAATTCCGAAAAATTCTAATATAATTACATGAAGTTTTATTTTTATTTCAAGGAATTTCCAGTTAAAAACATGGCATTTTTGTGAAATTGAAATTCCGAAAAATTCCCATCGAATTACTGAATTTTAGTAAAATTAGAGAAAATTTCACAAGTGGAGTCCGAGGAATTTCCGCTTAAAAATTCTCATAAATAGTAATAATATTATGATATTTCAATATATTTCGCAGGAATTTCGGTGAATTTTCAAGAAATTACTTGAAGTTTCATTAATATTCCCTGAAATTCCTGACTATTGAAAGAGAATTTCAGTGAAATTCCTAAAAATGCTTATGGAAATAAATGAAATTTTGAAAAAAAATTTTAAGTTTTATTGGAATTTCGAGAAATTTTCGAATAATAACGTGGAATTTCAGTGAAATTTCAAAAAATTCTCATAAAATTTTAGGAAATGTCAGTGAAATTTCGAATTTTTTTTTGAAAATTTTGTTGAGTTCCAGGATATTTCAATGGTGAAGCTCAAAACTTTTGAAGTTTTATTGGAATTTCGAGAAATTTTCGAATAATAACGTGGAATTTCAGTAAAGTTTTAAAAAAATTATTGAACTTGGAATTTATATAGAATTTTGACGAATTTCAGTGGGATTCGAAAAAAAAAAAATTATGAAATATTCGCAGAATTTCCATCAAATTATGTATAATTTCACTTTGTATCGACTTACATAAAATTTCGATGAAATGTCGAGTAAAATTCCAAAGAATACTCATCGAATTACATACGTGGAATTCCTTGAAATCTTATTGTGGAATTCCAGTGAAATAACATGGAATCCGAAAAATTCCCTTGGAATTAAACAGAATTTCCGTGGAATTTCCATGGAAGCACGAGAAATTTCGACGGAATTCCGAAGAAATGAATTAAATTTTAGTGAAATTCTAAGTAATTTCTGTCGAATTACATAAGATTTTAGTGGAATTCCAAGAAATTTCATGAAATCTTTTATAGTAATTCCGAGGAATTTTTGTACAAGAATTTCATTGAATTTTATGGTAGAATTCCATGGAATCTTATGGTGAAATTCGGAAAAGTATTATGAAATCTTATGGTAAAATTTCTAAGACCCTTTTAACTTCCCTAAAATGAATGCTTTAAAATCACCTAAAATCATTTAAAATCCTGTAAAATCATATGAAGATTTTCAAAATCCTCGAAATCCTACAAAATCAATGAAGATCTAAAATCTATGTACATATTTTAAGGAGTTAACCACCCCTCGACTATTGATAGACAATTTTTAATAAGTAGGAATTTGATAACATTTCAAAGTGATCATTGTAAGATACTCAATGGCGTTGCAAAATGAAGGGCAACTGTGTACGTTATCTAACACTTGCATACAGATAATTCGACTAACATATCAGGTATGGGAAACTAATCAGAAGTGTATTGTGTGTCGTAATTAACTATGGAAATTGAGCTTCAACTTTTGTACTTTTAGCGAGTAGCATGAAAATTATGTCAAAGTTAAAAATCAGTTTTACCATTTTCTTGCCGCCAGGACACCAATTAACTTTTATTTTTCAAAAAACCGCGGCTTTGAAATATTAAGCCTTCTCGAAATAAACGAATCCAGCCTATTGCAGGACTCCATCTGATGTCTAACATACCAGCTCTATTATTCTTCAGTTGGTTGATAGCTTTTTCAACCTCTTTTGGGAAGTATGGTTTTGGGTTGGTTTTTGAAAGACTTTGTTGAAGAGGTCGTCATCCATGTGCCTCCTAGTCGGAGGTTCCTGAAAATGCTTCTTCCATCAGGAGCTGATAGAACCTGAATCTTTGAGAATCTGAGTCCCATCTCTAGTTCGTAAGTGTTCTGTTCCTTTGTGATAAAGCTCGTTGATTTTCGGTAGGATGACAGCATTAACTAGTGCTTTTTAATATTTTCGAGATATTCATCAACTAGGCTATCATTCAATAATAGGAACTGGGAGGTTGTTTTGATATCTTCATTTTCAAATATCTCCATATTCAACGGTCGTTGTGGTTGTTTCTTCTGTTTCCATCGACATTTCAGTTTTTGAAAAAAACAGTGATTATAGTGAGTAAGACAAAGGAGGAGATACAATAGGCTACATTTTGCAAATACCATTATAAATGAGTAAGACAAAGAAAGAGATAAAGTAGGATACAAATCAAGTACTTATGGCCGTTTCCACCAACTATTTTAGGGGAGCCCTAACGATAAGTATTCCCTAAAATGACATTTTTACATGGGGAAATGTCAGTTTAGGGCATACCTATCACTAGGGCGCCCCTAAAATAGTTGGTGGAATTGGCCATTAGTCTGTCTAAAAAGTTGCAAAAAAAGACGCAAATTCAAAGCCCCGTACTTAGAAACTCCTTTTTCCGATTAAAAAGACCACGGAAAAGCGGAAAATCCAGAGAAAAACCAACGAAAATCCAAAGACAAACCAACGAAAATGATATTCCAAAGTCTACTTGATAAAACTAATGGCATAGAATGCTTTTCTGACTTACCCCATTTGAAAACTGGAATTTTTTGGCAGAAAATGACGCAAATCCAAAACTCCGCACTTAGAACCACTTTTCCCGCTGGAAAATAAATAAAGTAGGATACAATTTAAGTGCCTGGTCTGGTCTGTCTAAAAGTAGCAGAAAAAGAGGCGAATTCAAAGCCCCGCTCTTAGAACCACTTTTTTCCCATCAAAGAGGCCCTGAGAAAGCGGAAAATCCAAAGAAAATCCAACGAGAATAACATTCCAAAGCCTACTCAATAAAACTTAAATTTTCGTTACTTACTCCATTGAAATGTGAAAATTTTTAACAGAAAATGACGCAAATTTGAAGCCCCGCACTTTAAAACCACTTTTTCCGCAGGAAAAGTCCCGGAAAACTCGAAAATTCGAGGACAAAAACGAAAACGCGTCACTCAAAATGACCTACTGTCAAATGTCACTTTGTCAAAACTTTGGTTAGGCAGTCAGGCTTTTTAAATGACATTCTAAGGCCTGCTCGGTTGAAACCCGAATGAAGTTAGCTTCAAGCGGTGTTGCTACCTGCCAGCTGAATAAAATCATTTTAAATGGGTAATTTAATGAAAAAGCCGTTAAATAATTAATTGAAAATTATTTTAAAACTTAAAATTCCCCAAAAAAGGCCTCGAAAAGTTGTTTATCAATAAATTTGTTTCACGTACCCTTCGCCCTCAATTTTAACATTTTTTGAAAGCTGGAATTTTTTGCAGAAAATGAATAAAATCCAAAGCTCCTCACTTTAAATCAGTTTTCCTGACTGAAAAGGCCCTGGCAAAGCGGAAAATCCGAAGAAAAATGGATAAAAACACTCAAAATGGCCGACTGTCAAAAGTGACAAATAACAAATATGATATTTATTACAAGGCTTACTTGATTGAAAGCGATGTTGCAGTTATTCCTCATTTTCCGATGAATTTGCAGCCTGGAAAAGTAACAAGTAATTTCCATTTCCAAGGTCACTGATTGTATTTTTGGAAAAAACAGTGATTTAGTGATTATAGTGGGTAAGACAAAGAAGGAGATAAAATAGGATACATTTGCAAAATCAGTAAATGTGATTTTAAATTAGTAAGACAAAGAGAGATATAAAATAGGACATAATTCAAATGCTTGGTCTGTCTAAAAGTGGCAGAAAAAGATGCAAATTCAAAGCGCCGCACTAAAACCACCTGGGCCCTGGAAAAGCAGAAAATCCAAAGAAAAACCAACAAAAATGACTTTCCAAAGCCCACAGAGAGCCGACCATCTGATGTTCAGTCCAGCAGTCATCAACGTAGATCGTGGATTATAACTCTGGCTACTTTGACATAACGTTGATCTTCACCTCAGAGAAGAAAGATTAGAGTTGTCCGAGAAAGGAGTTAAAAAACTTCCTTGAAGGCAGATTTTGATAAATTTGTGGAATAAGTGATGACATGGTGAAATTCGAAACCTCTCAGAGTAGGTATTTCTAGAGTAGAGGAATCCATGCACACAAATGCCTACATCTCGGAACAATTCCAGAAGAGATGATTCCAGCCTCAAACTGATTTATAAATAATGTGTAGAACTTCCACTGTGTGGCTGTCCAACTGTCTCCGAAGCTTGGATGTCTAGTCTTTAGAACCTACCTATGGTACCTACTGCTAATGGCAAAAGTTTAGGAAATGTATCAAGATTCAAAACATCTTGGAGTCAATTCCATGAGAGATTCTAGCCTCAAATTGCACTGAAAGGAAATTAACCATTTGTCAGAGATAAGGAGCAACCACGGTGCGATTAAAGAACTACCCCTAAGTAATAATCTAATATGCTTATAGACTTGATCAGAGCAAAACTGAGTGAAATCCAAAAATATTTCTTCAGCATTCTCTGAAAAAGCGATTCCAAAGATATCGTTACGAGAACAAGTGCCCTCTGTTGGGCTCATATGAGCAACAAAGACTGAAAACGAACGCTACTTTTTCATTTTGGCCTTTGTGGAATGGATGAAGGCTGGATAAAATCGAAACTCCAGGGCAAACGTATTCAGTTTCCAGTTCCCAAAAGCAGAAGAGTTGTGGGATGTCGAACTTTCTATAAGGCTTCAGATTTTCATCTCTTACAATATTGGAAATACGAAATATCTGGGGCATCCTTTGGAAAAAATCCATAAGAAAGTTATTTTTGTCTCCATCATGGTTTATCGCATTGAATAAAAAATAAGGTTAGTAGTTTCTCTCAGAAAATGACATTGCAACTAAAATAATTTCGCTTCAAATTCCGAGAATTCGATACCTAGTCGTTGTTTCTCGAGTGTCGCTTTTTGTGATTTTTATCATTGGACCGATAACTTTTCTCATTTCTAGCTCAATTTGATGAAAATTCGGTATCAGGGAAGAGGTCTTCGGTGTCCTAGATAGATAAGAATATGTATGCACCAAAGTTTATATAAATGCTTTGAGTAGCTTATAGGCTGGCTAGGTGGAATCCGAAAACATCTTAGAGCAATATCAGAACGAACAATTTCTTCGTCAAAATATCTTCAAACAAGAAAATTAAAGCTACAAGCTATCACCTGCGCTTAAAAAGTTTCCTCTGAGACTCGAGTTCATTATCTCTAGCAACTCGTCACCCAGAAATTTCGTTTATTGTCCATAACAACTGTGAAAACTTTGAAGATTCTTGAACTGATGTATGTTCATCTCATAAAAGGGAAAGGTACATTTTTTCATTCATGTTGCATGAGCATGGTTTTTTTGAATAGAAATGCATTTGAGCTCATTAGATGAGTGAAAAATATTACAAACTGCACAAAATAAACTCCATTAAACAAATATTATAATATATTTTTTTTCTTTACAGCGTCACTGCAGATTGAAGCACAGCGGCGATATCAGAGTGGTAAGCACTAAAAACGGAGAAGAAAAATTAGAAGTAGAAGAACAACTAGATGATTCAAACGACATGGACATACTACAACCTGGATCCATCAAATGCGAAATCTGCCCGTATACCACGGACAACCAAGACACGTTCCAAACCCACTTAACTGGCCACCTACCCCAACCAGACAGTGCCTTCAAATGTATATTTTGTAATTTTTCTGTAGCCGACGAAAAAGATGTATACGACCACGTGAGACTACACGAAATTAGCAATTCGACTGACGCCGATGGTAAAAAATTCCGATGCGTACTTTGTCCTTACGTAACCAACTCTAAATCGCAATATACTTATCACAAGCAATTCCATAAGGACCGTGGTGGTCAGTATACTTGCAGTCACTGCTCCTATAACGTCAGCAAAAGGCATTTGTTGCATCAACACTTGAAAGTGCACGGTATCAATGTGTCACTTTCAAAGCAAAACGGAAACTTTGTAGAAGTAGCTGATCTTGGCAATGAAGCAATAATTGATGATACTCTTGTGCCAGATTCAATAATGGATTTATCTCAGTTTGCTGACATACCTTTAGTTTGGGTTTCAAAAAATGGAAAATTTTCGAAAATGTTCAAATGCAGATATTGCCCTCATGTGAATTTACGTAAAGTTAATATACACGAACACGAAAAGATGCATACTGTTCGCGAGAAGAATCCAAATTCAAGTAGAATGAACGAAGTAGAGCATCGTTGCCCCGAATGTAGTTATCTATGCAATAACGCTGGTGTTTTATCATCTCATTCCAAAGTCCATCAAGGCTTATACGGCATAGTCCACTGCTTAGTAGATTTAACAAAATCCGACGAAGAGCAAATCAGAGAGCTAACCAAAGCATTAGGCTCAGTAGTCGAAGGTATAGATACTTCAGAGTTTTTGGAAGTTGAAATGGAAGAAGTCGACCCTTCGTCGGAAAAGGTGCTCTATTTTTGCAAAGACTGTCCAGCAAGATTTCTCAAAGAAAACGAATTCGTTATTCACAGGAATTTCCATAACTCTAATTTGCAATACAAATGCAATCTTTGCAGTTATGCCGCTGACAACGAGTCATATTTGATGTCACATTTAAAAATTCATGCTACTGAATACCAAGAGAGAAGCAACATCTTAAAAAGTTTCCACTCTACTAGCCCTAATCATCCAGAGCCTGAACTTAGGCAAAAAATCGGCGCCAATGGTGAAATCGTTTGGGGTGTAGACAACACTGGCAAAAGCGAATTGGAACAAAAAAATAATATATTAGCTTCGTTTTTGAGCAAACCTTTAAAATCAACCGTACCATTATCCGGTACTGATTTATTTCAACAACGCTCAGAAGCCCAACAAAGGCAAAATACCGAATCAGATACTTTTACTGCTGATAACCACGCACCTGCTACTAAAATTAAAACATCCGATCCTCAGTTTGGCAGCCAAATGCATGGTAATCCGGAATTTATTTATCAAACTTACATAAAAAATGGGAGAACGAAAGAAAAACGCTACAAGTGCCATAAATGTCCGAGTGCGTTCGAAAAACGCGAACAATACAAAATCCATTTGGGACTTCACGGATCACAGCAACGTTATAATTGTGATTCTTGTGATTATTCCGTGAAGTATTATGCAAATTTCGTGCAGCATCTGAAGAAGCATAAATTCAACGAGGACGCACAGGCCGCGAAAAAAGGTACAACTGACGAAAACGACGAAATTATAGACGAAAGTATGGAAGTTACTTCTGAAGCTAACACTGAAGAATATGGTGATGTGTCTCCTAAGTTAACTCTAGCTGATCAACAAATGTTGGACATTATGCAAGAACGAAATTCTATAAGTCCTAAGGACAAAAATCTTCTCTGGTGTGAACATTGTCCTTATGTAGCATCGCGTAAAGATGCATTAGAAAATCACCAAAAAAGACACGAATGTGTCTCGGGTTTGAGAAGTGCTTACGCTTGCGAACATTGTGATTATACTGTGCCACAGGCTCACTATTTGAGAGACCATACAAAAATACACTTTCTACCAAATAAAACTCCATATAACCAAGTCAATGGTTATATGACATGTGATAACCTAAAGTTAACCTCAAAGAATTTAAAGGCCAGTGAGGATGAAAATGAAGAGATCATTTATGAAGATGTTTTAGAATTAAATAATGATGAAGAGGAGAAATTTAATAATAACAAAGGTGAAAAACGTTTAATAAATGTACAAACCGGGGACTTAGTTGTTAAGAAAGATGTTAGTGATTTAAAAGTAGAGGAAAATAATTTACAAATGGGAGTAAATTAGTCAAAACTTCTAGTGATCATAATTTATCCGTTAAATAACTTGAATTACTTAAAATAATATATTAATTAACAATGTTTGCCTTCTTAGTCATAGAATAGAGTATTTTTACAGAGTATTTTCACACGACGGTAGCACTTTTAGCATTATAACATTTGTAGTATTATTACCACTTTATGTTGTTTAGAGAAAAAAAAATACTTATATTTTAATTTTTCATAGAAATAATTATTGTTTTCTTTTAGATGGGGATTAATGCCAAAGCATTTAATGCCAAAATTTGCCATAATATTGTTGTTTATTGTTTACACAAATAAAAGATTTACGAAAACGTTTGTGTTTTTGTTCAAATATTTTCAGGAAGGTGTTCAAGCAAGTAGAGCCTTGATAAATAAAGTGGCCCTCAGAGAATCAATATTGCTACCAAGATTTTGAAAAAAAAATCATTAGAACTCATCATCTTATAGCCTATAGCCTATAGCCAGTCATAGGATAGGACTATTTGGTCAGCGTAGGTACTACCTACTCTACTGAGCATAGCCCACAAATCTCAAATGACACTCTGATAAGGTATTTGGAAAAAAATGAAATTAAAGAAGATTTCGTAGCATTCTTAGACTACTTTAATCAACTAGGAAGTTCAACAGAAATAAAAACGCCCTCAAAAAGTTCAGATACGGAACCGAACTAAAATTGACAGGAAAAGTATTGGCTGAACTTGTACTATTTTTACTAAAAAAATACGTATTTAACCTAAATTATTGTGTTGGCATATAGGTACTGATAGTCCCAGAGACGGCTGCAGAGAATCTGTCGTCATAAGGTGGACGAACGAAAATAATATGAATATTAGTTGAGGCACTAATTAAGAGAATACGCGAAGGTTGCCTGCGAAAATCCTGCCGAAACAGTGTTTTTCAATTTTTTTTATTAGATAAATAAAAACAGTAACTATCTTTTAGAGGTGGACATGAAATGAAATCACTATGTTGTAGGAGAGCGTGAGGCGAATTCAACCATATAAGGCTGCCTGCCCCCACCCTGCCGCAACACCCTTGCAGCCTGGCTAAAAAGATCGGTTTTTTATCAATAACTATCGTGATCAGGTGGACGCATAAATTAGGTCTCAAATTAAAGGTCTCGATCTCCTCTTTCCATCAAACTAAGGCTGCCTGCTCAAATCCTGCCGAAAGATGTGGTTGCCTCGTTTTCAAAGTTTCCGGTACGTGAGCCGCGCGCTAGGTATTTGCGGAGCGCGAGGTGTTTAGTGGCGAAAAAGTCGTCTACAAAACACCGAAACGAGTTTTTATTTTTGCTCCTTGTCACTTTGTGTTACTTCTCATATTTAAATTATTGATAAGGATCTATAAAACAACACGTCAGGATCTAAGACAACGCGCCGCGCGCGTGCTTTTTGCGAAGCCAGGCCTAGGAATTCCACCCTCTGGCCGCTACGGCTACCACCGCAAGTGCAGTATCTAGACGTAGAAGTCGTCGAGCTTTCATTTCCGATTATTTTTTTTCTTAAATAAACGTGATGATGGATTCTTTAAAATAATGAGAGTGGACTGTATTATTTATATATTTACATTTATTTACACACACGACTATTTACACTATTTACAATTTGCATTTTCTCGTTTTTGTTTACGTTTTTAGACTTATAGAGTCTGTAAAAATGGTCATATAGGACCTGCCCAGAATTATCTGGTGCGCTCGGTGAGGTTCGATTCGACACTGACTGTTCCCGTTGGTTCACTCGCGTAGATGCCGGAAGCCACTTTACCAAAAACTTTGACAAGTGATTTTTGACACGGTTTGACACATACGCGCACACTTCCGGTGCATACCGGGAAAATTAAAATTTGAATTTTAAATTTACTGTTGGAATATTGTTTCCAACATGCTCACGGCCAAGAAAGATTCTTAAAATTATTACAAATACTACAACATTGTAAACTTAAATTAAACGAGAGTAAAATATATGTGCATCGTTGCACAAAATAATTAAGCGATATAGCACTTATTAAATGGCTTATAGAGCCTCAAAAATTTGACCTATAGAGTCAAGTTATTACATATTTTATGAAACTAAGAAAATTACATTATAGGTACATAGATTATGGGTAGCTTATAGAGCTTAAAAATTTGACATGGGTAGCTTATAGAGCTTAAAGGCTTGACTTATAGAGTCAAATACTTCTAGATATTGCTAGAAATTATTCTACAAAAAATATTTAGTAATGGCGACTTGAAATTTGTATTTACAAAATGTACAAATATTATAAAAAGTATTAAGAACCTAAACTATCTGAGGCAACTTAAGATCTAGGTATCTACAAAAATGTACAATTTTATGGACAATAGTAAAAACCTTAAGTATCTAACTATATAAATATGTATAAATATGTATAAAATTGACATTGAGTCACAAGTCACTCGATGGGTAAGACGGCAATTTTTGTTACCGACCTTAAATAGTTACCTGTTCGTATTCGAACTTCAACGACTCGAACTTTGCCATCTTTCCCAGATATTGTTCTTGTGATTCTGGCAATCGGCCATTGAAGAGAGGGTACATTATCCTCCTTCAGCAAAACTAAAAGCCCTTCCCTTAGGTTAGGGACCGAGTGTTGCCACTTAGGCCTACTCTGAAGCTGCGCTAAATAATCTTTGTGCCACCGCTTCCAGAAGTGTTACTTCACCTGAGTAGCCATATTCCAAAATGACAACCTATTTTCCGGAATTTCAGTCACATCTTTTTCAGGAAAGCTTGTTATAGCTGAACCGGTTAAAAAATGATCTGGCGTCAAGTATTCTAAATCGAAAGGATCGTTTGTTAATTGAGTTAGTGGCCTAGAATTTAAAATTCCTTCCACTTGGACTACTAGAGTGTTTAATTGCTCGTAGGTCAATCTGCGCTCTCCCATTGTTCTCTTAAGGTGGTGCTTGGCACTCTTGACCCCGGCTTCCCAGAGACCCCCAAATACTGGCGGAATAAACCTAAAAACGATTCTTTCATTTGCAACAAAATGTATTATTTTATTTCTGCTTTCAGATTCGAAAACCCGGTTGAGTTCATCTAATTTGTTCTTTGCGCCTTTAAACGTTCCGCCATTGTCGCAAAAAACCTGTGAGGGTTTCCCTCTTCTAAATATAAATCTTTTGAAGGCCTCTCTAGGAAGTTATCGGTAGTCAAGTCCGACAAGACTTCCAGGTGTATTGCCTTAACTGAAAAGCATATAAAAAGCGCAATATAAGATTTAGTTATTATAGGTTTTCGAATTCTTGACTGTTTAGTATAAAAGGGTCCGCAAAAGTCAATACCAACATTTTGAAATACTCTTGCAGGGTTAACTCTATCGCGAGGTAACGAGCCCATAAGCTGTTGCGAACAACGAGCTTTACTTTTAAAACAAATCACGCATTTGTGAATATTTTTCTTGACTTCTCTGACACCATTTATTATCCAAAAATATTCATTAAGACTGCTCAAGACCTGTCTTTGTCCTGCGTGTAGTTCAGGATTATTTTTGAATCGTTTTTCGAGGTTTTCGAATCGTTTCAAAGCTAGCGAGAAAGAATCTCCTAGATTTAAATCCTCAATATTTCTTTTCAAAGGTAAGTACACTTCAAATTTATTATTTATTTTAGACACAGTATTTTTAAAAATGTTTTCGCAAGCTTCTTGCTCACTCTTTATATACTAAAGGTACTTTTTCTGTTTCCCAAAATTTTGAAATTAATTCTTCCATTTTAGGTTCATTATCAACAATACAATGAAATGAAGCTACAGCTAAACTGGACTGGATATTTTTCGAGTTGCTAGGTATGGAACCACTTACAACATAGCCCAGGTAAGTATTTTGCAAAATTAATCCATTTTTCCTCAAAAATATTTTTTCAGGTAACAAAATATCAAAAAATATATTCGCTTCCAAAAGAATTTGTATCGCATTTGGTTTATTGAATTCTAAATCAGAAAGTTTTATGTTTTTTGGAAAGTTACTAGAATTTTTACTAAATTCAAATTGTGGCAAAATGCCTGTTATCTCATCTACTATAGCGCAGGAGACATTTATTTTATAGTTTTGAACACAAGAATTAAGTGTTACGTGAATTGACTTTTTTACGTTCGTTGAATTATTCGAGACACCTATAATATTTAAATTGTTTGAAAACGTTTTATAACCTAGTTTATTAGCTAAATCTGTGACTATAAAAGACACTTGTGATCCGCTATCAATTAACCCACGAACAATCAAACACTCTCCATTACTAGTAAAAACCTTTACCTTTATTGTAGGCAGTAAAACCGAATCAAAATTTCCATCCGAGTAGCAATGTTTTGAATGTGCTGTTGCAGCACTGCTACAGGACTGGACTTGGTCCATATCTGTGTTAATATTATTTTTGTTTTCTTCTTTTCTAGATCTATCTAAGTGTAACAAAGAGTTATGATTTTTATGGCAATAATTACATTTGAAAGAATATTTACAAGTTCCATTATGGCTATTTAGACACATTTTGCATCTTTTACTTTTGTCAATAAAGGAAAATCTATCACCAACTGGTTTTGATTTAAAAAATACACAACTGTAAAGTTTGTGACCTGTGTTTTTGCAAAACGGACACTTATTATGGTTATTATTATAGTTTGAACTAGTACTTACATGGCTGTAATTTGCATTTTTATTATGGTGAGCTACTTTATTTTCAGGTAGAGCAACAGCTTCGAGAGCAGCAGCTCTATTTCCCAAATAAATAAGAAAATTATCCAATGTGGGCATCTGCAATTGATCCCTATCTATTTGATAAGCCCTATTCGTAAACTGATCGAGCTTTCTTGAAAGTATGCAAATTAAAAGAGCATCCCAAGCCTGCACTGGCTGTTTTAAATTTTTTAATGCACCGAGCTGTTGTCGTATTTTACTAATGAATTCCCTAATGCTATGGGAAGAACTTTTTTGAATGCTAGGAATATCTAGGAGAGCATAAATATGGGAGTTAACTAACAGTGACTCATTATTGTATCTTTTCTGCAATATTTTAAAAGCCTCATCGTAAGAGTCATTTACAATAGGAAGATTATTGATGAGAGCAAATGCTTCACCTTTTAAATAATTTCTTAAATAGTAAAGTTTTTCAACATCACTGAAACTTTTATTTTTATGAATAATTGCTATAAACATGTCTAAAAAAGGTTTAAATTCATTTAGGTTTTTTTTTTCCATCAAAGGTTGGAATTTCAATATGCGAAAGCTTGGCGGTTGATACATTATTATTTGCAGAATTCGAGGCAGAATTATTGTTAGATATAGCTAACTGTGGCGAGACTATAGGCTCATTATTTCGATTTGCTGAGATAAACTCATTAATTTCTGCAATTAAATCAAGATAATCTGACTCAAAATCGTCATTGGTTACTGCATTTTTATTAATTAGACCTTTTTCGACTTGTATTTCTATAAAAGTTTTATAACATTCATTAGCTGTTACCTTGCGAGCTTGAAACTTCTCAATTAAAAGATTAGTAACTTCATCGTCCCTATGCTCTAGTAGAAATCTTTGAATTCTTTGCATTGAACAACTAAAAATAAAAATAAAAGCACAAAAAAAACAAACGGACGAAGAGATTAACCTAAAACCACTTATTGAGGAATTAAAAGAAAAAAACAAAAATCTTATTAATCAGATAAATGACAATGAAAGATTTATTATAAAACTGAAAGGAGACTTATCAGATCTTGTAATTGTCAAGAATCAGATGAAGGACGCATTAGTAATACTTGAGGCAGATAATAGAATTTATGCGGAGAATGAAACAAAGTTGAAGAATGAATTGGGAAAGAAGAAAGAAGATCTACACAAGGACAGCAAGAATGAGAAAATGGAGAAGCAGAAGCAGCTAGAAAATAATGAGGATTTGAGTACAGAAAGAAGTGGAAAAATGAAAAATAGGGGAAGGTTACTTATTTTATGTGACGAATATGGTCGCCATCTGGACAGATCCTTTGGGGTAAAATGCAATAAATTGGTATGTCAAACAATAATTAAGCCAGGCGCATCTTTTGAAATGGTTACAAAAGACATTGTTGAATTAGTAAAAGATTTTACCTCGGATGACTATGTTTTGATAATGGCTGGTTCTAATGATGTTGATAGATTGCAATTTCCATCTTCTAGATATATAAGTAGAAAACTTAAATACTGCACTCACACTAACGTTGTTTTAACTTCAATTCCTTACATGAATTATAGAAAAAATGGCCTTGATGAAAGGGTGCAAATGTTTAATAAAAAGCTTTATGAATATGCAGATCGATTGAACTTTTATAGTGAGGGAAAAACAATGTTTTGTGATCTCAATGGTTTCAGAAAAAGTAAGGCGGAAATTGCAAATCTTATAAGCAACACCGTGTTTGCTCTAAGTAAAAGGAATGCTAATCTTATTTATGTTAATACAGAAACTTTTGTTAATAATAGCGGAATTAACGAAAGTAGTCAAAATGCGATTACGGGGGCTGAGGAAAAAGATCAATTGTTAGTATCTACTGACAATTTTTTAGATCAAGTTTTCATAGAAATTCCAGAAACATAAACAAGCGTGATAAGATTTTTATATTGTACCTTAACTCATCTAGTTTAACGGCTCAGTTTGATGAGATTTATCATCTAGCTTTAAGTAGATCACCAGTAGTTATGGCATTGTCTGAAACTTGCTTAACAGAAAAAATTCTGGATGGGGAGGTTCATATTGATGGTTATAGCTTGGAGAGAGTAGATAGTAATAGTAGAAGTACAGGTGGGGCGATTTTATACATAAGAGATGATGTTAAAATTTTAAAATCACAACAGACATTTAAACATAAAAATTATTGGTTGGTTTACACATACATCTTTTACAATAAGAAAAAATATCTTTTGGTATCTCTGTACAGATCTCCAAGTTCATCTAAACGGGATTTTAAGCTTTTTTTTCAAGCATGGTGCGAAGAAAATTTGATTGATGAAAATTGTGTCATTTTAGTTGTAGGCGACTTTAACATCGATTACAGAACGGATGAGTCAAAAGCTTTAAAAGAAATTCTTGTAGATATAGGTCTTAAAAATATTGTTTTTGCTACAACTCGCTCTGGTAGAGATAAAGACTCAATCATAGATTTGGTGCTAACGAACTCTGATAAGTTGTTTAAAGCTAATGTTATTATTACCCCAAAAATTACTGATCATTACATGATTGAAATATTACACAATGTGAGTCCTAAAGTGGCTAAGACTGTTGATACTAGAGGTGGCAATATTGATTTTTTGAGTATCAACCAAATGTTGCGCAATTGTGAGTTCAGGTACTATCATTCTGACATAAATCATAAGTTTAGCAGTTTTGTGTCAACTGTTCTGGAAATTTTAAATTTAGTTGCTCCAATAAAAACCGTAAAAATTTTTCCTAAATATAAAAAATGGTGGAACAATAGGGTTGAGATGGCGATGCGAGAACGTGATTTTAGTTATAGGACTTATAAAAATAATAAAACAGATGAAAACTTAAATGAATATAAGCAAAAAAGAAATTTTGCAGTTCAAGTGTTTAGAGAAGAGAAACGTAAGTTCTATGAAGAAAAAATATGTCAAAATAAAAATAAGCCCACAGAAATGTGGAAAACTTTGGAAACTTTATTACCTTCAAAAAAAACAGTGGCTAAAATTGATGAGGTAGAAATAAATAATACCTTAATTAGTGATAAAGAGGAGTTACCTAATAAACTGAATATTTTTTTTGTTGATAGTATTAAAGATATACTTCGGGATATAGATAAGTCTGATCTTGGAGATTTTCCATTGGCTCACCATGACGATTTGGTTAATTTTTCAGATTTTAGTATGTTGGATTTTGAAGGGTTGAAAGATATTATTTTTGGAATGGCTAATAAATCAAGTCCAGATGATATTAACATCAATTTACTCAAAAATACTTTTGAGATTATAAAGAATCCACTTTTAAATTTAGTTAATTCTTCGCTAGAATTAGGTCAGGTTCCTGATATGTTAAAAGTTTCCACTATAATCCCGATCCCCAAAGTAATTAAATTAAAATCTGCCAATGAATTGTGTCCAATAAATTTGCTTTGCACTATTGACAAAATTTTGGAAAAAATGGTGTATATGCAACTTGTTAAGTATATAGATCGGAATAAAATACTAAGTGATTTTCAATCAGGATTTCGAGTAAAATTTAGTTGCGAAACTGCTGTGCAGGGTATCTTGGAAGACTGGAGGCAAAATATTGACAAAAACTTAGCAACTGGTGCCATTTTTCTTGACTTACGAAGGGCATTTGAAACTGTAAACAGGACAAGGTTAATATTAAAGCTAAAAAGCATTGGTATTAGGGGAGTAGTTTTAAAATGGTTTGTGAGCTACTTGAGTGACCGTAAACAAAGACTAAAAGTCAATGACATATTATCAGAAGATATATCTAATGATTTTGGCGTCCCTCAGGGGAGCGTGCTGGGGCCTTTGCTATTTATTATATATATTAATGACATAATTAAAAACGTAAAAAATTGTACCACATATCTTTTTGCTGACGATGCCTTATTCTATTATTCCACAAAAGATCTGGGCCAACTTGAAACATCACTTAATCAAATATTGGATGATGTGTATCAGTGGTGTAATGTTAATGATTTGAAGGTCAATATTTCTAAAACAAAGTACATGATTATTGCAAGGGAATCCATTTACAAACAGCTATTAGCTATGGACTGGAAATTATTGTTGGGCAGCGACACTATTGAAATGGTAACAAAAATTAAATACTTAGGAATTTGGATTGACCATAAACTAGATTTTAAAAGTCATGCATTAGAAATAATTAAAAAAATCGCTTTTAAAGTAAATTATTTATCTCGCTGCTCTCCATACTTGTCTACTTGGACTAAAAAAACTATATTTAATGTAGTAATACTTCCACATTTCCATTATTGTTCTAGTATTTTGTTTCTCTTCAGACAAAATGAGCTCTCAAGATTGCAGAAATTGCAAAACAGAAGTATGAGGGTGATACTCAAAAAACCAAGGTTAACACCAATAAAGGATATGTTAAAAGAACTTCAATGGCTGCCAGTGCGGGAGCTTCTTCTGTTTAACACCCTAACATTCATTCATAAAATAAAAATTGGTCAAGCTCCGCAATATTTGTTAGGCAAAATTATGTATGCTTCTGAAGTGCATCAATATCATACGCGCCACAGAGAAAATTTTTATATCCCAAGGGTAGATCAGGAAAGGTCGCAAAACTCATTATATTTTAAGGGCTTGAGTAGGTATAATGATCTGCCAAATAATGTTAAGTCTATGAAAACAGTGAATTCTTTTAAAAAAGTTCTCAAAGATTATATGCTAAGTGATGTTAACTTATAAGTAAGTAGTATGTGTCACTTGTATTGTATCAGTGTACGTTTTTTTTTAAATAATTTTTTATCATTGTGTTATTGACTGTAGATTTTAAATTATTACATGAAAATTGTTTTTTAATTAAATTATAAATTAGCTTTAGTAGAATTTCAATTGATAACTGTAACTGTATAACTGTAAATTAGTCTTGACTAAATAAAGGATTTATATATATATTGTTTTTGTACACAAATTTTCTCTTTTAATTAATTTTTCCATGTTTTTCTTATTTATAGCCTTGGCTTCGGCCTTAGACATTTTAAAAAATTAGATAATACCAAGATAATACGCACACTATGCGGTAAAGTGCACTTTACCGCACACTATGCTGTAAGGTTAACTTTACCGCACACTATGCGGTAAACTAACTTTACCGTGTGAGGTAAAGTTAACTTTACCGCATAGTATGCGGTAAAGTAGACTTTGGTATTTATGATTAAAAATCCTTTCTTTTTCAGAAAATGGATTTTTGATCATTTCTAAATCTTATCTAATTTCATTAATTGATATGATTTAGGTATTGATTAATTTTATTAATGCCTTGTTTTGGAGATGTAGATGTTCATAGGCAAAATTTTGTACTTAAACACATGCGGAAAGTGCCGTTACCGCCCTTAAAGGCTTGACCGATCAACTGCCGTTGCGTGCGGTAAAGTATCACTTTCCGTATTCGTTAGGTAAATAATTATTAAATCATTAATGGCATATATAAGAGAAAAAGAGTCGATTTTGATTTTTATGAATCAAAATCCAGAGAAAAATCTGTTTTGAAGGAGTACCGCGATATTAGGACACGAGTGAAAAGACAAAGTAACTTTCGTTGAAGGTAACGGGTAACAAAATATTTGAAAGAATCGGTTTTTTTGAAAAAATGTCTGACCTCAGTGAAATTGAAATTTCAAGAGAAGCGGTAAAACCGTCACAATTTTATGACAAAGAAACCGATGAATTAATTTTGGAATGTGTCCATTTCAAATCCTATATATAATAATAATAATAATATAATAATAAATGACTTTTATTGTTGCATGTATACAAATTACAAAATTACAATTAATAAATTCATTCTAGACGTCTACTACTGGCGCAGTCTAGCTTTCTGATAGCTACTCTACTGAACCAGAAAGAGATATCCATATAGTTGAGTACTAAATTGATGGCGAAAGCCGTAATAGAAAAAAAAAAAGTTCATGAAACAAAATTTTGGGCAAATGGTTCAAATAAAATTGAAAAGAAGTATGTACTAATTACAGTAAGAGCATATATTAATTTAAGCTGATATAACTTATTATACAACATAAATAGTACAATAAAACGAACAGGAAAAGCATTTAATTAAGTATTATTTTGCCTATTAAAAAGGTGCGACTTAAATTTAGTTTTAAAGTTTTCTGAACTTAAATTTAATAATTCTGTGGGAATTCTATTAAAATAATTAACGGCATTGTATGTGAAGCACCTCTGAAACATAGCACTCCGATGAAGTGGCATTGTTAATTTTTTTCTAGCCCTGATGTTAATGTCATGAACATCCTGGCGAAAAATTAAACGTTCTTTTAGGGACTGAGGAGAAGCGGGGTCATTGAAAAGTTTCAAAATAAATGTGCAAAAATGCAAATTTCTACGGTCATCCATCTTTAACCAGTTGATACGCTTATAAAGGTGAGAAATATGGTCATACTTTCTAATATCGTACACCAAACGAAGACACGAGTTTTGCACTTTTTGAATACGCATTTTACTCTCAGAATTCAAACAAAATCCGTACAGGTAATCGCAATAATTAAAGTTAGACAGCACCATGGTCTCACACAGATTTTTTCTCAATTTTTGGTTTAAGACATGCCTGCTATTATATAAAAGCTTAAGAGAAACATATGATTTCTGTATTAATTTTTTAACATGTTCCTCAAATCTTAACTTTGAGTCGAGTATTACTCCCAAATTTTTTGCGCATTCAACAATACTCAGTTGCGTATTGCTAATGTGTATATTAATATTGGTTTTAACTTCATCAACTCTGTTCTGGCTGCCAAAGATCATCATACAAGACTTGGCAGGATTTAGTTGTAAATTATGGCCTTTAGAGAGTTCACTTAGTATTTTTAGGTCGTTATTAATGCCGGCTTCAGCCTCCTTAATGTCTTCGCATTCAAAACTACAATACATCTGCGTATCGTCAGCGAATGCTTGAACATTGCAATAATTTAAAGATTTAAGAATATCCGACGTATAGATTAAAAAGAGTAAAGGTCCTAAGACCGATCCTTGAGGTACCCCCGACAAAATCGCAGCATTTTCTGAGTACATATCATTATAAGAAATGGCCTGGAATCTATTAGATAAATAGGATTCAATAATTTGACACGATTTTACATCGAAACCGTAATATTTTAGTTTAGATACAAGCAATTTATGATTGATCGTGTCGAATGCCTTGCTGAAATCCAGGAGGACAAGAATCGTAGCCATTTTTTTATCACATGCTCGAATTATGTCATCCGTGACATTAGCCAAGGCCACAGAAGTTCCGAAACTTTTTCTAAACCCGCATTGAACTGGAGGTATAATGCTATTAATATTGACGTAGTCATACATTTGATTATAGAGAATTTTTTCAAAGATTTTTGATATTGCTGGTAAGATGCTTATTATTCTTAAATCGTTAAAAGTTAAAGGGTTGGATATTTTGGGTAGAGGCCTTCCAATCGATAGTTTCCACTGGTCAGGAAAATAGTTTATTTCTATAGAACAGTTTATAATATGAGTTAAGTATATGTCAATATAAGGACTACAATACTTCAGCATGCGCGAAGTTATTTGGTCAACTCCCAATGCGTTAGTCTTGATACCATTTAAGATTGTGTGTACCTCTTTTACTGTGGTTAAGCTGAAAGAAAACTTGAGATTATGTTTATAAGTATTGTTATTGTAATATTCAGTTCTATCTATACAGTTTGAAACATTTTGAAAGAATGTTGCAAAGAAATCATTAATAAGATTCACATCAGAAAGATTATTTGGTATATTTTGTTGATTACTGGTACATATATTAAAGCCTTTCAACGTTTTCCACAAGTCACGGGTATTTTTTTTTTGACACAAGGAGTCTAAGCATTTCTTTTTCTCCCTTCTTATCGCTGCTAAAGTTAAATTTCTTAATATTTTGTATTGGTCCCAATGTCTACCCAATCTGGACCTCCTAAACTTCCTCAAAGCATCGTCTCTTTGTTTCATAAAAATCGGGATATTAGGTGTTAACCATGGTGCCTTCGGCTTTGTAACACGGGCTTCCCTCAAGGGAGCATGCTTATCAAACAAAGTTATAATCAGGGTATTGAAAATATTGATTTTGTTGTCTATATTATTTTCGTATAATATATCATTCCATGGTAACTGTTGCATATCGCTAATAAAATTCGCATAATTAAAATTACTAAAACACCTGTATTTAATAATTTTTGCCATGTTAGGTACTTTTGTTAAATTTAAATTGCAATAAACAATTCGGTGATCAGAAATAATATCCGCTGGAATAACTCCACTTTTCAGCACTGCAGAGAGACTTGTAACAAAAATTGCATCAAGTAAACTAGCAGAGGTTTTTGATACTCTAGTCTATATCAGCATAGATATTGAAAAACTAAAAAAACAGGAATTAGAAATGGGGAGGAAACATGAAATTGGTATGAGAATTTTTTTATCCATGATTTGTTGAGTATTGAAAGCAAAATTTTACAAACCGTTGATTTTGATGACATACTTCACGATTTTGCCTCTGTAAAATCTAGAAAACGACCTTTGTAATTTGTTATTTTCTTTCCACAATATATACATTACATTTTTACATTTCAAAAGTTTTTCTAACTTATTCATGTCGTATGCCCTAGAGCATCCCCCCCCCCTGTAGGTAAGGGGCCTCTTTTGACATATAGGCCCAGGGCCTCAAGAAGTCTTAAGACGTCCCTGCTTAAAATTAAGACCTGACTTAGACCAATTTAAGTTGCGGTTGGTGCAAGTGGGAGTGAGTGTTGGAATAGGATTTAGAGTGCGTTCCGCGTGAGTGTTAAGATGAGTTTATAATGGCCGTTTCCACCAACTATTTTAGGGGAGCCCTAACGATAAGTATTCCCTAAATTGACATTTTTCCATATAAAAATGAAATGTCATTTTAGGGAATACTTATCGTTAAGAGTCCCCTAAAATAGTTGGTGGAAACGGCCATAAGTATTTTGAATTTTAAATATTTTGAATGAATCACAAAAAATACTGTATGAAACACGTCGCAAGGCTGGTTTTTTGCACGTAATGTGTTGGACCAATCTTCACATGAAGCTTTTGGCAGTTGTGAAAATTATGGCTTTTTAAAAATTAGGTTTTAACTATTTTTAAATTTTGAAATGTAGGAATATATGCAACTTGAACGTACTTTAATAAACGTTTCTTGTCAAAAAAGTTCATGCTTTTTTTTTAAGCAACCAATCAACATCTACCCCTCAACCCACCCACCCCATCATGGACCTGAATTCCTCTTGATATCAAACTATGCTTTTCATGACGTTTTGTTTTATAGATCCTTATCGATAATTTAAATATTAGAAGTAACGCAAAGTGACAAGGAGCAAAAATAAAAACTCGTTTCGGTGTTTTGTAGACGACTTTTTCGCCACTAAACACCTCGCGCTCCGCAAATACATAGCGCGCGGCGCACGTACCGGAAACTTTAAAAACGAGGCAACCACATCTTTCGGCAGGATTTGAGCAGGCAGCCTTAGTTTGATAGAAAGAGGAGATCGAGACCTTTAATTTGAGACCTAATTTATGCGTCCACCTGATGACGATAATTATTAATAAAAAACCGACCTTTTTAGCCAGGTTGCAAGGGTGTTGCGGCCGGTTGGGGGCAGGCAGCCTTATATGGTTGAATTCGCCTCACGCTCCCCTACAACATGGTGATTTCATTTCATATGTCCACCTCTAAAAGATAGTTACTGTAATTATTCATCTAATGAAAAAAATTGAAAAACACTGTTTCGGCAGGATTTTCGCAGGCAACTTTCGCGTATTCTCTTAATTAGTGCCTCAACTAATATTCATATTTTTCTCGCTCGTCCACCTTATGACGACAGATTCTCTGCAGCCGTCTCTCGTACTATGACACCTGCAGCGTTATGCTTTCAGATCAGAAAGGAGCCGTAGTGGAATTGCAAAAATATTGCAAAAATATATGCCTCAAGCTATTAAATCTCCTTGTAAACCTATCAAGAAACTGTTTAGGTAAGTATTATAAAAGAAACTACCTTTTTCAACGCTTCTGCTTAAAGATTATTTGGTTAAGCACTGGCAAATTATTGGCGAACAAGGCCTGACAAAATTTTGCAAGACGAGATGGACCGGAAGGCACGAGTCTGTGCTAAGATTTAAAAACACGCTTTTATAGTAAATTGAACTAAAAAGTGAAAAATAATTTTTAATATAAACAGAAAATATTAATGAACAAAAAATATTAGTGCGCGTGCCCATTGGTGAGCGGTGAGCGGTGAGCGGCGAGCGATGCGCGGTGAGCGATGAGCGTCGACGTAAAATATTTCAAACAGTGAAGTGTAGATTAGAGTGTGCACATTGCAATGAGCGATGAGCGTTGGCGTTGCGCGGTATCGCATCGCGCCGCTTCGTTTTGGTTTTTGATCGAATTGTAAGCGGCACTGCGTCCACTGCGGCACGGATAGAGTAGATTGGAATGTAAATTATGCACGCAGGCACGCTTTTAATATGTCTTTTCAACAAGATGCTATCGACAGGGAGTTATTAATTTCCGAGGCCCAAAATCCCAATCAAAAACTGTTTTATGGAATGATAAAAACAAAAATTTCAAAAAAACTGAAGTTATCAAAAAAGAGTGGCTGGAGGTTAATTGTCGCTACTGTTTGGAGAGAGACTGTAGGTATTTGTTTTTACTTACCTTAAAGTTTCGTAGAGTCTGTCAGCTGGTAAATTGGTTTCTTGAAATTGGTACAGAGTTCTTTCGATTTCGACGCCTGTTCTCTACTTTGGCTAAAATGTAGTCGAAAGTTTTGATGGACATACGAAGGAATTCAGAAAACCTGGACGAATTGCATCGAAATCCATGTACAAATGATAGAATTCTCCAATTAGATGACTTTGATTCAATTGATGGATTTCTTTCATTTACTTTTAATTAAAATTAATCGAGCTGAACGTGGGTTTTCAACCAATAACAGTTTAAGCATCAAAGTAGACACCTTGCTAGCTAGGACAACTCTGAAAACGCTCATAAAATAAACTTTTCAATGTGCACACAACACCACGGGCGTTAGCACAGCCAAACGCTCGCCGCTCAACGCGCACCGCTCATCGCTCGCCAATGTGCACGCAACCTTATAATTATTGTGAAAAAAGCGTGGGGTGCTTTGTTCCACATTTCTCGTACATTGAGCACCCCACGCTTTTTTCACAATAATTCTAATATTTTTTGTTCATTAATATTTTCTGTTTATATCAAAAATTATTTTGCACTTTTTAGTTCAATTTACTATAAAAGCGTGTTTTTTAATTTTTAGCTTCCTAGATATAGGAAGCTATGGTGATAGCCCGATTTTGAACATGTCAAAATTTCATTAAATCTTAGGGTTTTGGATCATTTTAAGCCTTTTTGGCAACTTGGCACAATTCCGTCTGTGTGTAGGTATGTATGTATGTATGTGTGTTGGCATTTTTCTGAGAAAACGGCTCGATGGAATTTGATGAAATTTTGAAAATAGGTATAAAAAGACGTGTAGGGAAAAGTTACACAGAGATATAGGAAAAAAAAAATCCTCTCCAAGATATGACGTCATTGATCTTTTTTTTTAAATGGGAACGCCATTTAGAGCTCATTTTGCTTTATATAATTAAAAAAAAAATAAAAATTTAAAAAAAAAAAAAAATTAAAAAAAAAACTCAAAAATCTCAAATATCTCAATAGGTTTCATTGAGACATTTTTGAAGAAAAAAAAAAGAAGTATAAATTTGATGATAAGCTAAGCAGCGTCGAGCGCGGTTACTACTTGGATGGGTGCCACTTAGAAATTTACACGACGTTGCTTTTTCTTGAGATTATAGCGTTTTAGGGTGCTTATTGAAGATTTAGTACGCCGGCTTGAGGTCCCTTTTCAGTAAAACACTTTATGGGGGTAAACTTACCCGTACAAAAGGACCCTTAGGGTTTTTCGCTTATAATAATAAAAATTAATCGTATACACAGTGTGTAAAAAGTCCCGGAACAGTCAATTATTCTGAAAATAATGCACAATATAAAAAAACTTCCTGTATAAAAGTTGAAGGTCTTAATAAAATCTATTGAAATAGGACTTATGTATTTATACAGGGTGGCCCAAAAAGTTGTGCTACACAAAACTTCATTTTTTTTTAATGGAATTATCCTTTTTTAATTACATTTTCTGATTCCTCTAGAGATTCTAAACAACAATTATGAAACATGTCATATGGCTAAACCCATTAGTTTCAAAAATAATTTGAGTTGAAAGACATAAATACGATATGTACGATATTACCTACATTTTGCATTGTTTCGAGTTGGTTCAAAATGGTCACCAGACCTAACGCCCCTTGATTATTTTCTTTGGGGACATCTGAAAAATAATGTGTTTGTGACAAAACCTCCAGATCTGAACGAATTGAGAAGAAGAATTATTGAAGAATGTGCATCTATTAACCAAGAAATGCTACAAAACGTCATCAATAAATTTTACTATAACCTAGCCCATTGTCAAACTGTGGGAGGAGGACATTTTCAGCATTTAATGAAATAACTTCTTACACTTAATTTTATTTCTGTTCTTTCAAAGTTATTGTTAATTTTACTTTACTGCTTGTATTTAATAATTTAGTTATTAAGCTTAATAAGATTTTGACTAAACTTGAGTGAGGTACACATTTCATTTAACACAAGTTAAATGTTTTTTTTTTCAGGATTTAACATGAAACATTTTGAACCAACTCGAAACAATGCAAAATGTAGATAATATCGTACTTATCGTATTTATGTCCTTCAACTCAAATTATTTCTGAAACTAATGGGTTTAGCCATATGACATGCTTCATAATTGTTGTTAAGAATCTCTAGAGGAATTAGAAAATGTAATTAAAAAAGGAACATTTCATTTGAAAAAAATGAAGTTTTGTGTAGCACAACTTTTTGGGCCACCCTGTATAATAACAAAAGTCCTATTTCAATAGATTTTATTAAGACCTTCAACTTTTATACAGGAAGTTTTTTTATATTGTGCACCATTTTCGAAATAATTGACTGTTCCGGGACTTTTTACACAGTGTATATGGTTGTCATGCTAATTTTTGATACAAACGGTTGCTGACGCTAGCAACCATTTATTTGTATCAATACAAACAAATATGGACGCTGTTAGCAACATATTTTTTGCATTTTCATTCGTGAAATAATCCTCTAAATATCAATCGAGCTATAAAATGGTCAAAATGGACCAGATAATTTTTCACTCATGCGTGTTTTCTTTGCAAATTTATTCACTCGTCCTACGGACTCGTGGACTCGTGAAATTATAGAAAACACTCAATCGTGAAAAATTATCCGTAATTTTGAAGCTCTCGTGGTATTATGTGGTAGATATTATCTCCGAAAAATTACCCATATTAAAACCTGAAAAAATTTCAAGATTTATTAAAATGAATTTATGGTTTGAAATGACAATTAATGACAATGACAATCATCAATTAGGTAGTCATTTGTCTAGGAAGCGTTATGTCAAAAATTTGACATCTGGTTTTAAACTATATTTATTTTTCACTTTTTAATTCAATGTATTATCTTGTTGTTCATTTTTTTATTTTGAAGAAAAAACTGTAATTCTTATTTGTGTTTTGTTTATATTTTGTGGGATTATTGAGATTATGGGAGGAATGGTTGACATTGTTGACATAAAGACACAATCAAAAAATTATGGTGTGACCGGTGCGACACCTGCAGCCGGATTACAATTTCACTAGTGGACACGAGTCGAGCGTCTCATATAAGGTTTGTTCCAACCTGTAATAATATTACTGTAATATTATCGTTCGTAACCGAGCTAATGCGTGAGTTGTAAGTACAGATGAGTTTGACCGCTCCATTCTGATCTATTCTGTGGATATTTTGTATAAATCAAGCAAAAAAATACAAAATGTAATACTCTTTATTCATATAACTCTCATTCTTAAGGGTAATTTTCATAAAACTGCGTAGAAATGTAATAAATTAAAACTTTTACAACCACAAAACTCAAAAAATAAACTATACAAGTTATCCTAGGTTACAGAAAATCTAATCAAAATTAATTTTTAAAAAAACCCATTGATATGGGATGTTTCCTAGCATTAGGATTTTATAAAAATATATTTGTCTGATATTGGAAAATCTTATGTTGAGTGAAACATTTTGCAAAGTAAAAAGTGTATTTTAGTTTGTCTTCTCACACATACGAAAACGATAAAAACATTGCGTCACCACAACTGAAATTCCAATTAGCAATCACTTTTTTAGAATACATATTTATTGTCTACATTAAATTAAAACATAATGAACCTACTATCGTATAAATAATAATTAATAATTAAAATAATAAATAAATATTTTAAAAGTTGCCTTAAAATATCCCCAAGTACTCATCTTGTAAAATAGACGACATCAACTGTTTATCCTTCAGAGCTTCCAAAACTTCATTTTCGTTCCACTCTAACGTCACTTTATGCATTCTTGGTTCTTTTCTTCCCGAAACTTTGAGTATACCTCTAGTTTCAATTAAAGAACATAAACCAACAAATTCCGCTTGATCCACGGCTGTCAAATTCCTCTTGCTGCATACTTTAGAATAAACTTCGTGCAGTTTTCCAATAGTAATTTCTTTATTTTTGGCTTTTCTCAGCATAAGCAGCAGGGAACAAATAATAATTTTTTGCTGAAGAGGAAAAGTTTCTTCGTTGTCATCAGTTAAATTCTGCGAAGTGCCATAAACATGGTTTAAGATACTGAAGACTTCTTGTAAATTAACTTTTTTGCAATCTTGAGCGTCAAGTAATTCGTTTGTAGAATTTTCAACAGACTTCAAAATATCTCCTTTTTTATTTTCATCGATTAACTCTACAACCCTTCTGCCAATATCGAGAGCCCGTCTAACGTCTCCCGAAATAGAAGCTACTTTACCAGCCAGCATTTGCAAAGCTACCGGAGAAAAAACGTCCAAAACTCCAGCAGCTTTCAGTCTCGAAGTAAATATGTCAACTATTTGCTCTTTTGTATAAGGAGCAAAATGTAAAAGTTTTGGTTGGAGTTCGCAACGGGCTTTCAGTCTGGGTAACATTCGATCTGTGAGATCAAGAGCATTGGCTATGCCTATTAGGATCATTTTAGAGTTGGGATGAGAGGGCCATTCAAAAATCGTGTATAGAATTGAATGGTTTTTGGTTTCTAACTGGTCTATTTCATCTAGAACGATGAGGCTGAAAAAAAAAGAAAAAGTTATTTATGGATTAAATTTAACAAAAGAATTGTACAAATATGGTTGGAATGACGTCGATGACGACATGAAATAGATGACATGTTCTTGTCTATAATTGGGGTTTGGGACTACAAAATTCTCGTTGTAGAGTAGCTCCTAGACTATAAAGAGAACCAAAACAAGTTGATAGTCCGAGAGATTAAACTACGTTTTGCTGTCCAAGTTTTTCTCGGCACAATGTTTGTAGAATATTCAGAAACTATCTTCGACATTCAGACTCGGGCGACCTGCGCATTCAAATGAAAGCCTTCTTTGCAACCTATTGGAATTTGGTTGACGATTCTGAAATACGTTTTCTCAATAGTGCGTCCTCCGGGTTGGTTTCAACTCCAGGGTAAACGTGTCCAGTTGCAATGTTTACCCTGGAGTTATTCTAAATTTGGGGATGACTTGTTATTGAGAAACCAACCCATTGTCTGACAATAATTATTTTATGTTAGTGTTTATAAAGGAGTTATAAAAATCCGTTTTGAATGCGTGAAAGTCACATGTTCTTGTTGTTACTCCTGAATAAATACAAGATATTGGTGGTAAAATTACAACACAATTTTCTAGACATTGGTATAACTTCTTAAAACACGTTTATAAGGAATATTGACTTGAATGCAAAATTATTCTGAACCACAAAATACACTACCGAGCATAAAATTAGGGTCATCCCATAATTTGCAAGCAAAACCTGGGGCAAAACAACAAGAACTTTTTTAAATTCAAGCAACTACGACAAAATAATCGCATAAAGTTAGTGAACTTTACTCCAAAAAAAAAAAAAAATTCTCAAAAACCAAAAAATTTTGCATAATTGCAAATTATGGGGTGACCCTAATTTTATGCTCGGCAGTGTATTTGCTGATATACCATTGTTAAAAAACCTGGTATACAAAATATATGAAATCAGCACCAACAGAGGTATTCAACAAAGTATTACTATAAAGGGTGTACTTTTAAAAAAAAAAAAACGGAATTTGGTCAATATCTCAAAATCAGAGCCAACTAGAAAAAAACTGAGTAAATCACTGGATTCTCCAGAAAAGTGTCTCAAGGAAGTTCTCACAGAAAATATTTTTTTTTCATAATTTCAGATTTGTTCCAACAAGCCAAAAACCTTATAAACGATTTTGAAACCATTTTTTATGTGACGGTATATTGTATGGTTTCCTTCTGTGCTGGAACAAGGCTAGTATTTCTCAAAATCAAGAAACACCCTTTAGCGGCTAGAATTTAAGCCTCAAAACGCGAGGTACATTTTTTCCTATTTTGCTCAGAAATTGTCGTTTTCTATTCAAAATTTCTCACCATGTATAGGGTGAGTCACTATATTTTGACACCCACCTACACCCATCACAGGTGACAGGTAAAAGGTGTAATTACAAAAGTTGTAGCATTTTATCTGAACCTCCAGAATTTTCAATTAGATTGCACCAATGAGCAGCACAAAATAAAAAAATATGTTGATATTCACTTTTTTCAAATGGAAAGCAATTTATTTTCTTTCAAATTCTGAAAGTTCTCATTTTTCTGGTTCATTTTCATTATATAATATGGTAATATTTCTTCCAATAGTTTTGGAAATATCTGGAGTTTAGTTATTCAAAGACGCTAGTTCGAAAATAACCCAGTGTGCTTTTTTCTTAACCAACTTTGCCGCTAGGTAAATTTCACTCCTGTCTTTTTTGTCAGTTTATCATTATAGGCCTATTCGGGTTTGAAAAAAGGACAGTTCTAGAACGATTCAAAACAATCGCCGAGTTTATCAACCAACGGAATGACCATGGCTCGGCTATAACAAATTTCAGTAATAAACGGGTCAATTGACCTGTCTCGCATAAATAGAAAAAGATAGCTTAATTGTCATAAATACAAGTTGGAATGTAATAAAAGATGACATGCGCGCGCGACTAGTGGGTTGCTGTGTAGCCAGTTTGTATTGTTGCAGAACAAATCTAGACAATACAAATCGAACAATATACCAATCAAAAAGTGATTTTTTACGTGTTTTACAACGGTTTAAATCAGAAAAAAGTGTATGTTAACAATGTTTGCACTTTTATTTTGGTATATGTTTCATCAGGCAACATCGCACAATGAAACTGCAAAGGAATATGTCAAATATAATCTGACATAATCAAATAACACTGCGGGGAGTTTAGAAGGAATACGTGAAGTATTAGTTTGCTCTCTGTCGAATTACACATTACAAAGAAATAAGGAACGATTAATTCTGAACTGGTCCTTGAATAAGAATATGACGTAAGCCCGCAACAAACTTGCTTCTCATTGGACGCTCACCTGCAACCCACAAGTTGCGCGCGCAGTCAAGGTAAAAAAAGATAGGTCAATTGACTCAAAAAGTTTAGATATAGCAGAATGAAGATATTCCATGGTAATTACTGACAACCGACCTATCACCCGACTTGAAAACAGGAAGAAGATAATATTTTTTCCATAAGGGAGAAAAGTAACCTGCATCCATCGATCTTTGGAAAAGTGCTCTCAATGGGTTTACAAGGAAGCAGCAACAAGATTTCAACAATAAGAATGAAATGCCATCAGGACCTGCTTTCTTATGGCGATTCCTATTTGTCAATCAGTGCGCACTGAGTGTATCCGCATCTTTTCCTAAAAGCATGTAACATGTAAGGATAAGGATACATTTTTTTTGCACTGGTTTGATAAATGGAAATCGCAGTTAGATTTATCCAAGGATGATAACTTGTCGTTTTTCGGTTATTTCTTCTGAGCTAAAAATATGAAAAGACAAAGTGGCAGACAATTCCAGAGTGCTATTGTTAGAAATGTCCACATCTTTGTGATTTGAATAACAGTACTGATAGTGCGAGGCAAACGCATCAGCAATATCATCAGAATTATTGAGGGCAGAGGGGTTGATTATTGTTATGATAGATGTCCATTTGAAATCCTATATACAAGGTGTCCCACGGTGGATGGCGTATTAGACGTTTATGGAGAACTAAAAAGCGGATCATTTTGAAAATTTGGCAACCGGGATAAATGACCATGATCTACACTTTAAAAATATTTTTGACCATACGGTGTTGCCGCTTCTACTCTAAACTAGTGGCAACCATCACTATTTTAAATGGAACATCCCGTATGTGATTGCATATTTGGATTCTACGTAAAATTCTGAGCAGATTTCATGTGATATACCCTATACCTAAGTTCAACTGTTTTGGAAATATTGACAGTTGAAAATTGACTTTTTGCAACTTTGACAGGCTGTAAAACCTGAAAGGTTAATTTTAGAGGAAAACCGATTTTACATTCCTATCTCAGATTTTTATAAACTATCATTTGACACCAACTTTGAATTAAATCCATGATTAAAAATTTCAGTTAAATTTAATCTCCGGTTAAGTTCAAAGTTGGTGTCAAATGATAGTTTATCAAAATCTAAGATAGGAATGTGAAATCGGTATTCCTCTAAAATTAACCAATCAGGTTTAACAGCCTGTCAAAGTTGCAAAAAGTCAATTTTCAACTGTCAATATTTCCGAAACAGTTGAACTTATGTATAGGGTATATCACATGAAATCTGCTCAGAATTTTACGTAGAATCCAAATATGCAATCACATACAGGGTGTTCTATTTAAAATAGCGATGTTGCCACTAGTTTAGAGTAGAAGCCGCAACACCGCATGGTCAAAAATATTTTTAAAGTGTAGATCATGGTCGTTTATCCCGGTTGCCAAATTTTCAAAATGATCCGCTTTTTAGTTCTCCATAAACGTCTAATACGCCATCCACCGTGGGACACCCTGTATTCATATTTAAAATAAGCAAGAGGGAAGCCCCAAAATGGCTGCGTTTTCAATATGAATAGATACTGATGCGGAGGGCCAGCATGGGGATCTGGGAAACAGTAACAGATACAACGTCGCTTAAATTTGAGAAAAGTGGCGTAATTTTGTGCTCATTAAAATGTGCTTTGATGTTTTAAAAATTCCGAGTGCTAACGGACATATCCGGAAAAAACCGAAATTTTGCAAAATCGATTTTATTTTTTCTGAGGTTATTTGAAAAGGTATTTCAAAATAAATGTCACTTCATCATTGCCACCTTTCCTTCTCTACAAGATACCATCAAATTCAGAATCTGACGTTTCATCTTTGGGGCACCATCATCAACTTCATTTTTTTAAATACAGACCCTTATTTTTTATTTTAGATTTCATAAGCCTCTGATGTCCCAAAACCACTGACATATTGCACTTATTCAAAAAAATTATAGTATTGGTATTTTCCATAGGAACTTAATGTGTTGAGGAGAAACAGAGAAAAGAAATTTTGGAAATTATACTAAAAAGTGAAAAAAAAAAAATTGCGAATAAATTCGATACGTTATAGGATTTGGAGCATCAGAAGCTCTTAAAATCTGGAATAGAAAAACAAGGGCTGTATTTAAAAAAAATTAAGTTGGTGATGGCGTCCCAAAAACAAAACGTCTGATTTTAAATTTGATGGTAGCATCTTGTAGAGGAGAAAAAATGGCAACGCAACGATGAAGTAACATTTACTTTGAAATATTTCTTCAAATAAGCTCAGAAAAAAAAAAATAAAATCGATTTTCCAAAATTTCGGTTTTTTCCGGATATCTCCGGTAGCACTCGGATTACTCGGAATTTTCAAAACATCAAAACGCCATTTTAATGAGCACAAAATTGCGCAACTTTTTTTAAATTTAGGCGACGTCGTATCTCTTAGCGTTTCTGAGATTTCCATACTGGCCCTCCTTATTACATTGTATCAGATTTTAAAAAAACCAATCAAAAATGAGAGGGCAATTGTCGCCACTGTGGTTTAATGGTTGTCACTGTACAAAAGGGGACTGTATTATACAGGGTGTTCATTTTAAAACTTACCACCCCTATTATCTCGGAGTTGAAAAATTTTCGAAAAAATCCCTGTAACACATCCACTATAATTTAAAGGGGGATGAGTTTTTATGCAAAATTCACCTCCTCCCTTTCAACCCTCCAGCCCCCAGAGCCACCCCCTAGAAAATCTTAGATGGGAAGGAGAGGGGTAAATTTTAAAATGGACACCCTGTAGGTATACTGTATAAAATTCATTGTAGCAGCTGGCATCGGGTCTGTGTTTTGCCACTGTCATTCACATCAACAAGATAGAGAATCTCATGCATATAGTTTCATTAGTCAAGAACAATAGTAGGCCTGGGACACTTAGGACAGCTGAGTATCTTATTTGCAGTGTATTCAACATGTTTCTGTTAGAGTAGAAGAGTTGAGCTATTTGAGCTATTCACCAACCGAATATCATGTCATATTCAGTCAAAAGCTCAAGTCAACCCAGGAAAACATCCAACAACAGCTAGATTGGGCTGATTCAGAGCTGGCCAGGGCTTGAGTGCTTTGTGCTTGCGAAAGTGCTTGAAGCCCTTTGAGGGCTTGAAAGCCCTGTGCTTCAAGCCCTTTTATAGATTTGTAATTGGGGCTTGCAAAGTCAATTACTTTAGAAAAGTGCTTGGTAATTTGTAATTGAAAAAAGTAATTCAAGCCCTTTCAATGAGCTTCAATTACTTTTAGAGGGCTTGAAGCACTTTTGGGAGCTTGAAGCCCTTTGAAAGGGCTTGAAGCACTTTAAGAGGGCTTGAAGCACTTTTGGGAGCTTGAAGCACTTTGAAAGGGCTTGAAGCACTTTAAAAGGGCTTGAAGCACTTTGAAAGGAATTTGAATTGACCATCACTCAACCTATCCCCCACTTGATAATTTTCGATCGTGTTTTGTCCCTTAATTTTTTTTCCATTATTTGAACTTGAACCGTCTTATGTCTTTTCTCTCTTAACAATGGAGGTTTTGGGTTTGAACTTAGAATGGAATTTAAAAAAAAAAAAAATAATGAACTTATTATTCAAATAAATAATTAATTTATATTGGTAACCTATTTAACTTTATCACTGGATTTTTTCCACTTTTCCCCATTGAACATTTTCAAAACCTTAAAATTGAATTACCATGTAGTACCCCAAGTACCCCAGAACTACATCTCAAAAAAAAACATACTACTGCTACTCTGTGAAATGTAAAGTTCGTCTCTACTATACCAATTCAGTGTGATGAGTGTACGCGGTAGCTTATGCCACTTTGAGAATTTTATTACAAATTCAAAGTGCTTTAGGCACATTTAAAGAGCTTCAAGCACATTTAAAGAGCTTGAAGCACATTTAAAGAGCTTGAAGCCCTTTTCAAGGCACCCCAAGCACTTTTGATGTGCTTCAAGCACTTTTCAAATCACTTTGAGGGCTTTGTGCTTGTCAAGCCCAAAGCACTTTGAGGGCTTTGTGCTTGTGAAGCACTTTTGAAAATAAAAAGGAATTTGTGCTTGAAATTGAAGCACTTTGATAGAGGGCTTAGGGCTTAGTGCTTCAAGCCCTTTTACTGAGGGCTTTGCCCAGCTCTGGGCTGATTTAACTTTAACATAATATTTTTACTCATATTTTTACAAAGTAGTAGGTTAAAGTTGTTCTTCAATATCAGCGTCAGCATTCAATAGAAGATTTCATTATGGATGACTTTGGCAGAAATTCGACAAACAAAGTCACATAACCTATAAATAGCATTGTCAATGTTATTTTTTTTTTTTTCAATTAGGCAATCCAACGACCTGTCCAAATGGCGTCTGGTTGGCAAACAATAAACAAAAAACATATGTTTTTCTTTTGGCAGGATTAAGCCTAGTACTCATAACAGCGAAATTCACTCTTTTTTGAGATTGCTTCGACAATTTGACGTTTTATGCATGAATCAAACGTCAAATTATCCAAGCAATGTCAAAAAGGGTGAATTTCGCGGTTATGAGTACTAGGCTTTATCAATCTGACACTTTTCTGACATCGTTGACATGTAACAACCCGTATTCTAACCTCATAAAAATTTCAAAATGCCGGCTGGTTGGCAAAAGTCACGTGGTTTGGATTCCCTAATTTTGGGCTTATAGTCTGGGAGACGACCGCATTTTTCCTACCCCGATTGAGTTATGTGTCGACACTATTATCAATATATAGTATTATGTGCATCTATTAACCTGTATTCCTGCCTGAGAGCAAATGCTGCCGGAAATATCTTTTAACAAATTATTAACAAATTGAAAAAAACGTAACACTACCCCCATCGAGTTATGCCCTAAGTAGGGTATTAGATTGAAGGTCCGGATGTCCCCTATCCAAAAAGTCGATCCTGCCTCTTGAGAACTTGCCGGAAAACGGTGGCAGGACGGCTTATTGGGGCAAGGGCTCGCGGTCTCTGCTTTGACACCTATCAAGCTTTGCACTAAATGATGTGTCAAATTAAAGGTGTCAATAAGTTGATTTAAGGTCTGTTCGCACAGAAATCACAAACCAGTCAGAGCGAATTTCATTGGTTGGAAACAGTCAGGAAACTAGTTTCAACCAATGAAATTTACTCCTTCTGGTTTGGGATTTCTGTGCGAAGAGACCTTAAGTCAACTTATTAACACCTTTAATTTGACACATCATTCAGGGTGTTAACGTGGGCCAATATTTACGTGTATTGGCTTCTTTTACGTGTTTTCCAAAACTTCGAAGGACCAGTGAGTGAACAAGCGAGACGTGATACTTTACAAATTTATTTTTAATACATTTTACGAATTTACAAGACTTTAAAAGATGAAAATCAAGAAAAAAAAATATAAACGTGAGCTGATATCAACTGTCTGTATCGTTCTATCATGGCGGAATAATTTTGGACCAATCCTAGCCAAGGAAAGGGACCCAAGTCCCATCATATGGCTCTTCTCCCACTCGCGTCACAGTTGAAGTTCGTGCAGGGTGGGTTGCCTAGGGTTAGGTAGCACTTTGAATTTGAATTTACAGTTAGGTTGCACTTTTGAATTTACACAGGGTAAAACTTGATAGGTGTCAGAGCTGAGACCGCGGGCCCTTGCCCCAATAAGCTGCCCTGCCACCCTTTTCCGGCAAGTTCTCACGAGGCAGGATCGACTTTTTAGATAGGGGACATCGAGACCTTCAATCTGATACCGTACTTAGGGCATAACTCGATGGGGGTAGTGTTACGTTTTTTTCAATTTGTTAATAATTTGTTAAAAGATATTTCCGGCAGCATTTGCTCTCAGGCAGGAATACTGGTTAATAGATGCACACAATACTATATATTGATGGATAGTGTCAACACATAACTCGATCGGGGTAGGAAAAATGCGGTCGTCTCCCTAACTATTAAATTTGATAATTATGACAGTTTTGGGAGAACGTGATATGTTTTATCGAGAGGCGATGAAGCGATGTGTGTTTGGTGATTGTAAAAGTGATAGTCGAACGAGTTCCATTAAATTAACGACACCATTTGTCTCCACTGGAGTTTAAGGTAACACAGCATCTTGTCAAATCTACACTTTCGTAAGTATTCGGTGCATTCGCTATGGCTTCTTTGGTTGCAAAACGTTTAATAAAATTAACAGAAAGTGATGTGACAGGTGCTGTGTTACCTTAAACTCCAGTGGAGGCAAATGGGGTCGTTAATTTAATGGAACTCGTTCGACTATCACTTTTACAATCACCAAACACACATCGCTTACATTGACAATGCTACTTATAGGTTATGTGACTTTGTTTGTCGACTTTCTGCCAAAGTCATTCATAATGAGATCTTCTATTAAGTAATAATTACATGAATACTTACATTGTTTTATGTTTTTTCTTCAAATGTTTTTCGAAAGCTGATAAGTTATCCTTCTCTGATTTTCCAGTTACTTTAATTTGTAGCTCCTTATTCAGTCTCGCATACACAGCTGTGGCAGATTTGATGGCTGTACAATTTATATAAATTTTCACCACTTGAGAGGCTATCTAGAATTTCGAAAATATTATTGATCTTACAGAGTATACCTAAATCAATTATCTCATATACCTATAACTACAACAAGAACAAATAGTTGAGACTAAATAATACCTACTTACATAATTTTCATCTAAAATCAAATTCAAAGAAGCAGTTTTGCCGGTTCCCGGACATCCACTAATATAAATAGATCCAGATGTTCCTTCTTCCAAATGACCAGCAATAAACTCTTTTATTTCTTCAATTTCCTTTTCTCTTCCTGGCATTTCTGTTGGAAATTGGCTATGAAGAGCTTTCCTGGCATTTTGATATTGGGACTTTGGTTTTTCTATAACAGTCTTCGGAACTTCATTAGTTTTATTAATTTTTTTAACAGCCCTATTCAATTTGACATTATTTTCTTGCGAATCTTGAGAAAATAAACTTTTTTTTGTGGCACTCTCGTTACACTTTTTAGCAGGACTAGTTAAAGCTAATTTTCTCAGTAAACTACTGGGAGTTGTAGCCACTTCGCTGTTTAAAAGTTTCTTTTGTTTGGGTGGAGTGACTGAAAGATGAGCCATTTCTGAATGATCAAGACTAGCCTTTTGCTTAGTTGGAGTTCTTTGCAATGGTTTCGAATTCGAAAATAGACTTTCATCCTCGCTGTCACTCTCAGAACTTGATACCATTCGTTTTGGGGGCTTACGTGTTCTACTAAAGTTGATTGGGGATTCATTCGGTTCTTTTAAAATGCTTTTTCTTGACGAGGCTCTTGTGACTCTCTTCATTTTTTCTTTGAATTTTGTTTATGGATTTTACTGGACACTACACTAAAGAATATTTTTTTAAAATAAAAATCGCTGAGTTAATTTATTTTAGACCAAAATTTGTAAATTTTCTAAAGAAAACTTAAATTAATTTTTTCACATTTTTATGCAAGTGGAAATGTCAGCTTCAAAACAGAAATCATATGACTGCCTACTGTCTGCGACGCGTTCGATAACGCGGATGTTCGTGAGTTTGAAGATTGCTTTCACGTGCTCGTATGTAATAGTTGTATTTCTTTCACACCTAGGAGGAGCTCCGGAACAGCTCCGGGGCTTCACGCGCTTTATTCTTTTCGAAAAGTGTCTGTTGCATCACGCATCTGTTCCCTGCCAATCGGGGGCGACTAAACACCGGAGCGAGTAGCTCGAGTGTTTCAAGCTCTTGAAAGGAATACAACTTACTATGCTCTAGGTTTTCGAAAGGCGATCCCTACACAAAAGCTTGGTGGGAGCCCCAAAACAATTGACCTTTTGTTTTGACGCCATATTGCGGTGCGCGAACATAGTTGCCAAAACAAGAAAACCAAAAATTACTAGCGGGCTGTCAACTAGATATTTTATTATTTCTATTCTGCTCAATACAAGTTAAAATTGATGGTTTTTCTTTCCAAAAACATTCGTAATAGGCGGTAAATTTAAATTTTAAATTTAATTTATTCATTAACTTTGGATTTTAAAGTTGACAGAACGCTAATAAAAAAATTTTCTACTGTTGGCAACTATGTTCGCGCACCGCAATATGGCGTCCAAACAAAAGGTCAATTCTAATGCCCGTATGCACCATTGCACAGATTCTCTGATTGAAGCTGGATTTTCATGCATCCGTTTTTCCGACGAAAGATGTCCGAAAAACATTCTATTCTGACATAATCGTATAAAAATATGTCCAAATCTTCGACCATTGAACACTCTCTCTCTCTCTAGACTAATAACGATAATAATCAGGGACCCGGACCGAAATGAAATATCGGTTCCGTTCCGGTTCCGGTCCACAGCGTCATGACGAATATCGGTTCCGTTACGGTTTCGGTTCTAAAGCCCGTTTTACAGCTTGCAAGAAAACTTGAATGCAATTATTTGCATGCAAAAAAATTGCATTCAAGATTTCTTGCACGTTGTTTTACACCTTGCAATTTGACTTATTTCTTTCTCTAACCTTGACCATACTTTTTTGTTTTTAATGTTGTGTTGTTGATGTTTGCATTTTCCAAAAATAAAAAAAGTGATTATAAGTCGATATAAAAAGAAGAGAGCAATAGCAGCAACTTCAAGCATCATAATTGCTAAAAATTCCCCAGCTTGCACGAAAACCTTCAAGAAAAATAGCACCAAACCGATTGCATGCAATGCCATTCAAGTTTCAAGAATCTTGCAGAAACCAATCAGCTGACTCACTTCTGCGCATGCCCTCGTTCAAGTTTCTTGCATATTGCAGATAGAATTGCAAACTGTAAAACGGGCTTAAGAGAAATATTTCGATTCGGTTCGGACCAATAATTTCGGTTTTAACGGTTCATACCGATATAGTTTTTCACAAATATCTAATGGCCATTTGCACTGACCATTTCATGAAGCATCCCTTAAAACGGTCATTACAGAAAAATTTATGTTTCTATAATTTGTGGTTTATCTTTTTGGATTTCTCTGCCTATCTGCAACAACTTTAATAATCATAATAATTACTATTAACTATGCTATTAATAAAAATAATAAAATACATTTTTGTGTTTTCGATCAGTGATGACGTAACAGCGTGTCGTTTCTCGCCTTGCACCAGTTGCACCATGGATTAGGAGGTGTTTTCTCGCGTCTCAAAGTTTTGAAACATTTTCCAAAACTGGTTTAAATCAGTTTCACAATGACGTCATAATTTCTCGGCACGAGGAAATGGTTTTAAAACGTGGATTGGATTGTATTTCGAAACGGTTTAGAACCATAGTACATTATTTAATATTTCAAAACAACCCTTGTATAGATCTCATTTGCATCTTCCTCTTGTCTATTGACTATTGTGTTAATCAAATTTAAATTATATTTTTCATCATACATGTATATTCTTAACTACGAACGCAAACCGCTAACGAGACCGTTGATGACGTCGGCAACGGTTCAACAACATAAATGAACTTGATTCCAAAAATCGAAGCCGATGAGCAATCCTGTAGTAGTATGTAAAATCCTTGGTGTGTAGCCTAGCCGAGTTCAGAAATGCTCGCTGTCCAATGTCCAACGATCTGATTTTCAAAGTGTTAATTTTATTATGATACAACCAAACACCAAACATCAAACAGGTTAATTTATAAAATCTTGGAACCGAAAAATACCGGTAAGAACCGATTAATTCATATCGGTTCCGGTTCTGCCTGCCCTACAACATTTCTATGAAATATGGGTTTCGTTCCGGTTCCGGTCCGCAAAAAAAAAAACGGTTTCGTTCCGGTTTTCGGTCCAATATCGTTCCGGTCCGGGTCCCTGATAATAATGTGCTATAGAATTTGTTTGGTTCCAGAATGAGACCAGGCCCTCTTTCTCGCACTTATGAAAATAGAATGTTTATAAACCAGTCTGTTTATGTTTTGGGTATCAGAGAGCTGCGTTCGAAAACCTGGTTGTTGGTGTGGAAATTATTTCAGGGAGTGCATCTTCAAAATGTGTGCTTAAATTTCACTCTAGAGTATTCGGTGCGCACATCAATACGTGTCAAACACCCTTCCGAACGCCGAAAACCATATGATTTTAATCCACACTCCGCCTTTCCGAACGGCAGCTGTGTGATTTTTATACGATTTCTCACAAGAAAGTTGAGAACACGATGAGAACACAAAACTACTACGTTATTGCCAGACTGTAAAATCTTTCTTTAGAAGTAGGTACAGGGTGGCCCGTTAAGGAGGGGCTTATACCTTATCTCGAAATCTAGGAGGGCTGCAAAAAAAAATTAAATACAAAAGTTGTTTCTAATAAAATTATCTAAATTTTTTTTGCATTGTTTTTGTTGTTACTCTACTATATACAGGGTAGAGAGATAATTTTTTTTTTTTTTAATGAAACACCCTATATTTCAAAACACTTTCACATAGCCCTTTGAAAGACAAATCCAACGATATACTTGACATGTGTCTGTGATAAACCGTTTCGAACTTATTAGCGATAATCTTCAGGATCTGGGGTAATTTCAAACAGGCATTATTACGTTACTCATAAACTTTTAAAACTTTTTTTTTACTACTTACCTGAGAAATAGTCATTATTCAATCTATTTTTTTAGGAAAAAATTGAATTTCTCTCCCTAGGTTAATAATGAAAATAATGAAAAAATACCTAGGTCAATAATGAAAATGATGTCATGATGCAAGGATATTGTCATGTTTCTATTGGTCCAATTTCAATTTCATACGTCAATTCAAAAAAAATATAGGTTTCTGTAGGTACATATAGGAAGTTATCATAAGCTGTTGTTAGAGGGCAGCACTTTCAAAAGGGCGTTCAAAAAAATAATTAAGAGCACAGATTTTGAATATTTTTTTTATTTTCTACTAGTAGTAGTAAAAAAGATTCTATATATTCCTCGGTAGAGAAAGTCATTATATACCTTACACATTATAAACCTCGGCGCTCCGCGCCTCGGTTTATAAAAGCGCTCGGTATATAATGACCAACTTCTCTACCTAGGTATATAATATACTATTTTTGCATGATATTTTTCATAAAATAATGCTCTTCTTTAGACTATTTTGAAATTTGGAATATTTGTTCAAAAAACGCCGTGTTGCCACGTTTCGCAAAATGTTACGCTTTTCAATTTTTTTAAATGGGACCTCCTGTAAATTTTCGAATTTTTGGATAGCCCTTTAAAATACAAATTCAACGATATACTGGAAATGGGTTTGTGATGCACCGTTTCGGCCTTATTGGCGATTATCTTCAGTTCTAGCACCATATTTTATGTCATCCCTGTTGAATAAAGAAAATGTCTAATTTTGCAGTAGATTAGCTGAAATAGTGCTCTTTATTATTATTATTCATTCAAAAGTAGTTAAAGTTTCTCCACATTATTAAAATAGAAAAGACGTTTAAGTTTTTGTTTTCATTAGTTTCTCGCGTTAATAATGGGGAGAAACTTTGACTACTCTTTGAACAAATGATAATAAAAAAATATTTCGCAAATTATTTAATAATACCTACTGCAATAAACTATATATATATAACTATAAAATTAGTTTAATTAAATTCTCTATGTGTCCGCCATTTTCAACAATACAGGTAGTATATCTTACTTGTAAATGTGTTATCGCATTTAACACGTAATTAGGTTGATTTGACAAATATAGCAACACAGCGTCACGTTTAATTTTTTGTTTTTATCCAAATTTCTCGCCTTTTTCATTTTAATAATGGGGAGAAACTTTGACTACTTTTTGAATAAATAATAATAATAAAAAGCACTATTTCAGCAAATCTTATGCAAAATTAGACATTGTTTTTTATTCATCAGGGATGACATGAAATATTGTGCTAGAACTGAAGATAATCGCCAATCAGGCCAAAGCGGGTGCATCACAGACCCATGTCCAGTATATCGTTGAATTATTTTAAAGGGCTATCCAAAAATTCGAAAATTTACAGGATGTCCCGTTTAAAAAAAATTGAAAAGCGTAACATTTTGCTAAATTTCAGTATAGTCTAAAGAAAAGCATCATTTTATAAAAAATATCACGCAAAAAAAAGTTTCAAAAGTTTATGAGTAACGTAACAATGCCTGTTCAAAATTACCCTGAATCCCTGAAGATAATCGCTAATAAGTTCGAAACGGTTTATCACAGACACATGTCCAGTATATCGTTGGATTTGTCTTTCAAAGGGCTATGTAAAAGTGTATTACGATATAGGGTGTTCCATTAAAAAAAAAAAAAATTATCTCTCCACCCTGTATATAGTGCAGTAACAACAAAAACAATGAAAAAAAAATGTAGATAATTTTATTAGAAGCAACTTTTGTATTTAATTTTTTTCTGCAACCCTTGTAGATTTCGAGATATAAGGTATAGGCCTCTCTTAAACGGGCCACCCTGTACATAGTTCCATTTAAAACCAAATTGAGTCGTGATAAAAGGTATTGTTGTTTTAGAATTATTTTAAGTATAGACTTAAAAAGTCGCAAGTATATTTTTAATATTATTATAAGCAGACAAATTTGAAATAGATACTTTTCGATAGATGACGATATTCATTATTATCGAGATTATTATTCGAACAGGAAAAAATTCGGCAACAGGGCCTTTTTTCGTTTTGTTTATCGGATGAATCACCCCTCTGACCCCGCTACCTCATTATGGAACAAAACAAATATGCTTGTTGATCCCTCTAATGGTCCAAATAGAAGATTTTTCGGACATATTTCGTCGGAAAACGGATGCATGAAAAGTAAGCCTAAGACTTTAGCCGTGATTACATAATATTTTTCTTAAGTTTACTTTTCATGCATCCGTTTTTCCGTCAATCCGATGATCCGGAAGTATTCCTATTGGTCCCATATTATGGTGCCAAAATATTGGACCATTAGGTTACTTCCGGATGATCGGATTGACGGAAAAACGGATGCATGAAAAGTAAACTTAAGAAAAATATTATGTTTAATCACGCAGGGGCGAACCCAAGGGGGGGGCAACGCCCATCCCCCAATGTCCACTCCAGTTGGTAAAAAAATGTCTAGTTGGTTTTCAATCCCCACGCCAGTTGGTGAGAGAGATGATATGATACTTCTAAAATTGACCTAAACACGTTCTAAAGAATGGAATTTCTAAAGTTTTAGATACATTAACACATTGACGGACGCTAGGCAAAAAAGGGGACCATAGTGGGGGGTCACTATAATTTTTCTATATAATTATATTTTTTTTAATGGACGTGTATGGACACTTCTCAGTATTTTTTTTTCATTTACTGGGACACTTGAGAGAATCCCGTATAATGTATAATAGCACTAGCTGACCCGGCGAACTTCTTACCGCCTCTGAATTATTAAATATACCTACCTATTAAATGTTGTGTTAAGAGGGGCGTTTGAATAAAATGTCATTTACAGACCTTCACTAATTTCTGTTCAATTCCAAATTTAGACCACTTTTCAGTGAAATGAAGCTATGTTCATAACAATAATAGATTGGAGTATCGTCTGAAGCATTTTTGGTTACAAAATACGCATTCTAAATAGTAAAATTATTACCATTTTGTTGACAACAATATGCAAATTTTGGTCGCGGATTCAAATGAAAAAGCGATAAACATATAGAGTAGCACACCAACAATAAATGTCCAAAATTTCGGATAGTAAAATACTGAAAAAAATGAATAGAACGGCATTTTCGAAAATTATAATGTTTGTATCACAAAATTAATCAAAATCTGCCAAACAACAAGGTAGGTAATTACTGTCATTTTCAGCAAAGACTCAAACCAAACGTGTGTTCAGCGCTTCTCTAAAAGATGTCGCTGAGTTCGGGAAGGATAGTCACTTCTTTTATTTACGACTAATGTATAATGTGCGTATTATATTTGTGATTTTGGCAGTATAATGACATATGTTATTCCTCCAGGGATTAATGACGCGTAGCGGGATTAATGGTCATTATTCCACAAAAGTGTCAGTGTCAAACGTGTAGTGCTTGTGGATTTGTATTGAAAATTATGAGACGGATGAAATTTGTTAATTGAAAATCTCAGATAAATTAATTTGTCGTAAATAAAGTAGAGTATACTACTCGCAATAATGGCTATTATTCCTCGGGATTAATAGCTATCATTATTGACTCGTGGTATAATCTACTATTAAACGCCAGTAAAAACTGTTTCACCTAGCTAAAAATGTGAAATACTAGTATTTTATTTGTATCTGAATAAAATTATTTAGTCAACTGTAAATTACTGTGTAAACGAATTGATATTGAAGATGTCGCCATCTACTTGTAAATAAGTCAATCACTAACAGAGAATTTGAACATCTGTGAATAAAAAATATTTAATGTATGTCATAAAGCCCAAAAGATGGCACGCTGGCTCTTATCTGACGCCCCTCTTAACGTATCTATTAGCTGAATTAAATTCATTTTTTTTTCGATGGTGAATTTGGCTTTGGTTGAAGAAAATTAATGTTTACTCTCTGGATCAAAAGTCACCTAAAATTAAAATTTTACATCATCCTTTTTTAGGCAGCTTGTGGGCATTATTCTTAAAAAGTGTACCACCAAATAAATAAACTCAGGCACAGGAATGTTCAAAGGATGTAAAGAAAACAAAAAAAAATCTCTAGCGCAGCCCTGTTTCACTCTATCTGCACTGCATGCACTGCACTACTCCATCTGTTATACTCTATCTGCAGTACTCTATCTGATCGACTGTTTCTGCACCACTCTATCTGATCGGAATAGTGGAATAGTTCTGTTCGAAATAGCTCCAGTTCCTGAGCAGCATTGTTCTACTGTATCTGCAATGCCGAGCTTCGTTCCAGGTATCAGAGATGGCGCGGTATACAAAATACAAAATAAACTTGGTATCGGTTATAAGAGATGGCGCCGTATGCGGGCTTGGTCAATTTTTTTCATAAATAAATAAAATAAGTAATGAAATGACCACATTAATGACATAACAACATGCTGGTACTGTCAACGCTGAAAAAAGTTTCAATTTGACAGCAAAATCCCCATGAACAAAATGATCCTCCATTTATTGAATACTTAATTCATTTATTACAAAAAATGTGATAAATGAAGAACCGCTCGACCGATTCTGTGCAAACTTCACATAAACCATCTAATAAATAGTCCGAACAAAGCCTAAACATTTGGTTTGGCTAGGTGAGCCCGTTCTTGAGTTATAAAATTACAACGAAAAGTGGCATTCATTTTTATATACAGGGTTAGTAAAAAGTACTGCAACACTTAAATATCTTCAAAACTATTTAAGCCGCGTTCACACAATGGGCATCTGACAGTTTTTAGACATGCGGAATTCAACAGTGCCATTGGCAATGTTGCCATATTTCCCAGTTTTGCGCTACACGTAGTCTGTTTGTTATCTTAAATAGAATGCCCCATTTATTTTTATTGCAATGAATTGGGCGTGCCAAATTTGATAAGACTACAAATTTTCAGAATTCTATCTCTACTAGTTGTTGAAATATGACAACACCGTATTTTCGTTGAAAAGTATCAACACCGCTTGAATATCTTAAAACGCCACTTAGGCATGTTCACGAAATTTGGTATCTGGACTAAGGTTTTTGGGCAAGCGAAATTCAACCGTGGTATCGGCATTGTTGTCAGATTTCCCACTTTTGCGCTACACGTTATTATCTTGGATAAAATGCCCCATTTATTTTTATAGCAATAAATTGGACTTGTCAAATTTGATAAGATTTCAAATTTTCAGAATTCTTTCTCCACTAGTTGCTAAAATATGCCAACACCGCATTTTCAGTGAACGGTATCGCAACGCTTGAATATCTTTGAAACCCGCTTAAACTCGTCCATTAAATTCGGTATCTGGGGATTTATGGGCAAGCGAAATTGAACTGTGATATCGGCATTGTTGCCAAGTTTCCCAGCTTCGCGCTACACGAAGTCTTGCTCGTGGCCTATAGTTTTTTTTTTTTTTTAATACACGTTACTTGTTCATAAGGTATTCATATTTCCGGGCGTTTCTGATCAGTTTGCGGCTCCTCCTGAAATAGGTAGGAAGGTAGGTAACTATTCCAGAATGATTCTCACTATAGTAGTATCTAACAATCCAAGAAGCATATTGAAAATTTGGAATCTCATTAAAATTTGGACACAGTCATTGCAATAAAAATAAATCGGGCATTTTATTTAGGATAACAAAAAGACTACGTGTAGCGCGAAACTGGGAAACTTGGCAACAATGCCGTTATTACAGTTGAATTTCGCTTACCCATAAATTCCCAGATACCAAATTTCGTGAACGTGTTTAAGAGGCATTTGAAGATATTCAAGCGTTGCTATAGTTTTCACCGAAAATATGGCGTTGTCATATTTCAGCAACTAGTAGCGATTCTAATTGACCTTTTGTTTGGACGCCATATTGCGGTGCGCGAACATAGTTGCCAAAAGAAGAAAACAAAAATTGCTAGCGAGCTGTCAACATTAAAAACAAAAGTAACTAAATGATTGATCCTCACTATCCTTTTTGTTTGTTTACTTTCTCTCTCTGATTCTATAAACAATAAAGTCTAGGACTCATAACCGCGAAATTCACTCTTTTTTGACATTGCTTCGACAATTTGACGTTTTATGCATGAATCTGCGGAATGAATTAAACGTCAAATTGTCGAAGCAATGTCAAAAAACAGCGAATTTCGCGGTTATGAGTACTAGGCTTGAGAAAGGTAACCGAAGTTTGGTAAAGTGAATAGGTAGATATTTTATTATTTCTATTCTGCCCAATAACAAGTTAAAATTGATAGCTTTTCTTTTCAAAAACATTGGTAATAGGCGGCAAATTTGAATTTTAAATGTAATTTATTCAGTAGCTTTTGCTTTTAATGTTGACAGTACGCTAGTGATTTTTTTTCCTACTTTTGGCAACTATGTTCGCGCACCGCAATATGGTGTCTAAACAAAAGGTCAATTGACCTTTTGTTTGGACGCCATATTGCGGTGCGCGAACATAGTTGCCACAAGAAGAAAACAGAAATTACCAGCGGGCTGTCAACATTGGAAACAAAAGTAACTAAATGATTGATCCTCGCTATCCTTTTTGTTTGTTTACTTTCTCTCTCTGAATAATGAAAGTAAATAGGTAGATATTTTATTATTTCTATTCTGCCCAATACAAGCTAAAATTGATGGCTTTTCTTTACAAAAACATTCATAAAAGGCGGCAAATTTAAATTTTGAATGTAATTTATTCAGTAACTTTTGTTTTTAATGTTGACAGTACGCTAGTAATTTTTTTTTTTCTACTTTTGGCAACTACGTTCGCGCACCGCAATATGGCGTCCAAACAAAAGGTCAAATTGTCAAAAATTTAGTAACTATGTTGGCAACACAAGCTTTTTCTACATAGAAAAACTGAAAGATTGACAATTTTACATTGTATTGCCAACATAATGTCATTTTGACTTTTATCTTTAAAAAAAACAGATTTTAGGAGGAGCTCTGGAACAACTCCGGGGCGTTACGCGCTTATTCACTTCGAAAAGTGTTTGTTGCACCTGAGGTGCTGAAGCCCGAACTCATACCATTAAAAATGCACGAAAGCCAGCGCATCTGTTTCTTTCAAATCGGGGTCGACTTACACCGGAGCGAGTAGCTCTAGTGCTCCAAACTCTTGAGCGGAATACAACTATTACGGTACGGAATTTGAAAGTTCATCGGATGATCCATCAAATGAAGATCTTCCCAGGTCCAGAAATGTGAGGGAAAGAATGATTTATTCACCGAATTGGATGATTTGGAGTTTCATAGAAGATTGGGAATAAACAAAAATAGCATTCAAAGGCTGGAAAACATACTGAACCAAGTCTTGGAGCCATTGGACGAAAGAAATAAACAAACTTAAAAGAAATCTGGGGTGGCACTCTTTAACGAATATATATTTCTCTATCTCTATTGACGTCGCCTCTCTGTTGATTTCGAAAAGAGAGAAGAAGACAGCAAGTGCCATAGTACGGAAGCCCGGTCGTGCAATCTGTGTTCCGAGTTCTTAGTTCATAGTTCTGACGTCACAACTTGGAATTTCTGATTTACTACGTCACAACTCGGAATTTCTGATTAACTACGTCATAACTCGGAAATGCTCATTTATTGCTAGCACTCCCATCGAGCATCATCATGACTATTATATACTCGTCTGGCAGACACTCGCAACCGCCAGAATAGGCTGGCTATTTACATATACTTTTTAAATCCATAAAAGAATATTCCCTAAAAATTTCAGCCTTGTGGAAGCAGGTAATAAATGATTGACCCTATAACAACTTTGCTGTCGTCACACTTGAGGGATTATGACGCAACCACGAGATGCCTGCCAGACGTTATCTACTTTTTTAATTGACCAATAATAAAACATTATTTAAAAAATGTCTAGCTTTGTGTGAAACGAGTTAAGCCGGTCCCACACGATGTGGCGAATACCTTCCAACGTTGGACACATCGCCATTTGACACACCGTGTTTTGTGCACACCGTGTGGGCGTGCACTTGGGAATTGCATGTGTCCAACGTTGGCCACATGACATGTTCGGGCTCATGTCGGTGAAATTTACCCGCGTCAAAGGAACTTTCAACGTTGGAACCATCGTTCGTCATACGCCTACACGAGCGATCATGTGTTTGTCGCATTTAGTATAGAATCAGTGTAGCACCAAAGATTTTATTTTATTTTTTGGTTTGTTTTGCTATACCTATATTTTTCTCATTGTAGATTGTAGATTAATAATGGAGTGGAATAATGAACTTATTCTTGAATTTATTTAGCTGTATGAGAAACATCCTATTTTATGGAATCCCAAACATCAGGGATACAAGAATAGAAATTCTCTAAATGATGTAAATAATTCTGTACAAAGTAAAACTATCATGTTTGCAGCAATGCCAGCAATGCTTATGTCTTCATCTTCCATTTTTAATTAAAAAAAATTCTGTTGAACAATTTTTACGCGAAATACGACTACGACAGTGACCGGCTTTTGTCGGATGAACAGCTTGCTCTCCTACTACTAGTTATATCTTTCTCTTTCAATATTTTTTGTCTGTGAATCTGCGAGAACTGATTAAGGGACAGAAAATATGTGTGTTGCTCTCGATAGTTGCTCTATCACAAACCTACTTTTGATATTTTCACGCCGATACCTTTGTACGCCCAAGAAGCTTTATACAAGGCAAGAGCATATATCTAATCAAAGAATTGAATGTTGATGGTCTCAAATGAGACGGCTTGGTAGAAATTGGTGGATCAATTATTTTAAAAATCTGAGAGACGAGAGACAGAGGACACAGGCCTCTAAAATGATGGCTATCTGCTTCATGTAGAATGTTTAAGGTTTTGCTATACAGTTTTTTTTTTGTAAAAATCACATCGCAAATGCAAATAAAAACAATCCAACCGCACACCTAATTTTTAGGTTACCATTTACAATAACATCGATAACGGACTTCTTACGTAGTAAATCAGAAATTCGGAGTTATGACGTAGTGAATCAGAAATTCCGAGTTGTGACGTCAGAACCATGAACTAAGAACTCGGAAGACAGATTGCACGACCGGGCTTCCGTACCATAGAGATATAGTTGGGGAGCTGGCGTCAAAAACATGCAAGAGTTTTCGCAAGGCGGATATTTTCAAAATAGGTCGTACTTAAGTGTTAGAATGCTAGTGTACAGTCAGCACTCACAGTTCCGGGACAGCTGGCTCTGGGACGCGGGCAAAGTTGTAATTTTAAGAAGTATCTAAACTGTTTTCTCAAAGCTCAAAATTTATAGAAATTTTGCACATTATCTATTTGAAGGTCACAGATAACGTATGTAAATCGTCAGACGTCTAGTTCGTTGCAAAAAGGGGGTCAGACGTCCTCAAAGTTTTTATTTTATGGCATTTTCTTCAAATATATTTGTCAAATACCTGCAAAAATATATTTTGACAGGACACCAAAGAAAATGCCATAAAATAAAAACTTTGAGGACGTCTGACCTCCTTTTTGCAACGAACTAGACGTCTGACGATTTACATACGTTATCTGTGACCTTCAAACAGATAATGTGCAAAATTTCTATAAATTTTGAGCTTTGAGAAAACAGTTTAGATGCTTCTTAAAATTACAACTTTGCCCGCGTCCCAGAGCCAGCTGTCCCGGAACTGTGAGTGCTGACTGTACACTAGCATTCTAGCACTAAAGTACGACCTATTTTGAAAATATCCGCCTTGCGAAAACTCTTGCATGTTTTTGGCGCCACCTCCTGTACTAATAGGGATAATGATCTCTATCCGTTACAGAGTCCCAGCCCAGATTTCAATTGCAACGGGAGCCGCTTTCCAGTATGGCAGTGTGACGCCCGGAGCTACTCGGGGCGTTGAGCTCCTGAGCTGTACGCAGTGTTGCCACAGGCTATGAAAATTTCGTGCCAGACTATAAATTTAAAAGGGGCCAGATTTCAGTTTTTGGGGCAAACCATTCTTGAAAGGAAAAGAAAATGCCCGCCGGAGGCAGACATTTTCCTCGGGTGCCACGCCCAGAAACGTTTATTTTGCATCCAAAAATAATGATTTGGCTTGTTATGGAGAAACGGGCCAGATTCGAAAAAGAGTGGCCAACGGGCCACTCCGTCTTAAGCCTAGTACTCATAACTGCGAAATTCTCATTTTTTTGACATTGCTTCGACAATTTGACGTTTGATACACGCATAAAACGTCAAATTGTCAACGCAATGTCAAAAAAATGCGAATTTCGCAATTATGAGTACCAGGCTTTAGAAAGGGCCAGATCAGAGCCGCTTTCCAGTATGCACATCGACGCGCTCTGGCGCGCTCCAGAGCACCTCGATTTGTACCGTTCCAGTATCATGACGTGAGACGCCCGTCTTAGTGTCAAATATGTCAAATTTTAAAAATAATTATCTGTTTGTTTGTGCAGTTTGTTTTTTTATTTATCATAAATAAAAGAGAATCAAAACTATATTTTTTAAAATGTTCAATCTTGAGATATAACAAGAAATAAATAAATAAAAAGCCACCCACGGATGTGACAGCTGACAGGTTGACCCGTACGTACAGCTCGGGGGCTCAACGCCCCGAGTAGCTCCGGGCGTCAAACTCCCATACTGGAAAGCGGCTCTGGCCATATGGGGCCACCTGTGGCAACACTGGCTGTACGTACGCGTCAACCTGTCAGCTGTCACATCCGTGGGTGGCTATTTATTTATTTATTTCTTGTTATATCTCAAGATTGAACATTTTAAAAAATATAGTTTTGATTCTCTTTCATTTATGATAAATAAAAAAACAAACTGCACAAACAAAATAATTATTTTTAAAATTTGACATATTTGACAATAAGAAAGGCGTCTCACGTCATGATACTGGAACGGTACCAATCTTGTACAAATCTAGTGCGTGGCGCCCCCGAGGTGCTCTAGAGCGCGCCAGAGCGCGCCAATGTGCATACTGGAAAGCGGCTGGGGTCTTTTCAACTTTAGTTGTATTCCTTTCACATCTAGGAGGAGCTCCGGAACAGCTCCGGGGCTTCACGCGCATATTCCTTTCGAAAAGTGTTTGTTGCTTCACGCATCTGTTCCCTGCAAATCAGGGGCGACCAAACACCGGAGCGAGTAGCTCGAATGTTTCAAACTCTTGAAAGGAATACAACTTTTGTATTGGTGGCCATTTCAATGTTTCACAGCCAACTGTAAAGGCCGTTTTACAGCTTGCAAGAAAACTTGAATGCAATTTTTTGCATGCAAAAAAATTGCATTCAAGATTTCTTGCACGTCATTTTACATCTTGCAATTTGACTTGTTTCTTTCTCTTACCTTTACCATACTTTTTTGTTTTTAATGTTATGTTGTTGATGTTTGCATTTTCCAAAAATAAAAAAAGTGATTATAAGTCGATATAAAAAGAAGAAAGCAATAGCAGCAATTTTAAGCATCATACCTAAAGGCCGTTTTACAGCTAGCAAGAAAACTTGAATGCAATTTTTTGCATGCAACAAAATTGCATTCAATAAGATTTCTTGCACGTCGTTTTACACCTCGCAATTTGACTTGTTTCCTCCTCTAACCTTAACCATACTTTTGTGTTTTCAATTTTGTTTTGTTGATGTTTGTATTTTCCAAAAATGAAGAACGTGAAAATAAGTCGATATAAAAAGAAGAATGCAATAGCAGCCACTTTAAGCATCATAATTGCTAAAAATACCCCAGCTTGCGCGAAAACCTTCAAGAAAAATGGCACCAAGCCGATTGCATGCAATGCCATTCAAGTTTCAAGAATCTTGCAGAAAACAATCAGCTGACTCACTTCTGCGCATGCCTTCGTTCAAGTTTCTTGCATATTGCAGATAGAATTGCATGCTGTAAAACGGCCTTAATTGCTGAAAATTCCCCAGCTTGCACGAAAATTTTCAAGAGAAATGGCACCAAACCGATTGCATGCAATGCCATTCAAGTTTCAAGAATCTTACAGAAACCAATCAGCTGACTCACTTCTGCGCATGCCCTCGTGCAGCAAATATCCAGCTAAGTTCCCCAAAATTTTGTAGAGGGCGCGAGTGAACTTGGAGTGCTTTGAATTTTGGCGGTAAATGTCAATAGTTTTAAACCGTTTCGATAACCTCAATGGATAAGTAGAAGGAAAGATGACTACATATGAACAATGAACAGTGAATAAGTTAAAATATCTTCCCAAACGTTCAGTGGCCCTTAAAGAATATTTTCAAAAGTGTCAGCGTCAGCTTGTCTTGAAACCACACATCAAACTTGACTTTTTAGGTTAAAATTAGATCCGATTATTCACGCGCCAAAATTTAAAGAGCTGCCCAAGTACAGAAGCGCCCTCTTCAACTCAACTGTCAACTGTCAATATTACATGCCATTATTAGGATTGGAAGGTTGTTCACTTGTTTCACAGTTCACAGCCGAAATGAAGTTATAGTCTAAGAGCCAGCGCCGAAAAAATTCTCTGAATTTACTAAAGCTAGTTTTTGGACAGTTGATTACAGTATATTACGTACATAAACATACTGCGGTCAGTCAAGTGAAACTTGGGACAAGGATCCAGGGTGTCTTGTTAAAGGTGTCGAGATAAGTTGGGTAATGCAACGAATTTACTAAAGCTGAAAATCGTTATACATATTATATGTAACATATAAATAACAGTAGTGTTAGTCAGTCAGTTGAATAGCGGGACCGTGCTGGTCAGTCAGCCCCAATAAATGTGAAAATCTGCAAAAAATATTAATATTACTGAACAAACCTATTAATTTAAACTTCAACCTACAATTTTGAATTGTCACTGTCACGCTGTCACTCTAAAAAAAAATAGACCTATTATTTTTTTTACATAAATTGGTGCTGAACTACCTCAATGGGGCTGAATGACCGGTTCCAGTTCCGCTATTCAACTGTCTGACACACATCCCTGTTATTTATGTATTATATATAATATGTATAGCGATTTTCAGCCTTAGTAAATTCGTTGCATTACCTAGCTATCTCGACAACTTTAACCAGACGCCCTAGGTCCTTGTCCCAAGTTTCGCTTGACTGACCGAGGTATGTTTATGTACGTAAATACTGTAATCAACTGACCAAAAACTGGCTTTAGTAAATTCAGAGAATTTTTTCGGCGCTGGCTCTCCGGCTATTAGGCGAGGAAAAAAACTGTTCACAGAATATATGGCTTTTTATTTTTATCCCATTTTGACGTTTATAAATGACATTATTGAACGCATAACAATAAAGGTAAGTAGACATTTATCACCTCAGTGATTTAAATTTTTTTTAACTCACTCTCGGCATTTTAAGCCACTCTGCCCAACTAAAATTCCGACACCTCAGTGATTTAAAATATTTTTAACTCACTCTCGGCATTTTTCTTTATACTTTATTTTTTGAATTTCCACGAAATGGGATAAAATTTTATAAAGTAGGTATGTTTTTTTTTTAAGATAATTCCCCAAGTCAAAAATTTAGTAACTATGTTGGCAACACGAGCCTTTTCTACATAAAAAATTTGAATGCATTGACAATTTTACATTGTATTGCTAACATAATGTCATTTTGACTTTTATCTTAAAAAAAAAACATATTTTATACATCACGTGAGTTAGAATGTTTTATTCATTCGAAGAAAATTAACCCACTCGCTAGGGCTGGTGGGGTAAACTTTTTTCTCATGAATAAACATTCATTTAACTCACTTGGTGTATAAATAACTATTATAGTACTTGTTGTTATCCGACCGATAAATGTTAACAGACTGACAGCCAGCAGATCGCTAAATTGATTTTGGTGAATATGGGCGTAAGGCACCCTTAAAATGGACGGTGCAAACGGCCATTAGTAATCCTGTAGAGTTTACGATTCTGTCTAAAGTTTGTTTTTTATTTAAAGATAATAGACCTATCTATTTTTACCTGGTATGCGCGCGCAACACGAGGCAATGCCTTTCTATTGGCTAATAAGTACAGGTGAGAGGTGTTCGTTTTCCACGCTGGGCATCTCCTTGTCCTTGTTCATTGCCTGTGGTCTGACAAGAATAAAAGTACGATTGATATTCAATTTGAAATAGCTTGACAAGTGACATTCAAAAGTTGTTTGAAATTTTCCTTGACAAATATGTTGCACAACACGCGGTCTTTCTCCTTCCTTTTTTATCCCGTCCAAATAAGAAGAACGGATTGCTATACATTAGTCTAACATAATTTGGTAGGTTTTGCCTCGTCTTGCGCAATGAGCATGCTGTGTCTTTTTTTTTCTAATGAAGTTTTCGTATTATTACCTCTTTGTCTGGTAAAATATTGTTTGCCCAGCGGTTCTGAGTCTACGGAAGGAATTCGGACGTAAGTGTGCGATGTTGTCACGTTTAATTATAAAAAAGCGAAAATACTAGGCATTAAGTATAGTTCTAGTTCATTTGAAAATCCATTTTTTAATAACAAAATATTAGCTGCTTACGATCAAGCACTTTTCTTACCTAAGTTAAAGTTAGTTTCTTAGCTGAGCTAAGTTGTTTGATCGTACGCGCAATTCATATAGGCTGATCAGCTGCCTATCAAGTTACGACTCACGTCACGTATTTCTAGTTCGGGTTCTAGTTACGACGAGAGTTTCAGGTTCAGTTTGTTGTTTTTATTAATTTATTTTCAATTGAAATTGAAACTGAATTGTTTTTGTACTACAGCACAGTTAATTTCACATTAAAAATGAACAATTATCTACCTAGAAGTGTCATGACGGGTGCAATGGCAATAATGAATAATAAATTTCATTAAAATAAACACCTTTTCAAAGTTCCTGTTCCAACGACCAACTTTCAACAAAATAAAAATAAAAAAACAACCTCAATTTAGAAATTATTAAACGTCAAAATTCAAAAAATGCGTACTTCGCGCCAACTTAGGTCTGACTAAGTTATCTCAATTAAAAATCCGGGTGTGTTAGCAGGGGAAAGGGGAGAAGGCAGATTCTAACTTAGTTGTGATAGATCGTACGCGCAACTAAGTTAGATTCTTTAAGTTAGGTAAGAAAAGTGCTTGATCGTAAGCAGCTATAGATAACAATAATAAAACGCTGAATATTTTAACGTTGTTGTTCGATCTATTCCTATTTTAATTTCTGATTTCTTCAATTTGGTCTATTGAAAAAATAGACATTTTCTAAAGATACCATCAGCTTTTGTCAATTTGGCAAGCATCCGGCCTGGATGAACCTGATTGGTGGAGTTTTTGGCAGAATTGCCGTTGCCACGGAGAACCATGCGGTTGTTAATGTGCTAACGTCACCTTACGTCTCGCTATTGGCCAGGGCTCCCGTCATTGTATCCTCCCATCTTGAAATGTGGATTTATATTGAAATATCCAGTGGCGGGGGTGTGGTCATTATCGATTTTCGTTTACGAGTTTCAATAAGATAACACTTCCAAAAATTTCCGCACGCACCTGGGTATTTTATGAATGAAATCAGCCATTTTTTTACAACTGCATTCCCCTTACCGTTGCCCCGTAGACACAGACTCGCTGGGCAGACATTAGATAGGTCTATTCCCCAAGTCAAAAATCTAGTAACTATGTTGGCAACACAAGCCGTTTCTATATAAAAAATTTGAAAGCATTGACAATTTTACATTGCATTGCCAACATAATGTCATTTTGACTTATCTTTAAAAAAAAACAGATTTTAATATATTTAAACCTGTCAAATTTAAATAAAATCGACCAATAGAAAAAAATCCGCCAAATAAAAATCCGCAATTCGCGGTTATGAGTACTAGGCTTAACACAAACGAACGTCCTAAAACAGGAAGTGCTGCTCCGAACAACAACACAACACAAAAAACTTCCTAAAAACGGTTGGAGCGGAGCAAGTAACACTTTAAAAAAAGTGCATTTTTTATAAAGTGCTTCATCCTGAAGGTGTGATATACGATGAGGGTTCATGTAATTGGTGCAAGATCTCAGTAAGCATTTCTTTTTATTATAACAAGCACTAGAAGCGTTACACCAAACCGGAGCTTCACAACTGCAGAAATCACAAACCAATCAGACTGAATTTCATTGGTTGAATTTAGTTTTCTGACTGTTTTCAACCAATGAAATTCGCTCTGACTGGTTTGTGATTTCTGCAGAAACAGACCTTACATGTATTTGATTTTGATTGCGACTCTGGGTGCAACTCTGGTGAAATATTTATGTTCGAGTGATAGTCGCTGACGCAAAACAACAAATTGAACAAAAATATCTATTTTTTATTATCTAGTAGTAGGCGTGAAGATAGGAAATGATTGTGTCATTAAAAATATTTGGATAAGAAATCCCCAAAATTAAAAATTCGATGCTGAAATTATCGGCTTCTGAGGAGAGGAAATTAAGGCTGTGGTCCGAATATAACTAGGGTTGTGGTTTCGCGGTCCAAAAGTAATCAAATTACTGGTTCCTAGGAAAGTGGTTACTTTTGGACCTCGATTTCCTGAAATCTGAGCCGCTTTCCAGAGCCGCTTTCCAGTATGCACATTGGCGCGCTCTGGCGCGTTCTAGAGCACCTCAGGGGCGCCACGCGCTAGATTTGTACCGTTCCAGTATCATGGCGTGAGACGCCTGTCTTAGTGTCAAATATGTCAAATTTTAAAAATAATTATCTGTTTGTTGATGCAGTTTGTTTTTTATTTATTAAAAATTAGAAAATTAAAACTATATTTCAGAAATGTTCTATCCCGAGATATAACAAGAAACAAATAAATAAATAGCCACCCACGGATGTGACAACTGACAGGTTGACGGGTACGTACAGCTAGGGAGCTCAACGCCCCGAGTAGCTCCGGGCGTCAAGTGAATTATAAATGGCTTTACGGTCGGCCGTGTTTTAATATTTTACTGTTACTGCTACTGTTACTGATACTGACACTATAAATCCAGCTTCACACTCCCATACTGGAAAGCGGCTCAGTATGCACATTGGCGCGCCCTGGCGCGCTCTAGAGCACCCCGGGGGCGCCACGCGCTAGATTTGTACCGTTCCAGTATCATGGCGTGAGACGCCTGTCTTAGTGTCAAATATGTCAAATTTCAAAAATAATTATCTGTTTGTTGATGCAGTTTGTTTTTTATTTATTAAAAATTAAAGAAAATTAAAACTATATTTCAGAAATGTTCTATCCCGAGATATAACAAGAAACAAATAAATAAATAGCCACCCACGGATGTGACAACTGACAGGTTGACGGGTACGTACAGCTAGGGAGCTCAACGCCCCGAGTAGCTCCGGGCGTCAAGCTGAATTTATAGTGTCAGTATCAGTAACAGTAACAGTAACTTAAAACTTAAAACTTAAGAACAGATATGAAAATAACCATTTCTTAAGTTTTACTGATAAGTTTGTTAAGTGAATTATAAATGGCTTTACGGTCGGCCGTGTTTTAATATTTTACTGTTACTGATACTGACACTATAAATCCAGCTTCACACTCCCATACTGGAAAGCGGCTCAGTATGCACATTGGCGCGCCCTGGCGCGCTCTAGGGCACCCCGGGGGCGCCACGCGCTGGATTTGTACCGTTCCAGTATCATGGCGTGAGACGCCTGTCTTAGTGTCAAATATGTCAAATTTTAAAAATAATTATCTGCTAGGAGATTCCATTTGCTATCGAGATCACGAAATCGAATCGCTTTCGTACTCGATACCAAATACGATATCGAGCAATCCGGAATTCCCATTCGAAATCGTATTCACCAACGGATAGGTCGGTATCGAAATATTCGAAATCCGTAGCAACCGTAGCATTCAAGCGCATTTAGATAGAGAAGTGCCGCCAAACTTTAAAAAATAATAAAAATCGTCACTTGTAGCAGTTTGTTAGAAGTTGGTTGTTCTTCTGTTAATTTTATTGAGTTTTTTGATTTGACTTCAACAGATAGATTTGCATTGCACTGTCGTATTTATTACTTTTTTTTACTACTAACCTGAGAAATAGACATTATTCAATCTATTTTTCTAAGAAAAAATTGAATTTCTCTCCCTAGGCTAATAATGAAAATAATGAAAAAATACCTAGGTTAATAATGAAAATGACGTCATGACGCAAGGATATTGTCATGTTTCTATTGGTTCAATTTCAATTTCATACGTCAATTTGAAAAAAAAATGCAGGTTTCTGTAGGTACATAGGAAGTTATATAAGCTGTTAATAGAGGGCAGCACTTTCAAGAGGGCGTTCACAAAAAATAATTAGAACACAGATTTTAAACAAATTTTTTATTTTTTACTAGCAGTAGTAAAAAAAATTCTATATATTCCTCGGTAGAGAAAGTCATTATATACCTCAAGCATTATAAAAGCTTTCGGTATATAATGACCAACTTCTCTACCTAGGTATATAATATACTATTTTTCTCACTATTGTGGCGGCCACTAATAAGGCTAGGTAATTAGAATTTTCAGTCAGGTACCAATGATGAGTAGGTTAAGTAATAGATAGTGTCTTTAAAGGTCAAACTGAAAAATGCTCCCAATATTATTCACAATCGTCTACAATAGGAATTGCTCGACGAGAAAGAAATAGACGATTGATAATGATTGCTAGAAATATTTAAGTAATTTTCTGGCTGAAGGGATATACCATAGTTCAGTCCCTAATTTTATTAAAATCTTTGTAACGCTGAGGTTCTGTGCCACGATCATACCAGCGAGATTTGGGACTTTCCCTTTCCATAGAAAAATAATTCAAGTTGTAAAGAATAGAAAAAAAACAACAAAACATGTGTCAATGTTGTCAATTTCATGTCGAAAGCGAGCAATCCACCAGCTTAGAGCTGGCGAGTAATCCGATATCGTTCTACTCGAAGCGACCGTTTCATTTCTCGAATGGGAATCGTAAATTTCACCGAAAGCGCCTAATCCGATATCGTATTGTCAATTGTAATTCGGGCCCTGTTCGTTGGTACAATTTGTTTTTTATTTATCAAAAATTGAAGAAAATCAAAACTTATATTTTGGAAATGTTCGATCCCGAGATATAATAAGAAACAAATAAATAAATAGCCAGTGTTACCAGATTGGGGGATTTTCCCCCAAATTTGGGGGATTTTCAAGTAGATGGGGGAAAATCTGGGGGATAGTTTTTTCTGGGGGATTTTTTGGGGGTAAGAATTGTAAGAATTTTTGCTATTGGGGGAAATCGGGTATATTTCAATGGATAAAACTAAAGTAAAAAATTTATTAAAACAACTGCGCCATCTATTTTTTCAATCAAGTACCAATCAAAAAGATACAGTTTGCTTCTTCTCGGGATGAACGCAAACGCTCAGTTCTAGATCTATTTTAATTTGTATGACAAATGAAAATTGACTTTACAAATCGGATCGGGGGAATCCCCAACGACCGACGTTGCTTGCATTTTTTATTTTGCCGTTTGCATTTCGTTGCGGTTATAGTGTGTAGTGCTCTAAGTTGCTGTATTCTAAATTTTAATACAGCGTAATATAATAATAAACTATCCAAACTTCTTGGTACAACTGTACTTATCTGTTCTGTCACCAGTCACAACATTTTATTTCCTTTGTCATTTGTCAATTGTCATTTTATTTTTGGGTTTAGAAAAATATAAACAAATAAAAAAGTGGTAAGGGTATGAGTTTTATTTTAAAATATTCAACGAATTTGTCTTTTTTTTGCAAGTATGAGTCGAGAATAAATCTATATTTATTTGGGGGATTTTAGTTGACAAACAGTGATTTTTGGGGTATTTTTGAAATCCTTTGGGGGAAATTAGTTATAACCATCTGGCAACCCTGTAAATAGCCACCCACGGATGTGACAAATGACAGGTTGACGGGTACGTACAGCTCGGGAGCTCAACGCCCTGAGTAGCTCCGGGCGTCACACTCTCATACTGGAAAGCGGCTCTGGTTAACCAAATGTCAAAATAGTTACCGGCCATTGGATGTCGGTTCTGTAAGTTTTTGTCCGTAATTTCCGTCAATTATTTTTCTTTTCATATTCGCGTTCCCCAAGTAACCGGAACTTTCAGTAACCATCTAACCAATCCAAAATTTGGTGGTTCGTATTGCATTAGGGCGAGTTCTCACAAAAACTCGTTACACGATATCAAATAAACCTAGTGCAAAACTTGTTTCATATACCAATCGAGAACAGAAGAATGAAGCATTTTCATCTGGCTCTAAGTGGACCGGAAAAAGATCGATTAATTAAAGGACCCCGCAATATTTAAATGGAAATTGGTTACCCGTGATATTTGGATGAAAGTTAAATATGTTATTAGGGTTTCCGTAAGCAACATTTTTTACCATGGGCACAACCCTGTATATATGACAGGTGAGGCGTGGTTAGCTGTCAAATATTGGAATCTTATATCCAAAAACAGAGTAACTATGGCAGATTTTGATGAACAAAAAATCTATTTCTACTAAGTCGACCAAGTTAAGTCGAAAAATATTAACCATTTTAACACCTGTCAAAACCCTGCCAAACGGCAGCACTCATTTTTTCCAGTTTTCAAAATTTTATGTTGTCCTTTGACATTTTTAACTTATATATAAATTCTAAATTCAAAAATTGAAAAAAAAACATGACAGAACTGTCAAAACCTGTCATTTGTTTTAGTAGAAAAAAATACTCTAATCTGGTCCTTTCTCGTTTTAAGGTAGTTTATTGGTGATGAAACATTGAACAAAGTTCATGCACGTCACATTTTGACAGCTGTCATTTTTTTTTTCAATTTTTGAATTCAGAATTTACATATAAGTTAAAAATGTCAAATGACAACATAAAATATTGAAAACTGGAAAAGATGAGTGCTGCCGTTTGGCAGGGTTTTGACAGGTGTTAAAACGGTTGACATTTTTCGACTTAACTTGGTCGACTTAGTAGAAATAGATTTTTTGTTCATCAAAATCTGCCATAGTTACTCTGTTTTTGGATTTCAGATTCCAATATTTGACAGCTAACCACGCCTCACCTGTCATATATACAGGGTTGTGCCCATGGTAAAAAATGTTGCTTACGGCATCCCCAATAACATATTTAAATTTCATCCAAATATCACGGGTAACCAATTTCCATTTAAATATTGCGGGGTCCTTTGTGACCAATCTGTTCTGTTCGGCGTTCGCACAGAAATCAGAAACCAGAGTCAGAGCGAATTTTATTGGTTGGAAAAGGTAGTGGTTGGAAACAGTCAGAAAACTACTTTCTTTCAACCAATGGAATTCACTCTGGTTGCAAGTGAAATGAAAACCCCTCGAAAAAACCCCAATTTTGGCGGGGAATCCCCCGTTTGCGTCCTTGGCGTGAATCAGCACATATTTCTTATCTCTCTATTATTGTAATCCATATATCGCAATTCGCGTCGTATCCTCTATGCACACATGTTTTTTGTTTCAGAATTGGCCGTTCGTCGCTGGTAGCTACGGCTACGAACCAAATATTTTATTATTTTTCCACAGCAGTGCAGTCAAGTACCAGTGCCTGTCCTTGACGGTTTAGGTTGTTTTATCAACAGTGTGTTGTGAATCATGATTCATGCAAGTACTTATATTATTTTTTTTTAATCCTATTCTCACAATTCCTGTAAAACTCGGTGTGTAAAATTTAGTGTGTGCCGGCCCCAAGAATTGTGAACACGTCATCCAGTTCCTAGTAGACAACCCCAACCAAAAAGAAGGTTAAAGGGTAAGTTTTCCCATTATTTTTGATACCTAGCTAATTGAAAATTTTACTAAATTGGAAAAGAAATTTGGTATATTTAAAAAAAAAAATGATTAAAAACTAGAAAATATGTTTTGAAAGTTTTTCTTCAAGGAATGTATATATCGCTGCTTTCCGAAAAGAATGGCACAACTCAAAATTTGTCATTTTTCAGTACAAGCAATTGAAGTTTTTATTATCACATTTTATTTTGTTACACAACCAGGTTTTTATGAATTTTTATAATTGGTTTTGATTTTAAATAAGTAAATTCTCGAACGTGTGTGATGCTAGCTCCTTGTAGCCAGCTCCTTGCCACCAATATGAATCCGCGAACGTAGTCGAAAGTGTGAAGCCAGCTCCTTGCGAAAGGCAACTTTTATCACTTAATAAAAATAAAGCTGAACATATTTTTCAAATAATTTAAAAAGGGGTGCGTTCATAAATGAACGCCCGGCGCTCCCCGATCGCCCAAATGCGTTCATAAATGACTTCGGCTTCACCGGTGTCAATGTTCCAGGCGTTCATAAATGTTCGTTGGTGTGCACCCGGAGCGCGCCCGAATCGACCTGCTAGCTGACATGGGTAAAAATGACCCGACATGCGCAGTACGTTTCAGGAGTGGACGTTTGTTTGTTTTCGGTTTTCGGGTTCGCAGTTTTCGTTTATTATTGATAACCTCGAAAAAGGAGATTTTTGATATTTTTAAACTGTTGAGTATTATTTATTGAAGTTGGTTGAAGTTGTTAATATGGATGAGGAAATGGAAATTAATCCCGAGAATTTCAAACTGATCGAAATTGATGGATCACCATTTGCAAACGATGAAAATCACATATATTTACAACATGTTCTAGGTTAGTATTTAATTTACAGGTTTCTGATAATAATTACAATAGTTTCTCTGAATCAATCATTAGTTTTGACCATTTTATATAGTTTTGAGAGCGACCCAAGTTGGTGATTGTGTCATTAAACGTCCCACGAATTTCGCTACAAATCTTTTATGAAACGATGGTTCACTTACTGAAATATTATTTTGATCCAAGAAAAGTTGTGGCAAATTACCTAATTCACTTTTTCTCTAGAGAAAATAAGTAAAATGAGATGCTCGATCTGGTGAAGTATTACAAGGTTAATAGGTATATTTTCTTTGAAATGCCCAGGCCTGGTTAGATGCGATGCGGGAAATATTAAATGAATAAATTTATTTGCTCAAATTAATAGGAGAATATTGTTATTTAAAATCATCCCTTGAATTGTTTCGAAAAGCATGATTTTCCAGCCAGTCTAGCGGTATCGCCGGTTGGATTGTCGGAGGAGTTTGGTTTGATGGCGGTGAGTTTGGTTAGTATAATTTTTCTCATTTCTTTATGCGCTTTATACCTATTTTTTGAAATTTAATGTAATGTTTTTTTCGTTGAAACGCGTGTATTCCGCAATTTTTTCTTTTCAAAAAAATACTATTAGAACCAGAACTTACGTCTAAAAATTGTTTTTTCCTTTAATTGGTGGGACGCTATATGACACAAGACCCCCATTATTATTATAAACCATATAATATGCTACTTTTGCAACTACATGAATCTGATAGAACTTGTAGGGTATCTTTCAAATGTGTAGGATATGTAGTTCCTATTTTTTTCAGATGGAAGCATTATAATTGCACCTTTAGATGAAGAGATAAAAAATATGTTTTTTCCATGTCAAGCCACACAGCAGTCAACTTCAATGCATAAGAGCAGTGGAACTCGAACATGGACTCGATCTGACATTCTAGCATTAATAGATGCAGTGAAAAACCATCAGGAAAAATTCAAGTCCAGTACAATGAAAAATGACGCTGTTTGGAAAATTATTTCTGCTACATTGGAAAAAAAAGGAAAATGTTTCACAGCGACTCAGTGTAAAGACAAATATAAGTATCTCAAAGGAAAATATATGAAAAAAAAAGATAATATGAGTGACAGATCCAGTGGTGCGGAATTTATAAAATTTGAATATTTCCACGAAATGGACGAATTTTTGGGAACGTCCCATAATGCAAACCCTATTGCCTTGGCTTCTAACATCAAAAAGCACCAAGGTAAATATACGACTGGGGAATTGTAAAAGAATTACATTGTCATCTATCACTACATAGATGTATATAGGATGGAATTCTTAAATCAAATAAATTCAGTATTGGAAAGCCTGTTTATTTGCTGAAAAAATTAAAAAAAAAACGGGTCCCTTTATTTGTAATTTAGCACATTTTTTCGACCTTCTCATGGAATTTACCCCTTTTATAAGGGTTTCAACTTTTTTATCAAATGTAAAGGCATGTATTGTGATAGCTCGTTGGAATGGGCATAAAAAAAGGAATATGACACATTATTTACTTTTGCATTTCGGATTTCGGTGATCTAGGAAGCTAGAAAATATTCAAAAAATATCTTTTCACAAAATTTTTTTTACTGTTAAAATTGTTGAATATCTTCAGGATTTTTTCTTGGTAGAACGCCCCCTTTGTTATGTTATGTAATAATTTGGTGCCTTACACTCAGATTGTCAAAATTAAATAGTGTACTAACGTCAGAATTTATTACATAACATTACAAATGGGGCTTTTTTTCACATTAGGGTTCTACCAAGAAAAAATTCTGAAGATATTCAACAATTTTAACAGTAGAAAAAATTGTGTGAAAAAATATTTTTTGATTATTTTCTCGCTTCCTAGATCACCGAAATGCAAAAGTAAATAATGAGTCATATTCCTTTTTTTATGCCAATTCCAACGAGCTATCACAATACATGCCTTCACATTTAAAAAAAAAAAGTTGGGGGGGTTTCTACCCTTATAAAAGGGGTAAATTCCATGAGAAGGTCGAAAAACTGTGCCAAATTAAAAATAAAGGGACCCGTTTTTTTAATTTTGTTCAGCAAATAAACAGGCTTTCCAATACTGAATTTATTCCATTTAAGAATTCCACCTGTATAGTAAGGTGTTCACTTGACAGAATTTGCCGCAGGTAGAGGTAAAGAACAATAATTATCGAAAGTACTGTAAACTGTCCACCTGCGATAGATGCTCTCGAGAGTATTAAGTAGCATTCGACAGTTTTTCTGTTAAGTAAATACTTTTACTTTTAACTTGCCATAAAGCTGAAATCAGAAAGTCATTCCTTTCAACCACCCCATATAATTATATTGCGGAATCTGCATATTACCGCTTATATTACCAAAACGAAACATTCCAAAATTTTAATGTATATTTCAGTCCCAGACACAGAAGAACGCAATATGTTAGACAGTGATGATAATGACACTGATACATCGGAGCCTAGTTTGAAGAAGAAAAAAATTGCCACTAAGCGAAAATTGCCAGAAAAGGAGAGTCCCCTTCAGAAATATGTCAAAGAGTTACATGAAAATACAAATAAAAGAGAAGATAATATGGAAAGACGCCATAAAGAAAATGTGGAATCACGCAAAGAAGCATTAAATGTCTTTGCTCAAAAAATGGATGCTATTATATCAATAATGGCTAATAAAAACAAGCAATAGAGATAATAAAAAAAATTACAATTTTTTTTGTTATTTTGTTCAAAAGTTTATTTGTTGTGTGGTTACCAAAAAAAATGAATATTTTTAATTTTATTCAAGTTGTGTAATTCCACTAGAATTACATTTTTATTATTTTGTTTAAAAGTTTATTTGTTTAGTTATTGGTTATCGTTACCAAAAATAATGTTTATTTTTGTAAGTTCCATTTGATTTAATTTGTCTCCATAAGGTATAGTATTTCCAAAGTCAGTTGGAACAAGGTAACAACTGGTAGCTGATTGAATATTTTCATAAGAAATGCACTGCCACTAGTCAGCTACCAGTGATGATTTATGTTTACCTTGTTCCAATTGACTTTGGAAATACTATACCTATTCTGGCTGTCAAACTTAAATAAATATTAATTTAAAACGAGATTTGACATGAATAAGTACATGTAGTTCAGATTTAATGAAATTTATTTATACCTCTACTCTCGACCCAAACTTAATGTCTAAAAGCCAATAAATGTTCATTATAAATAAATAGTATAAACAATAGTATATTACGATAAAAGTGGTAATTCTAAACATTTGTGGAACGTATCCCCAGCACTCTTTAAGGTTGATTTAGGGTTTCTTGGTGTTAAGTTTAATGGCAACTTCTGGATTATTCTGCGGTTTTTTTGCTACTTTTCTTACCAAGAAGTCGTTTGATTTTTACTCTACTCAAAATTAAAAAATAAATTTTAATAATTTGTAGGAGGTAGTTTTTGTTGCCAGTCCCTGCCACATCCCTAGTATCTTGTATGACTGTTATTGACAAGGATACAAAAAAAAATTAGTCCGGAAAAGTACTTTATTGCACTATTTAAAATTTGATTTATTATAGCTCAATTCGATGAATATTCACAATTTCACATTACTCTTCACTTTTTGATCAAAATTCACTAAAAAGTTTGTGGCGTATTAGGCCATAATTATAAGCTATAAGCTCGTAGAACAAATCTAGTACGTAACACGATGCGTAAAGTGCCTTTTCCGCCCTTGCCGGCTTGCCAGAACTCCGCTTTGCGTCGTTTGTGCAACTGCCGTGGCGTGCGGAAAAGTTCCACTTTTGCACATGTTAGGTAAATAACTAATTTCCACTTGTACTGTAATACACTATTATTTGCATAATCTACAGTGAATTATTAGCAGGTTTCGTTCAAAAATACAATTTGCATCATACATTCTATTGATACTGATATAATGTCCTACATATCTGTTGCCTTTTATTTCTACCTTCTTGTACTTGTTCATTATAAAAAACATCAATATCTTCTCCGTTGTTTTGTACAGCATTTAATCCTCCTCTCACATATTCCTCAATCAATAAGTCTTCAAAATTTAAACATATATTGTGTAATATAGTGCAGGCAAGAACAGTATTGGGAATAAAACTTGTTTTGTTCATGTCCAAAAATTTCAATCGTCTGAAGCGCCCAAAAAGAAGTGCAAAAGCTCTTTCTATAGTTTGTCGAGTCTGACTTACTTTTGTATTAAAATATCTCTGTGCTGCAGTTAAGTTCCCACGGTCAATGAAAGGTGGAATGCACCATGTTAAAACCGGATAGGCTTTGTCACCAATGATAAATTCTTCTAAAAATAATTCAGAAATAATATCCACGTAAGTTACATTCTATGAGATTTTTGTCATACCATTTGGAATATAGTGATCATGATTGTTTAGTACAGCAAAATATAGATCGGAATTCCGAAATATTCGTGTATCGCTAACTGATCCCGGAAATCCTACGAAACAGTCTGTAAACTTTAATCGATTATCACAAACAGCTTGTAAAGTCATCGCGTAATTACATTTTCTTGTCAGGTAAGAGTTTGGGTCTTCTTTGGGTGCTTTGATTACAATAAATGTACCATCAACTGCACCTATAATATTCGGAATTCTTGCAATTCGTTCGAAACCTTCTTTAACTCTTTCTAAATCATTCCCTCTTGGCCATTTTATAACTTGTGGAGCTATGTCACATAGAGCATTTACTACTCTCGTAAAACATTTTGAAAGAGACGATTTTGCCATATCAAATCTCTCTCCTACAGACCTATAAAACCATTTTGTTTTAACAGTTAAATACCCAGTGTACTTTCTGCCCTTACCGATATGAATCTGGTGTTGCCAGCAACCAAATAACAGCTAAAATTTGTTTTTCAACATCTAATCTGCTTCTGCCAACATCTGTTTGTCTAATTAATATTGGGCCAATATATCCTAATAATGTATCATATGCATCCAAAGTTATTCTGAAATTTTGTTGAAACTGACAGATTTCACCACTACCTAGTTGACGGATGATTCTGACAGACAGAAATTACGCTCCGCTCGTTCATATATTTTTCCTACGAGCGTGCGCAAAGTAGTACTTTTCCGCACGCATTTCGGTTCTCAAAGTTGCACTTTTCCGCACTCAGTGCGGATACAGGCCTTATCCGCACTGAGTGCCGAAAAGTAAAAATAATTGTCAAGCAACAATAAGTACACCTGTCGACTTTGACACATGATGACAAATTTTTCCTCTGTTCCTGTTCCAGCTAACATCTATACCTACAAACACCAAATTTAATTAACTTCAACACATTGTCAGATTTGTTTTCTATATATATGCATCTACAAACTTTCTCATCAAATTTATAGCATTTTCCATTTGTCGAAACAGGGCAAAAAAATGTATCCTTATCCTTACATGTTACATGCTTTTAGAAAAAGATGCGGATGCACTCAGTGCGGCACTGATGACAAATGGAAATCGCCATTAAACGCTTTAAGATGAAGAGCTCTGACGATGATTTTCTGTTATATTTTTTTTTTGTTATGTAATTTTTTGATAAATGCATAGGTTCCCTTCAAGTTAATTAAAAATAATTAAACAAATTATCGTTTTTTTTTAAAATTTTTGTTGTTACCTACCTGATATGAAGCTCGTAGGAAAAATTTTGTTCCTAACACGTGCGCAAAGTGTCTTTTCCGCACGCAAACACGTATCCGAACTCCGCTTCGCGTCGTTCGTATAACTGTGTTTGCGTGCGGAAAAGTAACACTTTGCGCACTTGTTAGGAAAATAACTATTTCAAGTCCCGGGCGCACTCTGGGTAAATATCGCTCTGGGCGAATTTCGCCCGGGTATTTCATTTATGAACGCACTCCAGAATATAACTAAAGGTGGGTTTATACAGCACATAACATAACATAAGAAATAAGATAAAATAAGACATAATATAAGAAATAAGAATTTTGTGGCGTTTATACAGAAAATAACATAACATAAGAAATAATTTCTAACCAATCAGCTGGTTTGTGTACTTATGTAAACTTTACCGAAAACACTATATTTGATCAAAAAAAATATTAATTAATAATTTAGCAGTAACAGAAAATCAATATCGAATTCTAAAAAATTACCAATAGCTGAAAACAGAATCAAAATATTTTTTTTTTGGTTGGAATGTTTTGTTTACTACTCCGCCATTGCCGAAATCAAGGGAGGAGCATGCGCAGATCCGTTTTCACATAAAATAAGACATAAAAGTTAAAAGTTAACCAACTTTATTATTTCTTATGTTATGTTATGTTATGTTATTTTCTGTATAAACGCCATAAGGGGTTTCCATAAGTTCAACTTTTTATCTTATGTTATGTTATTTCTTATGTTATGTTATGTGGCTGTATAAACCCATCTTAAATTTCTTTTTCAACCAAAAGCAAACGACACAATCAAAATAATATTGAGTTAGGTTAGAATCACCGTTTAAAACAAGAAAGGCAGGGTTGTGTGTAATGTAGAAATGTACTATTTCGGTCTAGGACCGGATTTTCGATTTGAAATTTTTATGGTAGATAGAGGGTTCATAGTACTACTCAACACACCCCTCGACATTGAGGGACAAACGAAACTTTCGCGGTAAAAAATTATCTACTGTCCAAGGAGCTGAGTACTATCTCGGTCCAGGACCGGATTTTCGATTCGAAATTTTTATGGTAGATAGAGGGTCCAAAGTACTACTCAACCCACTCCTCGACATTGAGGGACAAACGAAACTTTGGCGGTAAAAAATTATTTACTGTCCAAGGAAATAGGTACTATCTCGGTCCAGGACCGGATTTTCGATTTGAAATTTTTATGGTAGATAGAGGGTTCACAGTACTACTCAACCCACTCCTCGAGATTGAGGGGCAAACGAAACTTTCGCGGTAAAAAATTATTTACTGTCCAAGGAGCTGAGTACTATCTCGGTCCAGGACCGGATTTTCGATTTGATATTTTTATGGTAGATAGAGGGTTCATAGTACTACTCAACCCACCCCTCGAGATTGAGGGACAAACGAAACTTTCGCGGTAAAAAATTATTTACTGTCCAAGGAGCTGAGTACTATCTCGGTCCAGGACCGGATTTTCGATTTGATATTTTTATGGTAGATAGAGGGTTCATAGTACTACTCAACCCACCCCTCGAGATTGAGGGACAAACGAAACTTTCGCGGTAAAAAATTATTTACTGTCCAAGGAGCTGAGTACTATCTCGGTCCAGGACCGGATTTTCGATTTGAGTTTTTCATGGTAGATAGAGGGTTCATAGTACTACTCAACCCACCCCTCGAGATTGAGGGACAAACGAAACTTTCGCGGTAAAAAATTAATAACTGTCCAAGGAGCTGAGTACTATCTCGGTCCAGGACCGGATTTTCGATTCGAAATTTTTATGGTAGATAGAGGGTCCAAAGTACTACTCAACCCACCCCTCGACATTGAGGGACAAACGAAACTTTGGCGGTAAAAAATTATTTACTGTCCAAGGAAATAGGTACTATCTCGGTCCAGGACCGGATTTTCGATTTGAAATTTTTATGGTAGATAGAGGGTTCACAGTACTACTCAACCCACCCCTCGATATTGAGGGACAAACGAAACTTTGGCGGTAAAAAATTATTTACTGTCCAAGGAGCTGAGTACTATCTCGGTCCAGGACCGGATTTTCGATTTGAAATTTTTATGGCAGATAGAGGGTTCATAGTACTACTCAACCCACCCCTCGAGATTGAGGGACAAACGAAACTTTCGCGGTAAAAAATTATTTACTGTCCAAGGAGCTGAGTACTATCTCGGTCCAGGACCGGATTTTCGATTTGAAATTTTTATGGTAGATAGAGGGTTCATAGTACTACTCAACACACCCCTCGACATTGAGGGACAAACGAAACTTTCGCGGTAAAAAATTAAGGAGTTAGTCCATGGGAGGGAAAAATAATGTTTCGTGGTGCCACGCCCTAATTTTTCCAGTTTTTATCATACTTATAATGGGCCTTTTCGGGTTTGAAAAAAGGACGGTTCTAAAACGGTTCAAAACAATAGCACAGTTTCTCAATCAACAAAATGACAATCGCTCAGTTATCACAAATTTCAATAATAAATTAACTGCGCGATTGTTTCGAATTGTTCTAGAACCGTCCTTTTTTCAAACCCGAACAAAGACACAAAGTTTTGTCAGCGAATTTTTGGACAGGTAGGTACCTATGAAAAGGTCAATTTATCGTAACTCAATTCTTCGTACGTCAATTCGTCGTAAAGTCAATTCGTCGTATTACAGTTATAATGTTAGAATGTATAAATTTACATTTTTTCTGTTTAATCAGGCATTACTAAACTTACCGATGATAACCCGGTTAGTTTCGGTTAGTTTGCAATTTCATTCAGACATCACATTGCAAACTAACTCAAACTAACCGGGTTATTATCAGTAAGTTTGATAATTTCTGATTAAAATTGCAAACTATTAACACGTTGGCTACCACATGTGTCACCGTCACCAGTGATGCATAGGATTCAGTTGTTTTCATGCCGACAGGGATGTTCGACCCAATTTATCCCAATACGAGCTAGTCGACGTTACTTCACGACACATTGACGTATACGACGAATTGAATTTACGACGAATGGACGTATATGACGAATTGACTTTACGACGAATTAACGTATACGACGAATTGACGTACGACAGATTGATTTACGACGAACTGACTGTGACCCCTATGAAAATTTGTTGCCCCCTCTACAATCTACCTATAAGTACGACGTCAGTGAGCGTTGTCACAATAAAGGTATGTTCCAAACCGCCAAAAAACCGTTTCAAGAACGATTTCGGAACCACTCTGTATACGAATTTCGGATTCTACGTACAAAAATTTTACGTTTTGCGCAGAATCCTGACGACGAAATGTACGGTTCCCTACTGGGATGGAACTATAAACAAAGCTATATGTTCAGTCCAGTCAGGTTCAGACCAGACAACCAAGTGAGCTAGCTAGATACGCTCTCAAATTTGAGTAGTTCTGTCTTCGTTTAGAATTGGAAATAAAGAGAGATGAAAATATTATTGTCAAAGCGCGACCGCCGCTCGATGCTCGATATTAATCGTATTTCTATTTTTAGGAAAAGCGGAAGTTTGGTTTACATGCGCGGGAGGCGGGAGCTTTAGTAAAAAAGCGGGAGCTTCCCGCCTAAATCAGGAGGGTTGGCAATCCTAGTCCAGGGCTGGGATCACGACAAGTGGAATTCTACTAGAATTTTATTTTCACGACGTCAGGTTGCCGAGCAACCTTCATCGTTGCCTGTACTGTACGCGATAAATAGAACGTGGGTGACGTCATGAAAGTAAAATCCCACTCGTCACGTTTCCAGCCCTGGACTAAGATACCTAGCTAGCTTCTTGGACAGTTATTATTAATTTTTTACCGCGGAAGTTTCGTTTGTCCCTCAATCTCGAGGGGTGGGTTGAATAGTACTATGAACCCTCTATCTACCATAAAAAATTCAAATCGAAAATCCGGTCCTGGACCGAGATAGTACTCAGCTCCTTGGACAGTAAATAATTTTTTACCGCGAAAGTTTCGTTTGTCCCTCAATCTCGACGGGTGGGTTGAGTAGTACTATGGACCCTCTATCTACCATAAAAATTTCAAATCGAAAATCCGGTCCTGGACCGAGATAGTACTCTGCTCCTTGGACAGTAAATAATTTTTTACCGCGAAAGTTTCGTTTGTCCCTCAATCTCGAGGGGTGGGTTGAGTAGTACTTTCGACTCTCTATCTACCATAAAAATTTCGAATCGAAAATCCGGTCCTGGACCGGGATAGTACATTTCTACATTACACACAACCCTGCCTTTCTTGATTTAAATGGTGATTCTAACCTAACTCAATATTATTTTGATTGTGTCGTTTGCTTTTGGTTGAAATAGTATATTGTTGTATTAGGAGTAGAAGCTTTACTTTTTTGTGCTGAAGCAGTAGGTTTGCGAGCCGAACGTAGTGAGGCTTGCAATACTGCTGAAGCACAAAAAAATGCTTCTACTCCGTATGCAACACGCTATTTTTTCTCCAAACGAATGTGGTAAGCTCGGGGGTAACTGGATGGTTGAGCGGCAGTAAAAGTACAAGCGGCACTAAAAGTACTTTTACTGCCGCTCCAGCGGCACCAAAAATACTTTTGCTGCCGCTGGGGTTGCCAAGCAGCATAGAAATTAAATTTCTACCACCTCGACAGGTGTTAACCTCCTGGATTTGCCTAACAACATAGAAATTGAATTTCTACCATCTTGACAGGTGTTGACAAAGTGATGTTTTTTTGACGTTTGGAGAAAAAAGAAATTATTCGAAAAATATATTCAGTTTTATTTCTATTAAACAATAAAAGTTGCCTTTCGCAAGGAGCTGGCTTCACACTTTCGACTACGTTCGCGGATTCATATTTGAGGCAAGGAGCTGGCTCCAAGGAGCTAGCGTCACACACATTATTCTCGAGCATATTTGTGAAATTAATGTTCCCTAGAAATATGAATATTCGCGAAGGGCCCCGAAGTAGGCGACATCTATGATCAACTTTGGTACTCAAAACTCAGTGAACAACAAAGCAAGTTTGCATTTGGCCCCCGGCATTGTTTCTGAAAGTTTTCAATTTTCTAAAGAATATTATTCATTTTATGTATTGTTTCTGTTATATAAATCACAAAAACATCATAAAACACAATTTAACAAAAACTAACCTCAAAAAACTAGCTTTGTTGTTCACTGAGTTCGGCAGACATATTGCTATTTTTCGCGTAATTTAGCGCCATCTATTGGTATAGGAATTTCGCCAATTTGAAGTAAAAAAAATAGAAGTGACGTTTTTCCACGAAAAAAAAACCCTGAAATAAACAAAAAATTAGTCACAAAATTGAAAATAAAACATAAATAGTTATTTGTTTCACTAGGCAGAAAAGTACAAGATTTAATACCGCGGCTGGTGTTTCATAGCCGAGGCTAGGAAACCAGCCGAGGCATTGAATCTGCTTTTCTGCCATGTAAAACATATAATTTTTTCTCCGAATGTTCAAATTCACACATGGACATCTTTTTATATTTATTTCATTCATTATTATTAGTAAAAGTCCACTTTTACTGCCTAGGCAGTAAAAATACAACTTTTGATCCTGTCAAGTGTCATTAAAAGGCCGCTTTTACTGTCATTCGGAGAAAAACGTTATTTATTTACTGTTTATTTACTTACTATGAAGGAATTCCACAAGGTAATAATTAGGTAAAATTAGGAAACTTAACTAAAAATATATTCTTTAAGGTTATAAATAAACAAGTATTGCAGAAAACTAAACAAGGTGGAAAAAAGTATTCAAAATACTCAATGAAACTATGACAACGACAAAAAACTGGCATAGTCAATTTAAGCAACTTTTTGAATGAATGAGGGTGGGTATTATAAAACTATTTTGACAGATAACTAAAAGTTAACTTTTGGAATTACTATGAGAACTAATGTCATTCTAGAAGTTAACTTTAGTTATTCTATCAAAATAGTATTATAATACCCGCCCTAAAGGTTATTATAAAATTCGTAATAAAAACGTGGCACAATACTTTTTTCAATCAATGCAAGTATACCTTTTTTTTCCCCTCCGCTATACCAGTTTTTTCTCCGTAAGCATTTTTCAGGACAATTTCATTGAAATCAGTGGACGATCGTCTAGAAAATACATTTACTCGAAAATATGATGCAATCTTTGTAGGAAGTCTTATAAAAAAAGCATCCCATTTCCTTTTTACGTACTTCAAAAACTTTAATGTCTGAAGTTTTCACTAGATCGCCATTTTCATTTTTGTATAATTCTTTAACTGCCATCTGCTCAGATAAATCCTTCAGGTCTTTGAAATCGCCATGACTCAATTCTTCCACTACATAGGGTTGCCCAGTTTTTTTTGCTTGTCGTATCAATGTCACATACTGATCAGGAGCGTAGATAGCGGCCGCCTTTTTATATCTGGAAATTTGTTTTTCGATTACAGAGTGCACATTTTCTGCATCATTTTGTGTATGTCCCCTTATCAAATACTTATGCATTATTGAGTTGATGTGGGGCAATACTGATACAGCGGAAAGGTATAACGCATATAAAAATTTGTTTTTGTTTTGTCCAGAGCAATTGTCTGTATAAAATGTTACATCAACCATTTTATTTTCTTCAATTAATGCCTTTTTCTTTAGTCCATTAAGATAATGCCAGACACATGAGCCGATTTCATTAGCCCCCCTATTTGCCTCACCCTCATGCCAAATATAACAAACTACATCATTTTTTGTTGAGCTGACAAAAGTCAAATTGTACACATTTAGCTTAGAGGTATAATAGAAAGAGGAGGCATTGCCAAGAGGGCAGGGTAGAGTCGCTTGGAGATCAAAGGAAACAATTAATTTATTTTCTTCTTTGTCTTTTTCTCTCTCTTTTCGACTTAAGTCTTTTTCAGTCAAGTGAGTTTTATATTTATCTTCAATCAATTGCTTTCCTTCTTCCGAGGCATTTTTATATTCCATGCAAAGATCACATTGGTCCTTTTTCGGAAAAAAGTTTTTGATCCTATAAATTCTCTTTGGGTATCGGCACGGCAATAATGACTTTCCAATCTTGGTATCAGTTTAATGTGTTCTATTATTCCTCTCTTTATATTTTTGTCAACTGATTGATGATGACCATGTTCCCCCCTGAGATCTTCTGTTATAATTCCGTGAGTTTTCTGAGATTCCTGTTTTCCTATTATTGTTCTTAAGGTTCTGGTTGTTATTGCTAAAGTGGATGTAAAAAATGTTCTGCAAACTCGAATCTTTTTCCCATCAAATTGAAAATAGAAAGCGTGATTTTGACGTCTGTGGTTTTCAAGATTTGAATATCTATATTTGGGGGAAATGCCAGTCATTGAGTTTGCAACAAAATCTCTTTGCCTTTGTAAGTTTTTCAAACCCCAATATTCATCAAAAATACATTGCCGTGATTCTTCTGATATTTTATCTCTACATTTGAGGCGACAATTGTTTTTGCAAGGGGGAAGTAATTTTTTTGGATCACGAGTGACTAATGTCTTCGTCATCCTCATTTTTAGTAACTTTTATTGATTGGTAACTTTTCCCACTGTTTTTTAGTTGCTTTGCAATGTTTTTCTTCGACTGCACGCTATTATTTTTCCTTTTTCTGCTTCTCCTTTTGACAGGTGGATCTTCTTCAACGTCTTCTATTTGTCTTTCATCGGTGGCAGCGGCGGCTTCTTCTTGCATCTCACTTTCAGATGATGACTCAGATGAAGCTTTATACTCTGGATCATCTTCTGAAGAACCAGAGCCAAATGGTTCAGAGTGATCTGATGAACTGAGAGAACTTGATGTACTTGTAGAAGTATTACAAGAAAAAGCCTCTCCCGGATTGATATCTTCGCCCGATGTTAAATCTTGTGCTCCTAAAAATCATAACATCTTTTGCAAAATAAAAAGAAAAAATAGCTTATTTAACCTACCTTCTTCTGTGATAATTGCCGTCTGCAAAACTGGTTCGTTATTGGGATTTGAAGCTTCTACGTTTGCATCTAACGTTGAATTTTCATCTGTTGCCATAGATGCATCAGCCCATTGGCGTATCCAGGATTTTGGTTTGGGGGGGCTGTGTTAACAAAAAGGGTTGACCAAAAAAAAAAAAAAAAAACTGCGCACAATAGTCTATTTTCATGTGCCTGAAGCATTCATGAGCTTATTGCCACCTTTAGAAATGACGAAGCATTTTAGGATCATTTTACTAGGTAGCTAGAGTTCACCGATTACCTATCCTTTCTTTTTTTATAAAGTAGTAAAGGACGAAAATAGGTCATAGGTTGTGACTAATTTTTCACAATGAACTATCAACTACACGTACCTGGAATAGAACCGACCGTTGTCGGATATGGCATTTGTCATCTCTCTCAGTGCCTCCAAAGATAGCTATATAGTGGAGGATACTTATCTCTGCCTAGTTCATTGACATTGGTGTTAGGTTTGCTGTATATTCCTAACATCAAATATAATATTTTTTAGACAAGGAAAGATTTTCATAATTGGCCCATTAGGTAAATAGAAATAGGTATCCCCCACATTCTCCATCTTGATTTGCCTCATTTTATAGATAGGCTGGGCGGGCCATTCCAGGTACAGTTGCGATAAAAAAAAAAGTAGTACAAGAAAAATGTCCAAAATCTCCTGGTCTATTATACATTAATTAAATTCATAACCAAAAATGACATATTTTTGGCATTTTTCGACAAGTTTTCAACCTAGAAAGCTTTAGATGACATTACTTTGGCATTTTTCCACCAGTTTTTAACCTAGAATATGTCATTGCCTGTTAAAATTTTGTATGTTACACCGGGAGCTCAAATTGGGGCTAATAATTTTTGTACTACTTTTTTTTGATCGCAACTGTACGTGTAGTTTATTGTTAATTGATTTTTTATCAGCCATATTCTGGAATGGTTTACTAATGAGAAATTCGGCATCCTCGCATGTTTGGGAAAGTGACGTCCCTTTCCTATCCCGCGTTTTCGCAGCAGTTCAAAATAGTTATTTGTTTTATTAGGCAGAAAAGTACAAGATTTAATGCCGCGGCTGGTGTTTCATAGCCGAGGCAGAGCCGAGGCTAGGAAAAGATATAGACTAATATCTGCGGATCATGATGTGTACGAAAACGTCAAATTTGAACATTTTTGAAGAAGTTTTAGAACTCTGGATGAAAATTTATTTGTGAACAAAAAGTGACAGAGCGGTCCTAAAATTGTTATTTTCAACCCACACAATCGTAGAAAAATGCGAGTGCCAAGATGTTATCCTTTGCTTGCTCTCCAAAGGCATCCAAAGTTGAAAAAATCACATTTTGCGTGATGCATGAACTCAATGAAATCAGTGAAATCACCCAACTTTCGCAACAAGAGTTTTTTACCTTTTTCAAAATAAAACGAACTATGCATTGAAACTTTTCATTTATGTTAGTTTTTAATTATTTTCTTATTATTTTTATAATGCACTACTATAAATGATAGAACTACTTATAAATTAACCCCTGTATGAAGAAAGCTTTTCAAAAGGAGCTGGTGTTTTTTTTTTCTTGACAAGTCATTGACAAGATCTGTGGGCAAGAAAACTGTGGGCAAGATATGTTTATTTGTCATTGTTTGACATCTCGGGAATTTGTAAATACAAAGTTTGAATACAGGGGTTTATTTATAAGTAGTTTTATCAGTTATAGTAATGCATAGTGAAAATATTGGAAAAATAATTAAAAACTGGCATGAATAAAAAGTTTTAATGCATAGTTGGTTTTATTTTGAAAAAGGTAAAAAATATTTGTTATGAAAGTCGGGTGATTTCACTGATTTCATTGAGTTATCACGTAAAATGTGATTTTTTCAGCTTTGGAAGCTTTTGGAGAACAAGCATAGGATAATAACTTGGTATTCGAATTTTTCCACGATTGTGTTAGTTAAAAATAACAATTTTAAGACCGCTCCGTCACTTCCTGTTCAAAAATAAATTTTCATCCAGAGTTCTGAAATGTCTTCAAAAATGTTCAAATTTGACGTTTTCGTACACATCATGATCCGCAGATACCAAAAATGTGAAAAAATTATTGGGATGCCATTCAAAATTACGGAGTTAGGACCATTTCCGGTCAAACCGGAAGTTACCAGACATTGACACACATGTCAAAAGATGACATTTCTCAAACCTACACTCCATACCAAAAATCTTTGCCATCGAAAAAAAACTCATCAAATGCCAGCGCGAAACTGATCTCGTAGACACCCGGTATATATGGGACAAGTGAACGCCGATCTGCTGCTAAGATCTGCTTGAATCAAGAAAAGGAATAAATGAACACCCTAAAGGATAATACACATTACTACACAGGATTGCTTATCATCGGTCTCGTTTTTGGGAAGCGCGGCCATTTTGTGTAACACCATTGGTGACGTCATCAACGACATCGTCGGCTGTTTGCGCCAGCGGTCGTATTTTAGAATATACATTTATGATGAAAAATATTATTGAATTTGGTTAACACAATAGGCAAAAACGAAGATGCAATGGAGATTTAAAAAAGCGTTGTTTTAGAATGTTACCTACTCAGTTACCTAATTAATGTGTTGCAAACACCTTACATCAAGGAGAGAAACGTCACGCTGCCTATGTCATCACTGATTTTTTGGCGTGGTGGAGGGCTTGAGATTTGATCCACACAGGCCTTATGAGGATAAGCTATCCTCGAGGCTATCCTGTAGTAGTAGTGTGTGTGTATTATCCTCGGTATTATCCTTGAGGGGTAGGTAGGTATAGTTAAAATGTAGATGTAAAGCCATTTCTTGCAACCCTTCCAACCAATATTTTTGTTACAGCAGACCCGAGTAGAAAATCGCTGCTGGAATTTTTCGTAAAGGCAAAGTGGGATTTTTGGCATTTTCGTGGAATTTTCTGGCATTTTCGTAGAATTTTAGCCGGTGCGTAACAAAATATTTTCAAGTATTGACGCAAGTATAACATTATTTATAGCAGGATAGAGAATAGAACAACCTGATTTAATATTTTCAAATATTGACTCGAGTATAATATCCTTTTTAGCAGATAGAGAATAGAACAACCTGATCTGTCGCATCGATGAATGAATCACTCTACATACCTGCCACTAGATACCTACTGCTACTTCTAAAATGCCAGCCACACACATCTTGCATTTTTTTATTTTTGGAATATGAAGTGTGCTGTATCAGGTTTTTCTCAAAATTTCCATATTCGGTCATTTTCCGACAAAATCCTACTGGGGGGCTAACTTGACGCTCAGCCCCCCCAAAATTTTAGGAATCAGATTAAACAAAATTGAATTCTTATCCATTCTGAAGTGTGCTGAACTGTGCTGTATCAGGTTTTTCTCAAAATTTCCATATTCGGTCATTTTCCGACAAAATCCTACTGGGGGGCTATCTTGACGCTCAGCCCCCCCAAAATTTTGGAAATTAGATTAAACAAAATTGAATTCTTATCCAATCTGAAGTATGCTGTATCAGGTTTTTCTCAAAATTTCCATATTCGTTCATTTTCCGACAAAATCCTACTGGGGGGCTAACTTGACGCTCAGCCCCCCCAAAATTTTGGAAATCAGATTAAACAAAATTGAATTCTTATCCAATCTGAAGTGTGCTGAACTGTGCTGTATCAGGTTTTTCTCAAAATTTCCATATTCGGTCATTTTCCGAGAAAATCCTACTGGCGGGCTAACTTGACGTTCAGCCCCCCCAAAACTTTGGAAATCAGATTAAACAAAATTGAATTCTTATCCAATCTGAAGTGTGCTGTATCAGGTTTTTCTCAAAATTTCCATATTCGGTCATTTTCCGACAAAATCCTACTGGGGGGCTATCTTGACGCTCAGCCCCCCCAAAATTTTGGAAATTAGATTAAAGAAAATTGAATTCTTATCCAATCTGAAGTTTGCTGTATCAGGTTTTTCTCAAAATTTCCATACTCGGTCATTTTCCGACAAAATCCTACTGGGGGGCTATCTTGACGCTCAGCCCCCCCAAAATTTTGGAAATTAGATTAAACAAAATTGAATTCTTATCCAATCTGAAGTATGCTGTATCAGGTTTTTCTCAAAATTTCCATATTCGGTCATTTTCCGAGAAAATCCTACTGGCAGGCTAACTTGACGTTCAGCCCCCCCATAATTTTGGAAATCAGATTAAACAAAATTGAATTCTTATCCAATCTGAAGTGTGCTGTATCAGGTTTTTCTCAAAATTTCCATATTCGGTCATTTTCCGACAAAATCCTACTGGGGGGCTATCTTGACGCTCAGCCCCCCCAAAATTTTGGAAATTAGATTAAAGAAAATTGAATTCTTATCCAATCTGAAGTATGCTGTATCAGGTTTTTCTCAAAATTTCCATACTCGGTAATTTTCCGACAAAATCCTACTGGGGGGCTAACTTGACGCTCAGCCCCCCCAAAATTTTGGAAATCAGATTAAACAAAATTGAATTCTTATGCATTCTGAAGTGTGCTGAACTGTGCTGTATCAGGCTTTTCTCAAAATTTCCATATGCGGTCATTTTCCGACAAAATCCTACTGACGGGCTAACTTGACGCTCAGTCCCCCCAAAATTTTGGAAATCAGATTAATCAAAATTGAATTCTTATCCAATCTGAAGTGTGCTGAACTGTGCTGTATCAGGTTTTTCTCAAAATTTCCATATTCGGTCATTTCCGACAAAATCCTACTGGGGGGCTATCTTGACGCTCAGCCCCCCCAAAATTTTGGAAATCAGATTAAACAAAATTGAATTCTTATCCATTCTGAAGTGTGCTGAACTGTGCTGTATCAGGCTTTTCTCAAAATTTCCATATTCGGTCATTTTCCGACAAAATCCTACTGGGGGGCTATCTTGACGCTCAGCCCCCCCAAAATTTTGGAAATTAGATTAAAGAAAATTGAATTTTTATCCAATCTGAAGTATGCTGTATCAGGTTTTTCTCAAAATTTCCATATTCGGTCATTTTCCGACAAAATCCTACTGGGGGGCTAACTTGACGCTCAGCCCCCCCAAAATTTTGGAAATCAGATTAAACAAAATTGAATTCTGATCCAATCTGAAGTGTGCTGAACTGTGCTGTATCAGGTTTTTCTCAAAATTTCCATATTCGGTCATTTTCCGAGAAAATCCTACTGGCGGGCTAACTTGACGTTCAGCCCCCCCAAAATTTTGGAAATCAGATTAAACAAAATTGAATTCTTATCCAATCTGAAGTGTGCTGTATCAGGTTTTTCTCAAAATTTCCATATTCGGTCATTTTCCGACAAAATCCTACTGGGGGGCTATCTTGACGCTCAGCCCCCCCAAAATTTTGGAAATTAGATTAAACAAAATTGAATTCTTATCCAATCTGAAGTATGCTGTATCAGGTTTTTCTCAAAATTTCCATATTCGGTCATTTTCTGAGAAAATCCTACTGGCGGGCTAACTTGACGTTCAGCCCCCCCATAATTTTGGGAATCAGATTAAACAAAATTGAATTCTTATCCAATCTGAAGTGTGCTGTATCAGGTTTTTCTCAAAATTTCCATATTCGGTCATTTTCCGACAAAATCCTACTGGGGGGCTAACTTGACGCTCAGCCCCCCCAAAATTTTGGAAATTAGATTAAAGAAAATTGAATTCTTATCCAATCTGAAGTATGCTGTATCAGGTTTTTCTCAAAATTTCCATACTCGGTCATTTTCCGACAAAATCCTACTGGGGGGCTAACTTGACGCTCAGCCCCCCCAAAATTTTGGAAATCAGATTAAACAAAATTGAATTCTTATCCATTCTGAAGTGTGCTGAACTGTGCTGTATCAGGCTTTTCTCAAAATTTCCATATTCGGTCATTTTCCGATAAAATCCTACTGGGGGGCTATCTTGACGCTCAGGCCCCCCAAAATTTTGGAAATTAGATTAAACAAAATTATTGAATTCTTATCCAATCTGAAGTGTGCTGTATCAGGTTTTTCTCAAAATTTCCATATTCGGTCATTTTCCGACAAAATCCTACTGGGGGGCTAACTTGACGCTCAGCCCCCCCAAAATTTTGGAAATTAGATTAAAGAAAATTGAATTCTTATCCAATCTGAAGTATGCTGTATCAGGTTTTTCTCAAAATTTCCATACTCGGTCATTTTCCGACAAAATCCTACTGGGGGGCTAACTTGACGCTCAGCCCCCCCAAAATTTTGGAAATCAGATTAAACAAAATTGAATTCTTATCCATTCTGAAGTGTGCTGAACTGTGCTGTATCAGGCTTTTCTCAAAATTTCCATATTCGGTCATTTTCCGACAAAATCCTACTGGGGGGCTATCTTGACGCTCAGCCCCCCCAAAATTTTGGAAATTAGATTAAACAAAATTATTGAATTCTTATCCAATCTGAAGTGTGCTGTATCAGGTTTTTCTCAAAATTTCCATATTCGGTCATTTTCCGACAAAATCCTACTGGGGGGCTAACTTGACGCTCAGCCCCTCCAAAATTTTGGAATCAGATTAAACAAAATTGAATTCTTATCCATTCTGAAGTGTGCTGAACTGTGCTGTATCAGGCTTTTCTCAAAATTTCCATATTCGGTCATTTTCCGACAAAATCCTACTGGGGGGCTATCTTGACGCTCAGCCCCCCCAAAATTTTGGAAATTAGATTAAAGAAAATTGAATTCTTATCCAATCTGAAGTATGCTGTATCAGGTTTTTCTCAAAATTTCCATACTCGGTAATTTTCCGACAAAATCCTACTGGGGGGCTAACTTGACGCTCAGCCCCCCCAAAATTTTGGAAATCAGATTAAACAAAATTGAATTCTTATGCATTCTGAAGTGTGCTGAACTGTGCTGTATCAGGCTTTTCTCAAAATTTCCATATGCGGTCATTTTCCGACAAAATCCTACTGACGGGCTAACTTGACGCTCAGTCCCCCCAAAATTTTGGAAATCAGATTAAACAAAATTGAATTCTTATCCAATCTGAAGTGTGCTGAACTGTGCTGTATCAGGTTTTTCTCAAAATTTCCATATTCGGTCATTTCCGACAAAATCCTACTGGGGGGCTATCTTGACGCTCAGCCCCCCCAAAATTTTGGAAATTAGATTAAACAAAATTGAATTCTTATCCATTCTGAAGTGTGCTGAACTGTGCTGTATCAGGCTTTTCTGAAAATTTCCATATTCGGTCATTTTCCGACAAAATCCTACTGGGGGGCTATCTTGACGCTCAGCCCCCCCAAAATTTTGGAAATTAGATTAAAGAAAATTGAATTTTTATCCAATCTGAAGTATGCTGTATCAGGTTTTTCTCAAAATTTCCATATTCGGTCATTTTCCGACAAAATCCTACTGGGGGGCTAACTTGACGCTCAGCCCCCCCAAAATTTTGGAAATCAGATTAAACAAAATTGAATTCTGATCCAATCTGAAGTGTGCTGAACTGTGCTGTATCAGGTTTTTCTCAAAATTTCCATATTCGGTCATTTTCCGAGAAAATCCTACTGGCGGGCTAACTTGACGTTCAGCCCCCCCAAAATTTTGGAAATCAGATTAAACAAAATTATTGAATTCTTATCCAATCTGAAGTGTGCTGTATCAGGTTTTTCTCAAAATTTCCATATTCGGTCATTTTCCGACAAAATCCTACTGGGGGGCTAACTTGACGCTCAGCCCCCCCAAAATTTTGGAAATTAGATTAAAGAAAATTGAATTCTTATCCAATCTGAAGTATGCTGTATCAGGTTTTTCTCAAAATTTCCATACTCGGTCATTTTCCGACAAAATCCTACTGGGGGGCTAACTTGACGCTCAGCCCCCCCAAAATTTTGGAAATCAGATTAAACAAAATTGAATTCTTATCCATTCTGAAGTGTGCTGAACTGTGCTGTATCAGGCTTTTCTCAAAATTTCCATATTCGGTCATTTTCCGACAAAATCCTACTGGGGGGCTATCTTGACGCTCAGCCCCCCCAAAATTTTGGAAATTAGATTAAACAAAATTATTGAATTCTTATCCAATCTGAAGTGTGCTGAACTGTGCTGTATCAGGCTTTTCTCAAAATTTCCATATTCGGTCATTTTCCGACAAAATCCTACTGGGGGGCTAACTTGACGCTCAGCCCCCCCAAAATTTTGGAAATTAGATTAAAGAAAATTGAATTCTTATCCAATCTGAAGTATGCTGTATCAGGTTTTTCTCAAAATTTCCATACTCGGTAATTTTCCGACAAAATCCTACTGGGGGGCTAACTTGACGCTCAGCCCCCCCAAAATTTTGGAAATCAGATTAAACAAAATTGAATTCTTATGCATTCTGAAGTGTGCTGAACTGTGCTGTATCAGGCTTTTCTCAAAATTTCCATATGCGGTCATTTTCCGACAAAATCCTACTGACGGGCTAACTTGACGCTCAGTCCCCCCAAAATTTTGGAAATCAGATTAAACAAAATTGAATTCTTATCCAATCTGAAGTGTGCTGAACTGTGCTGTATCAGGTTTTTCTCAAAATTTCCATATTCGGTCATTTCCGACAAAATCCTACTGGGGGGCTATCTTGACGCTCAGCCCCCCCAAAATTTTGGAAATTAGATTAAACAAAATTGAATTCTTATCCATTCTGAAGTGTGCTGAACTGTGCTGTATCAGGTTTTTCTCAAAATTTCCATATTCGGTCATTTCCGACAAAATCCTACTGGGGGGCTATCTTGACGCTCAGCCCCCCCAAAATTTTGGAAATTAGATTAAACAAAATTGAATTTTTATCCAATCTGAAGTATGCTGTATCAGGTTTTTCTCAAAATTTCCATATTCGGTCATTTTCCGACAAAATCCTACTGGGGGGCTAACTTGACGCTCAGCCCCCCCAAAATTTTGGAAATCAGATTAAACAAAATTGAATTCTGATCCAATCTGAAGTGTGCTGAACTGTGCTGTATCAGGTTTTTCTCAAAATTTCCATATTCGGTCATTTTCCGAGAAAATCCTACTGGCGGGCTAACTTGACGTTCAGCCCCCCCAAAATTTTGGAAATCAGATTAAACAAAATTATTGAATTCTTATCCAATCTGAAGTGTGCTGTATCAGGTTTTTCTCAAAATTTCCATATTCGGTCATTTTCCGACAAAATCCTACTGGGGGGCTAACTTGACGCTCAGCCCCCCCAAAATTTTGGAAATTAGATTAAAGAAAATTGAATTCTTATCCAATCTGAAGTATGCTGTATCAGGTTTTTCTCAAAATTTCCATACTCGGTCATTTTTCCGACAAAATCCTACTGGGGGGCTAACTTGACGCTCAGCCCCCCCAAAATTTTGGAAATCAGATTAAACAAAATTGAATTCTTATCCATTATGAAGTGTGCTGAACTGTGCTGTATCAGGTTTTTTCTCAAAATTTCCATATTCGGTCATTTTCCGACAAAATCCTACTGGGGGGCTATCTTGACGCTTCAGCCCCCCCAAAATTTTGGAAATTAGATTAAACAAAATTATTGAATTCTTATCCAATCTGAAGTGTGCTGTATCAGGTTTTTCTCAAAATTTCCATATTCGGTCATTTTCCGACAAAATCCTACTGGGGGGCTAACTTGACGCTCAGCCCCTCCAAAATTTTGGAATTCAGATTAAACAAAATTGAATTCTTATCCATTCTGAAGTGTGCTGAACTGTGCTGTATCAGGTTTTTCTCAAAATTTCCATATTCGGTCATTTTCCGACAAAATCCTACTGGCGGGCTAACTTGACGCTCAGTCCCCCCAAAATTTTGGGAAATCAGATTAAACAAAATTGAATTCTTATCCAATCTGAAGTGTGCTGAACTGTGCTGTATCAGGCTTTTCTCAAAATTTCCATATTCGGTCATTTTCCGACAAAATCCTACTGGCGGGCTAACTTGACGCTCAGTCCCCCCCAAAATTTTGGAAATCAGATTAAACAAAAATTGAATTCTTATCCAATCTGAAGTGTGCTGAACTGTGCTGTATCAGGCTTTTCTCAAAATTTCCATATTCGGTCATTTTCCGACAAAATCCTACTGGCGGGCTAACTTGACGCTCAGCCCCCCCAAAATTTTGGAAATCAGATTAAACAAAATTGAATTCTTATCCAATCTGAAGTGTGCTGTATCAGGTTTTTCTCAAAATTTCCATATTCGGTCATTTTCCGACAAAATCCTACTGGGGGGCTAACTTGACGCTCAGCCCCCCCAAAATTTTGGAATTCAGATTAAACAAAATTGAAATTCTTATCCATTCTGAAGTGTGCTGAACTGTGCTGTATCAGGTTTTTCTCAAAATTTCCATATTCGGTCATTTTCCGACAAAATCCTACTGGCGGGCTAACTTGACGCTCAGTCCCCCCCCAAAATTTTGGAAATCAGATTAAACAAAATTGAATTCTTATCCAATCTGAAGTGTGCTGAACTGTGCTGTATCAGGTTTTTCTCAAAATTTCCATATTCGGTCATTTTCCGACAAAATCCTACTGGGGGGGCTAACTTGACGCTCAGCCCCCCCAAAATTTTTGGAATTCAGATTAAACAAAATTGAATTCTTATCCATTCTGAAGTGTGCTGAACTGTGCTGTATCAGGCTTTTCTCAAAATTTCCATATTCGGTCATTTTCCGACAAAATCCTACTGGGGGGCTAACTTGACGCTCAGCCCCCCCAAAATTTTGGAATTCAGATTAAACAAAATTGAATTCTTATCCATTCTGAAGTGTGCTGAACTGTGCTGTATCAGGTTTTTCTCAAAATTTCCATATTCGGTCATTTTCCGACAAAATCCTACTGGCGGGCTAACTTGACGCTCAGTCCCCCCCAAAATTTTGGAAATCAGATTAAACAAAATTGAATTCTTATCCAATCTGAAGTGTGCTGAACTGTGCTGTATCAGGTTTTTCTCAAAATTTCCATATTCGGTCATTTTCCGAGAAAATCCTACTGGCGGGCTAACTTGACGTCCAGCCCCCCCAAAATTTTGGAAGTCAGATTAAACAAAATTGAATTCTTATCCAATCTGAAGTGTGCTGAACTGTGCTGTATCAGGTTTTTCTCAAAATTTCCATATTCGGTCATTTTCCGACAAAATCCTACTGGGGAGGTAACTTGAAGCTCAGCCCCCTCAAAATGTTGAAAATTGGATGAAAGAAAATTGAATTCTTCTCCAATCTGAAGTGTACTAACTCTGCTGTATCAGGTTTTCTCAAAATTTACATACTTATTCGGTTATTTTCCGACAAAATCCTACTAGCTAACTTGGCACTCAGCTCTGAAAATTAACATACATTCCTGTTAATTAAATTTTACCAGATTTTACGAAATTATAATAATTTTCCTAGTGATTTACTCGCTTTTCAAAGATAACGATAAAAGAACTATCAGATCAGTTGTTTATCGCACTGCGCATGCCTGCACCACGACTAGCATTTCTCACGGCAGTGTTTGTAAGGTTAACTCTTTAAAAGCTGCTCTAACACACCCGAACAATACGGAGTCAACATTTGCTCTAACTATGGTTGTACCCGAATACCCGAACGACTTAAGTAGGGTTGCCACCTCTCCGGGTCTTACCCGGAGTCTACGGGTTTTTACATTTGGTCTCTAGGCTCCGGATTACTGGGTGTTTTCTCCGTGTAAAACCGCATTTAACAAAAAAAAAAACGCATTTAAGAAAAAAAATAGGATTTAGCAACAGCGCAATCCTGTTTGTGCAAATACCGTTTCTCTCGGAGAAATTGAGAAATTATCCGACTCCGACACGCACGTTGGTGATAGACAGCCCACGAACTCAATGCTGCATAATCTCCCTCAAGGATATTAAACACAACTAAGTTTGCGCATCGGACTCGATTTTTGGAATAAAGACCATGATGTTGCACCGTTACTGACGTCATCAACGGTGTCGTTAACTGTTTGCGTCAGCGGTCGTAGTATTGAGGAATATACATTTATGAAGAGAAATAATATTTAATTTTGATTAACATAATAGGCAAAGAGGAAGATATAAACGAGATCTAAAAAGGAGTTGTTTTAGATTGCTGAATAATGTACTAAAACCATGTATGCATAAAGCCAAAAGCCTGCGGAATCATAGTCTGTGGTGCAAATACCCTACTTCAAGGCGGGAAACGACACGCTGCCTACGTCATCACTGGTTCTTGGGATCTTTGACGTGGTGGGGGGCTTGAGATTTGATCTACACAGGTCTTATGAGGATAGGCAATCCTGTTTAGTGTGTAATATTCTTGAATCTTCTTCTCCAACCGTCTCAACTCGCAACCTCAAGCAAAGTTTCCTCGAGCAACATCTGGCGATGCTGGGGGGGGGGGGGACTTGTGTATATACATATAGACAGATAGTAAAGTGTAATGTATCTGTTGCATTGTAGATCTGCAGATTTTCTTTTTCAGCTTTCTTTCAATAATGTTTTTTTTTCTCCGGTTCAACTTACTTTCAAAGGCGGCATCCCTACTTAAGAGCTAAAAGTGTTGAAAAAGTAAAAGGAGCTGCCAATCCGAACCGAGCTCCGGCTGCACTGGTAGCAGATGGGACTTGGAACGCAGACTAATGTATAATGGCCGTTTACACCGACCATTTTGAGGAAGCCTTAAGCATAACTCGGAAATTCGCACTTTTTTGACATTGCTTCGACAATTTGACGTTATATACGTGAATCAAACGTCAAGTTGTCGAAGCAATGTCAAAAAAATGCGAATTTCGCAGTTATGAGTAGTAGGCTTTAGCGATAAGTATTCCTTAAAGCGACATTTATCCATGTAGAAATGTAATTTTAGGGAATACTTATCGCTAATGTTTCCTTAAAATGGTCGGTGCAAACGGCCATAAATCACCTATCCATTTTGGAGAGTGTTCCGTTCCCAACCCTGGATAACTGGTCTGTAGATCTTCGGTTGACAGTGATTCAATTGAAGACATGCAGTGACTTTGGAACTTTGTGATTTAGGCATCCCACAAGGTTGCTTGAAAGAGATAGGTTGCCTGATAACTTTTATGACTGTATGCCTAAGCACAATGCAAACTCCATAGGAACCACCCGATGACGTCATCTGTTTGCCCTTACCAAACAACCTATTACAAGCAATTAATATTTAGGAACCTTGGGCATTACATTCTTCGTATTCTCTTTTCGACTTCCATTATACTTTGCTTTTTCAAACTCAGGCACAAAAGTTGTTAGAAATGAGAAATAATACAGAAAATTATAATATAACATATAAAATAAACAAAAAAATAATAACCAACCGGAAAAACGGAACGGTGACAATACGATAGCCGACAGTTACCGAAAAACCTTTCAGCGAAATCAATGTTTGCTGGGTATCCGGCTATGCGCTCCTACATCACTTATCCGATTACGATGAAACTTTGGTAGGTTGTTATGGCCATTCCAAGGAAGGTTTGTGGATAGGTTACGCATCTCGGAAAAAGAAATTAATTTTGAATTAATTGTTAATTTAATTGTAAACAAACTTATTCACATTACATAACAACATAACCCAACTTTTTTTTGACCGCATGAAACAACGTTGCCATATATGATTATTTTTTGAATTCGAGAACGGCTGGACCGATCTTAAATTTAATACCACGTATCTTTATGTAAGCTGAATTCGATTGACCCAGATTAGATCGATTTGGGTTCAATTTAAGTGAACTTCTTCTGATCTAGATCATTTTTTTTGTTGATGAGGGTGCACTGATCCAGCCTCAATCCAACACAGTGTGGTTCACTTAAATTGAACCAGATCAATCTAATCCGGTCAATCGAATTCGGCTATAGAGGAGAGTGATATAGGCTGTTTTTTATCCCGAAAAAAAAAGTTCGTTTGCGCGAAACTCTGATACACTGGAACGCCTATAAACAGCCCGGGGCGCTCTAGAGCAGCTCTGGAGTGCTTAAAATGCATCACTGAACTCACTGGCAAGCGACTCTGGTATCGGATAAAAAAAAATTTAAATAGAAAATCAACAACAAAATTTGAAAAAAAGTGTATTATTTCAAAATGTATTTTCACGCTGGCAACGCAGCCGGTCATTAGCTATATTTATCATATCAAGAAAACGCTTTTGTAGGCTGGTTGTATAATCCTTCGTTTATATAAATTTAGGTTCATCTCGATATCTGAAGCAGTTTTTCTTTAGTTTGGTTTTTACGAAACGCTTACAATCCCCCACGTGTTGTGGCCCCTAAAATTTGGCATCAACTTAGCCCCCTCTTAGTTTTTTGTCGGAAAATAATCGAATATGGAAATTTTGAGAAAAACCTGATACAGCACAGTTCAGCACACTTCAGATTAGATAAGAATTCAATTTTGTTTAATCTGATTTCCAAAATTTTGGGGGGGCTGAACGTCAAGTTAGCCCCCCAGTAGGATTTTGTCGGAAAATGACCGAATATGGAAATTTTGAGAAAAACCTGATACAGCACAGTTCAGCACACTTCAGATTGGATAAGAATTCAATTTTGTTTAATCTAATTTCCAAAATTTTGGAGGGGCTGAGCGTCAAGATAGCCCCCCAGTAGGATTTTGTCGGAAAATGACCGAATATGGAAATTTTGAGAAAAGCCTGATACAGCACAGTTCAGCACACTTCAGAATGGATAAGAATTCAATTTTGTTTAATCTGATTTCCAAAATTTTGGGGGGGCTGAGCGTCAAGTTAGCCCCCCAGTAGGATTTTGTCGGAAAATGACCGAATATGGAAATTTTGAGAAAAACCTGATACAGCACAGTTCAGCACACTTCAGAATGGATTAGAATTCAATTTTGTTTAATCTGATTTCCAAAATTTTAGGGGGGCTGAGCGTCAAGTTAGCCCCCCAGTAGAATTTTGTCGGAAAATGACCGAATGTGGAAATTTTGAGAAAAACCTGATACAGCACAGTTCAGCACACTTCAAATTGGATAAGAATCCTTTTTGAGTTCATCTGATTTCCAAAATTTTGGGGGGGCTGAGCGTCAACTTAGCCCCTCATCTATTTTTTCTTATAACTTATCGAAACGGCAGAATTCAAAATATCATCGGCACAGTAAAGCACACTTCGAGCACAGTAAGTGATTGCAATTTTTTCAGAAAATTCGAATGTGGGGGGGCTAACTTGACGGAGCCCTATATTGAAATATTTATAATCCCTAAAATGAATAATTTTATGAGTTATAGGGGGTATCTTTATATTAAGTTTACAGTGTACAAGGTCATCATCAGTCACATCATGCATTTCACAGTGATTAACACTGCCATTTAAAAGCGCTTATCATCAGATAGAAAAATAACGTCGAGCAAACTACTTTTTCCACCCAGGCAGCGAGTGGGGTTTACTACAATTTGATGAAATCCGAAGGAGTCCAAAAACCTTTCAAGGTGATTTGTTACAGTATTTTGACTCAAAAGATCAATATTAAGGTCACCCAATACAATTATTTCATCACATTGAGGAACGATTTCGGCAACGAAACCTTCCAAAACATTAATAGCTTCCAGAGCATTATACCGCGGTGGTCTGTAAAAAACTCCAACACCCAAAACTAGTGATTTAACTTGCACCACAGCCCATAAATGCTCAAGTACTGTACTTTGATCATTGTTTTCGATTATGCTCACCTTGAGACTATTTCTGATAAAGATCGCTACACCCCCACCTCTCCCCTCTCTATCCAACCTGTAAAAATCAAATCCCTGAACAGAAACCTGAGCAGTTGGAACATCAGCACTGAGCCAGGTCTCAGAAATTCCCAAAATATCCAGCCCTAAATCAGCACACATGTGATCCATGCTCGGAAGAAGCGATCGAATATTGACATGACCAATGCACAAATTGCCTATAGATCTTGTTACAGCCATTGCTTTAGATAAATACAATCCAAATAATACAAACAAATAAATTACAACATTAACAGGAAAAAAAAAATAAATAAAAATTACATTACTTTGAATAATTATAATTCCTCCAGGATCTCCTCATTCTTGACAATAACATAACGATCGCCCTCATTTTTTCGTGCTAGGATTCTACCATTTCTATGCCATATACACTTGTAGTTTTTGCTTCTGAGCTGCTGCTTAGCTTTTTTAAACAACTCATAGGTTTCCTTTGTAAGCTCCACCTCAATGAAAATGCACTGCGCAGAGTCACCCAGGCCAGAGTTTGAAAGTGTGATTTTGCCTTTTTTTGAACGGGCCCTTAAGATTTCTTGTTTAACATCAGCTGATTGTAGTGTTATAACAGCGTTAACACCGGTTTTCATTGGAATCTGTCTGACATTTTGCAGAGAGCGTTCACTAGTTTTCACATCTAAGCTATCGAACAGCTGGATTAATTTATCCTTGCAAACCTGCGTGTTTCCCTCATCCTGTTTTGTCAGTAGACCAGTGACGCATATGTTGTTCATTAATTTGGACTGCTCTTGTGACCCCAAGGCAGATTTAAGCCTATTAACTTCATTTCGTAAGTCCTGGTTATCCTTAGATACCTCAGAAACTATATCCGACAATACCTTTGTCCGCTTAGACTCCTCCTCGTACTTCTCATTGAAGAATTCCATTGCTCTCTTCATCTCTCTAATCTCCTCCTGGAGTTCACGCATCAAAGCCCTTATATCAGCATCATAACCAGTCTTTGCCATTGCCTCAGAGTGAGCTGTAAAGAGGGCTGACTCCCTTCTACTGCGTTCTCCAATTGAAAGCCGACCGCTGGGACCACCTGCCACCGTTGAGCATCCTGCGCAGTTCCAGGGAGTTTTTTCATTGCTCATTATGCGAGCATCAACCTCAGTGACATTGCCGCATAAAAGATGAAAGTAGCCCCCACACTGACCACACTGCAGCTTCAACTTCTTGCCGATAGCCTTATCGCATTTTTTACAGTTTTTTGTTGAAGTCATTTTGCAGAATAGAGGTGAAGATACAAAAGCCTTATGTTAAGCCGTAAAAGATTCAACAGACGGCAATACCGCGCAACACCTGGTGGCGACCTTGCAGATTTTCCGTTGCACGAATTAAAGTGCTAGAGTCCAAAGTCCAAAATATTTGCTGATAACGCAGGGAATACGCAAATATTCTCAAGGATTTTTGTTTTAGAAGGAAAATCCTCAACTCACCAGATATAGTTGGATTTACTCTGCACACAATACGACTTTCTTATTTTATTCGAGGTTTAGCGTTCAAAAATCAGGATTTTTAGCGAGCAAAAATCAAACAAACGATATTCAATAATTGCAACGTTGCCGATCTACCCTGAACTATGTCTATTTTTCTTAGTAATTTTTCAAGCAATTGTACTTCATGAATCATGGTTCTACTATCTGAATGCTTATTGAAAAAATCTATATTAGGAAGTGGGAATTCACAACACAGCATTCACTGATTTCATGCTTCCATGCAATTTGACCTTGAATAGCCTCGTCATCAAAGTTAGTCATTCCTACCGTGAATATAATAATCCATCTTTGATAATATCGATAATATTTTGTATTCAGTTGTTTGTTTGCAGCTGAGAAAAACAAGGTTTGTGTCGTGCGTGAGACAAAGCAACTAATAATGTCCGACCAAGACCAAGATGGTTGGAGAACTGCAAAGGGAAAAGGCAGAGGCAGAGGCAAAGGTAGACAAGAAAATTGGAGAAATAAAAATGATGGGGAAACTGAAATTGGATCTGCTGCCGGGAGATCACGTGAGTAAACCAGCAATAGGTATACCTTATCACCTAAACTATACATTTATTATCTCCTTCATCGTGGGCAGTGGCAACATAATTCCTTTTATTATCAGCTAATCAGAAAAACACATATCCTGTCAGAATTAAGTTAATTTTAATCCATATTTTCTGGTAAATTTGAATTTTGAATTTTGAATTAAAACAATGGCAAGAATTGGTCTGTTTAAAGAGTCATGGATATACAGCGTCATTAATTCCCTAACTGGCACATAATCTCTTATCTCTTATATTCACGAGTATGCAGTTTCATATAAATATTTTCAGCTTCGCGAATAACAGCCTGAATCATACTATCATTTTATATTTTTGTTTGAATTATATGATTTTCTACAAGAAATTTGCTTGTAAAATTCAAAAATTCTAAATTAACCCCATTCAAAATAAGCAAGTTGACATCTACTTTTAATTCGATTGCTAAACCAGTTTTCCTAGGCTGCCAAATTTTTAGAAAATTTCTTTGTATAGGTAAAGTGCGACAAGTGAGTGAACCTTGGTAACGTATGAAGTAGCAGAGGGGAAGACGACAGCCTATACTATACGACGCGACGGGTCCTTGACGTGGTGCATTGCGAAAATTGCGTTTACCCTGACGCGACGACCCGCGTATATGTATATTTAATCTTGGGCCAATCAGGAGGGTTTTGCCCGCATTCCTTCCACACAGGTTCACTCACTTGTCGCACTTTACTTTGTCCAACATCGATTGACTTAGTTCTTAATAGGACACCCTTTTTACAGCTGAATTTCACTGAACGAAAGTTGACCAAAAATAAGTATAAGTGACAACCCTTCATTTTTCTCTTATTAATTTTCAATATTTAGATAACAAACTCCATAATAATATATGTCGAATATAATATACATATAATGTACCGAACTCTTTTAGGTTTTTTTCAGAAACATTTCAATAAAAATGAAAGTACCTCATCCAAACCAATCTCCCAACAAACCGATCGTCGAACAGAGAATTACAGTCAGAGGCAGGATGCGAACTCATCCTCCAATACCTTCTTAGATCAAGTTGCCTTGCAAGACTTAGTTGAGAAACAAACCGTCGAACAAGTAACCCAAATCTTATTATCACCATATCAAATGAAACAATTCTCAGAAGCTCTTTCTATGGATCTTTCAGAAGATATATTTGTATTACTCTTCAAGCTTATAGCTAAAGCTTGTGAAAATACATTTGTAACCAGCAAAAGTTATGTGCTGAAAAATATCATGCAGAAAAAATTTATTACAGTAATTTGTAATTTTTTTTCGGGCCTTTTGATAAGTGAAAACGCAGATCCAATCTTTTGGGAAAATATCGATAATCTTCTGGATTGCGTTCTGATTTTGCTAGAGAATACCATGCAGTTGATACCGCTAACTTGTTGGGAACAGGCACAAACCATTACAAAGTCGCTCACTTTGATTTTGCCCGTATTGCTACAAAACAAGAAGATAACAGTTAGTGCAGAAACTTTGTCTCGTTTAGACAGCATCAAACAAGAATTGGTTATAATTGAAAATAAATTTAAAAATCCAAAAATCAAGTTGGAGATTTCTGCAGATGTTCGAAAGGACGAACCCGAACCACAAGATGATTATCGCTATTTAGATATCTACCCGTCAACTGAAGAACTAATTATCCCAGAACAAGCTTTTGTTAGAAAGAATATTATCAATGGCAAATATCCTTCATTGAGAGATTATTTGGACATACATTTTCGACTGATGCGAGAAGATTTTCTTAGACCAATCAGAGAAGATGTGTGCGATTTTTTGAATAATACTAATAGGCACTTGTTCAACATAAAAATACACAAGAATGTGGTTTTCCTGCAAAGAGATATCATTGGAGATACAGTTGCTTATAAGGTAAACTTTTTATAATTGATTCTTTTTACCTGTTAACTATCCATAATCATACGAATTATCTATTTACAATCCGATATCCACAGATACAGGTAAAATTTATCACCTTTCAATGCTATTTGATAGGGAAAGGTGATAAATTTACCTGTACCCTTGGACTACGGATTGTGAATAGGATATACAGAGTGTCCGGAAAATAGCGTAAAAGATCTCCACTTCGTAATAATAGTCGTAGCGGTACACGGAAAAACGTTTCAAATCGTGATAGAAGCAAACCGCTTGGCAGAAAGTTTCCTTACATATAATACTTTAATTTGACCCGCAGCACCCTATCAGGAGTGGCGTCATATTCAAGATGGCGAATTTTTTCAAAATGGCGCTACTCAAGTTTTTTCTAATAGGACTAATGGGATTAAAATCAAATAAAAACCAAATTAGTACTTTAATGATGTAAAATAAAAGCACATTTCAAAATAAAATCACAATGGGCTCTTTCACTAAAATTTAAATACGTAATTTAAGTATAAAATCCCAAGGGAGGGACTATTTTAGGCATATATGCCACAAAAAAAATGTCCTACAAGGTTAAATAAGTTTTTTACAGGCATTTAAAGTTGGCGAAATTCAGATTAATTTAAAACGCGCCGATTTGCTGACGTCACATAAATATTTTTCATTTCGCTTGTTGTTGCAAGGAGCTGACCGCCTCGACAGTGTTACCCTGTAGTAAAAGCAGGTAAAGATTCGAATCCGCTGTTGTCGGTGGTGACTAAATGTAGTGCAACGTAAAAAAAAAAAAACTGAACTTAAAAAATTGTATTAAATTGTGTTTAAGCATAATTTCAATAAAAAAGTTATAAAATCTTGAATCCATAACTAATTAATTGAACTACTTTTCATGATATTTATCCAACATTTCAGAATTAAATCTATTGCAAATTTGCAATGTTGATAATTAGTGGCAACACGGTCAAATTGCGAGCTGCGACGTCATAGAAATAAATTCTGGGTTTTTATTTGGAGGATTTCTTTTTTTTCTGTTTTCTCAAGAAGGACTATGAATTTTTCAAAAGTAAAAATACAGAAAATTCTGTTTTTAGTTGCTTTATCCAAATATGCCAATTTCAAAAATTAGTGAAAGAGCCCATTTCAGGTGATTATCCAAAATGGCGGTGTAGCTAAGTTCATGAAAGCATAGAACATAGAAATAATTGGAAGGATAGTAGGTATTCCTAGTCTTCCAAGTCCAAACTACAAAACAAAATAAGAATGGATAAAAATTGGTTTTAATTTGAATTGAGAATATTTGAAAGTACTAACTTTTCAGTTATCTTGTTGGTGCACCATATCTTTGCAGTAAATGCATTGCAGAGTACATGGAAGGCCACTTCTGCATTTACAGCGATTACTGCTGTGTCCTATTTTACAAGAGCATCTAGCTAGCTCTTGACAAGTCTCCCAAATACTTGAAAGAACAGACCATAGAGGTGTCCATATTGTGCCCTTTTCATGACAGCCCCATGCCAAGATTTTTTATGACATTTTCGGAAATGGAAGGCAGTGGGCATGAAATCGCTTTAAATGCTTCAGTTATTGCATTATTGCTTTGAGAATTCCATGTTTTCCAGGCAGACTTTTATACTTTGTAAGAAAAGAAAATCACACCCTGTAAGAGCATGTAACCCCAAGAAGAGCACTAGTCTTATCGCCAAGAATATCTAAGATATGAATTTATTTAAGTTAAGTGTATTGATGGTATTTTGTAGATTAGAGAGAAAAGCGACTTACCTGCTATAAGGTGTACTGACAAATATCGTCTCTTTAAACCTGATCTAAAGAGATCCCATATATATTTTTGGGTACCAAGAGATTTGAGTCATGAGTAAAAAGGTCTACATAGTATTATCACATCAGTATAAACTGTCCGCATACTACTAGATTCTGAGAACCTTGCTGCACCGTGTCCTATAAATGTAATATTATTCTGTCATCTGCTTCCTCTTTATTACTACATTTTAGACCACTGAGTAACGAATTCACATTTGCTGACGGGTGGATTGTGTCGCTTATGTTACAAGCGTCTGCGGATCACACGGAGGCAACGCCACGAATATGGTCGAAAGTGTACGAACGAAACTTTTAAAATTTGGCGGGACGCAACAAACGGCGGCTCACTAGCATTTTTGTTTACCGTCTCTTTATTTATTTGACACAAAATTATTAATTATATTTCGATAGTTTTTCTTATTATCAATGACATGAAAGGGAGTTTTCGAGAAAGTCTCACTTAAAAAAACACATGGAAAACACAATTCACAACAAAAATACATCTACAAAAATAATGAAGTCCATAAGATGCCCACGAAACTGTGATTTTATTACCGACAGCAAAGACATTATTGCTTTGCATATTACAAAAATTTTCACGGTAACAACTTAGACCCCAAGCCAAGAATTTAACATTTAATAATAAGAAAGACTTTTTTGGGTGGAAAAGAAAATTAGAGCAAGATACTATCAGAGCACAGTTTATAAAATATAGAACTGTTGAAAGGAAAAATGGTACAATAATTATTTATTTTATTTTTCACCGAGATGGAAATTTACAGAAACGCATTAAATTCGCATTACGTATAGGTATTACGCTTACATAAACAGGCTTTCTTGAATATTGACTTTTCATTTAATAGCCTCGCTCGCAAGCTCGCTCGGTTATAAAATTATTCGTACAATAAATCCTTTCTTTATTGTACTTGTTATTTAATGTTATTTATATAAATAGCTATTATTTAACAATCTAGATTGAACACTGTGCCTTTCAAAATCTTACAGAAATAGCTTGGTTGTGATACAGCCTACAAATCAACTGTGAAGGGCGAAGGGCGATGTATCATTGGATTGTTCCACCTGACTTATCATTTATTTTTTTGTACCCGGGTCCCAGCTTGATACCCCATCCCGAAAAAATTAATTCTCATTAGTTTTTCTAAAATTTTTAGTAAAATATTATCGATATTTTATGAAATGGAAATTGCAAAATAATCCTAGAATATAACAATAATATTCATCAGGATTCAGGACAAGGAGGCGGAGGCGTCAAAAAACAGACAGCAAAAACGTTATGGGCGCTGTATTCGTGGCGTTGCCTCCGTGTGGTCCGCAGACGCTTGTGCTTATGTTGGTAAACAGTGTTGCCAACTATATGAATGGCCATTTTACCAGATTATAAAACTTGGAATACCAGAATATTACTAGATTTTTTTCAATCCTGCCAATACCAGAATATTACTAGGTCTTTGTTGCTAAACAAAAATTGTGTTAAAATTTTTAGATTTCAATTGTTTATTTTAAGTTTTTTTTTTTGTTTTTTTCGTTAGGTTTAAAATAAAAATGCAATAACAACAATATCTAGTATGGAAAAATAAAACTTATTCAGATAAAATAATAGTGCATACCTAATTTATACACAGGATACCTATAAATAAATACATTATTGTAAAAAAATCCATTCTGTATAACATAACATTACAGATATTGGTAAACATGCTTAGGCCCGGTTTGTTCATCTTCATCTTCAGATAAGTTCCTTGGTAACTCTGCACGATAAGTGCACCGTTCTATAATTCTATTGGTCGGCGGATAACTGGCCAACCAATGGAATAACATATTTCGTTTATATATGGGTCAGATTGCATACCTAACAGTTTATCAGAAGGTGAATAAACCGGCCCTAATAGGTATATTGGTAACCTTTGGCATAACTATTTAAGACTAGTCTCCATAGACGCGAAATAGCGATCTATTTTTTGCGGAGTTCTTTCCTATTGGTTCAAATTTCACATTCAAATGTCCAATGTCAAATTCCAACATGTAAAAATGTCACTTTAGGCGTTGATTATTGTTCAACCTCCCTCACAATGGACGGTGTAAACGGCGCCATTATTTCAAGAAAAATGGATTATTGATTGCTAATGCGAAAATACCAGAATTTTACTGGAATGAAATGTCAAATTACCAGAAATATTACTTGATATATTTTGAAAATCTTCATTACTAAAACCACGGTCGATATTACCAGATCTGGTAATTATTTTACCAAGTTGGCAACACTGTTGGTAAAGTTTAACCATTATTAATTGAAATTTCATAAAAAAGGCGGCTCAGTTGATCTCTTTGAAGTCACGTGGGAATCCATAGGCGTCTAAATATTATTATCATGACAAATGAAAACAAATTGGTTAATAAAGAATAAACATACTCCAGATATGTCTATAAAAACTGAAATGACGAACGCCATTGCCCCGAAATTCTAGCTGATTTACCTCTAGAATACAGTGGAGTTAATACGTTAAATAAATGGGCAAAATTCATATAGTAGGTAATCCTTAAAATTCCGTTTTAAACTATTGAAATAAATCAAATATTTAAATATAATATAAATTTAAATATATTTGAATGGGACTATTATTCCTTTATTAAAAATTCAAATTTGAAATTGATTTTTATTCAATTATCTGTGTAATTTTATACTTTTGTCCACTTCTAAAGAGAATATCTCACACTGTCAACAAGAGCGGCTTAGCTTTGTCGACAAGCGACAAAGCCTAGCGGCATCGCCAACAATTTTCAAGTTTTTTTGCCGGCGTACGGCATCTTTGTTATAGTGTACCAGGACTTGGCATAAAAATATAAAAATTATTTTATATTATTATAAGGGGTATTTTTCTAATTTTGAGTAGTCACCATAGAGATGCGATTTTCAATTGTTAATGGTTATACTTTAACAGAGGCTACCTTGCCCTCTACTACAAAGAAAGCTTTTGCTAAAAAATTGAAGAGATCAATTTTGTTTAATATTAATGAGTTCCTTAAAAAATCCAGCCAGTTTTGTAGAAATCTAGTAGCACTGGTTACTTGACGGCGAATGCCATATCCTCGTTTTGGCGTACAGCATTTTTAATGCGATTAATTAAATATTGATCCCAAACAAGATCGATGCGCTTAGCTCCCATTTTTGCGGCATCTTTTTCAACGTGAGGTTTTAGCTCTAATTCAAAATATTCTTAAAATGTTTTGCTATTACGAGGAGCAATAAAATGGACGAGACCTGCTCCGTCGTAAACAATACCATCACATAATTTTGGATCAGTACCGTTAGGTACCAGTTCTACAAAAATAGAAAAGTAAATTGGTTAAACTTAATACACGTAATTATAAATAGATTACCTTCAAAAATATTGGTGAGGTCACTTTTCTGGCCACGTCGTAATTTTCCGTTTTGAGATAGAGATGATGGGCATTCCTGGTTTTCATACTGAAAGAATGCATTTAAATCCAAGTCACGGAAAAGACTCGCAATGAATAGTCTGGAAAATAGCTGGTAGTCTAGTTTGAGTGACTGAATTGTACATTTCATTACAGACTTTTTCACCGTCTTTTTGGATGCAAAAATAGACAGAGAATGTTTTTTAATATTTATTATTATTTTTTTGGCAGCCATGTGGATTTTTTTTTTCTACGCGCGTGCGGAAATTGCATTTTCCGCATTGTTGAACAGTGCGGAAAATCGATTTTCCGCACTGAAAACAGTACGGAAATAGCTATTTATACAATAACTTACGAAATGAGTGTCTTTTAGGCACGCGACGTGAAAATTGTCCAACGAGGCAAAGCCGAATTGAACAACACGTCGAGTGACTAAAAGACATCGTTTCGTAACGTATTGTATACAAGGTTTTTTCTACTGGCATTTTATAATAAAAAAACAGAATTTTATTTCATGTGAATAAGTCGATTACGCCCAAAATCTTTGTTACCTGCTTTTGCTTGACACGTGACACTTTTCATGCGATTTTTTTTTCAAGATTCGATATCAATAACTAACATCCCAGAAAGTAGGTAACAACACAAAGTTCTGTTTTGAGTAACCCAGACGTTCAATTCAATAATTACATTTTTAATATTCATAATAAATACAAAACAAAATTCAAATCTGTGTTTAGTGTGTTTTTTTATTTCTGAATAATGAATGACACTTTTAGGCACTAGTGCTTAAAAATTACTTTTACGTACTCAAAAGTCACTTTCACGCATTCAAAAGTCACTTTTACGCACTGAGTGCTTAAAAGCAACTTTTACGCACTCAGTGCCTAAAAGAATGTCGTTTTAAAACTAAAATGACAATCGAAAAGTTGCTATTATGAAACGTCAGTAGAAAATAGCTATTTATACAATAAGTTACGAAATGAGCGTCTTTTAGGCACGCGACGTGAAAATTGTCCAACGAGGCAAAGCCGAGTTGGACAACACGTCGAGTGACTAAAAGACATCGTTTCGTAACGTATTGTATACAAGATTTTTTCTACTGGCATTTTATAATAAAAAAAACACAATTTTATTTCATGTGAATAAGTCGATTAGACCCAAAATCTTTGTCACCTGCTTTTACTTGACACCTGACACTTTTCATGCGATTTTCTTTTCAAAATTCGGCATCAATATTTAAAATCCTAGAAAGTAGGTAATAAAACAAAGTTCTGTTTTGAGTAACCCAAACGTTCAATTCAGTAATTCCATTTTCAATATTCATAATACATACAAAACAAAATTCAAATATGTGTTTAGTGTTGTTTTTTATTTCTGAATAATGATTGACACTTTTAGGCACTAGTGCTTAAAAATTACTTTTACGCACTCATAAGTCACTTTTACGCATTCAAAAGTCACTTTTACGCACTGAGTGCCTAAAAGTAACTTTCACGCACTCAGTGCCTAAAAGAATGTCGTTTCAAAACTGAAATGACAATCGAAAAGTTGCTATTATGAAACGTCAGTAGAAAAATGCAATTGCCCCACGCTCATAGCAAAAACAACATTTAAAATAAAAAAATTTGGAAATAGGCCGCCATTTTGAATTTGACGCCACTTGAAATAAGGTGCTGCGGGTCAAATCGATTGTTTATGTATATAGACCAACTATACCAAGTGGTTTGCTTCTATCATTATTTGAAACGTTTTTGCTATATTTGAAGTCTGCCGTTACGACTATAAGGGACCCTTTGAGTAACCTTGGAAAAATAATTAAAAAAATCCTCCTCAACCATTCTTGGAAATATGGAGAGGTAAATGTGGGAATTCAACTTCCTTATTTTTGACTTTTTTTTCAAATTGCAATATTTCGTACAAAGTGTTAGGTATCTTTTGTTGATTCATTACACTATGGTTTATAAAGATTTGTTAACGTTTAAAACGCATCATGAAAATTGCAAAATCTCTAAATTACAACGGGAAAAATTGATCTGACAACATTTTTTAGTCACGGATATTTTCAGTGTTGCCAATTTTAATAAACATTAAAATGCTAATAACTTTCCTAAAAATTCCACCAGATTTTTTAAATTATTTTTCTGGGGTTCCTTGAAGAGTCCTCCACCACGTAGTGAAGAGCTTTTACGCTATTTTCCGGACACCCTGTATACAGATCCATTTGGAGGCATATAGGTATTGTCACGGCTTTGGATTGCCTGACAAAAATCTTGGGTTCGGTTCGTTTATCCCAAAAATCAAAGTCCAATTAACACAGCAATAATTTATTCCACGTAACAATACACTCTGACACTAATTACTGTAATAACTAACTCAACAATCAAACTTTTTACAATAATCACTATTTAACTCGTATCACAGTCAAACTTTAACTTAAACTTACACGCTAAAACCCGTCCTTATATATAGCCGTAATTTATTTCTGTAAATTCCAGAAGAACCGCGATCGACGTTGTTCCCGAACATCACGTAAAATCTCGAATCTGCTATGCAATTCTTGACATACTGGCGGCCGTTGCAGTATTTTTAGCTAAAAATTTTGAACGCAAAACCAGAAAATGGTCTTGCGTTGTAAATGTATTTCCTTTTGGCTTTTTCCATGAGAATTTATCTACGATAGGTATTCACAATTCCTAATTTTTTTTTTTTTTTTAGGCTAAATTTCAATTAACCAAAGGCCTCGAAAATATGTTGAACAGTGGACAAAATAAGCGTTTCATGCACGGTTCTCTACTTCTATTTAGCGATGACAATTTCAAGTCGCTATTTTGCGGAAAAATCGTTGGCAGCGACAATGTAAGAGACGGACATTTGCTAGTCACCTTACATGAAGCCATTATACAGGATTACTCAAAAAAATATACCATGATCGAATGCATAATATTTTTTGAGCCCTACTACCAAGTGTTAAATGTGATTCAACAGCTCTCCGTCCGAAGCTTGCCAATGGAAAAGTACATAATCAACGTCGAAACAAATATTTCCCGTCCAAAATATATGGACAACGTCAGGGGCTATGAATTACCTACAAATCTAAATCCATCGCAAACCAGCGCTCTAAATGCTGCTCTAAATAAAGAATTTGTGATTATACAAGGACCACCCGGAACAGGAAAAACATTTTTGGGCATGCAATTAATAAAAATGATCCTGAGTTTCAAACAGCATTGTCACCTCGGACCGGTTGTGATAATAACGTTCACCAATCATGCTTTGGAGCAATTTTTGCAGGGATTGTCTAGTTGTACTGACAAGATTGTAAGACTGGGAAGGGGGTCCAATGATTTACGACTAATGCAATCTAAATTTGGGGTCAATGCAAAATTTAGAGAGTTTTTAATAAATGATGGATATTTGGAACATGACTTCATATCAGATGGTCATATTGAAAGTATGTATTATTCATGTTTGTGCCGATTATTAGGGGTTTTTTTTATATCTTGGAACGATATTTATGAAAGATTTTCTCATGCCAAGGTGGAAGAGCCGACTGCTTAAATGTTTAGTTCTTTGTTAAATTCAGACCCCTAATGACTTATTTTCGCAGTTGTTCCGTAAAACATGTCTTCAGGTTATTAGCGAAAACATGGTATATTCATTCCTATGTTACGAAAATTCAGGTTTAACAGAACAATTATTATTATTGGGCATCCCAAAAAACTTTGAGGTCAATAATAGTTATCTTGAAAAGGGGTCTCTATTTAGAAGCGAATGATTCTGATTTAAAACACCTATATTATTTTATTATTTTTAATTTTGTTACAAATAAATAAATTATTTGAACTTTAAGATAAGAGAACCTAGGGTCGTGGAATTCAAAAAATTAAGATAACGTGTAGCCCCTTTATGTGCAAATGAAACCACTCAAAATCCAACAAACAATGATTTTATTTAATATTTCTTCACAATGTAAGTAACAATGTTACTTTTCTTTAGAATTTGACAGTTAACAGCTTGGTTGTTCCGGTGAATCTGATACATGTACTTTTCCAATCCGGAGCTCTTCAATGGATGTTTGGGGTTTCACTTTCGTGAACTGGAGCTCTTGTTTGGAATATTAAATCCCTGAATTCTGTCAAAAAGTGAGTGTCTAGCAAAGAACAACAAAATCAATATGAAATTAGTTTATTATAAAACCATTCTTGTGCAGACACTCCTTTCCAACAGAATCAGGTATGGGCAACTATTGCAAATTAAAAAAAAATATATTTTAATATAAAAAAAATACAATTAAATAATTGAAAAATAATCATAAAAATAGATAATAACAGCAAGATTAAAATAAAATGCTCCTTAAAGGTTACAGGCTGAGCACTTTGAGCAGAGTGCTGCTTTTCTGGCAGTAGCAATAACAGGCAAGAATATGAACAAAATAAGATAAAAACAATAAGAAATTAAATTTTTAGATTCTCCTCCAAATAGACAAAATTTTCCTTTAAAAAAAAAAGGTAGCTACTATAGGTACTACAAGTACAAGATAAACCTGAGGTGAAATCAATCAAATCCAGAATATGTCGAAATTCTTGAGATTTTTCAATTAAAGCTTTTCAAATGAATTTTTGACCTGTCTGGATTTATATTTTAAAGAATTACACATGCCCTTTTTCAACACTTTTCTCCTCGAGAAGATAATAATTAATGGATTCAATAAAGAGTTGATAGGGATGGACACACAAATTTGGTTTTCACCGACTCAATTTAGAGCAAATGGTCCAATATTCCCACACTAACTGAATTGACTTACCTCAGAAAAACGTGGCACCACCAATCGGCGCTCACACAAAATGGACGCCCACAATTAGATAAAAAAATTAAAATATAATATTTATATTTCAAGAATAGATAAGATAAGATTTATCAGGTGAAAGCTTAACAATGATATGATAATATTAATGGCAAAATATATTGAAAAATTTATAAGGGAGAACCTAAAAATGTAAGAAAAAATTATAAAAATAAAAATGACTCGCCTGCTAGAGCACTGCCAGAAAAAGAGAACGTTTTAGAAACCAAACCCTATTAGGCAATCTCAATCACGTGATTTTATATGGCCGTTTAGGTCAAATATTGCGGTGACAAGCCGGTGACGTTCATAAGGAGAGCATTTGTGTTCTGGCCCTTGTTGCTTTCCAAGTGAATTGTATGTAGTAAAAGATTTTTCAAAGTAAATTGATATACTTATGTATTTCCACTAATTTTTGTTAAACTTTAACATGTTTTCTACGTTGTAGCTTCATCAGAAAGATTTAGACATAAAAGTGAAATTGTCAAATATAAATAAGGTAAAAGCTGGTCTAATTTTATGTTAATCTAAAAAGGTATTATACAATAAATAAAGAACATCTCACACTTCTTATGGAATTCGGTCACCGACAGATTTTGTTGAAACTTTAGTATATTATTTTAGAAGTCGAAATAAGCATTTTCTTTCATTGCACCGACCTTGTAGCGATACAGGGTGATAATAGAAAATTGTGTCAAAGAATTATGACCTTGAGAAGCAGGTATTTTGTCATTCCTGAGTATGTATCCGAATTACTCCAACTTTCACTTTTTAAGCGTAAACATAACTTCAAGTTCTGAGATATTCTAGTTAGCACATCTTCATTGCGCATTTTGTCTGTCCAAGATATTATTAACATTCGTCTATATGTCGACCTTTCAGAAGCCTCTAACTTTTTACACATGGCGTCTGTCAGAGTCCACGCCTCAATCCCATAATAGAGAATACTGAAGACGTATCAACGTAGAACTCAAGTGCGAACGGAGTGCGGAGAGACCTGACTACACAACACGGACTTCATTTTTACAAATTATGCTCTGGCTTGTTCAATCCTGGCACGAAGCTCCTGCCTGCATGTTATCTCAGTCTTCATTAACCTGACATCTTAGGTATATGTATTATTGGACCTGATCGATCTGTCGGTTCTGTACCTTAAGAATACTTCCTTCAACCTTGTTCTTACTAATCACCATCCATTTAGTTTTTTTGGCGTTCAATTTTAATCCAAATTCTCCACTTTCAGTAGCCAAATGATCAAGTAATACTTGAAGACTTTCCAGAGAATCAGCGTTCAAAACCATATCGTCGGCATACCGAAGATTTAATAGCGAAGATTGTTAATGTTCACGCCGTTGATTGAAATTCCCTCTGTGCAGTCTTCTAGTGTTTTTTCAAATAAATGTTCGAATAAATATTGAAAAATAATGGCGAGAGGATGCAACCCTGCCGGACATCTCTTTTTATCCGTACTTCGTCAGATATTTGTTGGTCTATCTTGATTTATGCAGTCTGATTCCAGTAGAGATTTGCAATGATCTTGAGTTCTCTATCATCTAGGTCTACATTCTTGAGAATTTTCATAAGCTTCGCATGTTGTACCCTGTCAAATGCTTTCTCATAGGCTATGAAGCATGCGTATACAGGAACAGAAACATCTCTAGATCTTTAATCCGTACTCGGATGCTAAACAGGGCCTCTCTTGTACCAAAACCGTTACGAAAACTAAATTGGAATTCGCCCGTGAAGGACTCGCACTTTGTGTATATTCTCTTATGGATGATCTTTAGAAAAATCTTGAAAAAGTGGCTCATCAAGCTAACAAGGCAATATTCGCTACATCTTTTAGCAGAGCTTTTTTTTACGGAAGCGTCACAAAAATTGAATTAAGCGAGTCAGAGGGAATGATGCCCACCATTGCGTGTAGTGATTCTTCATTTGTTGGATTTTAATAAGTTCTGAGTGAACACCGTCTGGACCTACCGCTTTTGCGTTTTTGAATAACTCAATGGCGCGTTGGACTTCTTCCTTAGCATATATGTATATCTTGTCCTTCTCGTGAATACTCTTCACGAATGTCCGATCTCTCGTCCTGAAACAGGCTTTTGATGTAGCTCCATCACTGTTTTAGTTTGTCGTTGACATCAGGAATTATTTTACCTTGACTGTCCAACAGATTGCCGGTCTGTCGAGGTTTGTACACATCAGCAGCTCCTCTAATTTTCGTCTGCTTATTGAAATTGTCATATTTTGCTCCGATTTCCTCACACCGTTCGTTCAGCCAGTTTTCTTTAGCTACCCTGACTATGTTTTTTATTTCACGATTCAACTGACGACATGCTGGCTGGGTCTTTCTGCAGACGTCTTTCTTCCATCAAATCGAGGAATTCATCAGGAATCCAAGCTTTTTTCCTGACGCTATAGTATTGATGGAAATTCCAAGTCCACTTCTTGATTCTCTGCCCTGTTTATTACATTCAGTTTATTATCTAATTCGTTTCTAACTTCGGCCAGAGTTGTTAAGTTGTTTAGTATTGTCAGATCCAGTTTCGGGCTGTTAGTTTCCTTTTTAGTGTCACTGGATGTTCGCTACAAGCGAATTGTGAACCGTATTTATATTTGCGCCAGGGTGAGTCTTTGAAGATTTGATGCAGTATTATTGGAATCAGCAACAGCAGAGCTATCCAATGAGTAACTTATATATGGGGTGTCCTATCAAAAAAAAATCGACCCGATATCTCGAAATCAGGGACAAATAGAAAAACACTGATAATATCACTGGATTCTGCTTGAAAAAGTACTTCTAAAAAGTTGTTAAAAAAAATCAATTATTTCCATGAATAAAAAAGTTATGAAGCTTTTCCTATTAATAGTGTCCAAATTGGACCACCCTGTACATGCTAGAAATTAAAGTATCATTTTTTATGGAGTACCTATATATAAGTTTTTATTTTATCAAACAAAGTTGAATTACAATATTTTACCAGTAGATAATAATTTCAAAAAAATAACTTTGACTTGATTTTTCAGTATCACCATGTATCGCTACAAGGTCAGTGCAATGAAAGAAAATGCTTATTTCGACTTCTTAAATTATATACTAAAGTTTCAACAAAATCTGTCGGTGACCGAAATCCCATTCAGTAAACAGTCTAAATTTTTAAGTTTGTTTATTTCTAGAGATTCTAGAAGATTTAATTTTAGCCCTTTGTTTTCATTATGTAACATTTGAAATTCATTATTAAAGTTATGATTAGATTCTATTAGGTGATTTGCATAATTTGAGTCTGTTTTCTTTTTATTGAAACTATTATAATGTTCTTTAATTCTAGTACCAAAATTTCTACCTGTTTGACCTATACATATACTTTGGGACAATCTTTACAAGATAATTTATAAACTTCAGATTTATCACATATTTTAGTCTTAGATTTATTATTTTTTAAATGAAAGCCTTATGTATTTTTAGTTTTGAAAGCAACATTTACATCGTTTTTGTTAAGAAATTTTCTAATTTTATTACTAGTTTGTCCTTGGAAAGTTATAGTTTTAAAATTATTATGATTTTGTAATTTTTTAGGGTATACTAAATTAATGGCATTTTTGTATAGTTTTTTGTTTAAAATATTATCGATTAATTTTGAGGAATAACCATTATTGATAGCAATTTGTTTAATTAAGTTTAATTCTTTTTGGAAGTTAACGTTATTTATGGGAATTGTTATTAATCGGTGTATCATACTGTTGAAAGCAGCTAATTTGTGTTGGATAGGATGACAAGATGTATTGTGTATAACTGTATCAGTATGAGTAGGTTTATGAAATATAGAAAATTCATGTTTCTAATTAATTAACTTCCAAAAAGAATTAAACTTAATTAAACAAATTGCTATCAATAATGGTTATTCCTCAAAATTAATCGATAATATTTTAAACAAAAAACTATACAAAAATGCCATTAATTTAGTACTTATACCCTAAAAAATTACAAAATCATAATAATTTTAAAACTATAACTTTCCAAGGACAAACTAGTAATAAAATTAGAAAATTTCTTAACAAAAACGATGTAAATGTTGCTTTCAAAACTAAAAATACATTAGGCTTTCATTTAAAAAATAATAAATCTAAAACTAAAATATGTGATAAATCTGAAGTTTATAAATTATCTTGTAAAGATTGTCCCAAAGTATATGTATAGGTCAAACAGGTAGAAATTTTGGTACTAGAATTAAAGAACATGATAATAGTTTCAATAAAAAGAAAACAGACTCAAATTATGCAAATCACCTAATATAATCTAATCATAACTTTAATAATGAATTTCAAATGTTACTTTTACCTTATTTATATTTGACAATTTCACTTTTATGTCTAAATCTTTCTGATAAAGCTACAATGTAGCGAAACATGTTAAAGTTTAACAAAAATTAGTGGAAATACATAAGCATATCAATTTACTTTAAAAAATCTTTTACTAGATAATCAATTTCCACCTAGTAACAGCCGATTCAATAGAAATGAATTTTATGTATTTCTACGTATTTTTCATTCGTTTTGGTCATTGTTGTTTTTATAGTAAATTTTATAATCTTTAGTATGTCTACGTATTTTTTAGTGTTCTGACCCTTGTTGTGTTCAAAGTGAATTTTATAGTGTTTCTACGTTTTTTTTAAATTTATTAATAAATTCTCCGATGAAGAGTGAATATCTTAAGGTATTATTATTAATGGAAAATCGAGCCTCTGTTAGATCATTTCTTTTAATTGCAGCAATCAATAAAACCCTGCGTTGTTTTGATAATAATTCATTTTTGTAGATCAAAAGCCGATGATTTAACAGAACTTCCATATTGAATTTCGTTTTTGACAGGTCTTGAGATTGCCTAATAGGAAAACTATCCTGTTTTTTTTACACTTAACTGCGTACTGCGTATTAACCAGATCAACCAATCAGAAAACTACACTCAAAAGACCATATTCACTTCACAATGAAAAACCACGTGGAATAAAAGAAAATAGATAAAAATCCACTAGAATCATTTTAATTGTTTACAAACTATAATAATTTAAATTAAGGTTATGTTCAAAACAAAAAACCGCTAGTTAATTAGGTCATTAGGCCCAAATAGTATATTGTGTATTTAGGTGGAAAAGTGACACATTCCAACAGGGTCATCTACACAGCCACACCGCGGAGGTCTACTAACACGACCAAAACGCGTAGTCGTCGCTCTAGATCGTGTCATACATGCATTAGAGATTTTCGCCCTAGGCCTGCCTCTTAGTGTTATAGACTGCTGAGGTCTCAGTGCCTTGTTCTCTGCGTTGTCTTCTTGTCTCAGTGCCTTGTTCTCTGCGTTGTCTTCTTCACTTCCTTCTTCGCTTTCTTCTTCGTTGCCTTCCTCTGTCTCTTCGTATTCTGCGTTCCCTTATTCGTTATTTTCCTCTGTCTCCTCTTCACTTTAAGGAAAAGTCTGGCTTGAACAAGGGTTTGAATAAAAGATATCTGCAGGCAAATAGAAGACAATGTTTGTGTCAACTGGAGCGTTTTTTCCCTCTGCAAGAACTAGGTGATGTCTATTTCTTCGATATGCCTGATTATTATCTCCCACAACCACATATGATCTAGGCTCTGGCCCAATATTAACAATTTTTCCGAAACATTTTTGGTTGGTGATCCATACTCTGTCATTAACTTTTAAAGGGTTGACATTTAACACTCTGTGGTATGCGGTTGTAATTTTCACCTTGTTTATCTATCTCCATCTCTCTTTTGTACCAAGAAGCTCCACCAACGGTTTATAATCGGTCAAGATGACAAAATTTTGGCCTATCAAATACTGTCTAAATTTTTCACATGCCCACGTTGAAGCCAGTGCTTCTTTTTCCATCTGCGCATATCGCTTTCCAGTGTCTGATAGCGTTCTCGATACATAAAATACTGGACGCAAAGGTTAATCGCCATTCCGTTGTTCTAAAATTGCACCTAAACCATAAGAGGATGCGTCAGCTGCTATTCTGGTTGGACGCCCAGGTGCACAATGTACCAACACTGACGCCGTCGTAAGTGCTTTTTCAATTTTAAGAAAAGCCTGTTCGTGGACTTTATTCCAGCAAAACTCAGAATTTTTAGCTAAAAGTTGATTTAAAGGATTAGCAAGGTCTGACAGATTGGGAATAAATTTTGCGTGCATCTGAAGAGAACCCAATATTTTCCTCACACCAATGATACCAGTTGGCTTTGTCATGCCGTTTATGGCTGCAATCTTCTCAGGGTCTATTGATATGCCATCTTTGGAGACCACGTGGCCTAAGAATATTAACTCTCGAAACCCAAAAACACATTTGTTTTTGTTGAGTTTAAGACCACACTCCTGGAATCGCTCCAAAATTTTTCCGAGCCTGCTATCATGCTCTTTGAATCTACCACAAATAAGGGTATCGTCGGCTACATTAACAACCCCTTGTAAGCCTTCCAAAATATCGAATATTTCGCGCTGGAATCTTTCCGTTACTGACGTTATTCTCATTTGCAAACGACTGAAAGCGTAACGGCCAAATGGCAGCGCCGGTTTTACCACTAGGCGGACTAGGCGGCCGCCTAGGGCCCGGACGCTCAATGGGGCTCGAGATTCACTCTGAAATCAAACATCTTTTGGCAACCTCGCGCCCTAAGACACCCCCCGAATTACGCAAACTATCGGCAACACTGTTTCTATAGCTGTGGGATTCCCAACTCAGGTAGAGTCCACCCAACTAAATGTCATGTTGCTGATGAAGATCCGTTAAAAGAGTAATAGATACGAGATAGTCAGCTACCCAGACAGTCCGCAAAGTCTTAAAAACGTCTTTGGTCCTTTACAGCTTGTCTCAAATGAATAGCAACTCTTCTAGGGGTGGAAATTGCAAAAGGTGAAGTATTTGGATTCAGTTTTTTACGATAGTACTGTTTTCCAAGTCCTTTGAAAAGCGAAGAGTATTGTTCGACCCAATTAACAGACCCGATCCACGAAAGATTTTCATTTACATTATTTGCTACACAAATTTTAGTTAAGATTTCATTGTTGCGCCACCGTATTTGAGCATCAAAGGTGCCCAAAACCTGCATCATATTGCCGGATGCTGAAAATAACGGTTTGAGAGGAACTTCCAATTTTTTTACTTCTTTTTCATTAAAAAGGTTTGATCTTACCACTGTGACGTCCGCACCAGTGTCTACTTTAAATTCTGTGGGTACGCCATTGATAAGTACCAAAGTTCGCCATGGCAATGAAGGCTTTTCTATGATACTACCCAAGAAAAAATAATCGACATCCTCACTTCCTGTGGGAACTTCTTTTCCATTCATGTTTTACCAAGATTCTGTGTTTGTGGTGTGCTCTGTAATGGTTGCCGCCATTTTTGGAACACCACCTACTAACTGATCATTTGGCTTATTCTTATATCTGCATTTGGCCTGTCATTGTCCAATGTTGGGCAATTCGCAAATGCATGTCTAGGTTTTAAACCACATTTTCTGCACTCTGATTCAGTTTCGTAATGGAAATTTCCATCCCTAAAACTTTTATGTTTTTACCTCGACTTTGACCACGATGCACTGTGTTCACTTCCACTCCATAAGATGTCTCATATCTGGACCCATTGAAGACCCGCTTGTACGCACAGTGGACTGTTGAGCACGCAAAGATTCTGCTAAGCGTACCCGTTTAATAACTTCGTCCAATTGGTCATTCGCTCTTGCCTGTAACTGCGCCGACAATCTAGCATCAGACAGACCTGCAATTAGCATTAACTTTATCATCCCTTTTTCCTTAGAACCCCATTCACACGTGTGTGCCAAAATTGTCAAATCATTTATAAAGTCATATGTGGCACTCGCTGCAGAAACTTTACTCTCTCGTATACGAGATTCCTGCTGGCTGCAAAATACTCATCGAACTTTTCAAGAACTTTGTCAATTAACAATAGATATTTGCATTTAATGCTCATGATGGATAGATAGCAATACTGGTATTATTTTGAACCAATTAAATTTTCTTTTGATATTTTCAAATTACCCAAATTAGGAATTATTATTTTGCTGATTCTGAATTGGCAAAAATACAACTTTATAATGAAAATGAGAAGAGATGGAACATGTTACGTAAATGATAAATTTATCGTAACAATTTTTAGGATTTATTTTAGAACTAATTATCCATTGTTTATAAATTATTTAATGTTAAAAAATATGCGTGTAACTTGAATTCACGATTTGTATTTGCACACAAAAAATATCATGTTCACGAGCTGAAAATCGGGAAACAGGAAAATTAAAAAGCACTTTAGAGCATGTTCATTAAATTTCAATTTTAACTTGTTTCGTCAGATCCGCTAAGCATGGAACATTATTATATTTTACAACCTTTATAAGATTATTCGATTAGCACCTGTAAACTTAATTTAACTGAACACGTTTTAGAATTGATGCGAATATTATATTACGGGAGAGAATCTAAAAAAAGAGATCCCTTCGAGGATTTGCCATTGCTTGAAAGCATTACCGCATCGGATGTACCTCGAAGTATTATGTTAGAGATTAGAGATAAGATGCTCAGAAACAACGAATACAAAAACATAAAATGCGTAGAGAAAGAAATTTCTGAAATCAAGAGTGATCTTAATGAATTGTTTTATATCGAACCACAAGGGATTTCATTCGAGATGTTTTTTTCTAAAATTCAAGAAAGCTTTCTTGGAGGCACTACACTTTTGGAGTGGTTACTTTTTGACGACGGAACCATATTATTCACGAAAAAGGTAAAACTTGAATTGAGTGTTATCACTGATCAGGATTTGATTTGATTTGATATTTGACTCATATTGTACAAAAATTTTTTTTTAGGAAAATATTGAGAAACCCAATCAAGTACCAGATCCTCTTGAAGAAGAAAATAATATTAATCACTTGTGCAACTTTGTTTTCCAGTAAGTAAATAAGGTTTTAAAACTGATTATTTTGCATGCAGCATCTACCTACCTATAATTATTCAAATAAGCTTAGGAAGAGATTTGACGATTGACGCTAGATAGTACTCAATAGAAATTTTAGTCATCTGCAAAAAGTATCATATTAGTCTGAATACTCCATAAGGGGGCGCTAATGCTAATATACGCATGAAAGTATGGTCAATCCGTCAGCAGGGCCGTCGTAGGGCTTCTGGCTGTCTCGGAAAAAAAAATTGCAAATCTGCCCTGCAAAATTTATTTGGGTGCCACGCGCAAGACCGTTAATTTTGAGCCAAAAATATTTATAATATAAAATTTGAACGCCCATTTGAATCGGCCGCCCGCTTGCTCGACCCCTAGCGACGGCCCTGAACAAATTCTCATTTGTTTTTTTAAATTATTAGGGCTAGCCGAAACAGTCAAGGGGTTAGTTTCTCAACAGCGAATTACCTTCGGGTTGATTTTAAGAATTTTAACTCCAGGGTAATTAATCATGTCTGGTTGTACCTAATGTTCACCCTGGAGTTATGTGGCATGTGGTCATAAGAAGGGCAAAGTTTACAAAAGAAATGCAATTTCAAATATTATACAGAAAAGCAGGATAAAAAAACATGTCACCAGGATAATGTTTTTTTTTTTTTATTTTTTTTTTCTTGTTGCCTTTTTGCCGCCTCTCTAAGTTTGCCGCCCTATAGGCGACCGCCTAGTTCGCCTAATGGTTGCGCAAGGGTTGCGCCGACCCTGCCTATTTCAATGGAATTGTAATGGTTTGCAATTTCAAATTCGTTAGTAATTTCTTGAGAATTTTCTAGTTGTATTTTTCCGATTTTTGTTTTCTGCTTAGTTTCATTCGAGGTTTTATTATGACTTGTTTATACTTCAAAAATTAAGAATTAAACTAAACTAAGAAATAAATTGAAAATTAAATTAAACTTAACTTTAAAAATGCAGTTTATACCTAAAATTAAGAATTATGGATTTTTTTGAAATTAGCTAGCTCTCTACGTAATCACAAATGACAGAAAGGAACATTAAAATAAACAAAAACTAGCTAAATAGATCGATCTCCTTAATTTTTAATTCTTAGTTGAAAGTAGCCAACTTCCAATTTAATTTAATTTAATTTAATTTTTTAATTTGAGGTATAAACGACAGTATCAAATTATGCACGTTTAACATTTAAATTTTTAATTTAGTTTAATTCTCAATTTAGTTTAATTCTTAATAATTCAGAAGTATAAACCAGGCATTAACCAACTTTCAAGTTTCAATTTAATTTAATTTAATTTAATTTTTTAATTCGAGGTATAAACGACAGCATCAAATTATGGACTCTTAACATTTAAATTTTTAGTTTAGTTTATAGTTTGTCGGCATAATTTTTTTTGAGCGTTTTATTGTTTTTTTCTATCACTTTTTGTTCTTATGTATTTATTTTTTATAGTTATGTTTTGTGGGTTTTGTAAGTGTTGTTTATACAGTTCATTTTTGATTTTTATGTCTTTAAGAATAGTTTTTGTTATCCAACTGTTTTTGCCATTTTTCATATTACTTTGTTTAATAGTGACTGTGTATTTCGTTATCAATTTCTGGAGTTTGGTGACAAAATTGTTGGTTGAGATATTTAAATCGTTCACTGAATATATATCAGTCAAAATTATAATATCCAAACTATTTGAAAGTTCTTGTAAAAAACATAAAAGATTATCAAAGTTTTTATTTATGCTGCAAATATTTAGATGTAATATTTTAAAATTATTATCAATTAAATAAGAATTGAGCTGGTTTATGTCATTAATCAATTTTGTGGATATTTCCTGCGACACAAAATCTGTATCGTTATTCATTTTTTTTTGTTTTTTTTATTACATCAAAACGAAATTCAAAGTTAGTACCTATTTATCCGGTTGGAAATTTTCTATTTAATCACTTGAAGTAGTGTAATTTAGAATGAAAAGGAAACCAAATACAAACACAATCACTTTTTTTCCTATATCTATATCCTATATCTAACCTAACCTAACCTAACCTAAAGTTCACAACTTTCATTTACTGTAGGTGCTTAGTTAAGCTGAAAAAAGAAGTGTAGAATTTATAGTTTTCGGATAGTTTTTTTCTTTTTGTTAGACCTTGTTTTCATTCCACCTGGACTTGGACTGGGTGTTTTCTGTTGTTTTCTCTTCTTGCTATTTTTATTTTGATCTTGATCGATACTAGTTCTCTGATCTACATTTTGCTCTTCTTCTTCACTTTCTTCTTCGCTTGATTCTTCGGTCTCCAAGCTGGTAGTAGGTATATCATATCTGATTCTGAGAGGCCTTCTAGTTCCTTAGCTGTATAGAGTTTATTGTCGATCTCCAACTTTAGACCTTTAATTTTTGCCTGTTTATTTTCGTCGAGTGCTTTTTTTGGTGTTTTCTAAGTGTTTTCAGTTCCTTCCTAACTTCTTCGCAGAGATCATTTGAAATCGCATATGGTGTGTTTTTTAGCGCTCAAAGTTTGTCTGGATCCTTGAATAGCTCTGCTTTCTTTAAGCAGGAAATAAACTCAATGAGAGTCGGTGCAGAATCTGGCTTACCAAACTTTATAAATATTGTTAATGTTGGTTGCTAACAATTCATTTATTTTTGAAATTGTCAGTTTAAGTAGATCTTTCGAATCCTCAACTTTATATCCAAAAAACAACACATTGTTCCTTCTTATCTTTCTCTCTAAGAAAATGTTTCTTTGTTCAATTTCAACAATTTTTCTGTTGGTCTTTCTTAAGTGTCTAGAGACGTTTGCTTCACTCTGTTCTATCTTCTCGGTCAGTTGCGCAGTCTGTTTCTTGTTATCAGCCGAAAGAAGTTTGTACATTTCATTTAATGTTGTAGGCTCCCCCATTTCAAAGTTAGTGATGTTTTCTGGCTAATTGTTCCTATCAGAGCGTTATAAATTTCGGGTGAGATCTGGTGGCGTACTAAATACTTATTTCGAACCATATGTTTTGTCGACGCACAGTCTGCTGTAGCAGGACGCATAATTATTGACTGCAATATTTGACGTATAATATAGGTTCAAATACTAGAAATGCCCAGAACTCGAGATATTCCCGTCTGAAAATTACTCTTCTGAATCCCCCATAAGAAATACATTGCTATCAAATTTTTTGAAATGTGTTTTGAACCCCTTTCAAATTTTGCGCCCGTTTTTTATTAACCTAACTAATATGGTGAATTGCTCGTAAATATGTGCGCGTTCGACAGAGCAAACAACCTCTTTTATTGTCGTTCTCACTCTACAATAAAATTTGCCTCAAAAATCGACAATGAAAGCAGCTGTTAGGTCCGTTCCAGTTAAGTGTAGTATATAGTTCATTATTGTAGAAACTGGTTAATGGCAATTTGCTTCAATCAAAAACGCTCTGACTGGTTTGTGATTTCTCTGGAAACAGACCTGTTGTGTTTTTGTCTCTCTTCTACTTCCGATGTTTTTGACAGTCCAATCCAATGACGTTACAGAATTTACCATACGCATCTATGGAAGTGGGCTATCCTGTCAATTTTGATATTGTAGAAAATCACGTGGCTTGATGCTTGATTTATCTAATATGTTTCATCGTGATATTTCATAGCTATTCAATGGCTTTTCCAGTTGGTGCAATGCACATGCAAATGAGTGCAAAAAAATGTATTTCTCTGTTTCTTTAACAGGCTGAGAGAAAGATATGGAAATACACTCAGTGCGAATTAAATCTTCCAATCGGAATCGCCATTAGACAAATATCCCAAAATAATCCAATTCTATCGGAAACTTGCTTGTATTCTCGGAACCGCACTATTTAGGTATAGGAACATAATACATCATTTGTAAGGGATTTTATTGCCTAGATTCTAATAGTCCAAGAGCCGGCAATACTAACGGGTATGTGATCGTTGCAATGGATAATTTCTACATAAAACAATAGTTCATAGTAACCTTTTAAATAAATGGATGGGTTGCCTCGATTCTTATGGCCGTAAAGTAGTTTTTTAAAAATATACTTCAAGAACCATAAGCGCAACAAATAAGAAGTACCTTGCGGTGTAGGGGGTTCTCATCATATGCGGCAAACACTTTAATAACACAATTTCATGTTTCATTTTTTGTCTAAAGATCTACAGCCGTATGCAAAATCCTCTTCACAGAATCGTCTTTTAACTTTAAAAGTGACTTTGATAGTTGTCGCTTTGAATAATTTGTATTCAGCAAGCAAAATAACGTGAAAATAACGCGCACGCTCGACTTTCAATGAAGGTCGCCATCATTTCCGGCCATCAAAATCGAGGCCACCCTATATATTATTTGAGAAGACATATTAAAGAATATATCTACCAATTTTCAGCTATTGCAACGATAACATTGTTCCTTCGGAAAAAGAGGGGTAGTTTACGCCCAGCCATCAAAGGGTTGCGGCCATGAGAATCGAGGCCACCCATCCATTTAGTTTATAGGTAACTATGAGCTATTCTTTTATCTGAAAATTATCCATTGCAACGATCACATACCCGTTAATATTGCCAGCTCTCCTACTGTCACGTGACAGAAACAATTCGTTTAGGTAGAAATGTGGTATAAGCAACTTTCATTGAGGACATTTTTTCGTATACGAGATTATTATAATTTATTACAAATATTCTGCGCGGCTTTTTTGCTTCTCTGTATAGATCGATTTGGCTCCCAGTGGGACACCCTGTATAACTGTTCCTGTCCAAACATTTGTTTTCCTAATAATTTTGGATTGATTGTGGCACAATTTTATTATGAGTTTTAGCGGTTAAGTCAATGTAAGACTTATTTCCTGTGGGATTTTTTTTTGTGATTTTTGAGTAATTTTTCTTTCAGAAACCCCACCTTGGAAGCTATTAGTCATATTACCATTGAAACTCTCGAAAAAAAATCCAAGGAGTTACATGATTTTATAAAAATGGAAAAAGGTCTAAGTGGAAGTCATCGCAAGTTCCTATGGGCTCAACTGGATTTTTTGCTCAAGAAAATTGATTATTTGCGAAACTGTTTGGGAATAGAATTCGAACAGCCACAAGTAAATTTTAACGATTTCTATCATCCTTTCATGATCCCATCAATAAACCGCTGGCAATTGTACAAGTCTTGGTTTGAAACTCACAAAGCAAATCTTCGGATGAAACTTGATTTCAAATTGAACGAACTAAGATTGCTATACGCGGGTTATAAGGATCGAAGAGAAATGGGAAATGTAAAATTATTGAATGAAATGGATATAATAGGTATGACTACTACATGCGCTGCTAGAAATAGGTCGATGTTGGAAGCCATACAAAGTCGCATAGTTTTGGTTGAGGAAGCGGCCGAAGTGTTGGAGAGTCACATAGTTACGGCTTTGACAACAAATTGCCAACATTTAATTTTATTAGGTAAGAAATTTTCTGTATTTGAATTTTAACATTGAGTATTTCAAAACTTAAAATGGATTTTCCCTGAGGTTAGCTAGTTATGAAATTATGATTTGCAGACTTTTTATCCAAAAAAAAACAGTCTGCTTTTTTATGAAATACATCTACAGTGTCATTACTTAAGTGTGCAACATATGGGATTTTTTTTTTAGTAATAGCACAATCAAAATACAAACAAGGCCAAAAGTTGGTGCATGTCTGATAGTCATATTAGGTGCACTCAGAATGGTTGCAAGTCAAACAGCATACAGGGTGGCTCAAAAAATATCAAACTTCTACTAATATTTACTTAAATAAAATAAAACTTTTGCACTTTAAGGAGAGTTTTTTTAATATGGCTATTATCATTAGTAATGTTTCAACTTGTTGAGAAAAAAAATTGCGACATTTTAAAGTTGTGTTGAATATCATTGCAACAAACATGAATGTTGTGATTCCAGAAAAAGTTAAAAATCTAAGTTAATTTTACAAAATGCTTGAATTTGAACAAAGTTATGTAAAATTGATTTGATTTTAATTAATTTTTGAAAGTATTAAGGGCGGAAATAAAAATTAAAAAAAATATAGAAATTATAGATTTTTTTCAAAAGAAAATAAAAAAAATCTTAGGAGGCTATGTATTGGTATTTAGGCATAACTTTTAATTCCAAACAACTTTTCTCTATAACATTTTGCTGAATTTTCTAAAATAAGGGTACTTCACAGTGTTATAATCGTCCCGACTCGGCAATTGAAACTCTAACTTTCGTTTAAAAAAAAGGTTTCGTTTATTAAAAGTAAAATAAAATAAAATAGCTTGGCAAGAGGGAAGCTTTGACTAATTTAAAATAACTTCGTGTTTTCGGTTTGAAGCCCGGATTCAGAGTGTCTTGTCTTCAGTCTTTCTTCTCCCAAGAAAACGGCTTCATGAGATGTCCTTAAGGAGGGCGTCGTCTTCAAGTAATAAAATATAAAGGTACCTAATTCTATACAGATGTAAAGTTTATTTTGGAAAGTTTGTGAAATAAAATCATAAACACTAAAATTCTAAAGGTACAAGGAAATTCTGGCCGTCTAGACAATAAAATAAAAGAAGGGTCTACTCTACAGTCTCTGGCGCCTTGGCGGCAAGGATAATAATTGGGGTTCTTGCAATAGAAATCATAGAAAGAAGCTGTATAATAATTCCAAGCCTTAAATAAGTAATAAAGTTATAAAGTACCTATCATTAAAACATGGAGCTAAACTAAACAGATGATGGAATTTACTGTAAATAAATGTATAGTGAGCATCGTATTATTAATGAAGAGTTTATTGGTTTACGACACCTCCCTTTTCAAAAAGAGATTTTATATAGCGTTAGTGTAATAAAATCGAAAATTATAATAAAAAATAAAAAATGTGAATAATACTTATACTAATTAATTAATTAACTTATACAAGATACTTAGTTGGTAGCTTTAGTAAATTTACTAATTGGTGAAACATGAAACAGCAGAAGCACTATATGTGAACATTGAAAAAATTAATTCTTTGATTTAATGGATCGTCTAGATGGGATATAACCTATTGGTTGATTGGTTCGAACCGGATTTATATTTATAGTTTCTTCCTCAGATACATCACCAGAACCTAAAGGTGTCTGTGCGGTATTATGACTATACCGTACTACGTGCTGTGGAATTGATTCGACTGATTGGTTTACTTTAATACATAAGTTAGGTATGATTCCACAACAGGCAGATTTATTTGTACATTTTTTATACATTTTATAGAATATGAATAAGACTAGCAATACTGCAATGAGAATAGCAATAGTCGACGCTGAATGAGTATAAGTACTCATCATTTGTTTCTTCTGTAGCTCGTCGGTTAACTTCTGGATGTCGTCTAATTTATGACTTGCAATGTCGAGCTCGGGAATATGTTTCATGAGTGTTCTATAATGCTCATTCAAAAAAAACTCTGTCAAATTGATATTTTTGTCTTTGAGGTGTTCACAACAATCATCACTAATGTGAATGGGAGGCACAAATTCACTGAAAACATTCGACTGGTAGGTATTATCGTGTGGGGTAAGCATTGTCGAAGCACTATAAGCCTTGCAATGTTTTCCGATGGAGACGCTGCCACAATTTTTTAATACAATATCAACAGGTTTCTTATCACTATTACAAGAAATTGTCAAAACTTCTAAATTAGGAACTGCAAATAACCATGTGTTTGTTGTTTGTAACTGTACAAAAATTGCATTACTTGAATGTATTATTCGTTTATCGCATATCTCGGGAATTTTGTTACTTGCTTGTAATAACATGACTTCACAGTTATTGTTAATGTGCGCCAATAAAGTAGGTTTTTGTTGTTTGCAAATAAATTTGTTTTGGAAAATTTTGAGACAGTTATTAAGTTCAAGTGCAGATAAAGTTAAAAATTGTTGTTTGTTTTCGTCTAAACCTAGAAATTTTGAAGACGGTTGGATGAGAATAAATTCATTAGCCCCTACCTGTTTTGGAAACGGTGATACTTTGTAAAGGTAAAAGAGGTGAGTTTCTACCAGAGGGACATTAATAATATAGATAAGTCGCTTCTCCTCTACATATACTTGCAAGTTTATAACGTTAAAAAGTAGGTTGGAACTTGATGGATCCAATGGTATTGGAAATTCTAATCCATGTGGAATCGAGTCGTGAATATTTCTTAGTTCATTAATTAAGAGTACAGGTGTTAAAATGTTTGGGTGTAAAATACCTTTTTTCGCTATTAAAATTGCGTTTATAAGAGTCGCGACTTCAACTTGCAACTGGTTGAGTATCATATTGAACATAACGATATGCTCCTCTAGATTAGATTTAAATGTTAAAAATTTAATGTCCGAGACTTCTTTGTTCAACTCTTCCGTGAGTTTCTTTACGTTGGTTTTTAAAATATTTTCGTTAAAATCTAAGGTGCCAATTGTATTATTAAAATTCGAAATAGTGGATCGAACAATTTTTGTCTGTTCTTTCAAAAGGCTGGTTAATGAGGTTTCGTCCTTGGAAAATTGTGAAATCTTTTCATCATAATATTTTGCATCGTCGGTATCAAGGATACCAAATAAGACTTTTGAAGCTTTGCCTACTATATCGAACCATCCCCTAGTTTTTCTATTTAAATTGTTGTGACCAATCAACTCGTACACTCCCCTTAGCTCTTTATGTAGTTTATCTAAAATATACTTGGAAGATTTTAGAAATAAATCGCAAATATTGAAATGATATCTTGCGTTAGTATGGTCACATAGGCTTGCTGTAGTTCAATGATAATTTTCTAATAGTAAGTACTTATCATTAAGGTTATCTAATTCTACATATGTTATTATCTTCCATTTGTTATTGGTGAGGCGAAGTTCCCCCATTTTTTCAAAATGAATTCCTGGGTTGAAGTCATAATAAGTTACATTATAGTCGGCCTGAATCGCAACACCCGTTAGCATGAGAATTTGGAGGAAAATTCTGAAAGGGAAGATAAAAAATGCTATAGCACTTGTACGATCTCTACATATCTACAGGAGCCTATTTATTATATTTAATCGTAAAAATGTTTCAACCTATTTGCATGAATTTTTTGTGTCGATTTTCCTTTCTGTATAGTATAATTAACATCGGAGTGTTTTTTAATTATTTTATAGGGACCTACCCAGAGAGATGAAAGTTTTCTACTCCTACCCCTACGAACAGATTCATCAAACAATAAAACCATATCTCCTACATCGAATTGTTGAATGAAACTTTTTTTGTCGTAATTTTTTTTTGATATTGACTTACTTTGTAACAAATTTTCTCTAGCTAATCGATTGAAATATTGAAGTTTCTCTTTGAGATTAATAACGAAATGATCATATGTATACTTAGTTCTAGCGGGTTGTTGAACAGAAGTTGGCAAATTAGGAACATGTCCGTATAAAAGTTCGAATGGGGAAAACTTAGTTGCACTATGTGGAGTCGTGTTATAGGTAAAAGTTGCGAAGGGCAGCCAGTCGTCCCAATCTTCTTGCGAATCTGCTATAAAATGCCTCAGGTATTCTTCTAATACCCTATGAGAGCGTTCTAATGCACCGTTTGATTCCGGATGGTAACTGGTAGTTTGAATTTTTTTTATTTTCAAAAATTTACAGGTAGGTTTGAAAAGATCGCTTAAGAAATTTGTACCTTGGTCCGTGACTAGCGTTTCTGGTAACCCATAGAGGCATATTATATTTGTTACGAAATGATGAGCTACTGTAGAAGCTTCTTGATTTTGCATTGGCACGTTAATAATAAATTTTGTCAGGTCATCTTGGAAAGTGAGAATATACTTGTTGCTTGCCACTGTTTGGGGCAAGGGTCCGACTATGTCAAGAAAACATCTTTCAAATGGCTTAGAAGAAGTTGTAGTTATTTCCATTGGCATTTTTGTTTTACGCGATAATTTGTTTTTCTGACAAAGTTCGCATTTCCTGATGAATTTTTTAACATCTTTTTTTAAATTTTTCCAAGTGTAAAATTGAGAAATTTTTTTGTATGTGCGCGAAACTCCCTGATGACCTCCTAGTGGAGAATTATGAAATTCGTTAAGAAGGGTTTCTTTATCAGAATCGTTGGGTGTAATTAAATTATTATTAAAAATTGTTATTTCGGTTCCTGAATTTTTAAAAATATATCTTAACATTGGATAAATCATTTCCCATTTTATTAGAGGATTGTAGTGGTATTTGAGAAGAGAAAGTTTAGTATGTATATCCCCTATTTCATTTCGTAAACTTATTAAGCAAGACCAAATATGTTCATAGTTTATGTCACTGAATAAATTTTCATTATCAATAAGTAGGAAAACTTTACATTCGTTGTTACTATATCGATTGGCCGTGGAAATTTCAAAATTTTTGTTTGGACGATAAGATGATAAAAACTTTTTCATTTGCGGATTCTTCTCTAGGATTGTAAATTCATCTTTATTAAAATTTTTTGGTATAAATAATATTACAGGATCTGACTTACTGTCAACTTGAAAAAGGTGTGTATTCCTTTCTTTGATATTTGAATTAGTAATAATATGGGATTTCAGGTACTCTTGAAAATTTGCATAATCGGTTATTAAATCGGTATTGATCGTATTGATAATTCTACTCAAGGCGTCTACATTTGTATTTATTTTACAGGCCTTGTAAATTACTTGGTAATCATATTCTTCAAGCTTTAATCGAAAACGAGTGAGTCGCGATCCGGGATCTTTAATATTAAAAACGTATTGCAACGGTTTATGGTCTGTCACAATTTTGAATTTGGTACCAAAAATATAAGGTCGAAAATGTTTAACGGCCCAAACTATGGCGGTCAATTCCTTTTCCGTTGTCGAATAATTTTGCTCTGCTCTGTTCAAAGTTCTACTGGCAAATGCTATTGACCGATCTTTATTTATTTCCCCTTGTGACAAAATTGCGCCTACCGCAAAATTACTTGCATCGGTTGTGATTATGAATGGTTTAGAAAAATCCGGATACTGTAGGACGGGAGGAGAAAGTATAGTTTGTTTTAGAGACTGAAATGAAATGTCACACGCATTATCCCATATAAATTTCTTATCTTTTTGCAATAATCTGGATAAAGGTTTAGAGATTTTAGCAAAATTTTGTATAAATTTCCTATAATATCCTATCAATCCCAAAAATGATTTTATATCCCTAGGGTTTCTGGGTGTAGGAAAATTTTTCACACATTCCACTTTTGAAGGGTCGGGTTTAATACCATTTTCTGTAATAATGTGGCCTAAATAGAGATATTATTTGCGTAAAAATTCACACTTGGAAGGTTTTAGCTTCAAATGATGTTCTCGAAGCTTCTTAAATACTTCGATTAACCGTTCATTATGCTCATCTAAATTATTTGCATAAATTACTATGTCGTCCAAATAAATAAAACACTTTAAACCATTAAGTCCACTTAGAACTGCATTCATAAGTCTTTGAAAAGTGGCGGGAGCTCCCTTAAGCCCGAATGGCATTCTATTATAAACGTAATGTCCTGTGGGTGTACTAAACGCGGTTTTTTCTTTATCATGGTCATCCATTGAAACTTGATGAAATCCGTCAGCTAAGTCTAAAGTTGTAAAATAGTGTGAGTTACCCAGCTGGTCCAAAATATCCACGATATTAGGTAACGGAAACGTGTAACCTCCTGTAGTAATTTCATTAATTTTTCTAAAATCTACTACTACTCTAAAATTAGGAACTCCCGAATGGTCAGTTTTCTTGGGAACTACTAATAAGGGACTATTCCAAGGACTAGTTGAGGGTGAAATTATCCCATCTTCTAACATTTGTTGAGTTTTATTACTTATAATTTCTCCATGTTTGAAAGGTAATCTATATGGCTTAATGTTAATAGGTCCCTTAACCGGGTCCGTCGGTATTTTATGTACTACTGTATTTGTATAGGAGGGTTTGTCACCTTCTAGGTGAAAAATATCACTAAAATCACTGCAAATTTGTAAGAGTTTTTGCAAACGATCCATGTGATTTATGTTATTTTCTGTGTTTTTGAGACTTAAGTTGAAAATATGGAACCCGTTATTATTTATTGGCTCGACATTTACCTTTGGTAGAGGGATAGTTACAGGGTATTCAGAAATATTTAAAATACTAATTAAGCATCTATGATCGCGTACTTTTGTTACTGACGACCCTAAAAAAGACAATTTGACAGTTGTTTAGAAGTTACAATTCCTTCCACATCACTGATGTTTGCTACCGCAGGAATAGCCATTTCGCATCTAGCAGGAATAGTGATTTGTTTCCGATGACAGAATTTTGAAATCATTATCTTTAAAGCTGAGAGTTCCATCCTTGTAATTTATTTTAGCCTCATACTTTGAAAGAAAGTCTCGTCCTAAAAGTCCATCGTGTTTAACAGGAACGCTTTCAGGAATTATATGAAAAGAATGCTCTAAGGTTTTATTATTTTTTAAATTTATTTGAACAAGAAGGACTCCCAAGGTATAAATATATTGTTCCGTTATGCCTTTTAATTCAATTATATTATTTTTATCTAAATCAGCGTTACTTATTAATGAGGACTCTTTTAATAAAGATACATCCGCGCCCGTGTCTATCAAAAGTTGAATTTCCGAATTTTTCACATTTTCAGCGTTGATTTTAATTATGTCTAATTGTTTTTGACCGTTCGAAAGAAAAATTGATTTGAAAGGAGGTGTATTTATTAGAGCGTTTTTACTGTTAGTAATATGGGTATTATTTTCGATATAAGCAGCAGGTGGCAGTTGTTCTGCGACCTGAGTTGATCTGTTGTTAAATTTATTATTATTTTGGGTTGTTAACTTATTATTATTTCCTATTAGTGTAGAACAGCAGGTTTCTATTCTGAAGCGTTCGCTTGGCTGTTCGCAAGGGACGCTTCTAACCCATTTCCCGGATCACTTCCTTGAACAGAATGGAAAAATGGGCCTGCCTGAATTTGTTCTGAGCGATTTGGTTGGAGAAAATTTGATTGGGAAGATATTGTTTGAATTTGCTGTGGTTGCATACTATTTATTTGTGTGTTAGGGTTAGTATGAGTTCTATCATTTTGAAAATTTTGTCCAAAAGTTCCGTTCCTAGAAAAATTTCGAGGATTTCTATCATTATATTGACGAGAATAATTATTAAAATTTCCATGATTAGTTGAGTGATTAAAATTTTGATGACTTTGAAATCTCGAATTATTTCTATTGTTACTTCCTACGTTACTATTTTGTTGATTTTGATAGCTACCACCTCTATTTCTGTTTGTTTGACTCTGCTCATAGTTTCTTAGTTTTCGGCATTCTGACGTTAAGTGAGTGTAAGTATTGCAAAACATGCAAAACAAGGTACTGTTTTGCGAATTTCTATCATTAAAATTCCTATTCTGCCCTAAATATCCTATTTGGTTTATTCCTTGTGAAAATCTAATTTTTTCTGTAGTACTTTCTAATTCCATTTCGACAGCTATTGAAATGACTTTGTCTAAATCGTAAGTACTTTCAGCTATTACACGAATCTGAATTTTCTCATCGATTAACCCTTTCCTAAATGTGCTGACTATAATTGAATCTAAGTTATCTATTAAAATTTTCGCTTCATTATCCGGATAATTAACATGGCATGTTTCTTTATATTTGTTGTATAAATATTTTAATCTATCCCCATAATTTTTAACTTTTTCTCTATAATTTTGTTTTATGTTCATTATTTGCATAAGAAAATGTGTCGGCGGTCGTTTATCAGTAAATTGTTCGATCAAAAATTCTTTTATTGCATCCCAATTTTGAAATGTTTTATATTGAGTTACTTCCTGGGCTTTACCGGTTAATTTAGTTCCAAAAATCAGAGTTGCAAGCATAATTTTCTCATCTTCTCTAACAATTGCCATCATTGCATCGCAATTTTTTATAAAGAATTGTAATGAATTAGAATCACCAAATCCATCATAAGGATTGATAAAATTTAGGACATCGAAAGCAGTTTTTCCCTCAGCCATTTTAAGTAATTATTATTTATTTTTTTTAAATTAATTCAATTTATAATAATTTAAAAATATTTGTTTTTTTTTTTTTAATAATTTTGGTTATTTGCAGTTATTCTTAAAATAATATATGTACGTACCTAATCAACAATTAACTTAAACTCTATAAAAAATAAAGCGAAGGAAATGTGCAGCGAAAACCATCAGAAAACAAAACACTTACCCACACATGTTGCGCAGGAATTTTCGTGAAGTTTCCGATGATCAACAGGTAGCTGATTGCGTCTCCGCGCGCCTCTCAATTTCCTGCTCACTGCTTGGATGAATCTGCTGCGTCTGGGCGCACCTTCAAATGTCTCCAATTTCCTGGACTTGCTTGTGGAAACCCTGCGTCTCCGCGCTCCTTGGTACTCACAAAACTGCCGCGATATTTTTTGTATGCACTCGCTGCGTCTCCGCGCTCCTTCGAGTAATACCGCGAATTGCACCGCTGCCACCAATGTTATAATCGTCCCGACTCGGCAATTGAAACTCTAACTTTCGTTTAAAAAAAAGGTTTCGTTTATTAAAAGTAAAATAAAATAAAATAGCTTGGCAAGAGGGAAGCTTTGACTAATTTAAAATAACTTCGTGTTTTCGATTTGAAGCCCGGATTCAGAGTGTCTTGTCTTCAGTCTTTCTTCTCCCAAGAAAACGGCTTCATGAGATGTCCTTAAGGAGGGCGTCGTCTTCAAGTAATAAAATATAAAGGTACCTAATTCTATACAGATGTAAAGTTTATTTTGGAAAGTTTGTGAAATAAAATCATAAACACTAAAATTCTAAAGGTACAAGGAAATTCTGGCCGTCTAGACAATAAAATAAAAGAAGGGTCTACTCTACAGTCTCTGGCGCCTTGGCGGCAAGGATAATAATTGGGGTTCTTGCAATAGAAATCATAGAAAGAAGCTGTATAATAATTCCAAGCCTTAAATAAGTAATAAAGTTATAAAGTACCTATCATTAAAACATGGAGCTAAACTAAACAGATGATGGAATTTACTGTAAATAAATGTATAGTGAGCATCGTATTATTAATGAAGAGTTTATTGGTTTACGACAACAGTACCAGCTTTGATATTGTTTGAGCTACCCTGTATGCTGTTTGACTTGCAACCATTCTAAGTGTACCTAATATGATTATCAGACATGCACCAACTTTTGGCCTTGTTTGTATTTGGGTTGTGCTATTACTAAAAAAAATCCCCATATGTTGCACACTTAAAAAATCACACTGTATATTTTCAGGGGACCATCAACAACTGAAACCAACGACATCAGATTATACGGTGGATCGAAAATGCAAACTAGGAATCAGCCTGTTTGAACGGATGATACTGAACAACGTCGAATGTCACACTCTAAACGTGCAGCATCGGATGCGTCCTGAAATATCCAGTTTAATAAGTCCGGTTATTTACAAGGAATTGTATAACAATAGGAGCGTTGAAATGTACCCCACAGTATCCGGTGTGACCCATTCTCTTTTTTTCATCGACCACATTGAACCCGAAGAGCCTTATGGCGATTCTAGCAAAAAGAACGTTCACGAGGCTAAATTCTTAATCCAGCTTGCCATTTATTTACTCAATAATAACTACAAAGCATCTGAAATCACTATTTTGGCTGCATATCTTGGCCAAATGTACCAGTTGAAAGACGAACAGAAAAAACACGCTCATCAAAACCTGCAAGATGTACGCATTGCTGTGGTGGATAATTTTCAGGGCGAAGAGAACAAGATAATTTTGCTTTCATTGGTTAGAAACAATCCGGAGAAGAAAATTGGATTTTTAGCTACTGATAATCGAGTTTGTGTAGCGCTCTCGAGGGCAAAAGAAGGTTTTTATGTTATGGGAAATATGGAACACTTATGTAACGGATCTGAGGTAATTAATTGTTCGGCGAGTAATAAAATCACCTATTTAGGGATACCTATTGAAATTATCACTTTTCTTTCTATTTCATTTTTGTTGTTATTCTTCTTTCTTCCACATTACATTCTCTTGATTTCTTTGCTGTGGTTACAAATCATTTGTCTGATAGGATGATAATCTGCAAGTTTCTTTATCCAGCACTTTTCACCCGTTTGAATTTTTCATTTTTATATCGCCATGGTGTTGCAGGTTTGTCCATTTTTCTTAGCGATTCCGTTTTTATTATTTACAAAACAAATATCTCCCTAATAATCTATTAATATCTATTTTCAGATCTGGAAAACAATAAGATCAACACTGGAGGCTCAACAAGCTTTGGGCAAATACTTAACCCTCAAGTGCAAAATCCACCAGGAACACATGACCTTCGTGTCAAAAGGCACCGACTTTGCCAAAGTTCCAGAAGGTGGCTGCAGCCAGGTCTGCAATACTGTTCTTAAATGTGGGCATAATTGCACGAAAATTTGCCACGGATATGATCTGGACCATGAGCTTTATAATTGCAAATATAAATGTGAAGAGTAAGTGATGATTTTTTCATTAGAAAGAAATCGGAGCGAGTGCTACTCGCACAAGATAGATGTGAGACATAACTATCCGTGATAAAATATAAAATAAAATGTAATTTTTCACAGAAGTAGGCACAATCTCATTTTTTCACATTTTCAACTTAAAAATTGCACCTTATATGTGTCCCTCTATTTCCTGTTCTCGCTAAAGAAGTTTAACTCCAAAAATCAATGTCAATTACTTTTTTTTGATTTTGATAACATTTTCACCTACTTCAAAATCCAAAACAATAATTATTATTATCTTTTTAGGACATTATGTGATGATCCAGCTCATAAGTGCAAAAAGCTATGTTTTGAAAAGTGTGGCTCTTGCACATACACAGTCCAGCGGATATTGCCCTGTGGCCACAAGAATTCCATGGCCTGTCATGTGGCATCATCCGGAACCTATGATTGTAAGCAAACTAAAGAGATTCATCCAGAATGCGGACACGTTCAGGATGTTACTTGTTCCCTTGAAATGAACGAATTCAAGTGTCAAGTGGAAGTTGAACATACATTAGAATGTCAGCATGTACACAAGATACCGTGTAGTCAAGAAGTGAATTCTTTTATTTGTAAAGAGGAAGTCGAACGAAAGTTAATATGTGGGCATACACAAAAGATGGCCTGCAGTCAAGACATTGATTCTTATATTTGTCGATTTGAAAGTGATATCACTTTGCAATGTGGTCACAAATGGAAGAGACAGTGTGGCCATGTTGAAAAAGTTGAAACAAGGAACTTGATGCCACAGCTTTATAGGTTGCAGGCGAGGTTGCAGGTAAGCTCATAACTTTGGTTCAAATTGTTTAGAAGTTGCATGATTCTAATTGAATCTTCCCACTAAAATAAAAATTTACTTCAACAAGTAAATACATTATAATATGAAACCTGGGTTAAACCCAATTTAGAAATAATAGCAGAACAAAGTTATCTGCGGGGAGAACTCGTAGAAAGAATATTAAGTAGTAAGCAGCAGAAACAAATGTTTAATGAAGAACAATAATTTTTATGGACAAAATTAGTTGGGAAATGTTTTGCTTTGACCGATTTCGCAATTTCAGATCAATGTGCAGACTCGAAAATTGAATCCAGCAACCTGCCTGACTGCAATAATTTATTGAGTTATATTGAAAAACAATAAATTCAATATTGTAAAGGCTAAAGCACGCTGCGGGTCCACTGAAACTCCCTTACTAACAACAACAACTTTAATTGAAATTATTGATTTTTCAAGATTCACTAATCGCTTTAAAACTTCACTATCAATTTATCTTACTGATATTTCAATGTAGAAATATATTGTTACGGATACCAGGTCAACTTAAACTCAGCAGTAACAACTTTTATATCCTATTGAACTATTATAACCATATAATACTTTGGTTATGGGTCTTAACTCCCGCGCGGGAGTTAAGGATTTCATAACTCTCGCTTTTACCTTGAATAGGTAAAACTTTGAGAAAAAAAAAGAAATTTTGGTTTATGGTTTATTTATTTATAAAAATATACAAAATACAGTATGTTCAGTAGGATATAAAATTATCTATTTTTTTTTTTTTTTTTTTATATAGTTGTTTTCTACCCTTTGGGTATAAGCCTTCCTCTTATTTTGCCAGTTGCCGCGGTTTTGTGCCACCTGGTACCAGTTCAGTCCTGCCGCTCGTTTCAAATCGTCGCTCCATCTCATTTGTGGTCTTCCTGTGCTCCTTCTGTTGCTCCATGGTCTCCATCGAATTAGTTTACCACTCCAATTATCCTGGTCTCTTGCGACGTGTCCTGCCCAGTCCGATTTCTGAGCAGTGGCGCGGTGGCGCGTTGCACGACATCGTGCACCTTTGTTTTTCTCCTGATCCATTCATTTGTTTTCCTATCCCTTAATGATATCCAAAGTATTCTCCTCTCAATAGCTCTCTGGTTTACTTTAAGTTTGTCAAGTATAGCTTTCGTAAAAGTACAAGTTTGTGACCCGTAAGTAGTTACTGGTAAGATACACTGATTGTATAATTCGGTTTTGAGGTTTAGGGGTATGTCCATATTCAAAATGTTTTTATTTTGGCATATGCCGCCCAGGCTTGCAGTATTCTCTCGTTTATTTCGAGTTTTTGGTTAGCCTTGCCCGTAGTTGATGTTTGTACTAGGTATTTGTAGTTACTTTTTCGATTCTGTTGTCTCCTAGGGTAATTTCTCGTTCGTCTTCAACGTTTGATGTCATAGTCATATATAGTTCGTTTCACCAGGGTTCATACTTGACCTTGAAACTTGACAAAAAAGGGTTGTCGTAGATTAATTCATATGACAGATTCAATTTTTTTGACAAATTAAAATGAATGAGGTCTGGTTTAAGAACCGACGAACGTTTTTGACGTCATTGATTTGTTTCAGTCAATTTTTATTTGTTAAACAAGACAAATGCTGGTGGCAAGTACAAACCTTGGTGAAACAAACTTTACTTCCTGTTGTCAAAGTTGATTTCTAGGCCTATGCGCTTCGTGGCCCTGTAGATGTCCTCGGCCAGTTCTTCTCTACTTCAGGCTATCACTACTATGTCGTCGGCAAACATGACGTGGTTGACTTTTTCCCCATTGATGTTAAAGCCTCTGTTTTGGAGGTCGATTGTTTTTAGTGCGTCTTCCAGAACTAGTGTGAAGAGCTTGGGTGACATAGGGTCTCCTTGGCGCGCTCCCCTTTTAATTGCAACTTTGTCGGACTTTTCGTGTAGCTGGATTTGTAGAGTCGCGTTACGAGAAATGTTGTTGATAAGGTAGCTTTTCTAAAATCAATGAATGCTAGCCATAAAGGTATATTGTATTCCAACATCTTCTCGATTAGTATTCTCATCGTTCTGTAGTACTGTAACCCTTCCTAAACCCAGCCTGCTCTTTTGGCTGGTAGTAGTCTAAGTTTGGTGTGAGACGGTTGGTTATTATTTTCGAGAATAATTTATATATTTGGGGTAACAGGCTGATCGGTCTGTAATTTTCTAGGTTCTCGGTGTCTCCCTTTTTGTGAATGATTGTCAAGAGGGCGTTTGTCCAGTCCTCTGTGGTATGTCCTCCTTTTTCAGGTATTTGTTGAACAGCATTGGTCCTCTAGTATATCTCCACCTTGCTTTAACATCTCCGTTAATATGCCATCTTCGCCTGCTGCTTTCCCGTTTTTCATATGATGTAATGCTAGTCTGATTTCGTCTTTTGTAATCTCAGGTATGTCTTCAGAGTTGACGTTCATGACTTTCACTTCCTGGTCTTGTTCGGATATGTCGCTAGTTACTTTCGTCTCGTATGGGTCTGCATAGAATTCTTGTACCGTTCTTATAATTTCGTGTCTTCCCTCGATTCTTTGTCCTATTTTGTCTTTGATTCTGACAATTTCTTTCTTTGTGTTCGTCGTTAGTCTTCTGAACACTTTCGTCCTTTTGTGTTGTTTCAGTACTTCCTGCGCAATTTGCTCATTGTGTTTTCTGATGTCTTCCTTTGCCATCTTTCTGGCGATTTTATTTGTTTCGACGGATTCTGCTGATGATCTTTTGTTATTTGTTGTAAGTTGTCCTCTTTCATCTAGCATGTTTTTTTTTTTAGTGTTTGCGCGCTTAGTTTTTTTTTGCTTTTTAGTTTTTGTTTCTGTTTACGCTTCTGCTGCCTGGTTTAGGGTTCTAGTGGTTTATGTCATGGGTACTCGCGGTCTCTGCTCTTTGAATCTGTCTCTCAGGTATATTTGGAATTTATTTGGGTTGTTTTGGAGTTTCTCTCTGTCAATCTGTTTGTGTATCGACTTTTTGATTTTTCTGCAACGCTCTAGTTTTTGGTTTATGCTTATATTTGCCCTCACCAGACGATGGTCGCTTCCAGTATCAAATCTGTTCAATACCTCGACGTTTTGTACTATTTGGATGTTCTTCGTTAGAATATAGTCAATTTGGTTGAAAGTTCTCCCGTCTGGGCTTGCCCAGGTCCATTTGCGGTTGCGTTTTTTCTTTGAAAAAGGTGTTGGCGTTGTAGAGATGTTCTTCTTCTAGAAGAAGATCTAGATCTAGAAAGTCAGCCATCATTAAGCCTCTGGGATTTCTTTTGCCTAGCCCGTGTTGGCCTACATATTTTTCCTCTGGGTCTACTTGGCCTCCAATCTTGCAGTTGAAGTCGCCGATCAATAAAACTTGTGATGTTTTATTTCTGCGCATTCCTTCCGAGATTTCCTCGTAGAATTTGATGACGTCTTTGACTTCGGCGGTGCTTGTGGGAGCATATGCCTGAAATATCTTCAGTGCTACCAGAGTTTGTTTATTTGTAACGTTATGTATATCACTCGTTCGAATATAGCTTTGAGCATTTTTACGTTGTCTGTTAGTCTCCTGTGTATTAGTATGCCTACGCCACCAAGACTGGAGTTTTCGTGTCCTTTGTAGTAGAGCTTATGACCTGACCTGATTTGAGCTTGGTGTAGCCTTCGCCTCTTTTCCTTGTCTCACTTATGCCAATCACGTCCTATTTGATTTTTTCTAGTTCCGCTTCCAGTTCTTCAATTCTGTCTTCCGTCGCCATTGATCTAATATTGTACATAGCAATGTTCATCTTTGTGTGGCAGCCTGATCTCTTTCAGTTATTCTTCGCACCCTCTGCCATTCCATTCTGGCTACAGCTGCCGTTGCACTATGGTTCAAGCAGAAATATTTGCGCGAATTATTACCAGAAATCCATTGATTTATTTTTGTTCTAACCAGAGTTTAAATTTGTTTATAAATATATGGGAAATTTCAATATAACAAAAATAGTACGAAATGAAAGAGATAAGGGGCCGCATGTTTATTTCAAACCGGCTACTTTGGTATTTGCTTCTGATCAAGTAAAAGTTGCATATATGTTTTGTTTTGGTTTTCGGCTATGCTGTTTTCTATTTGATTGAAGGCTTCCTATTTTGTTAACTTATATATTTCTTATTGTGGCTAGCAGTATACCTGGTAAGTTAATTTTATTGAACCAATAGAAAATAATTATTTAAAAAATTATAAATATATAAATAAGACACAACATATTTTAGTATGCAAAAAAAAGGCATATGTCTGCACGCAATTTCTTTCCCGTGCATTTTTAGCACATCAAATTAGCTGTAAAATTATATCAGGCTGATTGGTAAGTAGACGTAGGTATTCCTTTGAGGAGGTGAAAGTAGAGCCCATTTGCTACTGATTAAACATCATTTACCTCTATACCATTCTCAACAGTTTTTGAGATATTTATTATTTTTCAATTTCCAAGAAATTCGCTCCTTTGCCCGGTAAATATTTAAAATTAAAGAAAATAATAAAAGCCATTTCAAATGTGGCTTTTTAAATTATAAGCTGACACACTTACACAAATATTAGCACTGAAAATTATTGAAACAATAATATTAACTATTAAATTATTTTGGTTTAAACTTAACTTTCCTTGTCAAGTTACAAACTAATGGTTACTTTATGCTTAAAAATTTCGAAAATTTCATGGTACATCAAACGTACAAATTATTTATAAAAGTTCTCGATATAATTGTCTTCAGAATAAGGCTCATTATTTCAGAATTAGTCTTTTGTTTTATTATTGAATAAATAAGTTTTATTTGTAAGAGTAACCAATATGAAGAAAAAATTACTCGATTTGTTTTTAATACCAAGTGTTACAATAGAAATGTTATCAAATATTGGTGTTAACGTTCACCTAAATAAGGTATCTTCCTTATTATTTCGTTAGTTTTAAATATTTACCTCTCAAAAAAGTGAATTTCTTAAATATAAAAAAAAAAATATCTCAAAAACCGTTGAGAATGGTATAGAGGTAAATGATGTTCAATCAGCGCCGGCTTTAGGGGGGTGCAAAGGTGCTAACTGCACCCGGCGGCAAAATTTAAGAGGCGGTAAATTGAGAAAATAAATCAAAATAGAAATCATAGAGAAAAAATCGAACGGTATCCAGAATATTATTTATGAGAAATGTTAATAGTTATTTACCTAACAAATGCGGAAAGTGATACTTTACCGCACGCAACGGCAGTTGACCGAACGACGCGGAGCGGAGTTCGGTCAAGCCGTTAAGGGCGGTAAAGGCACTTTCCGCATGTGTTAGGTACAAAATTTTACCTATGAGCATCTAACACCTCTAAAAAAAGGCATTGATAAAATTAATTATTGAATCAGATTAATTAATGAAATTAGATAAAATATAGAAATGATCAAAAATCCATTTTCTGAAAAAGAGAGGATTTCTGATTAAAAATATCAAATTTTACTTTACCGCACACTATGCGGTAAAGTGCACTTTACCGCACACTTTGTAGTCCACTTTACCGCATACTATGCTGTAAAGTTAACTTTACCACATAGTACCGCGGTAAAGTTACTTTACCGCTTAGTGTGCGGTAAAGTGATACTTTCCATTTGCAAATACGTGCGGTAAAGTGCACTTTACCGCACTCTCGTAGGTAAAATTATTTATCAACCCGGTGATGTAATGAGCAACATCGCCAACATTGCACTGGTAACCCGCTCTCTTCGCTTCCATTTTCATCAAAATACTAGAATAATAGGTATTGATTACGAAAAAGTATTGACATCGCGGCGTCGGGATTCTAAGAAATTAAATTAGTCACTTGTTCACGTCGGGCAGTGCGCTTTTTCCTAGAATTCTATTATATTCGATTCGATGTTTTTTTAACTAAATCCTGATTGCAATTTCGACTATATAAATAGAGCGTAGGAATAATTTGAGATTGTTGTAATTCAATTTTTATCGAGTTTCAGTGAACCCGGAATCCCTGACAGTATTTTTATTTATTTTCTAACTGTTTAAGCTGATAAAATGTGTAAAAAGGAAGATGGTGCTTTTTACACTCGGATGATTACACTACTCGCCTGCGGCTCGTAGTGCAAACTTCATCCTTCGTGAGTAATAGCCATCATTACCCGCTCGTTGAATAATACAGGGTGTATCAGGTTTGACTACAAAAATTTTAACACGTGAAAATATGACCCAGAAAGAGATGGACGATATAGTATGAAAACATTCATATTCCCGCCAACATTTGCTTGCTTGTCAATGTCAATGTGTATTGGATATTTAGCACCGATGAGAAGTTCATTTCACGAAACGAGATAGTGAAAGTAAACAAACTTTGACAGGTAAGTCGAATTTTATTGGCTAGAATAGGATTATACTCCGCTCTGGGCAGGACCGTCTTAGGTTGTTTTGTATTTCCATTCTCTGAATATATTTCCGAACGAATTCTTCAGCGGAATCTGTTGAACTTGATATTGTTTTAATCTAAATTACTCACTAATTAACAATAATTCACCAAAAACTATTTAAATAATTGTAAAATACTAGGAAATACGACATTAAACTTATTGACTCATATGACAACCTGACAATAATAAATGTCATTAGTTGTATATGCTTTTCAGATATTATTGGCGTAGCATTATCCATGAAAATTTGACAGGTTGACCCTCGTATAATAATGACATTTGATGACAAAGTATTTTTCAAATTTTAGGGTTATAAAACAGAAAGCCGAGTTGCCAGAATGTGTAAAATATCTGAGTAGATTCAATTCCAAAATATTTTTCCAAATTAATTTTTAAAAAAATGGGTACTTAAAGTTTTAAAGATAAAAATCAAAATGACATTATGTTGGCAATACAATGTAAAATTGTCAATGCTTTCAAATTTGTTATGTAGAAAAGGCACTAAAGGTACTAAATTTTTGACTTGGGGAATTATCTTTAAAAAAAAACAGACTTTAGTAAAACTATTAAATTTATTTGAAATAAAATAAATCCAACGTAACCATAACAATAAGCTTAACAGCATAAATATGTTTTCCTACAAACGTCACTAAAAGTGTCATTTTTAACGGATGCTGTCAGTGTCTAAAATGCCATTTTATGACACTGGTGTTAAAAGTGATTACTTTTAGCACTAGTGCTAAAAGTAATCACTTTTAGTGCGTTTGTAGAAAAAATAGTGTATGATATTCGTGCTAAAAGTGATTTTATTTTGTTCAAAGGGATGGAACACTCCGCCTTCGGCGTCGTGTCCCAAACTTCCCTTTTCACAAAATAAAATGTCACTTTTAGCACTTATATCATAAATAACTATTTCGCAGTTACTTTTTTTTAGGGTTTGGTCCAACGAAAATATTGGTTGCTGGTTATCAGAAATGGCTTTACATCTATATTTAAGACTTAAACTATACCTACCCCAAATGTATATGGTAGTTGGGCTTCAATTATTATTCCCTGAAGAACTTCTGGTTTGCTTTTCTCGAAATAGCCGTAACATTTTATTATTTCTCTTATTTTTGCTTGTGAAATTATTTTGGGCATCTTAAATATGAAATAAATTTGACAATGCCGAATTTTGAAAAATGTCAATGGATTTTGCAGGTATGCAAAATAGTAAAGCACCTTTTATATATTGCACTATTGAAAAATATATTGACAATTGTGTTATATTTGATTGGCCAGATAGGCCAGAGAATTTTAATACTGCGACACTTACGAAATTATGTGAAACACACTTAAAACTGTCTGGAATTTGACATATACTGTCATTGTTATACAAGTGTCAACCTGTCAAATTTCCATGGATAATGCTACGCCAATAATATCTGAAAGGCAAATAATTCATATTTTCACAGTCCTTCTCTGAATTTTTAAGCTCCGCCTGTTTTTTTACCTCTAGTATCTCGTTTCGTGGAATGAACTTTAGGTATCTTTGTTTAGTGAATGGAAAATGACAATGACCGACATAGAATGGTGAAAGTTGAAATTGGAAAGAAAATGTGGGAAGCAAACAGCTTTCGCAAACTAAACTTAAACGTGGATTACTTTGTATTTTTGATGGGCCGTGGATTTCCCTTTCTTTTGCGAGTATCCTTTCTGATTTTGTCTATCCAAATTTTGACAAATGTAGGATTTGATAAAAACTTATGGAAAGACACGTCCGCCGGTGAATAGGAATTATTTTCACGAAAAGCCACACTTCACACAATCACCATTGTTAGGAAAAAACCTTGGAAAAACCGAGAAAATAATAGTTTCCAGTCTCCACACGTATAAAAGTCTTGTCAACAAATAACTGTCAACGGCTGTCAATCATTGTTTTCATGCTCTTTTGGCGTCTGACAGTTCGACGCCAGAGAGAGATGCTTCTAAATTGCAAAGGTCATTTTGAACAAAAAAAGTTTATACAACATGGGGTCCAAACTCAATCATTTTTAAGAAAAAGCCTTTGAAGTTTTGACATTTTTTGCTCCGGCTCGTTTTCTAATATAGGGCTCGTGCGATAAAATGACGTCTTATGAAACTTGTATTTTAATGTACTATTTTAACACATATTTTATTGGTAATAAATTGTAGAATTGCGTGCAATATGTATGTAATTGACTTTTGTAACTAGCTTGGGTTTAAGTTTAATTTTCTAAGCAAAAAAAAAAAAAACAAAATGAACGGGTCCGAGCGTTTTTTCGAACACGCTCCAACCACAACTTTTACTGCTCAAAATAGTTCAGTGCATTTAATCATTTTGCCATGTTGAAATTGAACAAATTAACATCAAGATCTTTATATATATAATTTGTTAGTATTTGAGGTTCTGAACAACATATTCAAAATCCCCGTATGTACGGATATTGCAACATCAGAAAAAATAAGGTCAAAGGTCATGAAAATCGGTTTTTCGCAAAAATCTCGCTTCCAGTGCATCTGACGTCGGAGAACTCAGAACAAAACTTACGTAAAATAGTATTCTCTACAAAATTGCTAATATACATGTTTTTCGTATGACTAACCGTTTTCGAGATATAGCGTGATAAAGCGGGAGCGAGCATTCAAAATAGGTAATACTGTATTATACTGCGGAGCTATAACTATAAATGCATTTTTCCTAATCTGTTAGTCTGGAAGCTGAAACTAATTAATAACATAACCTGCATAACAAAGAATATATCCTTTTCCGCGCCACTTTTGAAATAGTAGGCTAATATGGAACATATTTAACACATACAGTGTGTCCACTTAAGTTCGCAGCATATGGGAAACTTTTTTATTATCAATTTTACGAAAAAAATTTATTCTTTATAAAAGTTTCTGCTTTTTGAAAAAATAATACTTAACTTCTAAAATTTGAAATAGCATGTACAGGGTGGTCAAAAAATAGAAAAATATACAGGGTGTTTCCTAAGTACGGTTCATAACTTCAGGATGTGATTCCTTACAATATTTTGAGAAAAAAATTTCCCATAAACATGTGTCCGGAAATGCGTAGTTTCTGAGATACAGGGTGTCAAAGTTTCAGAAAAAATCGTCTTTTTAGCTCAAAAATCCATTTTCCAATTTTTTTTTCCAATTTGGCAGGTCTGTTTGTGATAAAGAAAGGTATCTTTTGACTGTAATATGACTTGCTGAAACTGAAAAAAATATCAAAGGTTTTAGAAAATAGTGACGTGCCATTTTTAATTCTACTTTTACCTTTTTTTACCAAAAAATTCTGTATATTTTTCTATTTTTTGACCACCCTGTACATGCTGTTCCAAGTTTCAATAGTTTAGTACTATTTTTTCAAGAAGCAGAAACTTTTATAAAGAATAATTTTTTTCGTAAAGTTGATAATAAAAAGTTTCCGATATGCTGCGAACTTAAGTGGACACACTGTATATATTTATCTACGTTAGTGAGATACACTTGCACACGCGTATCTTAAGGGTCCGTTACACTAGCCCCCCCGCCCCCCGGTTTCCCAATAAGCTCAATATTTTAGCACCCTATTGCACCCACCTAGCACCCAACTTTTAGAGCTAGCACCACACCCCCTAGCGAGTTATGGAACATTTTCACCGGGGGGGCTAATGTAACGCGAGCCCCCCCCCCCGGTTTTCCAACAGGTCCAATTTTTTAGCACCCTATTGCACCGACCTAGCACCCAACTTACAGGGCTAGCACCACACCCTCCCTCCAGCGAGTTATAGAACATTTTCACCGGGGGGGGCTAATGTAACGCGAGCCCCCCCGTTTTTCCAATAAGTCCAATTTTTTAGCACTCTATTTCACCCACCTAGCACTTTTTAGCACCCAACTTACAGAGCTAGCACCACACTCCCCTGCGAGTTATAGAAAAATTTCACCGGGGTAGGGGGCTATTTGTTATTATTGATTAAACTTTTGACCTAATGCGCAGGATGTTAGAAGACTTGGTTTTGTTTATTTGATTTTTTTTTATCAAAGCAAAGTAAAGAGATAAATACACTGCTTTTCATGAATACACCCCGATATCTCAGTTAATAATCTTGCGATTTAATTAAATTTTTGGAGATTATTGTATCACAGATTACGTACATACAGATGCGAAACAGCAGCGAATTCGCGGTTCAAAATTAATTTGATGGACATAAGCTGGCCGCACCAATGCCGCATCAATGTATTTTGAACATATTTATTATATAAATGCGGAAGCTCAATAATATAATATTATTTCTTTAATTGGTTCACAAACAGCAAAAAAATATTCTTTTTTACCCGCAAAAATATGTAAACACACAGGCTGGAACATGCTCACGCACTCGGCCACGTTAATTGTCCTGACGCGGGCGATCTATGTATGTATCTATGCGGGGGGGAGCTGGCTCCGCGGCTTCGTCACAGAATATCGTCGACGGCAAGAATACGTACTTTCGCATCTGTATTAGGTGATCTGTGATTGTATGTAAAGGTGCGTCCAGACTAGAGCTTTCGGCCCGCATGAGTAAGCACTGAGCATGCCGAGGCAGAATGAGCATTCAAATGTGGACTGTGGACGAGTGTTCGAACCACATGAGGCACTTGTTGCTGTGTATTTATTTTGCCTCAACTTGCTCATTCGGCGGTGCTCATTTGGCCCGAATGCTCTAGTCTGGACGCACCTTTAGAAAAATGAAGTATTTGACACAGTAGACATTTTTTATTTACCGTGCAGTGTTGGGGGGTAAAAAAGGGTTGTTTTAAACTTTTAACATTCTTTCTCGCATTTTTCATTAGAAATTGGAAATGTTAAAAACATCAGATTTTTTAAAAAATTTTAGTTACCTATCATCAGAAATAAACAACTTATTAGAAAAAGTGAATTAAAACAAATGTACTAAAGTCTGTTTTTTTTTAAAGATAATTCCCCAAGTCAAAAATTTAGTAACTATGTTGGCAACACAAACTCTTTCTACCTTAGAGCAGGAAAGCGCTGTCCTACGGACATAAGGAGTAGGAACGCGCCATTCTGCTTATGAAACTAAAGTGAAGCTAAATTTTTGGCAGGTGTTTGGCACTAAGATACAGATAAAGCATTGAATTGCCATAAGCGCCATTTTCTTGGTGCCAAAATACCTGGAAAAAAACGGCTTCATTTTCCAAATTCAGGTTACTACTCCTCTTTACCTTTACATGCTCTAAGCTTTCTACATAAAAAAATTGAAAGCATTGACAACATAATGTCATTTTGACTTTTATATTTAAAAAAAAAAACAGACTTTATTTTTTTTTGTTGCTAAAATCAGTTTTTGAAATTTTGAAAATATAAATTAAGGGGTTTTTGGGAGTGCTGATTCTAAATCTGATACCTACAAAAAATTATCTAAAATAAGCCCTAATATCTTTTTCCCAAAAAACAACCCCTTCTTACGCCCCAACACCGCTCGCCAATGCTGATGTTTACTATGTCACATACTTCATTTTTCCATCATACAATCACCTCCAAAATTTGAATTCAATCGCAATATTATTTTTATTTTGAGGATCTAGGTAACTTTTTTTGCCGCTTCTTCATGTCTCATCTAATTTCATCACTGAACAGTATCGATCAAGTGACGGCAAGTTGTTTAGAATCTTTAATGGTACTTATAGTCTAGTTGCTTAAGGGATTTCTTCAAGAAAAAACGCCATTTGATGATACAAGAATGAAATTTGGCACAGTTGCTAATTAGACCATTTAAATCGATTTGAGTCGAGGACCCATCGACTTTTCTCACTGGGACTAAAAAAATCGCCATTTTTCCAAAATGGCGGCCAATTTTTCAATTTCAATTTTGATTCGGTGTAGACAAGCATGATTATACTCTAGTCCATCCATATATTTCGGGGACGCAGAATAATAAAAAAAACTGATTTAGAACGCTGTGACCTTTGGATGACCTTAAAAACCGTAGTTTTTGTAAAATGGCGTCCATTATTAGTATTTTAGTACTAATGTCTTATTTTTAAATGTACTGGGATAATATTATAAACTATTGTAAATACAGACAATAAAAATAATACTCCTAAAGTTAAGCTGACCTAGATGACCTTGAAGACCCCCAATTTTTTTGAAATGGCGTCCTAAATTTCACTTTCAGATAATAATACATATATTGGTGTGACTAAACTTGATTACTTCCTATATTACATTAAAAAAAGTACTCTCAGGTCGAAATGATCTTCAAAACCTTGGTGCATACTACTCAGTAACGTATAAGTTTTCAAAAATTGCCAACTGTGCTGTGCCTACTCCTACCTCGTCTTGGCCTCTATGAACGATATAAACCGTAAAAAGCGTCGTATGTCATAATTTATTCGCTCGAATAACACCGCTATTATAAACATCTTATTATTCCTATTCGCAAAAAAATACCTACCTCATACTCTGCGAATTATGGTATCTACTTGGAACGGAAAAAAACAAGATATATTGCTGATCATGCCATCGCAGCAAATGTGGGACGTAATAAGTGCATTGCCTGGGTCTTTATTCTTGAAACCGAGGAGCAGCGTTCCCAGGAGAACGAGGTTTCCGTCTTTGTTATCTATATTATCATTTAATGAACGCTGCTCCCTTGTTTCAAGAATAAGGACCCTGAAGGGAGGAAGAGATCAATACAGCATTTGAGCAGTAGAAGTAGCTGCTATATTTTTCCAGCTAACGTTTTAAAAAGCTTAGAAAGATTCACTGTAGGTACTTATGTACGATAACGACATAAACAGTGAATCTTTTAGTGTCAATGAGACTCGAGAATATCTTTTCTGCTCTGGAGAGCGACCACTCAGTTCAACTCCTCCGTCCCAAGGTAGCGTTCTGGAACAAGCCAAAAGGGCAGCTTATCCAGCAGGGCAAATATGAGGCAGGTCGCTTTCTCCATCTCCCGAAAACTGGGATTGGACCTTGATGAGCAACAATAAATAACCCAAATGGAGTGAGCTGTCTTCTATGTGGAAAGAGTTGCGAGGCATGAAAAAATGCAATAATTGTAAGACAGGATGTGATACTATGAGATGTTCCTGTCACCACCTTAGTCTCCCTTGCACTCCTGCTTGTGATAGTAGTTGCAAAGCAAGTTGTAAAAGCAAAAAGGCTTGATTCATTTTAGATAATCACATCAAATTAATGGGGAACTTGACCCTTTTTTTTTCTTAGTTTTTGAATTGATTCCTCGAAACGTTCGGAACTGATCTGTGCAAACAAAATTTGAATATCTCCAAAATTAACAAAGTTACAGCAGTAAGAAGACTAATACTATGTGACGTCATTCCGTAGTATCAGTATCGTAATAAATAAGTCAAAGCGAGTAGAGACGGCAACATCATTTTTTAAAATTCGTATGGATTGTATTTTTGAATAAATTCGAAAAATTTGGCAAAAATGTCCTTATTAACATCTGTACCTTCCATTTATTCGATCGGGCTCAGTTATTCATTTTCAGATAAACTTGCTGGTAACTATCTGCAAGATAAATTTACCGTTCTATAATCCCATTGGTCGGCGGATAACTGGCCTACCAATGGGATTACAGAGTGCGTTTTCATCCGTTAGATTGCATACTTGACAGTTTTTCAGAAGTTGAATAAACTGGCGCCCAATCCAATGTAAGGATTGTTATTTCATACAAGTTCACTGCAAAAAGTTTGTTGTTTCGCATGCCCATTCACGATTTTTGAAGGGGAAGAATGAAAAGTTTAATACTTTACACGCTGCAAAAGCCCTTTTAGGTGCTCGGAGGTATTTAAATAGCCTCGGCTGCGCTTCGCTTCGCCTCGGCTATTTGGATACTCCTCGCACCTAAAAATACGCTTTCGCAGCTTGAAATGTAAATAACTATTTTTGAAATCCTTATCCTCAAATTATTTACAACAAAATATATTTATTGATATTTTTCGAGGTGATTTGACGCCATATCGGTCTAAAACTATATTTTTTGAAACGTTCTTCTTCAAATTATATACAATAAACTATAATCATGCCTGCATTGCTAAGAAAAACTTCAACTTTGACAGCTATTTTCAAAAAATTATTTTTTTGACCTTAATTGACTTTTTTGAGGCCATCCAAAGATCCCAGCGGTCTAAAACTATTTTTTTACTATTCTGCGTCACCGAAATATATAGATTTAGATTAGAGAATTATCATGCTTGTCTGCCCAGAATAAAAATTGAAATTAAAAAATTGACCGCCATTTTGAAAAAATGGCGATTTTTTTAGTACCAATGAGAAAAGTCGATGGGTCCTCGACTCAAATCGATTAAAATGGTCTACTTAGCAACTGTGCCAAATTTCATGCTTGTATCATCAAATGGCGTTTTTTTTCGCTAAGCAACTGTACTATTACGGTATATTATGACATTTTCGATAGGATATCGGCAATGAAAGGACATTATTTGTGTTAAAGTAATTGGAAAAAATTATACAAAGAGGAAATAAAAATAGTATATTGTTTTATTGGGAGTAAAAATGATACTTTCGTGACGAGTCTGTAAGTTTGCCTGCCGAACGCAATGAGGCCGAAAATAACAGACGAGAAAATTTTTCTACAACTCGCAAAGGGGTGTGAAGCTAGCTAAGTTGGCTTCTAGGTGGTGCTAGGTGGGTGCAATAGGGTGCTAAAAAATTGGACCTGTCGGAAAACCGGGGGGAGGGGGGGGCTCCCGTTACATTAGCCCCCCCGGTGAAAATGTTCTATAACTCGCTGGGGGATGTGGTGCTAGCTCTATAAGTTGGGTGCTAGGTAGTGCTAGGTGGGTGCAATAGGGTGCTAAAAAATTGGACCTGTCGGAAAACCGGGGGGAGGGGGGGGGGCTCGCGTTACATTAGCTTTCCCCGGTGAAAATGTCCTATAACTCGCTGGGGGATGTGGTGCTAGCTCTATAAGTTGGGTGCTAGGTAGTGCTAGGTGGGTGCAATAGGGTGCTAAAAAATTGGACCTATTGAAAACCGGGGGGGGGCTCGCGTTACATTAGCCCCTCCGGTGAAAATGTTCTATAACTCGCTGAAGGGTGTGGTGCTAGCCCTGTTAGTTGGGTGCTAGGTGGTGCTAGGTGGGTGCAATAGGGTGCTGAAAAATTGGACCTGTTGGAAAACTGGGGGGGGGAGCTCGCGTTACATGAGCCCCCTTCGGTGTAGTGTTGCAGGTCGCAAGAAATCTTGTCTTGCTCGGCTATTTCTTGTCTTGTCTTGCTAAGCAAGACAAGAAATTTCCAATTGCTTGTTCTCGCAAATTTCTTGCAAGCCTATTTCTTGTTCTTGCTGCAAGACTCTTGCTATTTCTTGTACTTGCTTTATAAAAAGATCCTATATAGAATTTAGATTGCTTATAGTCCCTTTTCAGTTGAGTTTCAAAATGGAATTAAACTTCTTTGAAAAAACTCGAAAGTTTTCTATTACATTCAGATTACATCAGACAAGTCGACGAAATTAAATGTTTGATTTTTGCAAGTTTGGTCATACATTGGAACTTCAAGAAATATTTTTTGAGTGAAAACTTATTTAGTCGCACTCGTCCAGCACACTTTTTTGTGGGTATTTATTGAAACTGAGTCGTCACGCTCGGCTATGTAACGCTCATTCGGTACAGTCGGCTCGAGTAGACTTCAGCCGAGCGAGAGAGAGAGAAACACCCATCACATTTTATTTTTTATTTCAAGTAATTTTTTATAATAATCTTTTTTTTTTTTCTTTGATATTAATTTAATATATTATTTTACATAATATGCTCCATATGTAAGTGTGACAGAAATTGTCGTGTTTCATACAGTCATAATCTAAAGAATATCTAGCAAATAGATTTAAATTAAAAATATTCATCATATATTTGATACAAAGATAGATCAATCTGGGCATTGAATATAGAGCATAAAAAATACCTGTATTTCATATTGTTAATCACGCCTATTCACTTAATTGAAGTTTTCACTTCTGTCATGGTCTTCAAGGCTTAAAGCACACACCATTTTTTACAAATTTTGTTGAGAAAGCATGTTGTTTGTTTGTTGTCTTTCATTAGAATAAGAGTTTTTCAGAATTTTTGTAACTGCTTCTTGAATGAAACGTCCTATTTATGTACCAAACTATAAAAAAGTTTCTTTTTCGTTAATTTTTTTTATGCATGATTACCGCCCGCCTCTTTTAGGAGATAAATCAGCTAGAATTATTTATTATATTCACCCAACAACTATACCAACTATACCTAAAGTTTTTTTTTTGTTAAAGATAGTTCCCCAAGTCAAAAATTTAGTAACTATGTTGGCAACACAAGCCTTTTCTACATAAAAAATTTGAATGCATAGACAATTTTACATTGTATTGCCAACATAATGTCATTTTAACTTTTATCTTTAAAAAAAAAACAGACTTTACATATATTATTACCAAACTCGGCGTGGATAACCATGAAAAATATAAAAGTTGTTGATTTTTGCAAGATTTGCAAATGCAGAAGTTGTCAATTTTTCAGTGGAAACGCGCCTTTATACAGGGTGTTCCGAAATTAATGCACCAAATTTGTATGGCATATTCTACGTCGAAAATAAGCCCTAGTTTCCTTTAAGGCCCCCACAGACTGCGTTTTTATTTGACAGTTTTGTTCGACGAGCAAATGGTCGAGCAAAAATGACGGATCGCAGTTGCACACAGACCTCGGTTTAGTTTGGCGAACATCAGTCATGTTGGAAACTTTTTAATTTTTTTTCTATTTCAAAAATGTAAAATTACGTAGCTACGCACCCCACACCACACAAAACCGTCGTTTTTAAAATTCGTAGCCCACACACTTCAGATTTGTTGACATATCGAACATATCCGACGGACAAAATCAGGCGAAGCCAGATATTTGCATCGGTTTTGTATGCCAGCAAAAACGACAATTTTTCGCACACACACTTCGGCTTTGCGTCGTTTTTGCTCGACCAGATTTACTCGTCGAACAAATCCGTCCAACAACGTCTGTGGGGCCCTTTATAAACATATGTCTGGAAACGCTTCCTTTCCGCGATACAGGGTGTTGAAATTCTAAGAAAAAAACTATTTTTCTATCATAATTTCCAAACCACTCTAAAAAAAAAACAGTGACGTCACAGAAATAATTTGAAACTTTAGGTGTTTAATGTTTAGCATTTTAATCATAATTTTCACGATTTCGCCATGCCCCAAAATGGTTTTTTCAGGAAAAAGTGTAGAGATCAAATTTGTTCCAAATTGAATGGGGATTTCAAAAATGATTTTTATTTTAGAAAAAAGCAGTGGCGCACCATTTTTTTCTTGAAAAATATTCCATAGAAATCTGGTACGGACGTCACTCGTAATTTTTTAAAAAAATAATTTCATATCAAAAAATGTCTTTTGCTGCTTGAAAGCAGTGTACAAAATTTCAATGAAATATCTAGAGTGGTTTGAAAGTTATGATAGAAAAATAGTTTTTTTCTTAGAATTTCAACACCCTGTATCTCGGAAAGGAAGCGTTTCCGGATATATGTTTTTATAGGAAACTAGGGTTTATTTTCGATGCAGAATATGCCATAAAAATTTGGTGCAATAATTTCTGAACACCCTGTATAAAGGGGAAGACTTTAGCCGTTTTCTCGCGTCTATTGGCGACAATGAACTATAAACAACACGTACCTGGAATGGCCCGCCGATCCATAGATTTGCGGCAAATTGAGATGGAGAATGTGGGGTAAACCTATCTCTATTTATCTTATCGGCGAATTATGGAAATCTTTCTTTGTCTAAAAAATAATATATTTGAGGTTAGGAATATACCAAACCTAACAGCAATGAACTGGAGAGAGAAAGGGATCCCCCACTATGTAGCTTTTTTGGACGCACTAAGCGAGATGACAAATGCCATACGAATGCCATATGCGACAACAGTCGGTGCCATTCCAGATACGTGTAGTTTATAGTTCATTGATTGGCGATTTCAAAAATCAATGCGGCACCTGGCGGAAATATTTGGAACTAACCTTAAGAGTGATAGATGGTTTGTTTACATACCGTATTAGAATATTTTCATGCTTTTTCGATGTTTTCTGTTCGTTCCTAATTTAGATTACGACGTGTTTTGTGTCGAGAAGTGGGGAATAATCAAGGAAAAGCTTTTATTGTGATTCTGTGAGGTACTTATTACAGGAATTCGATAGCATCTGCCTCAAAGTCCCAGCACAACACAAACTGCTGTGTATACGAATGCCATTCCCGAAAAGATGCAGACAGAACTATTTATTTTCACTATTTCCTAAGAAAAATAGTGATCGCGTGAAATTTTTGAATGTAGTGGGACAAGGAGAGGTGATAGAGCGGAGAAAGACTGTAGCCAAACTCAAAGACAGGCCTCCATTTTCCACATTTCGTGTTGCATGGATACGAAATGCACAAAAGAAAGTCACAACGTTCAAAATTTTAAAAATATAGTAAAAAACCACTGAAAAAACTACGAGAACAACGAGAAAATTAGCGAAAGAAATACGAATGCATATAAATACAATGCTGAACGTCAAAATATTACTCGTTTTCTGCTATAATTGTTTACAAACGCCAGCGCCCCCATCGGTAGTCGGAATCGCCAATACTTTTTTGCCATTGGTTCAAACCTGTTTTGAAAATAGTGGATGCGAGAAAACGGCTTTGATTTTTGGAAACAAAACAATGTCAAATGAATGTCATTGTATAGGTATAGTTCTTTTATTTTTGAACTGGAAGAGTCCGATGTGCGCATAAAACGTTATAAGTATTTTGGGAGTTAATGGCCGTTTCCACCAACTATTTTAGGGGATCCTTAACTGACATTTCTCCATGTAAAAAGGTCATTTTAAGGAATACTTATCGTTAGGGCTCCCCTAAAATAGTTGGTGGAAACGACCATAAGTGTCGTAAACCACCCTCGAATATCAAAGACCTCCGCTGTCGCGTCGGTCTTCAAACACTCTCGAGCGGTAGATGACACTTACCGCCCTTAATACTTAAAGAACTATTATTTATTTACAATAAATGATGTTATGCGAGTATAAGAAATTGTGTACTTTTAGCTATTATTTATTAACTAATTATTATTGTTTAAAATAAATTATGCAAGAAGTCTTGCTTCTTGCAAATTTCTTGCACAAGAAATCTTGTTCTTGCTCATTAGTTTCTTGTCTTGTATATTTCTTGCTAATCCACTTCTTGTCTTGTTCTTGCATGCAAGAACAAGACAAGAACAAGAAAAAGCAAGACAAGAACAAGAAATACCTGCAACACTACTTCGGTGAAAATGTTCTATAACTCGCTGGAGGGTGTGGTGCTAGCCCTGTAAGTTGGGTGCTAGGTGGGTGCAATAGGGTGCTGAAAAATTGGACCTGTTGGAAAACTGGGGGGGGGGGGCTCGCGTTACATTAGCCCCCCCCCCCGGTGAAAATGTTCTATAACTCGCTGGAGGGTGTGGTGCTAGCCCTGTTAGTTGGGTGCTAGGTGGGTGCAATAGGGTGCTGAAAAATTGGACCTGTTGGAAAACCGGGGGGGGGGGGGGGGGGGCAGTGTAACGGACCCGTATCTTAAGTATGTTGTTAACTCACTTGTATCGTAAATATCTATTATTTTATTGAAATACCCATCCAATAGAACAAACGATAAACGCTATGATTTTTGTCCCATTATTCCCATATTATATATTTTTTTAAATTTTGGCCGCCCAGATAACGATAAAACCCTTACCTGTTGTTTGCCGGCAAGGCACAAGCACTGCGCCCACTGCGACACGCTTCGGGTTATTTCACTGCACGGCCCTGGCGACACCGCTGTCTTTTGACCTTGAACGAAAACTTCGAATTTGATCTTCATATACGAGAACATAAACATTTCCAATGTTAAAATTATACCACGAGGCCGTCAGGCCGGCCGAGTTGTATAATTTCTCGAGTGACTTAACATACGAGTGGCATACAAGGTTTTATCCAGCAACTGGAAAATCATAACACACGAGCAGCATACAAGAACTGAAAAAACTAACAGGTATTTTTTGGGAATGAGTCTTCTTCGAAGCAGGATTTATAGATTTTAATTTCCTGACGTTTTACGTTGTCGTTATAAAAGAGTGAGTTATAAACCATAACCCAGTAGTGGGTTTTGGGTTATGGTTTATAACACTCTAGTATTAATTGATAGTTCACCTGTCTAAATTGGCACACACACGCCTTGCATTCTACTTCAAAAGCGGTGCAGAAAAGAATGTATTTTTGGTTATGCATGTTATGTAATTAATTATTTTATATCCTACTGAACTATTAAAACCATATAATACCTTGGTTACGATAATCATAAACAGGGTCTTAACTCCCAAGGGAGTTAAGGATTTTCATAACTCCCAAGGGAGTTAAGGAAGGGAGTTAAGGATATCATAACTCCCAAGGGAGTTAAGGATTTCCATAACTCCCGCTTTTACCTTGAATAGGTAACGCTTTGACAAAAAATAGAATTTTGATTTATGGCTTATTCCTTTATAAAAATAGACAGAATACAGTAAATTCAGTAGGATATAAAATTATCTATGTACCACGGGAATTATCAGGAGTTAATACCCACGGGCAATTGGTGTCCCTCGGGCCGGAGGCCCTCGGGACACAAACGTTGCCCTGGGGTATTAACACCTGCATAATTCCCTTGATACATAAATAACTATATTTTATATATTTTATATCCTACTGTACTATTATAACCATATAATACCTTGGTTACGATAGTCATAAACAGGGTCTTAACTCCCAAGGGAGTTGAGGATTTCATAACTCCCGAAGGAGTTAAGGATTACCATAACTCCCGCTTCTACCTTGAATAGGCAAAACTTTGAGAAAAAATAGAAATTTTGGTTTATGGTTTATTCCTTTATAAAAATAGACAGAATACAGAAAATTCATTAGGATATAAAATTATCTATGTACCACGGGAATTATCAGGTGTTAATACCCACGGGCAATTGGTAGAGGGACACAAACGTTGCCCTGGGGTATTAACACCCTCATAATTCCCTTGATACATAAATAATTATTACATCCTACTGAACCAGTATAACCATATAATAGAGAGATATCGGTAACCCAAATAGTGTCATGCAGTATTAGCGCCTACGTTATTTTGACATTAAACCTATGCGCGATTCGATTTTTAACACTACGTACTAAAATAACGTTACCGCATAACGTAATTTACCTAGCATTTACGTTAAGCGCTATTTCGAATAACGTCTAAAAATAACGCCGTGGAATAATAGGTTATGTTATGTTTATTGTTTATTTTATTATTTTTGTTGTGTTCAAGTGAATATGGATTGTTCAAAAAATAGTAAAAAAGCAAATCCTCTGTCCCTCACCATGAATAACCGGCAACACAAATCAAATCACAACAGGGTACAAGTTAGGCTACGTTTATAAAATAACGGATGCGAACAGGCAAATTTTAAGTTAAACTGTTTTCCGAAATCTCTAATTTGAAAGTATGATACCGCTTTACTTTAAAAAAATAACTCCTGACGTTAGTACCGTCCATACGCGCTATCTGTTTTACCGATATCTCTCTAATATCTTGGTTACGATAATCATACATAACTCCCGCGCGGTAGTTGAGGATTCCATAACTCCCACTTTTACCTTGGATAGGTGAAATTTTGAGAAAAAATATTCAGAAATTTTGGTTTGTGATTCATTCGCTTATGAAAATAGATGAAATACAGTAGGAAATGAAATTATGTATGTACCTACCACGGGAACTATCAGGTGTTAATACCCACGGGCAATTGGTGTCCTAACTTTGCCCTGGGGTATTAACACCCTAATAATTCCCTTGATAAAAAAACACTATTATTATAAATAAACAAATTTCTAACAATTTTATTATTGAAAATGTTATTTTCCAGACTAATAGATTAGGAAAAATGCATTTATAGCTATAGCTCCGCAGTATATTACAGTATTGCCTATTTTGGATGCTCGCTCCCGCTTTATCACGCTATATCTCGAAATCGGTTACTCATACGAAAAAAATGTGTATGCCAATTTTGTAGAGAATACTATTTTACGTAAGTTTTGTTTTGAGTTCTCCGACGTCAGATGCACTAGAGTCGAGATTTTTGCGAAAAACCGATTTTCATTTTCAAACCGTATTTGCACTGTACTAAAAAGACAAATATTATTAAAAATGAACTTAACATCGACTTCCTATCAATAATAAAAAGTTCAGTAAGTAAATAATGATATTTTTTGTATTTTCTTATTTAGATACAGACAGAACAATGCCGAGAAGCCTGCACGAAGAACCTACAATCTTGCAATGACCCCGAAGCTCATGGAAAATGCGATCAACTTTGTAGCCAACCTTGCAGACTGTGCACAAAACGTGTATCTAAATCATATACAGAATGTTCACATTTTGAAATATTAAAATGTTGTGATGCAAACCCCTATAGAAAATGTAGTCAACGCTGCTCGAAAAAATTAGCCTGCGGTCACTTTTGCACTAACAAATGTTCAGAGCTGTGCACCACTAAATGTTCCCAATACGGTTTTAAAGCCATTCCAGAATGCGGCCATAAAATCAAAGTGATGTGTAGGGAAACTCCATTGCAGAAGAATTGCCAGAACCCATGCAAAAAATTTTTAAATTGCGGCCATGCTTGTAAGAAAAATTGCAATGAAGTTTGCTCCGAAATATGCGTCGAGAATTGCAACAAAGTCTTGAACTGTGGTCATGCGTGTATAACAAAATGCAACAAAAAATGTGCCTGCAAAATTGAAATTATTCCTGAGTGCGGTCATTCTATTCAAGTTGAATGTGGTGAAAAAGCTTCTCAGGAAAACTGCCAAGAAGAATGTAGAAAAATTTTACCGTGTGGACATCAGACTTTGAGGAGGGTAAAATGTAATACAGCTATCACCGAGAAGTGTCATAATCGGTGTGAAAAACTATTAGAATGTGGTCACCCGTGTATAGCAAAATGTGGAGAACCTTGCTCTGTTTGTCGAGAACCTTGCACGAAAACGATTGCTTGCGGACACCCTTGTCAAACGCTTTGTTTTTTACCGTGCACTGATTTGACCAGATGCCTTTTTCCTTGCGATAAACCACTTGCATGTGGACACAAATGCCAGGAAAAATGCTATCAAACGTACACGGTCTCTGGCGGCAACGAACGCAGAAATTGCAGTGGCACTTGCGTGAAAAATTGCGAGTTGTGGTCAGCACTATTGTCGTAAGACGTGTGTTGATCTATGTCCTAAAACATGCCAAAGTACCTACGGAAACACATTCGATTGTGGTCAATTGTGCTTCTTTCTTACAATTCTGCCTTGGGTGCGCTAAAACTAATTGTGCCTTGTGTGTAATATCATACCACCTCTGTGTCTTTCTACACTTCGCCTTCAGTATTGTGCCATTTCGAAAAAAACTTTTTATCGCTTTGCATTGTGGTTAAATGACTCGTCAGTGGTCTTAAACTAAGGTCTTGAAGTTTCCTCTGCCTTTATTTGCTGTAATTCGCATCCATCCTTATGTTGTATCTATTTGGGTTAATACGTATAACAGCATTTAAAATTCGAATAGTAGTGTCGCGACCGCTCAGAAACTAGTCTCAAGTCTGATATTGTGTTGGCGAGCGGTGATTTATTTTCTTTCTGCGTATTGACAACCCTTTATGTGGGTCCTATTCGCAGGAATTGAAATAGATGGCCTTAAAACTCTTCTTGAATTAAGTCAATCTAGAATTGAATCATTACAATTTTTTCAATTTCACGGTTTTATTTCCGCATATATCTAACAGTAGTTTATATTCATTTTTGCTGGAAATGACACATCCAGCTCATAACTTCTCGTTTGAAGAGGATTTGTTATGGAACCACCACGAGTGAGTCGTGTCAATTTTTGGATGGGTATTGTGCTATATTATGGGTTAATTATGTAGGTTCCTTTTATTTATTTATGGGACTTGAAAAAGATCAGAAGATCGTCAGAATTGATAATAATTTATGTTTTTCATTTTATTTTATTTTTATACCTTACGTTCTTAAGGTGCAAAGTAATGGAAATTATATTACGTACTATTAGAAATTAGAAATGCCATTCGGTTTTATGTTGTTCATGTTGAATGCCAGACTATATTATGTTTAGTTTTCAAAAAAATTATTATACTTCTATTAAATGTTATTAAGTAGGTAGAGAACGTTGCCTATTTTCGGATACTGTTTTGAAATTACCCAAAAATTCTTACGAAAGAAGATTTAAATATATGTTTCATGCCATGGGTTGAAATAGGACAAAAGTTTATATAAACAAATATATTTTCATTGATGCTTTTCACAACCTTCTTTCAATTGGTTTGTGCTAATATTCAGAACTGTCTTAGTTTTTTGCCTTTTCCATTCAAAGTTCAAAACCAATCAAAGGACAGGTAAATAAAAACTTGTTCAGTGCCGGAAGGTCAATGTAAAATATTTACAGATTATCCAGTTGCGTTACCATTTACCTTCATCCAAGGAGAGGTTTTGGTTTTTTAATACCTACCCTACGTACAATATTTGGAATACCTTACTATCTGAAATTAAGACATTATCCGAAAATAGAGTAATTTCTCTTCTAACCATACCAAAATATGTTTATATTGTTATTTGTAATTCTATATTGATTGGAATTGATTTAAGTTTTTATGAAACGTTTCGAGTAGCGAGGTACTACTCATCTGTATGAGTTTATTTTTTTGTTTAGTGTCTACTTATTACCTACACGTTATATTTGATATTGTACTTTGTACCCTATAAATTTATTACACAATATTAATATGCTTCTAGTTTGTTATGTTTTATTTACAAAAATCTATCTCCACCTTATTGATTAATTTGAAAATCCAATTTTTATTTTTTTTTTGGGTTTTTTGCTACATCTAAAAACGGATGGATATTCGATGAAATTATTCGTTTCCGCCTATAGTTTTGATGATGAAAGCAAGAGACTATTTTTAAATTATTATTAGGATATCAGTAGGTAATTGTGTAGCATATGTTAACACTCCAGAAAATTGTGCAGAGGTTTGGATGCGTTAAGTTAGCCTCCCCCCAGTTGGTATTTTTTAATCAAAATGCTAGCACAGCAAGGTTATGCTAACACAACCTAGCGTGCCCAGTGGTTGAGCTAGCACATCCACAGGAATTACGTAATCGTCTCTCGAAATCGGGGGGAAGGGGGCAACACACTAGTCCCCCCCCTCCCAGTTAATATTTTTTACCCAGAATTAATGCCAGCACGGTTATAGCTAGCACAACCGAGAACCCATCAACCGTGTTTTTGAGCTTGTACAAAGACGAGTTTGTTTGCTTGCTGCTTATCAGCAAGGTAATTTCAAAATATCCACATAAAATAAAATATTATATTAAAATGTGCATACATTTCTTCTACCTTTTTTTAGTGAAACAGCCAGTACAGCTAGTACTTTATAATTAATAATGTTTCTGTCTTTCCCTGTTTGTCAAAAACACAATGACATATTTTGTGTAATAATGATTTAATTTTTGCATTTCTAAATATCAAAATATTAACGAAACGTTGTTGCAGTGTGTTTTATTTTTTTATTTTCTACTTAATTATTATAGATTCATAAATTCTTTGATAATACCTAGAAAATGAAGTACGTTAAAATACCTACTGTAGCAAAACGCCCCAAGTACTCTATGTAAATAGTTAGATGGTAAATGGCGAGCGATATATTGATGGTGTTTATATACTTGGAGCTTGCTATCTAAAATCTGTGGAAGAGGGTCTATTTGCAAGAGAGAGAAACAAACTAATGAGGTGTACTAAATTATATTTTATTTCACATAAAACCCAAAATCAGCCAAATATCTTCCAATACTTTACATCCTTCTTTATTTCTGTAAAATCAATACTTCACATCCGTTCTATATTGTTATTTTACGGACCACTGAAATATCCCTACTAAATAAGAAACGCCCTATTAATACTATTTCTCATAAATTATAATTTAACTCATTTTACTACATCCGAATCATTCCTAATAACTATCCTTTACCTAATCAAATAATTCTCTAAAGTCTCTAAGTCCTTTACTTATGAAAACCCAAAATAATTACCTATTTGTTTATCAACTAATTTATTCTCATAAAATCTTACAATAACTTTTACTTGAAACATAAAATTCCTAATTCAAAATGCATTTCATGAACAATAAATTCTTTTAACAACTTTCCCTTATTCTAAGACAATTCTATTTCACGAACTTCAAGTTTCTTTCCAAAATTTTCTATTCCCTTTAATAGTTTATTTAATCAGAACAAATTCTATTATAAGTTTCCTTTCAACAACTTTCCAATATTTTAAGACAATTCTATTTCAAGAACAAGTTTCTTTCCGAAATCACCTATTCCATTTAATAGTTTATTTAATCAGAACAAATTCTATTATAAGCTTCCTTTGATAACTTTCCATTATTTTAAGACAACAATTCTATTTTATGTCATCAAGTTTCTTTTTAAATTTCCTATTGCAGTTAATAGTTTATCAGAACAAACTCTATTTTCGGAATCCTATGCCTAGCTAATAAATTCAACTGTTTAATTCATAATTCCAACTCAAAATTGTATATTGTTAAATGCATTATAAGTACCCTTAATATTTTCTTTGCACAATTAAATTAGAATGTCATTATCTCTGAAGGTAATTAAGTTATGCGATAATGTTTCCTTTATAAAACACTCGAGTTATTAAGTTTATTGTAATAAAGTTCCACCGTGATAAAAATCAAAAGTTTTTCTAGTAAAATTCACACAGTCATGTTCATCAAAAATAAATCTCGTCACTATAGAGTACTCACATTTTGTCCATAAAACACACGTAAAATTACCTAATTAATTACTCAAAATATTTAGCTAGCACGCACATAAATTATTGAACGAATTTCAAATGTTATTACTTTCCCGATTTTTCGTATTTTTCTAAGTTATATTATACCCGAGGCCATAAGCCATAAAAGTAACTTTTCGCGAAACTGGGCAGACTTTACCTCAAACTGGACTGGACTGTTTTCAACTGGCAACTGTTCAATGGCAACTGAACCCACGGTTTTTATATCTTCCCCCAAATCGTCAACAGGCGGTCATTTGCCTAGCAATCCGACACTTCCATTGGCCAACATAATTATTATTAAAAATAATGATGCAATTTCCTTCGAATTTTACATCATTTTTAGCCTGAAAACGATTAATTATGTCGCAATGTTCTGATTTATTAATGTCAAAACATTATTGGTTCAAGAATGCCATATATCATCAAATTAATCAACATGCTGGCCTTGCTAAAAAAAAGTTCATTGATCGGGTTTTAGTGATGTCACTGTCCTCGTTTTTATCATTTTTAAGAATTTAATTTAGATGATGACTTTGCCGGTGTTGCAATACGTTAGCGTTAGTTTGTTTTATTTTTAATTTATCGATACAGATTTAAAAATACCGGAATTAAATTTTGATTATTTGATAAAATTTAATTATTACAGTAAAGACTTTGTAATTATCGGGTCAAATTCCTGGATCATCACACTACCTATACCAACCTGAGGGCATTATAAGCCCAGCGGGCTTTATGATCTATAAAGGCGGTTACACACGGACGTGGATGTCTGAAAACATGTACGCACCTACATGAACGCGCAAATAAAAACATCAATGTGTATGCAAAATACCGTGGCGTTTTTGAATGTGCAAGCGGTAGAAATTTTTTATGTACACTCGGAACACTGTAGCAAAAGTAGAAAGACTGCAGTTTTGATAGTTTTGTGCGAGCGGCTGTACAAAGATTCCATGCACGTTCGTTGATGTTTGCCACAGCCTCCTACACTTAAGTTAAGTGTAGGAGGCTGTGTGTTTGCACGTTAATGTATGCACGTATATGTATAAAGCCATCCACGCCCGTGTGTAACCGCCTATTAACGCTCGCTAATAATACCCTGAAGGGTTTTTGTTGTTTTATTAATTTGCACTTTACCCTATGCTGCCACTTAATGTCCGACCGAAAATAATTTTCAATCTGGCCAGGATTTGAGCCCGGTCTACCATCAACCTTTTCCATGTAGTCGAGCGCGTTAACCCACACGACCACCGTTGCCTTGCCTTTTGAGATGTTTATAAGTATAGGTACATGTCAAAATATAAAACAATATTCTGTCACACCAGTTTAACTGATTTTGTTTGATACTAAATTGATGAAAGAACATTTGTGTTGAGTAGAAAATAAAGCATTGTATGCACCACGGGGATTCTTAGATTATAATGCCCTTCAGGCGAAATATATCCCTCGGGCCAAGGAACCTCAGGCTAGTTTCGCCTTCGGGCATTATAATCTACATAATCCCCTTTTTTTTTTTACGGATATGCGCACTCGCACGGAAATGTCCTATCACGCTCGAGGTGTATGTTGGTCTTGAAACGGTTTAGGTTGTAACCTGCAGGGAATTCCGTCGCAGGGAGTTTATTCCACAGCGATGCTGTTCTCCAGAGATATGAATTCTGATATAATGAGGTTCTTGGTGCCTCTAGTTTGACAGTAAATTCATGGTTACCGTCTGTTTGACGGGTTCGCCTGGTAGGTGCTACTCTCGGTGGAATCATACGTGCCAACTCTTCAGAGTATTTTCCGTGATAGTACCTGTAGAAGAGAGATAAATCGCCCACAGATCTGCGATGTTCGAGACCATCCAAGTTACGAGTAAGTGCGGGGTCATTGATCAGCTTGATAGGTCGTTTTTGCACGGTATTCAAAAGCATTAAGGTATGTTTGGGTGCTGCACTCCATATATGTGAGCAGTACTCCATAGTTGGTCGAATCTGGGCTTTGTAGAGTGTCAGCAATTGGCTTGGTGTGTACAGATGTCTTGTACGAAATAGCACCCCCAGCTTTTGGGAGGCCCTTTTAGCAATATCTGCCACGTGACTGTGCCAAGACATGTTGGTCTCTGCAGTAACCCCCAAGATGTTTAACTGACTCTGTAATGTGACAGCACTTCCAGATAGCGTGATGTTTGGCTCACCGGTGCTGGTCTTTTTTGAAAACAGAGCTGCTTGGGTTTTCTGCGCGTTGAACTGTACAAGGTTTTTGTTACCCCAGTCCTCTATTATCTCCAGGTCGTTATTTATCTGCGATATTTGAGTTAGTCTAAGATGATGGAATTCACGTGCGGAAAGACCTGTGGGTGGTATGAGTGAGGAGACTACATTGCCATCGTCTGCAAAGCAATAAAGTGGATTTACTGTTTTATCTATGAGGTCATTTATGTAAATCAGGAAAAGAGTTGGCGAAAGGATTGCTCCCTGTGGCACACCAGCATTTATTTGGTAAGAGTTGGAGTTCTGGCCATCCAGTGCCACATAAATGGATCTGTCCTTTAGGTAACTTTCAAACCAAGTGCAAAGTTTCGGCGATAATCCCATTGCTTTGAGCTTGTTGAGCAGATTTTCATGCCAAACTTTGTCGAATGCTTTAGATATATGTAAGGCAATTGTTCTTGTTTCACCCCGCAACTCAATCGCTTTTTGCCATAAGTGAGTGACGTATGTAAGTAAATCGCCAGTTGACCTATATTTTCGAAATCCGTATTATTGCTTATCGTTGATAATTTTGTACTTTTCCAAGTACTTGGTTAGGTGATTGTTCACAACTCTTTCCATTACTTTTGATATCACCGGAAGTAGAGCAATTGGTCTATAGTTTAACGGATCTGTCTTTTTTCCTTTCTTTGGAATGGGTTGTACTGCGGCAGACTTCCATGATGATAGATATACTCCTTGCCTGTAAGACAAATTGAATAATTTTGCGAAAGTTGGGGTGAGTTCGTTGGCGCAATTTTTGAGTACTATTGCGGGAATGCCATCCGGACCCATTGCTTTGTTTGTATCCAGCTTTTTTAGGGATTTTCGTATTTCTCTGTGACAAAAGGGTACCTCTGGCATACTATGGGAAACCCTTTCAATGAACGGTGGAGTTTTTCCGTTTGGCACTGTTAGGTTGGCTTGGAGGAAAACATTTGGGCAAGCATATTGGCTTTTTCCTCTGATGTTGTGGCTAAGTGATTATTTTTATCTGTAAGTGGTGGTATGGATGACTTGGTGAAGTTAGATCCAACAGCTTTTGCAAGAGACCAAAAAGACCTAGAACTACTTGGACAATTCAGCAACCTGTTTTTTATTCTTTGATTGTATGTTTCTTTAGCGGAGTCAATAGTAATTTTGCAACTATTTCTGGCTTCTATAAATTCTGTGTGGTTTTGAGCGGTTTGTTGTCGTTTCCAAAGGTTATATACTCTGTGTTTTTTCTGTACAGACGTTTGACACTGGCTGTTGAACCAAGGTTTTGCATTAGCTCTACGTTTAGTTGTATGTCGGATATATGCGTCCATTCCAGATAAGATTACTTGTGTTATTTCATTACAGCAAATAGTGGGATCAGCTGTTTTAAAGCAAACCTCTTGCCATGGAAAATCCAGGTAATACTGTTTTAGGTCATTCCATTTTGCCGATTTATAGTGCCACATTTTACGAGGAAGTGGTTGTAGGCTTGGTGGGATGAGCATTTTGCACTTTGTTATTATAAGTTTATGATCGGACGAACCAAGTGGAGCATCTACTTGAATTGTGTACGAGTCAGGATTGGTGGTTAGGAACAAGTCTAAAAGCGCTGCAAATTCGCCCCTTTCTGAGATACGGGTAGGTTCATCGACAAGCTGCGTTAGACCACAACTTATGGCAAAAGCTTCTGCTTCTCTGCCTTCGTTATCTGTTTTGTTGTGGTGTTTCAGCCAGGGTATATTGTGGACGTTGAAATCGCCTAAAAAGACAATTTCCGCCTGTGGATAGTTTGACTGTATACTATCACAGCTTTCGGATAATGTCGCGAAAAAGTTTTGGTAATCGGTGCTACTTGGCGGTCGGTAGAGGCAGCAGATAAACTTGGTCGATGACTTTGAGGTGAATTTTAGCCATATGATATCAAGGTTCGCTGGTTCTAGCTTCTCCTCTCGATGACATGAAAGGTCATTTTTAATGTACACACAGATCCCAAAATTATGTCGAAATCGGTGGTGCGTAGGCCGGGATAAAGATAGTTCACAGTAGGTGTTGCAGAACTGATTTTAGTTTCAGTGAGAACAAGGATGTCAGGTCTTTGTTCTTCAAGATGTTGGTGAACTGAATTCATATTTGTACTTATTCCTCTTATATTGCTAAAATCAATTCTGAGTTGAGTTTTTGATCTCTTTATATCTTTGCATGAAGGACCCCCAGGATCACCCGACGCCCGGAGATCCGAGTGGTCGGGTCGGGGTCCCCTTGGTACATAAATAGCTATACTGTCTCTACCCTACCTACTTCTCAATTATTATTCAATTAATAGTTGAATAGGTTCTAGAACGATTTAATATAGGTATGGACATTCAAAGTAAGCGCTTATCTCACAAAGCCAAATAGTGATAACTAATTTAGATTTTCTTAATCATAATCCAGAAAAAAACTTCAAGTTTCCCATATTTTCCATGCGTTTTTTTTTAGCCATGAGCCTTTTATGCTTACACACATTTATTATGTATTTATACCTTTTTCATTTAACACGTTCGCTGCCAGACAGATTTCGGTTGATCGGGTCCAAAATGCCAATGTTGAAAAACTATATTTTATCATCGAAATAGGTCTAAATAACATAAAATGTTCATCCAAAGTAGTACCTGACCCATATTTTTGCAAAAAAATACCATACCATACCATACCATACCAAGGACTACCATGTTTGAAAAAAAATTTTTTTTTTGTTCAACTATGTCTGTGTGATATTCTTATACATGTCTCGTAGGCCAGGCACCCCCATTAACCTGTATTTACAACGAATATACTCGTACTTGACTTTGAACGACACGGTGCAAAATACGAGTCATCTCGTAGCTGGCACCTGTAATAAGATTGTCTACTATGAGTTAACTCGTACTTGGCAGCGAACGTGTTAAATCCGTGACTAAAATTTGCATACTGTTGTCAACAAAATTGGTGATAATTCTACTATTTAGACTGCGTATTTTGCAACCAAAAATGCTTCGACTCCTACTCCAATTTATTATTTTTATGAAAATAACTCCATTTCACTGAAAAGCGGTCTAAATTTGGAATTGAACAGAAAATTGTGAAGGTCTGTAATTGACATTTTATTTAAACGCGCCTCTTAGAGTAGCACACCAACAATAAATTTCCATAATTTCGGATCATAAAATACTGGAATAAATGAAAAGGACAGAATTGCCGAAATTTATAATGTTTTTATAGCAAAATTAATCAAAATCTGCCAAACAAGGGGATGATTGCTGTCATTTTCAGCAGAGACTTAAACCAAACGTGTGTTCAGAGCTTCTCTTGAGGATGTCGCTGAGTTCGGGTATCATAGTCACTTCTTTCAAACGCCAGTAATAGTTATTTAAACAACAAGTTTTGAAAACGACTTATTTCGCACGGCCAGACAGTTTGTTGGAACGAGCTTTAGGCGAGTTCCAGTGGCGCACCCAGAAAATATGTTTGGGGGGGGGGGCCCTACATAGGTTGTGGCTTGTGACTGAAAATCTAAAAAAAAAATTGAGCTGTCAGGGTGCCACGCCCAAAATTTACCTCTTTTTTTTATACGTAAGAATACAGTTTTGGAAGGGCGGTCTGGGAGGGGGCCCTGCCCGATGGCATCTAAACATTCCGGTATAGGATTCGGCACCTAGGCATATTTCATTGGTCCGTTTGAATTCGGACCGCCAATTAATGCGGAGTGCCGAGATCCGTACTCGAATGTTGAACGGTGCTGAGCCTCAGGTCGGAATGGTATATACATATACTATGTGGAGTGCCGAATCAAAGGTCAAAATGTTAATCAGTGCCCAGCTGCAGGTTGGAATGTTACTCCGTTAGCGCGGCACAAAATCAACAAACAAACTTTATTTACTTTTTGTTACACATCTATTTTATTTCAACGATACATTTTAAAAAATCTTGGACAATAATTTGCAGTGGCGGATCCAGGGGGGGGATTATAAAAACCTGAATCCTGGCAAATTAGAATAGAAAATTTTGAAAATAAATACCCTAATTTATCTATCTTTTTTTTTGTATCTGTGGTGCTTAGTTTAATTAAGATATCAATTGAAGCCAGGCAACAGCAGTTTTTGGATTTTCCTTTCTTATTATTTCTTTGATCCACTTTTTTATAATCACTATGATGGCATACAAAAACATATCTAAAAAATGTGTTTTCCAAAGTCTATTCGCATCCAAGAAGATTCTACGTCATTGAATTGACATTGAGCACAAACCTGCATTTGAATTCGTTACCTATAATTATTTTTCGCTGACTTCACATTCCAATTCGTGTATGTTATATCACTATACTCTTCTATCCATTACTTTATATCGTTTTCCTCCAAAATGTTGGCTCGGTAAATTTGCTCACCACTCTGAAAGTGTTTAAATGATCTAGGCAAACTCATCTTGCATGTTTAAACACAAGAACACATGAAGCAACGGCGAAATAAACCGCATCCGCCGCAAAATTGTAGCTAAGAAGAACACGAAGGAGATGGACAGCTGATTTAATATAAAAACCGCGCCAAACGCATGGCAACATTCGGACCTGATACTCAGCACTGTTTAACATTTTGACCTTAGATTCGGCACTCCACATGGCTGTTGCTAATGGACCATTCTGACCTGAGGCTCAGCACCGTTCAACATTCAAGTACCGATTTCGGCACTCCGCATCAATTGGCGGTTCGAATTCAAACGGACCAATGAAATATGCCTAGGTGCCGAATCCTATACCGGAATGTTTAGATGCTGCCCGATGGTTCCCCCCTGGGTACGTCACTGTACTCACTGTCCAGGAAATCTGGGAAACTTTGGAAAATGAAGAACTTTTTGAAATATCCAGAAGCTTTTGATGAGCTTCAACATACTAAAATTTGATTGAAAAAAAAACAAAGACAGCGGAGTTACGAATTTTTTAATTCCAGAGAGACACTGTGATATTTTTACAATACAGACTATGTCCTGATTTTAGATTTTTTTCCTGGAAATCTTGGATACTTTGGAGAATGAAGGATTTTTTCAGCCTTTTACCCTAAAAAAAAAACAAAAAAAAAATTTGATTGGAAAAAAGTAAGGATAGCAAAGTTACAATATTTTTAATCTAAAAGATAGACTGAATGATATTTTTGCCTTAGAGTCTATGGCTTGAATTTTTAGTTTTTTTTTCTGGAAATTCGGGATACCTTGGAGAATGAAGATTTTTTTTATATATCCAGAAGCCTTCTAGCTTTAACATACTAAAACTTGATTAGAAAAAAACAAAGATAGCAGGAGTTACAATTTTTTTATTGCCTGAGAGACACTGTGATATTTTTCCAATACAGACTATGGCCTGATTCTAGATATTTTTCCTGGAAATCTAGGAAACTTTGGAAAATGAAAAATTTTGTATGTATTCAGAAGTCTTTTAGCTTTAACATAATAAAATTTGGTTAGAAAAAAACAAAGATAGCGGAGTTACGATTTTTTTAATTCGAGAGAGACACTAACTGATATTTTTACAATACAGACTATGGCCTGATTTTTGATTTTTTTCCTAGAAATCTGGGAAACTTTGGAGAGTGAAGAATTTTTTTATATCGGGTCTTCAATAAAAAAACCAATCAAAGATTGCTATGGTTTTTCAAACGTATGTCTTAGCAATATTTTTCTTTAATTTTGTCAATGAACTTAATGTCAAAATGTCATGTCAAAAATCCTGACCAATAAAGAAACAGTAATGCGACGTACGTTTTCGTAATCAAAGCAATCTTCGATTGGTTTTTTTTTTGAAGACCCGATATATCCAGATGCCTTTTACTTTTAACATACCAAAAGTTGATTGGAAAAAAACCAAAGATATCGGAGCTACGATTGTTTAATCCCTAAGAGACACTAGTAGTGATATTTTGAAAATACAGATTTGGCCGGATTTTTGATTTTTTTCCAGGAACAGTGGCGCACCCAGTAAATATGTTTGGGGGGAGGGGGCCTTACATAGGTTGTGGCTTGTGACTGAAAATCTAAAAAAAAAATTGAGGCGTCAGGCAGAGCTGGGAGTAACGACAAAAAAAAGTTACTTTACTTTAACGAGTTACTGAAAGTAACGCGTTACTTGGTAACTTCGTTACTTTTCAGATTGATTGATAAGTAACTGTAACGACGTTACTTTCCTGAAGTACCTAACGCTGGAAGTAACGCGTTACTAGTTACTATGAAAGTAACTCGTTCTCTCAATTTGTTTATCTTCTTTACAAATAATTGACGAGTGAGTAAAAGGAAAATAAGTAATCCAAAAACTTTGTACGTCAAATAAAATGTTGGCAGTACAGAAAATTTCTTTTGAAAGCTCAAAATAATCGTTTTTGGGCGTACCACGCGCCGCCTCTGCTTTAAGGACACTATATGCAGACACTGGGACACAGGTTTGTCCAAAATCAAGTGCTCTATTCAGTCGCTTAATCCTTAATCCGTTTGAATTTTGCAAGAATACTCTTCCACATAGTCGGACTCACAAACTAAAAACATATTGGCATTTCGTATAGGTCTTATTTGATTGTTTGGACTGCTGTGTTGGTGAGTCAAATTAAGGAATAACGCAATTTTCGACGTAAATAGTTATTTTTGAAGTAACGCCTTACTTTAAAAGTAACGAACTACTTTTAAAGTAAAGAAGTTACTTTCAAAGTAACGAAGTTACAGTAACGCGTTACTTTCCAATAAGTAACGAAAATAAAGTTATCATTATTCGAAAGTAACTGTAAATTTTAAGTAACGAGTTATTTTTAAGCAAAAGTAACTGTAAAGTAACGCGTTACTTTTTTCAAGTAACGATCCCAGCTCTGGCGTCAGGGTACCACGCCCTAATTGGCCACATTTTTTTATACCTACGTAAAAATTAAGTTTCGCAGGGGGCGGCCTGGGGGGGGCCCTGGCCCGATAGCCCCCCCTGGGTGCGCCACTGGCGAGTTCCACAAGTCGAGCGAGTGTGAAATAGTTATTTTCCTAACAAGTGCGCAAAGTGATACTTTCCCGCACGAAAAAGCAGTTAGACGAACGACGCGAAGCGGAGTTCGGATAAGCTTTGAGTGCGGGAAAGACACTTTGCGCAAGTGTTAGGAACAATATTTTTTCTACGAGTATTTTAAAAAAGTAGACTTTAAATTGTTAAAATATTACAAAAATCAATCAAGTCAAAAACTTCAAAAATCGTTTAAAATCTATTAGAATTCCTCAGAATGTCTTTTAAATTAAATCCTCAAAAATCTTCTAACATTTTCTGGAATTTCTAGAATACCAGCTAGAATATTTTCATGAGAGTCTCTTAAATATCAAAAATTCCACAATTTCAACTAAAACCCTTCATTTGAGTTTATTCAGAAACCATCAAAACATTGAAAAATCAAGTATAACTATGGTAGTTATACGTAACAAAAATGAGTGCGCAAAGAGTTTCCATGCGCAAAGTTCAACTTTGCGCACGCAAATGAGTGTACAAAGTGATTACTTTGCGCACGCAAGTAGAAAAAAAGGTTTTCAAACGAGTTTTTTACAACTGCAAAATAAAATAACCAAATATGTAATTTTTATTTGTTAGAAATAAGAAAACAAATCATCAACATCAGAAATTGGTGACAATCGCAATTTATGTTTTCATGTCATGATGACAAGACCAAAATAAATGAAAAAACTGATTAACAGCGTGCGAAAAAACTTTTTCGCACGCTGCCTAGCGTGCGAAAAACTCCATTTTCAGAGGCAGTTGTAGGAAAAAACTGTTTAAGCTAGCTAATAATGTGAAATACTATTTTTCCATTTGCATCTGAATAAAATTATTTAGTTTACTGTATAGTATTTGTAATACCCATTTAGAATAACCTCATCCTTATTTATCAATCACGAATCAGATGAAACAAAAAATTACCAACAAAAACGAACGTCGATTGCTAATACGTCAATTTCAACTACAAATAGGAAATTCCTAACCTAATTTTATTTGTGTGTCGAGAAGCGACATACGTTTTGTCACTAAAACGACAGGTACTTCTAAATAGGTATTAAAAATACTATATATCGAAACGAACTGATATTTAAGATGTCGCCATCTACACTTGGCCAAACATAAAACTGGTACGCATTTTCCTATTGTGTTGTATTGTGTTAATCGACCTTTTTTATCACCTCAACCATGGCAAAAAGAGTCAAGTCAGTGTCATATTTAAGCCAATCATAACATAAAAAGACAAAAACTGTCTGACCTTAGTTTTTCAGAACAGACTTTTTGTTGTAAAGCCTGACTCACACTAGGCAAATTAAAAAAATATAAAGTCTGTTTTTTTTTTTAAAGATAATTCCCCAAGTCAAAAATTTAGTAACTTTCTTCAGGGATGTTCCAAACTGCACAATTGTGCATATTGATGCACATTTTAAATTTATATGCACAGTATGCACCCCAATCACTAGATATGCACATTTTGATTTCTAGAATAATGCCTCATTCTCACTTGCGCGAAATTCACTCTTTTTGCGCGAAATTCGCTCTTTTTTTGACATTGCTTCGATAATTTGACGTTTTATGCGTATATCAAACGTCAAATTGTCGGAGTAATGTCAGAAAAGAGCGAATTTCGCGCAAGTGAGAATGAGGTATTAATCTACCACTATTTTCTAGTCAATAAATAGAGCACAGAATATTCTGAATTTGGGGTTTCATTTCAGTAAGTTTGTATTGAGTGTAACTATATACACTATACTCTATACATACTCCCATACTCTACTCTCAGTACACTCTACTAACCTGTACGCCACCAGGGATGATACATACACTACTACTACAGGATGGCCTACCTATCCTCATAAGGATAAGGACTGTGTAGAACAAATCCCCCCTCACCACCCCAAGCCAAATCACCAGTTGTGACGTTAGCAGCATGTTATTTCTCGCTTCTTGACGACTTAGTTATGACGTCGGAAATGGTGACACTTACACACTTATATGGCGGCGATCACCACCAAAAACGACTAACGAGCAGGGATGTACGTCTACACGTAGCTTTCATTGTCTACTTTACGTGTAGACAACGGTCAACAATGTAAAATAATATAAATGACGATTAATTATAACCTCACACTTTCCTTTTTTTAAATTATTTTTGATATTTTTTTTCGAATTTTTTGAAATAAGTTATTGTTTACGCCGCATGAACACAATGCGTAGAAAATGCTCATGTAAACAATTCGAATTGTCTACGCGTAGACAATCAATTGTTTACGCTGACATTGTCTACAGGCACATCACTGCTAACGAGGCCGATAAGCAATCCTATAGGTGTGTATCATCCTTGGACCTTGGTACGCCACTGCCCAGCCGGCCCCAGCCCAGTCCAGCCTGCTCGACAATCGACAATGAAAATACAAAATATTGACAATCGGAATTGGCAACGTTGTTAGAATAAACATACATTGGCAACCGGCAAGTTAGGAAAGCAAAACTAGGGGAATGCACATTTTTTGTCAGATATGCCCGCTTTTTATACTGTCAAATGCACATTTACATATTTTCTCGGAACATCCCTGACTTTCTTGGCAACACAAGCCTTTTCTACATAAAAAATTTGAAAGCATTGACAATTTTACATTGCATTGCCAACATATTGTCATTTTGACTTTTATCTTAAAAAAAAAACAGATTTTATATTGAACAACTAAACAATCATCCGTAGCAGCGGCCATCTTGAAAGTCAGGAATACTAGGCCTTATGGCAATAAATTGACAATCGTTCTTTGTGAAGTGTCTGACGGCTGAAGTGCTACTACTACAGAATAACTTATCTCCATAAGGCCTCTAGTGTAGTTCAAATATCATGCCCTCCACCATGCACCAGTAATACGTTGGCAGCATGTTGTTTCTCGCCTTGACGTAGGGTGTTTGCACCACAGGTTATGATTCCGCGGGCTTTTGCTTTACGCGTAGGTACCTACTTGGTTTTAGTACATTAATGGCCGTTTCCACTAACTATTTTAGGGAAGCCTTAACCATAAGTATTCCCTAAAATGACATTTTCACGTGGAGAAATGTCAGTTTAAGGAATACTTATCGTTAGGGCTCCCCTAAAATAGTTGGTGGAAACGGCCATATAATTAACATTCTAAAACAACTTTTTTTTTTAGATCTCGTTTGCATCTTCCTCTTTGCCTATTATGTTAATCAAAATTAAATAATAGGTATTTTTCATCACAAATTTAAATTCTAAACTACGACCGCTGGCGCAAATAGCTGACGACCTAGTTAATGACGTCGCAACAATGAAATAAACAAACACACTGGAAAGGCGGCTGCATAATTGTTCCTACGCGAGGGTTTGTGCCAGAAAGGACAACAAACAAGTGGGATTTGCATCTCTCTCTGCACTATGGCGGCTATTGAGAACAGCTTTTTGAAGTGTTTGGATCATTGAGATTAGGAACATGAAGAAGCTCTTCTTTCTTTTATGTTAATCGCAATGAGTGCGAGCGAGACAATAATCCCTCTGTATTGCTGGGTTGCATATATCATAATCGACACACTAGCTTAAAGCAGTGCGCCCGTTCCAGAGTGTTTGTTTAGTTCAATGGGCCGCGATTACCAAAAACGAGGCCGATAAGCAATCCTTAGTAGCGTGTATAATCCTTGACAGCTTGCATCGTGACAGTCCTTTTCACTATCCTCATTTACTTGATAAAAGAAATTCGATTTCGACATCGTCTCATGATCCATTAAAAAAACCTATATAATGGTCCAAATCTGCCACAAATCAAATCCACAAAAGAGTAAATAATCGGAATATAAATAATAAATCTAATGGCCGTTTCCACCAACTAATTTAGGAAAGCCCTAACGATAAGTATTCCTTAAACTGATATTTCTCCATGAAAAACTGTCATTTTAGGGAATACTTATCGTTATAAAGGCTTTCCTAAAATGGTTGGTGGAAACGACTATTAACCTCACGAATTAAAAATCATACGTAATGAAACACTCCGTTCGTTTGTGTCAGTAAAGTTAGAATATTTATTGTTCTAAGCACTTATGGCCGTTTCCACCAATTTAGGGGAGCATTAACGATAAGTGTATTTTCTAAACTGACATTTCTCCATGAAAGACTGTCATTTTAAGGAATACTTATCGTTAAAGCTTTCCTTAAATAGTTGGTGGAAATAACGTCCATTAAGCATTTATCAATTGAACTGGTGACGCCACAAACCTGAAATATCTTGCGGTCAATGCTCAGTTCAATTTAGTGCGACACTAATAAATAAATAACAAATCTCTTTAGAAACGATAAGTATTCCTTAGCACCGGTTTATCAGTGGGAGGATATTCAGTTCAGCTGGTTAACTGTTAATTAGTTAACCTGAGTTAACCGACCAAGCAAGGAGGCTGAATTTATAATCGCTACCTGAGATTTCCTCAGACCTCAAGGAAGCCTTGGACGTTTAGATTAACACTCGGATTAACATGACTAATTTGTCAGATAGTAGCAAGTGTCCATTCTATACTCATGACCTCCATGATAGACTCAACGAACGACTATACATTCGGCCCTAAATAACCGTCCACTGATAAAACGATTCCTAAGGAGTATTAAGGACATTTTCCCATATAAGTAAAAAATTATATAACGCGTGTACTCCATTTACGCAATCCGCGTGTGGCTAAATTCAGCTGGTGTAGGCACCGTGGTGGAATGGTAGAACAAGCAGTGTTGTTAAATTAACCAGAGTTTGACAAGCTGTGGTTTAGCAGTGGCATTAGTGAATTTTATTTACGACTAATGTATAATGTGCGTATTATATTTGTGATTTTGGCAGTATAATGACATATGTTAATCCTCCAGGGATTAATGACGAGTAGCGGGATTAATGGTCATTATTCCACAAAAGTGTCAGTGTCAAACGTGTAGTGCTTGTGCATTTGTATTGAAAATTATGAGACGGATGAAATTTGTTCATTGAAAATCTCAAATAAATTAATTTGTCGTAAATAAAGTAGAGTATACTACTCGCAATAATGGCTATTATTCCCTCGGAATGTTACTCCCTCGCCGCTAACGCGGCTCAATTCGTAATAATCCTCGGGAATAATAGCTATCATTATTGACTGGTGGTAAAATCTACTATTAATCACCGCATCCGTGGCGGTGCACCATTTTGGTGAATTTAGCAACACGCGGTATGAGAGGCGTTTGATGCAAAAATGAGTGAGATGGAAATATCATTTCTGCATAAGTCTATCTTGTAGTTCGGTCCGTCAAATCTACGCATGCCTATAATTACACAGCACTCATTGGTCGTCGAGCATCGTCCGTCCACTACGAAAACGAGATTATCGATCGTCTGAAAATTATGCTTACAACTCACCAATCAATCACCTCAACTGCATTTAACGCATGCGCACTAGACCAAACCAGGCTGAGCGATAGACTTATGCGAAGTTGATATATCTGTCTCACACATTTTTGCATCAGGGTACAGCAAGAACACGCGTTATATAATTTTTTTCTTATATGCATTTTCCTATGGAAGAATGTCATTTGGGATACTTCCCAGACATCTTAAAGACGTCCCACGTCCCTTGTCTCTAGATGTCCAAAACCCAAGCCAAGGATGTCCACAAACCACACCCAAAACGTCTTTTAGACTTCTGCTTACGACGATTACGTGTTCAAAGCGTCTTGAAGACGTATGTTACAGAACACGTCTTTCAGATGTCTACCTAAAGACGTCTTCAGGAGTAATATTTCATTATTATAAAGTTAACTCACGTACCTTATAACTCATCATAAGTCAATTTTTGTCTATTCCAATTTCCAATGCTAACGCTAGGCGATTTCTTTTAAAAGAAAACACAGACATAATTCATTTTGGAAGAAAAACATTAGAAGAGCTAGGAAATATTAAAAAACAAATCAAAAGCCTTAAATACTGAAATACGAGAATAATGATGGAAATTCAAGAACTTAGACTTCTGAATAACTTATTAAAGTTCTAAAGTGTTCTAACTCCAAGTTGGCTTGAAGGGAGCAGTCTAAAGTTTTTCAGTAATTTCTAAATTGTTCTGACACATTTTGGAGTATTTTAGAGCCCTATTATTGAAGCTCCCAAGTGTTCTAAATTGGTTCAAAAGAGTTCTAAAAAGTTTCCAGTTCTAAATTGAATCCCAATGGGCTCTTTCACTAATTTTTGAAAGTGGTATATTTGGATAAAGCAACTAAAACAGAATTTTCTGTATTTTTACTTTTGAAAAATTCAAAGTCCTTCTTGAGAAAACAGAAAAAAAAGAAATACCTCCAAATAAAAACCCAGAATTTATTTCTATGATGTCGCAGCTCGCAATTTGACCGTGTTGCCACTAATTGTCAACATTGAAAATTTGTAATAGATTTAATTATGAAATGTTGGCAAAATATCATGAAAAGTAGTTAGGTAAATTAATTAGTTATGGATCCAAGATTTTATCATTTTTTTTTTTTAAATTATGCTTAAACACAATTTAATACAATTTTTTATGTTTAGTTTTACTTATTTATTTTACGCTGCACTACCATTTAGTCACAACCGACAACAGCGCATTCGAACCTCCAACGTACTTTACAGAGCGCAATACAGCCGAGCCGGTCAGCTCCTTGCAACAACATACGCGAAATGAAAAATATTTATGTGACGTCAGCAAATCGGCTGAGAATCTGGAGATTGTTTGAGTGTTTTGGAGCGACCTAAAATCGGTTTCAAACTTCTGAATTGTTCTAAAAGGCTTTTGGAAATTGTGAATCGGTTTTTGAATGTTATGGGGCATTATCAAATGGTTCTGAAGTTTCCAAGATGTTCTGAAGCGCAACAGAATGCTTTTGGAAATTATGAATTGAATTTTCAATTGTTTTAAACTTTCCAAAAAAAAAACTTCTTAAAGTTCTAAAGTGTTCTGTAGCATTCTAAATGGTTTCCAATAACTTTTACATTGAATGAGCAACGAATTCAGAGGGAAATTTTTGTAGACATCTTTCTAAGATGTTCACAAACGACGTCTTGCTTACTTCTTAAGGCGTCTTAGAGACATCTTAAAGACGTTGTATGTTACAAAACCCAAAGTCTTTTAAACGCAGACGTCGGCCTAAAGACGTCTTTAGGACTTAGACATCCTATGACTTTGAATCTCTTTTTTATACATAAACCATTATACACTTTTAGGCCCGGATTTACCAAATAGTGGGGCTCAGTTGTCTTTATAAGATGTGAATTTACGACATTTTATGGAAGTTTTCAAAACAACGTGTTCAAGACGTCTTTGTTTTTGTTTTCAGACGTTCAGAAGTTGATACTTTGTGTGCTGTTTAGGTTATCGCATTATCGATCGTAAAGGCTTTCCTAAAACGGTTAGTGCCACATAGATGGTGCAATTGGTAAATCTACAGAGTTGTTGCAAACTTTTTTTTTTTCTTTAAATCAAACAGGAGGAGGAGGTGCTAATGAATTCTATATCTACACTACTGTAGGTACCTGTAACTGCCTCGTTTACGACCGAAAACGAGGCAAGTTCAAAGTGCAGGCAAACCACAAAATTTTCTGAAAAACTTCAAATTTCTGGCAAGTATAAATTGAAGTTTCGCATTTCGATTTTCGGTTCAGAAGTTGAGCATCGTTTTTAAGACAATTGAGTATTTTTCTTTGAAAAGTTGAACTCTAAATTTTCTGAGAAACTTCAAATTTCTAGGAAATACACATAATTCACATTAGGCTTCTTGAATTGAAAATTTCAAACCGGAATTCAATATTTAGCTCAGAAATTGAGCTATGGCATCTTTTCTAAGTCAATTCAATATATTTTTCTTAGGGTATTTTATCATAGGCACCTCAAAGCCAAACACATATATAACTGTTACTTGATGTAATGTAGTTACTTTGGCTCTTATTAAACTTGGCCTACCAGGATCATAGAAAAGGCTTTACCAATGGGAAATAATTTAGCTTACATTAAGGATTATACACGATTATATTTTCATGTTTTATTTTGCTATTCAACTGACTAGGTAACATCAAAAAATTCAAATGGATCACTGAGCAGGTGCATTCAAAATTGCACCAAAGCTCAGTGTAACAAATGGAAATAAATTAATAACTAAGTATATACATACATAATTCTAATATAGAATCAAAGCTTAAAAATCAAACATCTTTTTTAATTTTTTTAGAATGACTGTTTGAATGGGATTCAGACAGTCGTTTTCCTGATACAGATTCCTCTATTAAATCAATTTTATCAATATTCTCTATAGGAAGCCCCCTAATATTGCTAGAATATTCCATCAGAATTTTCCCATTAAAGCTTTTGATGTCAACGCTTGGATTTGTATCAATGTAGGCCAATGTTGTTACTAACGAATAGCCCCTTCTCACACTCAAATAACGTTTGCACAATAAAAATCCTACTATATGTTCCCCTTGTTGTCTAGTGAACTTAGGCTGCGTCCCAGAGAGTTGTAAGTTTTTCGGACCCAATTTAAACCAGTTATCTAAAAGTTTTTTCAGGGTTAAATTTACTTCTTTATTTGAAGCAAGTCCGATTAAGTTGATGATGTCTTTCAAACACGAAATGACGTTGTAGGTTTGAATATTGTCGTTGGGGTTTTTGCAATGATCGCACATTTGCATACAGTCACTAGATCTCCAGTCATCATCGAAATATTTTGATATCATTTTTCTTCTACACCTACAAAGTTTTAAAAATTAGCACATCAATTTACACCAAAAACTTTAGCAATTAATAATGATAATGGCTAAATACTTTTTGTGATAAAAATTGCAAGTGTAAACGGCGCTTTAAACACTAGCAAAATGCAGAACAAGTAAATTATCTACCTGAGTATAAACACTTACGTAGCTGTGTTGATGCAATAATGCAAAATATCATTAACGCTTTTTTCTTCTCTGGTATTTTGTGTCATGGAAAAGTTCCTCAACCAGTCGGTAAGATTGAACATAAGGGTACAGTCTGCATTTTTGCCATCGCGTCCGGCCCTTCCACTTTCTTGGTATAATCCTTCCAAACTTTTTGGTACTGTATAGTGAATGACAAATTTAACATCAGGTTTATCTAAAATAAGAATTAGAAATATACAAATTATTCACAAAAAAAACAAGGCAATAGAAAGTTGTGGTAATGAGAAATTTCTGAGGAAATTTTTTACCTATACCCATTCCAAATGCAATGGTGGCGATCACAGCCTGATAGGTATTATCCGCCCATTTTTTGTGAATTTTACTTTTTACTGGGCCTTCCAAATTAGCATGATACGGAGCAACTTGCAGATCTCTTTTTCTCAATTCAGTAGCCAGCTCTTCGCAGTCTTTTTGAGTGGCTGCATAAATTATTCCCGATTGGAATTTATATTTATTTTTCAAAACTTTTTCTAAATAATCTAGCGAATCAGATTTGTTTTCCAATTTATTAATCACCTGAAAAAAATAAACTATATTAAGACTCTATAGATAAAAATGGCTTGGCACTTGATTATGTGAACAGTCGTTACGTTAAAAGAAAATCCCAAGTTGTTAATACAACTTAAAGAATGTTATCTGGATGAAAAATATTTCAAAACGACTATAGCCATCACCTTATAGAATAAATTCGGTCTATTATAGGGGGCAGTAATAATCACAGCATCGGGAATTTCTAATATTTTTTGAATTTCGACCATCACGTTTGTAGTGGCAGTAGCGGTAAGGCCCAAAATGGGTACTCCTGGAAACTGGCCTTTAAGAATCGACAAAGCCAAATAATCCCTTCTGAAATCGTGGCCCCATTGCGAACAACAGTGGACTTCATCTGAAAAAAAGCAAAAGTTAATTTAGTTCTTAGATCATCACAAAGTAATGATTTTTTTGTTTGTTTCTAGCCAATAAAACCCATTCTGGATGAAATTCTCCCAAAAAATCAAGTAGTTTATTTGAGTTAATATGTGCAAATTTTAAATGCATTGTTATGACATGACACCCATTTTTCTTTAACATTGAAAAGCTGATCAAGGAAATTAAATTGGAAGACTTCTAAACAATGACGTGAATTCCAGAAACAATCAACCTCATCTCAAGCTAGCAGTTGACAGCCAACAAATATTATGTAAAACTGTCACGCGATATAAGAATAATCAAGTGAACACGAGCCACCCAAAAGTTCACCTGTACCAAAAATCAAAGGCCAATGGACCGATTGTAGCCAGCTGTAAGTAGAGAGATTTAAAAAAATGATCAACCTTTTGAAACGAACCAACAATATCAAATCAAGATGTGAACGAGCTATAAACAACATGGACGAAATTTGTCCAAAGATCAGTTTGGAACATTTAGGGAAAAGTTACTTCTTTATTCAACAATTTTTATAATAATTTACCAATTATTTATGATTTAATAAAATATAAATCTTGTACAAACATATATATAAAATGACCGCTTGTGAATTTTAATACAAATTTGAACAACGCAATGCCTGAAACTTATAAACAAACAGACTGAAATGTCTAGTTGCAAATATGTAGAATGATGGTGATTTGAGATTTTGTACTTCTCAATCAAGTCCCCTCTCTCTCCTCTAGCTTTTATGGTTGTTATGTTGTATCTCAGTAGTCTTTCTTTGTATGAGAGATTTCTGATTTCAGTGGGAGTTTTTTTACCCTACGCTGGACTCTTTCCAAGATTTCAATGTCCTTAACCAGGTATGGGCTCCAAACCGAATGTTCGAACTCCAATTCAGGTCTGATATATGTTTTGTATATTTTGCTAATCATGGGGATGGATCTGTCACTAAGAGTTTTGTGTATGAGGCATACAAAAGAGTTTGTCCTCTTGACAACTGAAGAAATATGGGCTTTCCAGTTTAGGTGATTTCAGATAATGACACCCAGATTTTTCTGCTCAGTGACAGCCTTCACGGTAGTGCTGTTTAAGCTGTAAGGTATGTTTGGATTGTTAGGGCCAATGTGTAGGTAGTACAGTGCACTTGTCTGGGTTGAGTGTTAGCTGTTTTCAGGTTGTCTTAAAGGTTGTGATGCTCCAAGGACGGTTTGCAGTATATTTTTGTGTTATCAGCATAAAAAATGCATAAGAGAATGAAGATTGCTGGCTGATGTATACGGTAAACAGCAGTGGGCCCAACACCGATCCCTGTGGCACCCCACTAAGGATTTTGTATTCATCAGACTAATGCCCATTTGCTTTTACTTGAAAGCTTCGGTTTTGTAGAAAACTGCCTATCCATCCGAGGAGCTCACCGCTGATTCCAAAATGTTGCAGTTTGAATAATAACCTCTTAATACTACTTTGTCAAAGGCCTTCTCATAGTCTAAGTACAGTATATCTACCAGATGGCCACTGTCCACTTCTTTCGTCCATGAGTTTATGCAGGTAAGTAGGTTGGTTGTGGTTGATCGTACGGAAAGAAAACCGTGTTGTATGGGTGGGATGGTCTTGTTTTTAACAAGGAAAGATGTCATTTCCCAAACTATTATTTTTTCCATGATCTTGCAGAGGTTACAGGTAAGGCTAATTGGTCTGTAACTTCCAGGGTTGAGCTTGTCTCCTTTTTTGTAGATTGGCACTACGTATGCTCGAGCCCATCCCTATGGCACAGTTTGCTGAGTGATTAGTGACTGCAACAGGCCGTTTATCAGTGAAGCCAACGTCCTTTGGCAATTTATTAAAAATATTGCCGGTATTTCATCCGGGCCTGGACTAGATTCTCTTTTCAAAGTAGAGATTGCTTGAATAACCTTTTCGTCAGTGACATCTATGGTTGTTAATGATGCAATAGACCTAGTATTCTGCGATAGCGATGGGAAATTTACTAGGTTTTCTCTGGTGTATACCTTCACAAAGTGATCCACGAATGTGTTAGCTGTCTTCTGACGATCAGAGATAATCACTCCCGTGATTGGTTACTGTTTAATTAATGTTCGCTTAACATACATATAAAACTATTTCTTGTCCCTGTTCTCCAAGAGACAATTTTCGTATTCTTCCTGGCTGCCTTGATTTTGTTCTTTAAGCTGTTATTTTGAGTTCTGTACAAATTGTAATTATCTGCTGTTTTGTTCTTGGCGTATTTATCCCAAAGTGTTCGTTTTCTTTCGATTGCTTTAAATATTGAAATATTGCATTATTTAACCATGGTTTTTTATGATTCACAAGCTTAGGTTTGAGTGGGATATAGGTTTCAATGGTTACCTTCACTATGCCCTCAAATTCACTGAATTCTGAATTCCATATTGTCAGTATTTGTGCCTACAAGCCTTTTATTAATATAGACATTAATGCTGTCATAAGCTGCCTTCCAGAAGTTACGTTTAAGTACTTTCCTAGATGGAAGTTGCCCAAGTCTCAACTGTACCATGGCCGTGATTACTATATGGTCGCAGAGCCCCAGTGGTGGGTGATGTTTGATGTTCAATATTTGAGATCATTTTTTTGTGAGTTACCAGCAATAAGTCCAACGAAGATGATTGATCGCCCCGAAACCCTGTATCTTCCGTGACTAGCTGCCACAATTCCATTCCTTGTAGGCATCAATGAAATCACAGCGTTAACACTGTTTTCACTCAGTGTAAGACTTTTCCAGACAGTCTCAGTAGGGAAGCTAAAGCCTCCCCAGATAACAGCGTCTATGTTTTCCTCCAGTGTTTCTTTGAGAGTGTCCAGAAGCCTCCTATTCTATTCCAATGTGATATGATGAGGCCTGTACAGGGTGTTTCAGATTCGAGCCACATCATTGGGATCTCGGAAACGGTAAGATATACAGGGTTGCTTAAATGGGGGCAAAGTTGCGTAATTTCATGCTTAACAAAATTCTGCTTTGATATTTAGTATATTCCGAATACTTCCGGACATATCCGGAAAAAACCGAAATTTTGAAAATTTGTTTTTATTTTTTCCTGACTTTATTTGAAGTGATATTCCAAAATAAATGTCACTACGTCATTGCCACTTTATTTCCCCTATAATATGCTAGCATCGAATTTGAAATCTGACGTTTCGTCTTTGGGCTACCATCATCGACTAATTTTTTTTAAATACGGACCCTCTTTTTTTATTTTAAATTTCGTAAGCTTCTGATGTTCCAAAACCAATGACGTATTGCACTTATTCAAAAAATTTATATTATTGGTACTTTCCATAAGAACCAAATGTGTTAGAGAGAGACAGAGAAGATAATTTTGGTAGGAAATTACTAAAAAGTAGATAAAATATTTTTTCCTACGAGCGTGCGCAAAGTAGTACTTTTCCGCACGCATTTCCGGGCTCAAAGTTACACTTTTCCGCACTCAGTGCGGATACAGGCCTTATCCGCATTGAGTGCCGAAATAGCTATTTACCTAACAAGTGCGGAAAATGAATTTTTCCGCACGCGGCTGCCCTTCACCGAACGACGCGTAGCGGAGTTCGGTGATGCAGCCGAGTGCGGAAAAATATTTTCCGCAAGTGTTAGGTACAATATTTTTCCTACAGGCGAAAAAATGTAAAATTTTTCTTTCTTTTTTTTGACATATCAGTGCGGTAAAATTTTTTCCGCACTGCCAGCCGTGCGGAAAAACTTTTTCCGCACTGATATGTCAAAAAAAAAGTTTTACCGCACCGTACGGGAAAACTCATTTTCCGCACGCATATCAGTGCGGAAAATCGATTTTTTCTACTGACGTTTCATAATAGCAACTTTTCGATTGTCATTTCAGTTTTGAAACGACATTCTTTTAGGCACTGAGTGCGTGAAAGTTACTTTTAGGCACTCAGTGCGTAAAAGTGACTTTTGAATGCGTAAAAGTGACTTATGAGTGCGTAAAAGTAATTTTTAAGCACTAGTGCCTAAAAGTGTCATTCATTATTCAGAAATAAAAAACACACTGAACACATATTTGAATTTTGTTTTGTATTTATTATGAATATTGAAAATGGAATTACTGAATTGAACGTTTGGGTTACTCAAAACAGAACTTTGTGTTATTACCTACTTTCTAGGATTTTAATTATTGATGTCGAATTTTGAAAAGAAAATCGCATGAAAAGTGTCAGGTGTCAAGTAAAAGCAGGTAACAAAGATTTTGGGTGTAATCGACTTATTCACATGAAATAAAATTGTGTTTTTTTATTATAAAATGCCAGTAGAAAAAATCTTGTATACAATACGTTACGAAACGATGTCTTTTAGTCACTCGACGTGTTGTCCAACTCGGCTTTGCCTCGTTGGACAATTTTCACGTCGCGTGCCTAAAAGACGCTCATTTCGTAACTTATTGTATAAATAGCTATTTCCGCACGGCTGTAGGAAAAGTATTTTTGTCAAGCAACAATAAGTGCACCTGTCGACTTTGACGCATGATGACAAATTTTTCCTCTGTTTCTATATCACCCGACATCTATACAAACACCAAATATAAATTAACTTTGACACATTGTCAGATTTGTTCTCTATTTATATGCAAAAATCTACAAACTTTCTCATCAAATTTAGACGCTTTAAGATGAACAGCTCTAACGAGGATTTTCTGTTATTTTTTTTTTGTTATGTAATTTTTTGATAAATGCATACCTAGGTTCCCTTCAAGTTAATTAAAAATAATTAAACAAATTATCGTTTTTTTTTTTTAATTTTTGTTATTACCTACCTGATATGAAGCTCGTAGGAAAAATTTTGTTCCTAACGCGCACGCAAACACAGTTATACGAACGATGCGAAGCGGAGTTCGGATACGTAAAGTAACACTTTGCGCACTTGTTAGGAAAATAACTATTTCGAATAAATGCGATACGTCATAGGTTTTGGGACATCACAGAAGCACTGAAAATCTGAAATAAAAAATCCAGGATCGTATTTAAAAAAATAGAGTTGATGATGGTGGCCCTAAGACGAAACGTCAGATTCTAAATTTGATGGTAGCATCTTGTAGGGGAGAAAAAGTGGCAATGATGAAGTGACATTTATTTTGGAATATCACTTCAAATAAAGTCAGGAAAAAATAAAAACAATTCTGCAAAATTTCGGTTTTTTCCGGATATCTCCGGAAGTATTCGGAATATACCAAATATTAAAGCAGAATTTTGTTAAGCATCAAATTACGCAACTTTGCCCCCATTTAAGCAACCCTGTATATCTTACCGTTTCCGAGATCCCAATGATGTGGCTCGAATCTGAAACACCCTGTACATACAGACCCAAAGTAAACTTTATGTCTGCTATTTTGATATTTAGTCGAACAGCGTTATTGCCTGTGGGCGCCTTTTCTTTTCCTTCTCTATTTCTCTTTTTTTCTTGTCGAATTTTTTGTTTATTCCAGGCTGTCGAATTTGTTTTATGTTTGACTTCTCACTTCTCTAAGGGCCAAATTATGGACCTACACTGGTAAAGTCATTGGCAAATTTATCCTGCTGATGACACTAAAAATTGCATTCAATTTGGAACTAGAAAAAATAAAGAAAATTCAAGAGTCTTGAAAAGATAAAAAACTCAGAAATATACCAGAAAACAAGTAGGTAGGATAGGTACAGTATTAAAAAAAATAGTTATTTTCCTAACAAGTGCGCAAAGTTTTCCACGCACTGATTTTTTTTTCCAATTTTTCTCTTCATGTTCATGCTTTTCAAAAATTTTAGATTTTTTTGATATTCCTACACAGTTTTTTCTCTTCAAGAAAGCTATTAGGTTTTAGTACTGACCAATATCGACCTCTTTAACGAGTTGTATACCATAAATAATTAATTCTACTTCTAATAAAAATAATTGTTGATGTTCTGTTGTTAAAATCATTGCGTTACTAAAATCAATTGGAAATTCACATTTTTTACCATTTCTCTTATCAGTAGAGCCAAAAACAAACAAAAAAAAACAATATGTCAATTTCCGCACGCTCGTAGGAAAAATGTTGTACCTAACACGAGCGTAAAGTATCTTTCCGCACTTGTTAGGTAAATAACTATTACTTTTCGGCACTCAGTGCGGATAAGGCCCGTATGCGCACTGAGTGCGGAAAAGTGTAACTTTGAGAACGGTAATTTGTGCGGAAAAGTACTACTTTACGCACGCTAGTAGGAAAAATATTTTTTAAAATTCAACCTTGACTTGCGGTCATGAATGAAATGTTGTACATTACATCTATACAGACAGAAGTTACGACCAGACTACTAGACACTAGACACATAGGTTTCAATGGGACAGCGGCAAGTTATTAAAATTCATGCATCTTCTGCAGCTCGGCTTTACTAGGCTTCGGCAGCACCGCCTCGATTCGCTGAGCTTACTCCTTGTGTCTAGTAGGTTGGTCCGGTCTATAGAAAACATCTGATAACAGTTAAAATATTCCTTAGGAATTTGTTTTGAGAAACAAAAATTTAAAAATTGAATGTGACACATTACATTTCACATTATAGGTATGCGGTATCCAAAATACTATAATTATTTTGATGGTAGCATCATTGTTCGAAATCTTCTATACTGGAAATAGAAGTTTTTAATGTACTCGAGGACCTGGATGAAAATGTGCAACCGGCAAAGGACATAACAGACTGTGACATGTTGAAAACTAGGATTAACATTAAACAAAAGGTAATCAATTTAGCTCACCTGAATATAAGAAGTATTAGAAAAAATGGTGATGAGTTGCTGGCATTTGTGCAAACTTTCGAGTTGGATTATTGTGACATAATGATTTTAACAGAATGTTATAAAATGGATTGCAATACATTTTGCTTTCCTGGCTATAACTCACATTACAATCATGCAGATTTCAATAAAAACGATGGCACCCTAATTTTAACTAAAGAGTATCTGGATAAAGGACTATAAGCTTAGCTCACTGGTGACAGTGAGTCGATTAGAGTTTAATATTGAGGCGTTAAATGTTGGTGTAAACTGTTAATATAGACCAACTCCAACGAGTGCACTCCAATTTGTTCAGGACATTGATGGCTATTTTAAGGAATTTTTGAAACACCAAATAGAAATAATTGCGTTGGGGACCTAAATTTAAATATAAACAATAGAGATGACCGTGTAATAAACTTGTACCTGTCGACTTTGAGTCATCATGGTTTTGTTTCGCTTGTAAACTGCGCCACTAGGGAAAGAAGTACACACTAATTCTCTAAAGTACCAATCTTTTGTGTTGAATAATGGTTTGACAGATCACTACCCTATCATGTTGAATTTATATAATGATTCGCCAAATCAGGCAATAAATAGCTCTAATAAAAACAAACTTATGAAAAGAAATAATTAAAACTAATTATAAAAGGCTTAGATTTTTATTGCACGAGAAAGAGTGGGACAGTGTTACAAGTTGCACAGATCCACAAAAAGCAACCGATAATTTTTTCGAAAAAGAAAATATGAAGAGAACCAAGGCTTTCAAAGTAATTTAAAAACTTTTTTTCACGTCATGTGCCTTTCCAAATTGCACATAACACGGAAAAATTAAATTTTTTTTTTGGATTGTTGCACAAAAATCATTTTAGACAACAGATTGCCAAAAATGAGTAGGTATTTAGGGAAAGAACAGGACTAATTTTTTTTTGGGAGTGAATTCTGCGCCTACCGGTAGGTCCTGTTTGTTTCATTCATTGAGAGCCTACCGTATGTATAACGCTAAAACATTATGGAAGGTCCCCAATTACCACATGATATAACGCCTATCGGTAGGTACTGTTTGTAAAAAAAATCCTGAACCTACCGGTAGGTTCATATTAATTTAAGAATCCTGCGCCTACCAGCTATTTGCACCGCTACTACTTAAGGGAAATTTAATCTCAGTGGAGTTTTGAATATGAATCTTATAGAAACAAAAGTCACATTCAAAGCTTTACTTAGATTAAATATCCCTTAAGTGATAGCCGAGCAAATAGCCATAAAGTACCATTTGGGATTTTTTTAGAAAAAAATCTGATAGCAGATTCTTGTTTAGAATGGTCTAAAACCCAAATGTACTAATTTTTGTTTCAATATGTTACAGGGTTAAAATTTTCAAATTAGAACATCCTTAACCAAAACTTGTAGTAAACTTATCTCAAAATATAACATTTTTGCGATTTGATTCATTAAATTGTGAAAATTTGTTGTGATCATCCTGTATCGTACCTATTGAAACAAAAATTAGCACATTTGGTTTTCAGAACATTCTAAACAAGAATCTGCGATCAGATTTCTCCAAAAAAAATCCCTAATAGTATACTTATTGAAATTTGAGCCTATAAATGAGGACACCCTGTGCACCAGTATAGCTGCAGAAATAAAATTATTGAGCCAAATTCGAGTAGATATAAGACAAAAAAAATATTAATTGAATGGGTTGAAAAATGAAAATTTTCGAAGGGTGGTTAGTCCTTAAGCGGGACGCACTGTATATATTGTTACACCGTTATAACTAATTAAAAATAGGCACCTAATATATGGAAATAATAATAAAAATTGTAACAATGAAATTTCGACACGTCAAATTTATTAACAGGACAACGTTAACAACTTCATTGTTTCCATGAGTTTTTGATATTTTTATAAAAATGCAAATCTTGTACCTAATCAATTAGCTAAGATAAAGTATGTCAAAAAGGGCTCCAGCTCAGCTCAACCAAAATGTCATCAATATACCTACAATATATGTATATTTTTGAAATCAGGAAAAGAAAATCTTTTATTTTAGAGCATAAGATACAAGGTCAAGTACGAGGTCAAGTACTATATTTAAAAAAAGACTTTGCATGTTTTTGGGTGCATTTACGCATCCAAGGATCTTCTTTTTGAGATTTGGCGAGCGCATAGCGAGCAATCGGAGACTCAAAAATGATTTACAAGAAAGTTGAAAAAAGGTGTTCCACGTTTTTGGGTTATTCACGCTTCCAAGAATCTTTTCTTTCAAGTTGTCGAGCGGAGCGAGCAATCAGAGACTTAAAAATACTTTAAATTTCAAGCCGTTATATTATTTAATAAAGGTTTTTCATGTTTCTGGTGGAAGGTTTTTCTCGTTTTTGGTGGATTTACATTTCTGAGAACATTCTCTTTGAGGTTTGGCGAGCGTAGCGAGCAATCGAAGATTTAAAGATAACTTCAAGGTGCGTGCCAGAAGGATTTTGAATAGGTTGCCGTCTGGAATGTAGTAGAGCAGATTCCAAACATCAACAAGTTTAAAGCCCAAGATAGAAAGATGTTAAGGTACTTATAGAGGCTTATTACTCAGTGGACGAATTTCTTGATGTCAATTCTACAAAAAAAACAAAATTTTACCAAAGTATTTAGCAACAGCTGACTGGTAGGACATACAAATTCTAAAGTAATAACACACTTTCCAGTAGGCGCTCGATCAATTGACGAAAAAGGACCTACCAGTAGGCGCACAATCGGTGGATGAAAAAGAACCTACTGGTAGGCGTACGATTGTTGGATAACAAAGGACCTACCGGTAGGCGTAGGATTCACTCCCTTTTTTTTTCCTTTATTTTACAAACAAAATGTTCTGCTTTTAGACTGAAATAAGTCAAGTTTATATGGCAAATTTTTGTGAGAATTTCATACCTCTGTCAAAACTGGTATTCCAACAATAAATTGACATGTTTTGATTGTTGATTTGAACCAATCAGATTGTAATAACGCGATAATTTGCACTAGTGCAAATTATCAGATAATTGCATACTAACTGGTGCAAAAAACTGGGTGTTTTGACAAAAAAATTAAATTTTTGATGAAATTTGATGAATATTCTCTCATTATAATACAACTCGTGCAATGGATAATTTATTTATAATTTTCGACAAATTATGCACTCATGCGTTTTTAACTGAAAAGGCACTCGTGCACTACGTGCACTCGTGCTCTTTTTCAACTAAAAATGCATTCGGGCAAATTTCCCAAAAATTATCAATAATTTCCATTGCACTAGTTATATTACTATTGATAATTTATGGTGTTTTCCTGAATACATATTGCATTGAAGCGCCAAACAAAGGATTTGTTAGATTTGTTTGAGAAAAAATTAAATCGGCCATATTTGAAAACCCTAAGACTTGGTACTGGGGTAAGTTTGACTAAATTGGTTCTATATGATTTACTCTATCATATCCCGAAATATATGCATCGACCTACCAAACACCCTGTATAAATAAAAACTAAGTCCCATAAAAACAGACTATTAAACAGGGTGATTCCAAAATGGCGAAAAAGAGCTCTCTACTTCCTTGTTAAGCCGCCGTTCAAAAAACCCCAGAAAAATAGTTAAAAAAATATACAGTTATTTACAAAGACGTTATTAGAAGACAATGGAGTACGGAGTGACAAAATTTGCAACATCTTGATAAATACTGGCACCTATATTTACCTCATCCATCACTGGCGCCGACTACATGGGGGCATTGGGGCAGGTGCACCCATGAGGAACCTCTCATGGGTGCGGAGTACCCATGAGAGCTCTTGTGGGGAATGCAGAAGTACAAGCGTGGTTAATGGTCATTCCAACGGTGGTTCAGCTATAAATTCTTGATACTGGGCTTACTTTTTACTTGTTTTTTGATTTTGTTTTTCTTCTACTTGTACCTATTTCTTTGACTGTACAGTTACAGTGTGTTCCATTTTGGTTGTACATAAGGGATATTTTCAGTTGCTATTGGAGTTGGAAGGATGCGGTTTTCGCTCGGGTTTTCGGAAACGTTAGCTACTTTTCTGTTAAACGAAAGATGCCGTCAACAAAATTATCCTTTGTATTTCGGCTCTCTCATAAGTGATCGAAAACGTGACAACGGGTTCCTATAGATATTTTTACATAGATTCCAAAAGCGCTGTCAGTTTTTCTTGAAAAGTAATAGTTTTTAGATTATGAACCAAACATAAAGTCTGTTTTTTTTTAAAGAATAATTCCCCAAGTCAAAAATTTAGTAACTATGTTGGCAACACAAGCCTTTTCTACATAAAAAAATTGAAAGCATTGACAAATTTTACATTGTATTGCCAACATAATGTCATTTTGACTTTTATCTTTAAAAAAAAACAGATTTTTACGTTATTTCAAATGAGACACCCAACATATTATTAAACTCATTGGATAGCTTTGCTTTTGCTCATTTCAATGATATAAAATTCGATAGCTTTATCTCTGGCAGTTTTCGAGCAAAAAAATGTTTTTGTCATAAGAAACAGTGTTAGAAAGAGACCCTTCTCATTTTCCTTAAGGTGCAAAGTCCTTTTCTGAAGCATTGTTCCTTATAACAAAAACAAACAGGATGGAGATAAACCTATCGAACTTTATACCATTGAAATCAGCAGAAGCAGAGTTATCCAACGAGCTATTAATACAGGGTGTTTCATGTGAAAAAACGTATGTTTGGTTCATTATTCAGAAACTGTCACTTTAGAGAAAAACTTACTTCGCCACTGGAATCTCTGAGAGAGATATACACACCGTGATTGTCGTAGCCCGTGCATTAGAATTCAATTAGATTGCGGGTGGATTAATAGAGATAGCATCTTATCCACCTGCAAGCTAATGCACGGACTACGTAAATCACCCTGTATAAGAACCCGTTGTCCCCTTTTCGATCACTTGTGAGAGATCCGAGATACAACGGGTGTCTCAAAATGCAACTTTTTCAAAAACACCTTGTATCTGAAAAACGAAAAGGGTGATGACAATTTTGTTGACGGCATCTTTTTGACAGAAAAGTAGCCAACGTTCGCGAAAACCGTATCCTTCTAACTCCAATAATATAGCAACTGAGATATACCTTATGTATGTAAAACCAAAATGGGATACAGTGTTTAAATAAAAACAAATGCATTATCAAATGTTTGTTGAAAATTTATACTACCTATCCAGGCATACGGGGGGGATAAAATCGAATACAAAAATTGAGCGAGGGTTGCTCTAGTGCTGCCCGAATCTAGCGATCGGAAACACTATATAAACTAGAGGTTTTCGGGCGTGGCATCCGGCAAAAAAAAATCGCCTACCCCCTCCCCCTATAAACAAATTTATAAATATTATTATCCTGCACCCATGAGGACTTTCAAAAGTCGGCGCTGCTGTCATCCATTATTATTATATTACCTATAACCGGCACTACCTATAATCAATAGGTCTGTTTCTGCAGAAATCACAAACCAGTCAGAGCGAATTTCATTGGTTGAAAACAGCCAGAAACAGTCAGAAAACTAGTTTCAACCAATGAAATTCACTCTGACTGGTTTGTGATTTCTGCAGAAACAGACCTGTTACCTTCCAGGTAATCGAAATACGATGCGGGTCCTATTTGAATTGCACGGGCGCCTTATTTTCCTTGTAGCGGCGAAACCATCCAATCGACCCCCCTATTTTTTTTTGGAAAATCAAACAAGATGGTTAGAAGTACAACCTACTAAAAATTCAAGCAATTTCACCGAAACCACTTTTCAATGTAATTTGTGCGTGGTCCTTTACTCTGAGGATCAAAAAGACATTTTGAAAAGATTCGTCCTTATTTAGTTGGGCAATACGGATGTTATATTAAATAAAGAAAACGCATCAGGATGTTAGCAAAAAGCTTAGAACCAACGACCTAGATTTTAGGTCAATGATTTTTGCTGACAGTCCTGAATCGATTTGGATCGATAAGGCGTTATTTTCGAATCAGTTGAATAATCATGAAATTAAGGAAAACGCCCTTGCACTCCTTGCAGTTCGAAACATAGCGGTACAGAATATTAATAGACGACAAAATCTTGACAAAATAAGATATGACGCCAAGCGCAGACATATTGAATATAATATAGGAGACCAAGTGAAGGTCTTTACCCCGGTCAGAAAAGTTGGTAGAAGCGAAAAACTCCTACTAAGATGGTTAGGACTAAATTTACATTGTTAGGAAAATTTCGGACGAATACTATGAGATTTGAAAGGAAAACTAGCTCAGCAAAGTAAGATAATATAGTTCATGTGAGTAGAATACTACTCTATTATGACCTGTGGATTCCAAAGGCTACCCCACTAATGGCCGTTTGCACCGACCATTTTAAGGAAGCCTTAGCGATAAGTATTCCTTAAAATGACATTTCTTCTTGTAAAAATGTCATTTTAAGAATTACTTATTGCTTTCTTAAAATGGTCGCTGCAAACGGCCATACGAGATAAATAATTTTTTTAGAATGTAAGAAAAATATCGCATATACCATTGAAATGTCTAAAATGAATCATATCGATTGAGTGAAGAAAACTATATTTCCAATGTTTTAATAATGCAGTTCCTTGAAAGATTAGAATAGTTTTTTTTTTGTTTACCTTGACCTTACATTCGCCTGTAATACTGGGCTCTTTCGCTCCGTACCGGGAGAACGTAGAGTAGCCAAACACCTTTTTGATGTGTGCGCCCACGCGGTGTATGTTAACCGACAGCTGCCACACCGCGTACAAGAGGGTCTCCTAAATAACCAAACAAACTCTATCAAACGCCGTAGTTGGTAAGTATAGTGACCCTGTTCCCACTTACAGAGCGCACAGATCCAAACAGCACGGTAAGGGTCAGGACTCACGTTGAACTAAATATAATTGCGAACGGTAAGAAATAAATTAATAAAAATCAGTCAGCAAAATGTCGCATTAATCAGAAGCATCATCAATTTAAAGCCCCTAGGTATTTTTTCAGGAATCATGAAATATGATAATGCATTTCTGAAATAGCGGAATCAGCTAATTACATTAAATAAGGGCTATAACATTTCACGATTCAAGAAACTTTCAAGCTCATATTTTATTTCATTAGCTTCAAGCATATTCCTACTTATTAAACTTTACGAACAGAAATATATACAGGTGCATTTTTTTAAAGGCAATATAGGTACATGGGCCGAAGAGAAATTATTGACAGAAGGAAAAAAACTAATGGGAAAATGTGAAGGTAATAGTCAAGACAAGGAATGTTTAATAGTCAACCAAATTGATGGTTTGTCTAGTCTAAAGCATTTTTGAATTACTTCAATTTATTAAATGAGAACTGGGATGCCCAGTCAATGAGGAAAGAGAAGAAGACAATTTCTAGAGAAAAACGTGCTCTGGACTTTGTTGGATCTGCACTATCATGGTGTTGTGAAGTGGCCGCAATGGAAAAATTGAAGTTAGTGGAGATATCTGAAGACGATGTAAGAGGAAAATCAATGAGAATCACCCAAGAACTTTCAGGAATATTAGAAGATATAGGCCAAAACTCCACAGAATTTGATGAGTCAATCGCTAGCACATTTAGAGAAACTGAGCTGAGAATGAAAAAATAGAACGACATTCTGAAGAACTGGAAAATAAGTTGATCAACACCACAAACGACCAAGGACAGCTGATATCTATCAAACTATACCATCAGTACATAAATTTGTCCGCTCAAAGTGAATATGTAATAACAATTATTATCTTACCGATTTAAAAACATCCGTGGCTTTCAAAGTTTAAATATTATATTAGAGAGAATATTAACAAAAAGAGGGCACACATTTTGGCAGTGATGAAGATGAAGACACGGAGTTGGTTATATTGGCCGGGCTCCTAAAAAACTAGACCAAAGGAAAAATGAAGTTCTAGAGCGGAAGATTAATTTAAAATAGAAATGAAAACAGTTTAAATCTCATTTTAGAGAGCATTTCATAAACTTTTGGAACTCTTCGGGCCAATTTTGCATACATATAAGAAATTCAACTGTAAATAAAAAAGGAAACTAGGTATTCAAGATTGGTAGAACCTCATCTTAAAAAAAAAAACTTAAAAATATAACTATGAAAAATCATTACCTATAATGAAACGTTCCAATCTCTTGGCATTATATATTTTCGTCAGAGTATTCATGAAACTTTTTGTCTTAGCCATCCATTCGGGCGTCACGAATATCAAATTTAATTTATTTTCCAACATTTTAGCTGTAATTTCTTTCTTCTCACTTGTCGCGCTGTTTGAGTTAACTGTCGCAGCTGCTATGCCAAATTTCCTTAAAGCCATTAGCTGATCCTCGATTAATGATAAAAGTGGTGAGATCACAACTGAAACGTTACCAGTAACTATCGCTGGTAGCTGGTATACCAAGCTTTTTCCGCCACCAGTAGGCATAATTAACAGTACATCCTGCTTGGATAAAGTTGCATTTATGGCCGCCAACTGATTCGAGCGGAATTCGTCAAATTTGAAATTGCTTTTTAGGATTTTGTAAACTTCTTTAGACCAAACGTAGTCCTTCCCTAACCATTCTGAAATGCCTGGTCTATTTTTTATTTTACTTAGAGAGTATTGTAGTCGCAATTCTTCTTTGGCTTGTTTCAGAGTTTTCAGTTTATTTAATATTTTCAGCTTTTGTTCTTCTAAATTTTGTATTTGGCGGTCGTAATTATTCAGTTGTTCCGTAAAATCTGAAATTATATGCAACAATTCATTAGTATTTAAAAAAAAAAAGCAAATTGAAATAATCTCAATGAGCCTCTTTGTGATGTTTTCCAAAATTGTCTCTGATCACTAGATTATGGACATAGTCAACCATCCAAGGACCTTTTTTTTCAGTTATACATGTAAACCCCATACTTTGTGAGTGGCTTGCTTACATCAAGTCCTACAACTTTTCCTCTACGACTTTTCTCGGAAAACATGTCGATCTGACGTAGCTATGTTTCCTGATACATGTAGGTAAATCTAATTTTACGAATACTATTTGATTTTTATGTCTAAATCACGGAAATCAACTTGGCCGACAAAAATAATGGCAAATTGGGGGAGTCCGATACCCCCAAAATGTCGATCTGACGTGGTTATGTTTCTTGATACATGAAAATCTAATTTCACGAATAATGTTTGATTTTTATTTCTAAATCACGGAAATCAACTTGGCCGACAAAAATAATGGCAAATTGGGGGAGTCCGATACCCCTAAAATGAGGCACTTTTGATTTCTCTGATAGTATTTTTAAAATTTCTAGAGCCATATGGTTCTGGTGCACTATAAGTACCTCAAAACTAGACATTTTACAGTTGTGGAAACAAGATATTATTATAGTTGTACCGGTGTGAAATTAGCCTCCTAAGATAGCCTCCAAAACTTCCGGAAACTGCCGAACGGCCAGTGGCGTAGGAAATATAGGAAAATATATTCTAGAATCTGCTTGTACTGACAAATTCATATTTTCGGGACAAGTTGTGACAAGTATTTGCTCTTTTTCACCCCAACACCAGATTCCAATAGGCCGGCGTAAGAGTCAAATATATAGAGTTGAAGATATAAAAAGAAACATATCTCAAAATCTGCTCGTGCTGACAGATTCATATTTCCAGGACAAATTACTACGAGCATTTGCTATCTTCATCCTAACACCAGATTGACCAGATTCCGATAGGCCGTCAGAGGGTGTCAAAATAGGGGTGAAGATATCAAAAAAAATCATATCTCAAAATCTGCTCGTGCTGACAGATTCATATTTTCAGGATAAATTGGCACAAGCATTTGCTATTTTTTCACCCTATCATCAGATCCCGATGGGCCGTCAGAGGGTGTCAAAATAGGGGTGAAGATATCAAAAAAATCATATCTCAAAATCCGCTCGTGCTGACAGATTCATATTTTCAGGATAAATGGGGACAAGCATTTGCTATTTTTTCACCCTATCATCAGATCCCGATGGGCCGTCAGAGGGTGTCAAAATAGGGGTGAAGATATCAAAAAAATCATATCTCAAAATCTGCTCGTGCTGACAGATTCATATTTTCAGGATAAATTGGGACAAGCATTTGCTATTTTTTCACCCTATCATCAGATCCCGATGGGCCGTCAGAGGGTGTCAAAATAGGGGTGAAGATATCAAAAAAATAATATCTCAAAATCCGCTCGTGCTGACAGATTCATATTTTCAGGATAAATTGGGACAAGCATTTGCTATTTTTTCACCCTATCATCAGATCCCGATGGGCCGTCAGAGGGTGTCAAAATAGGGGTGAAGATATCAAAAAAATCATATCTCAAAATCTGCTCGTGCTGACAGATTCATATTTTCAGGATAAATTTGGACAAGCATTTGCTATTTTTTCACCCTATCATCAGATCCCGATGGGCCGTCAGAGGGTGTCAAAATAGGGGTGAAGATATCAAAAAAATCATATCTTAAAATCTGCTCGTGCTGACACATTCATATTTTCAGGATAAATTTGGACAAGCATTTGCTAATTTTTCACCCTATCATCAGATCCCGATGGGCCGTCAGAGGGTGTCAAAATGAGGGTGAAGATATCAAAAAAGTCATATCTCAAAATCTGCTCGTGCTGACAGATTCATATTTTCAGGATAAATTTGGACAAGCATTTGCTATTTTTTCACCCTATCATCAGATCCCGATGGGCCGTCAGAGGGTGTCAAAATAGGGGTGAAGATATCAAAAAAATCATATCTCAAAATCTGCTCGTGCTGACAGATTCATATTTTCAGGATAAATTTGGACAAGCATTTGCTATATTTTCACCCTATCATCAGATCCCGATGGGCCGTCAGAGGGTGTCAGAATGGGGGTGAAGATATCAAAAAAATCATATCTCAAAATCTGCTCGTGCTGACAGATTCATATTTTCAGGATAAATTTGGACATGCATTTGCTATATTTTCACCCTATCATCAGATCCCGATGGGCCGTCAGAGGGTGTCAAAATGAGGGTGAAGATATCAAAAAAATCATATCTCAAAATCTGCTCGTGCTGACAGATTCATATTTTCAGGATAAATTTGGACATGCATTTGCTATATTTTCACCCTATCATCAGATCCCGATGGGCCGTCAGAGGGTGTCAGAATAGGGGTGAAGATATCAAAAAAATCATATCTCAAAATCTGCTCGTGCTGACAGATTCATATTTTCAGAATAAATTTGGACAAGCATTTGATATTTTTTCACCCTATCATCAGATCCCGATGGGCCGTCAGAGGGTGTCAAAATGAGGGTGAAGATATCAAAAAAATCATATCTCAAAATCTGCTCGTGCTGACAGATTCATATTTTCAGGATAAATTTGGACAAGCATTTGCTATTTGTTCACCCTAACATCAGATCCCGATAGGCCGTCAGAGGGTGTCAAAATAGGGGTGAAGATATCAAAAAAATCATATCTCAAAATCTGCTCGTGCTGACAGATTCATATTTTCAGGATAAATTTGGACAAGCATTTGCTATTTGTTCACCCTAACATCAGATCCCGATAGGCCGTCAGAGGGTGTCAAAATAGGGGTGAAGATATCAAAAAAATCATATCTCAAAATCTGCTCGTGCTGACAGATTCATATTTTCAGGATACATTTGGATAAGCATTTGCTATTTTTTCACCCTATCATCAGATGCCGATGGGCCGTCAGAGGGTGTCAAAATAGGGGTGAAGATATCAAAAAAATCATATCTCAAAATCTGCTCGTGCTGACAGATTCATATTTTCAGGATACATTTGGATAAGCATTTGCTATTTTTTCACCCTATCATCAGATCCCGATGGGCCGTCAGAGGGTGTCAAAATAGGGGTGAAGATATCAAAAAAATCATATCTCAAAATCTGCTCGTGCTGACACATTCATATTTTCAGGATAAATTTGGACAAGCATTTGCTATTTTTTCACCCTATCATCAGATCTCGATGGGCCGTCAGAGGGTGTCAAAATGAGGATGAAGATATCAAAAAAATCATATCTCAAAATCTGCTCGTGCTGACAGATTCATATTTTCAGGATAAATTTTGACAAGCATTTGCTATATTTTCACCCTAACATCAGATCCCGATAAACCGTCAGAGGGTGTCTCCATAAGGCATCCCAGATGCTTCATCAAGTTACCCATTACAAGACAACCTTAACTTTAGGAGCCTTGGGTGAGAAACTAACAAATGTCTGTCATAATTTATCCTGAAAATATGAATCTGTCAGCACGAGCAGATTTTGAGATATGATTTTTTTGATATCTTCACCCCTATTTTGACACCCTCTGACGGCCCATCGGGATCTGATGTTAGGGTGAACAAATAGCAAATGCTTGTCCAAATTTATCCTGAAAATATGAATGTGTCAGCACGAGCAGATTTTGAGATATGATTTTTTTGATATCTTCACCCTCATTTTGACACCCTCTGACGGCCCATCGGGATCTGATGTTAGGGTGAAAAAATAGCAAATGCTTATCCAAATGTATCCTGAAAATATGAATCTGTCAGCGCGAGCAGATTTTGAGATATGTTTCTTTTTATATCTTCAACTCTATATATTTGACTCTTACGCCGGCCTATTGGAATCTGGTGTTGGGGTGAAAAAGAGCAAATACTTGTCACAATTTTTCCCAAAAATATGAATTTGTCAGTACAAGCAGATTCTAGAATATATTTTCCTATATTTCCGACGCCACTGGCCGTTCGGCAGTTTCCGGAAGTTTTGGAGGCTATCTTAAGAGGCTAATTTCACACCGGTTATAGTTGTAGGACTTTGAAATAAGAAAAAGTGACCATGAACACTAAAAAAAAATTTTTTCAAAAAAAAACCAACTCAAAAGTTGGAAATTTTAATATCTCTTTGTACAAGTATGCCTAATTTGGCTTAATTTTATGAGATAATTGTATGTGTCTATTACAAAATCTTGAGCAGTTTTTCTGATGTAAAACAATTTAGGGTTGCCCACAATTGAATACTTAACGTATTTCATTGGTAGATGAAAGTGCAACACTAGTTTTGCACTGACACTTTAAAAAAACTGCTCGCGTGCAGTCCCAATGAAACATCAACGTACTGCACCATCCCATATATGTCAAACCCCAACTATAGAATAGGCTCGTTCAGTGAGGTTCCATTAACCACGTTTTTTGATATTTTTATGGAGTATTACTCACATATAGCACACAAAAAAAAAATCAGCGCAATTGGATAAATATTAAAAAAGTTATGCAGCTTTGAATAATAAAACATTATGCCTCAGAAATTCATCGCTTAGAGATGGTATGACGTCATCTCTCGAGTCAAGACGGGCTAAAGGCCGTCACACGACCAACTTGAGAGATGCTGTGACGTCACTGACTTTGAAATAAGAAAAAAAATTTTTTCAAAAAATAACCAACTCAAAAGTTGGAAATTTTAATATCTCTTTGTACAAGTATGCCTAATTTGGCTTAATTTTATGAGATAATTGTATGTGTCTATCACAAAATCTTGAGCAGTTTTTCTGATGTAAAACAATTTAGGGTTGCCCACAATTGAATACTTAACTATATGACTATAGGTCTGTTCGCACAGAAATCACAAATCAATCAGAGCGAATTTCATTGCTTGAAAACAATCAGAAACAGTCAGAAAACTAGTTTCAACCAATGAAATTCATTCTGACAGGTTTGTGATTTCTGTGCGAACAGACCTTATATTATTTAGGTGCCATGCCATATCACTTTAGTGCCACACTCATTGAGGCTTGATCGAGGGCTTGATAGACACATAATTCGTTTAAGTAGAGAATTATTCAACGATTTCTTGAATAAAAATTTTGGATAATGCACTTTTTTCAAAAATATCGGCCTTTTAAGTTTGTTCTATTTTTCGTCGTGCCTGTTAAGATAGGGGATACGCACGGTTTTTGAAGTAAATGGACCTGGGTTCGATTCTCGTTGGAGGCAATACACTTTTTTTGGTAATTTTTTAGTGAAGGTTTTTCACAAAAATATCATGTTTTTTCTTTATAGACAGTTAAGTTATATCTCAAAATAGTTTACGGGGACTAGCATGCAGTACAAAGTCGGGTTAGTTTGCATGTTTTTGATCAGTTTCAATACAGCACAGAGCACAGTAGTTACTTTCGGTTAGAGTGTACAAATTTCAATAGTTCAATAGGTATTAAACGCTTTATCATTACTCAGTAATGATTTTTTCGAAAAATGTTTTGAACACTTAGCTCTTCTTTCAGTTCGAATATCTACCACATGGTGCTTTTCATGTTTATTAAATTTTTATCTGCTAACCAGAGCGATTGTGGTATTAGGGCCAAATTATGGACTGCCTGGTAAACGTCTGGTTGTTACCTAGCAGGTACTTTCTATGTACTAGAGAATACCTGCTAGGTACCAACCAGACACTTACCAGTTGGTCCATAATTTGGCCCTTAGGCTGATAAGAATTGATATTATATATTGATCTGTGTCAAAGGTTGAGAAGAGGATTCACTCAATATTTATAAAATCCAATTTATACCTAGTTATTTGGGCCAACATTTTTGATCATAAAATAATAATTTGGGATCAAACTATAAAGAAGAAGCATTATATTTGTGTGAAGGGCCTTTACTAAACTGTTACCTTTTTTTTAAGTTTTTCTTTTTTCTTAGGGTTTTTTTCTTTCTAAAAGATTATTAAGAGGATGGGTTAGTTTCAAATTTCTGACAATAAATTTTTGTTTCTGACGATGGATTCTAAAAGTCCTATTAGAGCTGGATTTATACAGCAAATAAAATAAAATAAGATAACATAAGATAAAATAACAAATACATAACTAATGTATTTTTATTTGTTATTTTCTGTATAAACACTTTAAGGGTATCTCATGAGGTTAACTGTTATTTCTTATTTTATCTTATTTTATTTTATTTGCTGTATAAATCCAGCTTTACTTAGGTGTTATCGAGGGTTTTCATATTTTAAATAAATTCTTAATTAAGTTATTATTAAAATTGGTAAATAAAAAGGTTACTTGTTCCTGAATTAGAAAAATCTCTTTTACTTTACCTGATTCATCCATACTTGTCGATCTAGTGTATGAAGCAAAAATAAACTAGGAAAAATGTATTTAAAAAAAAAACCGCAAACAATTCAAACAGTACAAAAGTGAAACATAAACAAAAACAAACTTGACATTGAGCTGCTGATTTGCTGAATGCAGAAAAGAGCCAGAAGGGGGCCTCTTTGCGAAATCAAGGGCTGCGTTCGAGAACCTGGCTGTTGGTGTGGAGCAGTTGTGTTCCTTTCACACCTAGGAGGCGCTCCGGAACAGCTCCGGAGCGTTACGCGCATATTCCTTTCGAAAAGTGTTTGTTGCACCCAATGAACGCACCTGAGTGCTCAGGCCCGACTCAAATAGCGTATTTCATTGGTAGATGAAAGTGCAACACTAGTTTTGCACTGACACTTTAAAAAAACTGCTCGCGTGCAGTCCCAATGAAACATCAACGTACTGCACCATCCCATATACGTCAAACCCCAACTATAGAATAGGCTCGTTCAGTGAGGTTCCATTAACCACGTTTTTTGATATTTTTATGGAGTATTACTCACATATAGCACACAAAAAAAAAATCAGCGCAATTGGATAAATATTAAAAAAGTTATGCGGCTTTGAATAATAAAACATTATGCCTCAGAAATTCATCGCTTAGAGATGGTATGACGTCATCTCTCGAGTCAAGACGGGCTAAAGGCCGTCACACGACCAACTTGAGAGATGCAGTGACGTCACCGCGTGTTTCGAAATTTCCAAACTTGGAGCTTTTTGATAATTTATTTAAATATGAACAAGGGCTCGGAAAATTATGAAATTTTGCACAACTGCTAAACTCAATACGCTCTTTTAGAATATGTAATAAAAAAAATATGCTGAACGAGCCTATTTCATTAAAAAAATTATACTTGTGCTTATTATAAATAATTATTATAATTTTATTTAAAAAAAAGTTCTTGCCTCTCTGCTAGAAGCCCTAAATATTCTTCATATTCACTGGTTTCACTGCTGCTGCTACTTTCCATCAACGCAATTGCCTTCAACAAGCGATTTTTGACATTTTTGGTAGTAGATTCGCAGACAAATATAAAAAACACAATAAAAAAATACTATTTAGGACTGTTTTTTTATGAAAAATCATCAACCACCAATAACCTCAATTTCAAAAATAACAATAAACAACTGCACTGAGTGCGACACAAGCTTTTTAGCCGGTGGCGCACTAGCAGCACTCGGTGCAAAACTCGGTGCATTGCTCTCTCAATAAAATACAAAAGTTCAGCGCGACTCTGCCAATGGATCACGAATATTGCACCAGTGTTGCACTTACTCTACCAATGAAATACGCTAAAAGACTCAAACCATTTAAATGCATGAAAGCCAGCGCATCTGTTCCTTTCTAATCGGGGTCGACTAACACTGGAGCGAGTAGCTCTAGTGTTTCAAGCTCTTGAAAGGAATACAACTTATGACGTGTGGAAATGATTTCAGGGAGTGGGGGCGGATACACTTCGGTGTGCAAATCTAGCTCTAGGCTTTCGAACGTTGACCGAAAGGTTCGTATAGTTTGTGGTTTGTTTTGTTTATAAAATTGAATTGAATTGACAGAAATACAGATGAGGTCTGTTTTCACAAAAATCACAAACCAGTCAGCGTTTTTAATTGGTAAAAATCGCCATCAAAGAGTTTTCTGATTATTTTCACCCCACGGAGCGGAACGCTATGAGGATTGATATCGTGAAGCACAGCCCGTGAAGTCATACGCATTCATAAGCCCAACGCAAATGAGAACAGTCTGAGAGCTAAAACGAACAAGATCTTATCGTTTCGAGGGCGTTCGGAGTTTACAGAGAGTAAAGCCGAACTCGGCCCTTTAACACTCTAGTCGGGACTTAAATGTGTTCGGTGCGCGCACCAGGACGTGAACAGAACCACTCTTCCGAACGCCAAAAACCGTGTGATTTTTATCCACATTCCGCTTTTCCGAACGGCAGCTGTGTGATTTTTATACGACACACCAATTCTCGAACGCAACCCAGGGTGATCGGACTCGCGGCTACAGACAAAAACGTACTCCTTCGATTTTGAGGATATCCTTTTACGGGGGCTAATGGCTTAACGGTTAAGAGCTAATAGAGAGTTCTCGTGCTGTCCAAATTACAAATTCCGTAACGTTATTTAACAAGTATGACAGTTTTCACGGTATTAGCGTTAGCGGAGCCCGCTACGTAACGGGAGTTAGCGGATGCCTTACCGTAACGCTATCCTATGTCAAAATTAGTTTAAGCTCCATTTACGTCTGCAAGAACAGCAAATTCTAATAATTTCTCCATAAAAAACAGCAAGGAAAAATTTATCAAACTCAGAATCTTCAGGATAAATAATAAGTTGAGTTAGATCACTCAACTAAGCTGTCAAAATGTAAACAGAATAAGGGATTAGAATATTTTTGTGTCTTCGCGTCCGAGAACTATAAAATACCATGTAAAATACCGTATTGTTAGCGGTACCGTATTAGTGTAGCGTTTGAGGCACGAGAACTCTCTAATAGAAAGTTCTCGTGCGTCAGACGCTACGTTAATACGGTACCGCTAACAATACGGTATTTCACATGGTAATTTATAGTTCTCGTGCACGAAGACACATAAATCCTCTAATCCCTTATTCTGTTTACATTTTGACAGCTGAGTTGAGTCATCTAACCCCACTTTTTTTGCTTGTTTTCTAACTTTTGTTTATTCTGAAGATTCCTAAGCTTGATTCATTTTCCGTTGGTGTTTTTTATGGAGAAATTATTAGAAGTTTCTGTTTTTTCAGACACAAATGGAGCGTAAACTGGTTTTGACATAGCATAGCGTTACGGTAAGGCATCCGGTAAATTCCGTTAGATAGCGGGCTCCGCTAACGTTAATACCGTAAGAACCGTCATATACTTGTCAAATAGCGTTACGAAATTTAAAATTTGGACGACACGAGAACTCTCTAATAAAGCTCGTTTGTTTACTGTTCGGACTCGAACTCGTTTCAAGTTTCGAAAGAACAATCAGTTCGTGGTCGTGTTTTTTTTTTGTATTGTATAATGTTACGTGTTAAGCTACATCCTCAATCAATCTGGTAGCGAAGTGGCACTTCGGCTCGCGTGCTGAGAAATTGATACCCATCCCATCCTCAATGCTGTCAATTTTCAGTCTGGTGTGCGTGTAGTATGGTCACAAACCGTGCGTACAGTATTTTGATCTGAGTTCTCCGAGCATAAATTTATCGTTCGTTTATTTAAAAAGTGTGCTCAGTGCAGGTTCATTTATGTTCGATTATTAAAATTTTGAGCCTTCTGATATAGCTTTCAACTGCTCTGTGCGCTCGCTGGTCACGTGATTACAGCTCCGCTCTGCACGCTCTGCACGCTCTGCTCTTCGAGCAAAATACCGAACGCAAGGATAACCTGAATTATTATTTACCGATGATTCACCGTACTGCGCAAGAAGGGCCGTTTTCGATTCGCAACCAGGTTCGGCCCATAGTTCGGCCTTGGTTGGTCGGATATGATAGAAGTTGGTTGACAGCTTTTGAGTTTTGAATTTGGTCTGTCAAGAAAGGAAAGACGACATATTTTAAAGTTATAAAAGAATTTTGGGGAACAATGCGCCGTCACGGCGCGGCGGATGCGATTCGAACTATTTATAATAAAGGTTTCTGTAATCAAATCAGCTTACAAAATAGTTCTTCCAATCAGTCAATATTTTCATCAATTTTAGATTTGTTCGGACTTCAGTTCAGAATTGAACTACGCTACGCTTTCGCATTTCTTTATATGATATGACCAAATGCGCAAGCGCAGTTCAATTTAGAACTAATTTTGAACTGAAGCCCAAACAAACCTTTTTCCTCATTATTGAATATTGACAGATTTTTCTTCCAAGTAGAGCAAAAACGGCCAAACTTATGGGTGTTTTGTGTAAAATCTGATTTTTTTTTGAATTTAAAGTCTGTTTTTTTTTAAAGATAATTCCCCAAGTCAAAAATTTAGTAACTATGTTGGCAACACAAGCCTTTTCTACACAAAAAATTTGAAAGCTTGACAATTTTACATTGTATTGCCAACATAATGTCATTTTGACTTTTATCTTTAAAAAAAAACACACAAACATTAATCTGGATTTAAAATGTACACTAACACCAAGACAAATTCTTATTCAGAACTATTTTGACATATTTTTTTTAAACATAGGTAACAGGCACAGCCCTAAGTGTCAAGTGTCAAGCGTGATTGCAACCGCGACGGCAACGGCTAACGGAATCGGCAACGGCACGTCTGATACGGCCTTTTACCCGGTTACAAAGTGACGTGATGGATAATGGATATACCTATATCCCTCAATGACTATCCCTGCGTTTTTATTCTCATCAAATTTTACCGATGGATCCACCATTCTATGGCCGTCATTGTCATTTTCCATTCACTAAACAATGATAGCTAACTCATCGGTGAAGTCACCGATGAGAATAAAAAGGAGGGGTATCCTGTTCACAATCCAATGTCCACAGGTGCAAGTACATTTTCATCTTTCCCTTTCCCTATCAAATAGCATTGAAAGGTGATAAACTTTACCGATACCAGTGGACATCGGATTGTGAACGGATTAACGGAGGAAGGATTTTCATGCATCCGTTTTTCCGTCGAAATATGTCCGTTTAACATTCTATTTTGACATATTTATATACGATTATGTCAGAATAGAATGTTAAACGGACATATTTCGACGGAAAAACGGATGCATGAAAATCCTCCCTAATACCTACCACTCGAATTTGAGCGGTATGAGCCACGTGAAAAGGGTTATAGGTAAACTGCCAAAGTAAACTGTGACATATTTTCTGGTGGCGTTCATTCCGCACCTGTAGTTCTGAAAAGTTGTAAATGATTTTGAGAAGTTTCACTTCCACCACGTGTACGGCGCGGACATGATTTTTTTTTGTAGCTTATAATTTGTTTTTTTTTTGTATATCATTACATATTTTGTATAGCTACATAAGTAGGTAATTTATCTATCACTATCCAGCTACCCAAGAAAACTTAACTAAAAATGGAAACGAGATTTTCGAGAACTTTGTAACTGTCCCGCTTTTGGACTTTCAAGATCTCTCGGGTACCGCAGACGTTGCCGTCATTAAAAATAAAAATATAAAGATGTGCTTTCCTAAGCGACGGCGGCGGAGCGCAGTTTTTTTGACGCTTGCGGAATCACGCCATCGGTCGGTCGACACTCGACAGGCAACTTCGACGGAGCGCAACACGGACGGAATAATATTATAAATTGAAAAATATCGAATTTTACAGAAGTGCAAAATAAGTTGTAGATTGATTTAGTGAGGCATTATACCGTGTTGTATAATTTATCTATTCATATGTTTTTTAAAATAAAAAATAGCAAATCTTGAGAATCCATTTCTATAAACGGATTGCTGAACCGCCCATGTCGCGTCGCCTTCGAGGAAAGCACTAGCTCCCTAGCGCGATACCCCGGGAAGCGCTAGACTCCGTCACGCTTGCGTTCCGTCTCTCTCCCGCATCCGAGGAAAACGAGCCTTAAAACATAACATAAAGAGCGATTTTTTTTCAACACGTTGTGTTTTGTGTGGAGACATGACATTCAGAGAGTGACGTTCTATTATTGAAAAGTTGAATCGTTCAGCAGAACCAAGAGTTTACTCAACGTATTCTATTGGTATTTGTGAACTGTTTACAATACGTTTTGGTTCTGGTGAACGCAGCCATTACGAGTTTATTTTTCAACATTGGTGTTATAGCGCCTCCGACTTTGGCTCCAAAACTGCTCCCGATTCACTAAAAAGCGATTTGAAACGAATTCACATGTGCGGCTTAAAACGAAGCGTTGCTCGCGGCGAGATTCACGTGGTCGACTTGAGTAATAGAAAAAAGACTCTCCTTTCTCGCACGGAGCGTGTGCCCTTGTTTGGATTATAAACGCTCTCGGAGCACTGTCGCAAAGATCTATGACGTCATCGCTCAGATAGGGTGCGCTCTGGATGCTGGAATCAGTTAAAGCCGAAAGAAAATACCATAGTTTGACTTTTTTCTCTAAACTGCTCTCGATTAATCAAAAAGCGTTCGATGTTTATTTATTTATTTATTTATTTATTTATTTATTTATTTATTATCAGTAGTATAACAAAAATATACATAATACTATTATATATGTATTCACAATAAATAATAACAACTTATTCCTACTGACTATTCGGTGCACAATGATATTCATAATATTGTGTGTGCACCCATTTCATTGCAAGTTTAATACTATTTGAGGTAGGTTACCCATTTCAAAATGAGTTACCTATATATATATATATATATATATATATATATATATATATATATATATATATATATATATATATAATAATATGTGTCTAGGTCTAATAAAAATTAACAAAAATGAGCAATTTGTTCACTGATTATGTTCAGCATGAGGTATGTATGTTCTAGAAGGAAAAAAAACAGACAAACAGGAAAAATCACAACCGATAGCACCGAAGTTTAAACCAAAAGGCTGTCTAGATCAAATAATTAATTTTATAGTTATTTACAAGTATCCATTTAGTAATTTCGGATTTGGCTGTGGAGTAGTTTTGCGTTTTAAATTTACCTGGTAGGTCATTAAATATTTTAGGCCCTACACAATATATGTGATTCTGACAACGTGCATGTTTAGGGTTCTGCAATTCCACATTTCCATGACCCACACCTCTGGTATTCACTCCATGTGCTAAATCTACTCTAAAGTAATTGTTTTTCAGCATAAATCTAATTATTGATTTTATGTATAGCTGTTCAAGATTGAGAACACCGCTGTCATTGAATACCAAATTTGTGGGATACCTCCTTTCTTTAAAAAGAATAATTTTTAAAATCCATTTTTGTGCAACATGCAATTTTGATAGAATTGAAACGCCAGCATTTCCCCAAACCACTATCCCGTAATTCAAAATTGATTCAACAAGAGAGTAATAAATCATTTTAAGTGTTGTAAAGTCAAGGATGTTCCTTAATTCATAAAATTTGTAGATTAGCTTTCTTATTTTCTTGGTCACATAATGTACATGTTCCTTCCAATTTAAATTTTCATCCAGAATCACCCCTAAGTATAATAATGAAGGTGTTCTAACAATAAATTTGTTACAGCTGCATTGCAGTTCAAAAACGCACTGCGTTTCATGCATTTTAAGTTGTTGGAAATCAGGAAGTGTATGTGTAGAAAGAGAGAGGGTCATAAATTTAGTTTTTTCTATGTTTAATGATAGAAGACTATCATCCAACCATCCCCTTATTTTCTGTAGTGCTGACTCTGCTCTTTTTTTTACAATTTCCCAGCTAGCTCCATTTAGGACAATAGCAGTGTCATCAGCAAAGCAAAAGACAATATCCTCCCCAAATAATTCCATTATTCCATTTATATAAATATTAAAAAGAAGAGGTGAGAGAACAGTTCCCTGCGGCACACCAGACTCCATTCGAAGTTTATCACTCTGCTGATCTCCAATCTTTGTGCTTTGTGTTCTACCACTCAAGTAGGATTTAATCAGCTCATTTGGAATACCTCGAATTCCCATAGTGTCTAATCGATTTAGGAGAATTTGGTGTGAAACAGTGTCAAAAGCCTTTTTTAGGTCTAAGAAGATTGCTATTACTTTATTACCCTGATCTAAGTTTTTCAAAATTCCCTCTGAAACCCTCACAAGTGCATTTTCAGTACTTAGGTTCTCTGCAAAGGCAAATTGGTTTTTATGAAGTAAATTGTATTGCTCTAAAAATGTCAATAGTTTTTTCCTAAGACACTTTTCAACAATCTTGCTAATGCTGCTAGTCAATTTATTCATCCATCCCAAATGACATTGATCCATCCATTCATCATAAGTCGCCTTCTGATGTGTGCTTCAAGCACGGTGCAGCACAGTGTTCTGTGTTTGAAACGCAAAAAGTTAGCAACTCTCCAAGCGCAGTACGGCTGGAACACGAACACGCGCTTAAAGCATTTTAGCGCGGAAAAGCTCGATTGCGTGCCCAAAATGGTCAGCTGGAAAGCAACTAAACACATATCAGATGTTCGGCTTCATTTAAACCGGAGCGTTGCTCTCGGCGAGATTTACGTGTTCGACTTGAGCAAGAGAACGCTTTCAAATCTCGCATGGAGCTCTCTTCCACAGAACCTCTCTTTCTTGCTTCGTCAAATTCGATGGATCAAAGGAGTTTGGTCAAATCAATAGTACGTTCGGCCGACGGCCATTGATCTCAAAAGGCGTGCCCTCGTTTGGATTATAATTGCTCTCGGAGCACTCCCGTCTCTCGCAGAGATCTCTGATCTGTGACGTCAAAACCTAGACGGGGACAGTGAAATGGGAACACTAAAGCCGGAAATGTATCTAATAATTACAACTTAAAGTTGTGTTTGTGAAGTGAAATCAGTGAATCTGAACCTGTATACCGGATGATTGCGTTCGGTATATCATTTTATAAGTTGTATTCCTTTCAAGAGTTAAAAACACTAGAGCTTCTCGCTCCGGTATTAGTCGACCTTGATTTGAAAGGAACAGATGCGTTGGCTTTCGTGCATTAAATGTTTTAAGTTCGGTCTTGAGCAGTTGAGCACTTCAGGAGCAACAAACATTTTTCACTTTTCGAAAGCATTTAGCGCGTCACACCCCGGAGATGTTCCAGAACTCCTCCTAGGTGTGGAAGGAATACAACTATTGTTTTCGAACGTGCTTCGGCTGTCTTGACGTATGAGATATGTCCAAATTTTTTCTGTTTGATTTTTGAATAACAGTCAAAAAGTTAGAAGTGTCAACATTCCCTCCAAACCAACGGTCGTCATCTCATCGTCCATTATTCATTTCCTTCCCGTTTGTTATTCTTTTTCTACCTTTTGTGCTACTGTTTCCACAAATTATTTTTAATATCATATAAACTTGAATAGGGGCTAGTGAAAATCGAAAATGTCTAAACAGCGAAAAACGCAGGAGCTAGTAGAGAAGCACATGAAAACCATCACAATCCCTCCAATACCAGGTCTGGAGAACAGTACCAAGGAATTGGTAACGAAGATGATCGATCATCCTGCTTTCAACAATCCAAAGTAAGTTATTTATTCTCTTATCAAATTCAAGAGAGCACAATCTAGTTCAGTCAGTCTAGTTTGGATTAGGAAGGCCTCATCTGCGCCGGTTACCTTCTATAATTGTGATAGAACCCTTGATGTTAATACTTGTAATATAAATGTAATGGATGAGCGGTGTGAAGTTAGCTGACAAATAGTTAGCTGCCAAAGTGCCGAAGATTGCCGAACGACCATGGGCGGAGGTCAACAATTTAAATGAAATAAATTAATTCAAAATACTTTAGCAACAATTGAAAAATACTTGAAATTATACAATCTGAATGTATTTTCAATTAAAATGAACAAATAAATATATTCCAGTAGAATAACAACTAATAGTCCTGTAAAATAACAACAAATTAAAACAAAAATAATATGTAAAAAATTCAGGACAATTTTGTTTTCCGAATTTCGAAGCTGATTTTGAAGAACAGACCCCATGCCACAATTTAACACCCCACTCGACCCCCCAGTCCCCTCAATAGACCGGTAAAATCAGAAACACGACAAAAAAAAATTCTAAAAAATCGAAGACAATTTTGTTTCACCAAATTTCGAGATCAATTTGAAAGAACAGACTCCACTCCACAATTTAACACCCCATTTGTCCCCCCAGTCCCCTCAATAGACCGGTAAAATTAGAAATACGACAAAAAAAAATTCTAAAAAATCGAAGACAATTTTGTTTCACCAAATTTCGAGATTAATTTGAAAGAACAGACTCCACTCCACAATTTAACACCCCATTTGTCCCCCCAGTCCCCTCAATAGACCGGTAAAATTAGAAATACGACAAAAAAAAAATCTAAAAAATCGAAGACAATTTTGTTTCACCAAATTTCGAGATCAATTTGAAAGAACAGACTCCACTCCACAATTTAACACCCCATTTGTCCCCCCAGTCCCCTCAATAGACCGGTAAAATTAGAAATACGACAAAAAAAAAATCTAAAAAATCGAAGACAATTTTGTTTCACCAAATTTCGAGATCAATTTGAAAGAACAGACTCCACTCCACAATTTAACACCCCATTTGTCCCCCCAGTCCCCTCAATAGACCGGTAAAATTAGAAATACGACAAAAAAAAATTCTAAAAAATCGAAGACAATTTTGTTTCACCATATTTTGAGATCAATTTGAAAGAACAGACTCCACTCCACAATTTAACACCCCATTTGTCCCCCCAGTCCCCTCAATAGACCGGTAAAATTAGAAATACGACAAAAAAAAATTCTAAAAAATCGAAGACAATTTTGTTTCACCAAATTTCGAGATCAATTTGAAAGAACAGACTCCACTCCACAATTTAACACCCCATTTGTCCCCCCAGTCCCCTCAATAGACCGGTAAAATTAGAAATACGACAAAAAAAAATTCTAAAAAATCGAAGACAATTTTGTTTCACCAAATTTCGAGATCAATTTGAAAGAACAGACTCCACTCCACAATTTAACACCCCATTTGTCCCCCCAGTCCCCTCAATAGACCGGTAAAATTAGAAATACGACAAAAAAAAATTCTAAAAAATCGAAGACAATTTTGTTTCACCAAATTTCGAGATCAATTTGAAAGAATAGACTCCACTCCACAATTTAACACCCCATTTGTCCCCCCAGTCCCCTCAATAGACCGGTAAAATTAGAAATACGACAAAAAAAAATTCTAAAAAATCGAAGACAATTTTGTTTCACCAAATTTCGAGATTAATTTGAAAGAACAGACTCCACTCCACAATTTAACACCCCATTTGTCCCCCCAGTCCCCTCAATAGACCGGTAAAATTAGAAATACGACAAAAAAAAATTCTAAAAAATCGAAGACAATTTTGTTTCACCAAATTTCGAGATTAATTTGAAAGAACAGACTCCACTCCACAATTTAACACCCCATTTGTCCCCCCAGTCCCCTCAATAGACCGGTAAAATTAGAAATACGACAAAAAAAAAATCTAAAAAATCGAAGACAATTTTGTTTCACCAAATTTCGAGATCAATTTGAAAGAACAGACTCCACTCCACAATTTAACACCCCATTTGTCCCCCCAGTCCCCTCAATAGACCGGTAAATTAGAAATACGACAAAAAAAAATTCTAAAAAATCGAAGACAATTTTGTTTCACCAAATTTCGAGATCAATTTGAAAGAATAGACTCCACTCCACAATTTAACACCCCATTTGTCCCCCCAGTCCCCTCAATAGACCGGTAAAATTAGAAATACGACAAAAAAAAAATTCTAAAAAATCGAAGACAATTTTGTTTCACCAAATTTCGAGATCAATTTGAAAGAACAGACTCCACTCCACAATTTAACACCCCATTTGTCCCCCAGTCCCCTCAATAGACCGGTAAAATTAGAAATACGACAAAAAAAAATTCTAAAAAATCGAAGACAATTTTGTTTCACCAAATTTCGAGATCAATTTGAAAGAATAGACTCCACTCCACAATTTAACACCCCATTTGTCCCCCCAGTCCCCTCAATAGACCGGTAAAATTAGAAATACGACAAAAAAAAATTCTAAAAAATCGAAGACAATTTGTTTCACCAAATTTCGAGATCAATTTGAAAGAACAGACTCCACTCCACAATTTAACACCCCATTTGTCCCCCCAGTCCCCTCAATAGACCGGTAAAATTAGAAATACGACAAAAAAAAATTCTAAAAAATCGAAGACAATTTTGTTTCACCAAATTTCGAGATCAATTTGAAAGAACAGACTCCACTCCACAATTTAACACCCCATTTGTCCCCCCAGTCCCCTCAATAGACCGGTAAAATTAGAAATACGACAAAAAAAAATTCTAAAAAATCGAAGACAATTTTGTTTCACCAAATTTCGAGATTAATTTGAAAGAACAGACTCCACTCCACAATTTAACACCCCATTTGTCCCCCCAGTCCCCTCAATAGACCGGTAAAATTAGAAATACGACAAAAAAAAATTCTAAAAAATCGAAGACAATTTTGTTTCACCAAATTTCGAGATCAATTTGAAAGAATAGACTCCACTCCACAATTTAACACCCCATTTGTCCCCCCAGTCCCCTCAATAGACCGGTAAAATTAGAAATACGACAAAAAAAAAATTCTAAAAAATCGAAGACAATTTTGTTTCACCAAATTTCGAGATTAATTTGAAAGAACAGACTCCACTCCACAATTTAACACCCCATTTGTCCCCCCAGTCCCCTCAATAGACCGGTAAAATTAGAAATACGACAAAAAAAAATTCTAAAAAATCGAAGACAATTTTGTTTCACCAAATTTCGAGATCAATTTGAAAGAACAGACTCCACTCCACAATTTAACACCCCATTTGTCCCCCCAGTCCCCTCAATAGACCGGTAAAATTAGAAATACGACAAAAAAAAATTCTAAAAAATCGAAGACAATTTTGTTTCACCAAATTTCGAGATTAATTTGAAAGAACAGACTCCACTCCACAATTTAACACCCCATTTGTCCCCCCAGTCCCCTCAATAGACCGGTAAAATTAGAAATACGACAAAAAAAAATTCTAAAAAATCGAAGACAATTTTGTTTCACCAAATTTCGATATTTATTTGAAAGAACAGACTCCACTCCACAATTTGACACCCCATTTGACCCACCAGTCCCCTCAATAGACTGGTAAAATCAGAAATACGACAAAAAAAAAATTCTAAAAATCGAAGACAATTTTGTTTCACCAAATTTCGATATTTATCTGAAAGAACAGACTCCACTCCACAATTTGACACCTCATTTGACCCACCAGTCCCCTCAATAGACTGGTAAAATCAGAAATACGACAAAAAAAAAATTCTAAAAAATCGAAGACAATTTTGTTTCACCAAATTTCGATATTTATCTGAAAGAACAGACTCCACTCCACAATTTGACACCCCATTTGACCCACCAGTCCCCTCAATAGACCGGTAAAATCATAAATACGACAAAAAAAAATTTAATGAAATAATTTTTGTCAACAAGTATAGTTGCGATCAAAAAAAAGTAGTACAAGAAAAATCTCCAAAATTTCCTGGCCTATTATACGTTAATTTAATTCATAACCAAAAATGACATTTTTGAAATTTTTCGACAAGTTTTTAAACCTAGAAAGCTTCAGATGACATTACTTTGAAATTTTTCCACCCGTTTTTTAACCACCGGTGTGAAGTTAGCAGCCGTTTTCCAGCAGCCAAAATTGTGAAGTTAGCAGCCATTTTCAGCAGCCAAAAATGTGAAGTTAGCAGCCATTTTCAGCAGCCTTTTTTTATTCATATTGAAGGTAGTTTCATTCATGTATATGGTAGTTTCCTCAAACCAACATGATGTGAGGAGGCTGTTAGGACACAAAAAAATACATTCAAAAATTTAATAACGAAAAATATGATTAACTTATGAATCCTTTAACACAGCTTATTAGGGCGATAAATGGTGCTTAATCTTCAATCTAAACCTTCGAGCCTTCACGATCTGTCAGGGTTAAAAAAAAACCACCCCCATATGTTAAAAAAATCGCAAAAAAATAGTAAAAAATTGTGTGCGTTGATAAAACTTTACACACAGCTCATTGAGGTGCTAATGAACCTACAAAATGAAGGACAACCCCTTACGACCCGTCAGGGTAGGAAAAAACTTCAAAAAACCACCCCCATATGTTAAAAAAATCGCAGAAAAATAGTAAAAAATTGTGTGCGTTGATGAAACTTTGCACACAGCTCATTGAGGTGTTAATGAACCTACAAAATGAAGGACAACCCCTTACGACCCGTCAGGGTAGGAAAAAACCACCCTCATATGTTGAAAAAATCACAGAAAAATAGTAAAAAATTGTGTGCGTTGATAAAACTTTACACACAGCTCATTGAGGTGTTAATGAACCTACAAAATGAAGGACAACCCCTTACGACCCGTCAGGGTAGGAAAAAACCACCCTCATATGTTGAAAAAATCACAGAAAAATAGTAAAAAATTGTGTGCGTTGATGAAACTTTGCACACAGCTCATTGAGGTGTTAATGAACCTACAAAATGAAGGACAACCCCTTACGACCCGTCAGGGTAGGAAAAAACCACCCTCATATGTTAAAAAAATCGCAGAAAAATAGTAAAAAATTGTGTGCGTTGATAAAACTTTGCACACAGCTCACTGAGGTGTTAATGAACCTACAAAACGAAGGACAACCCCTTACGACCCGTCAGAGTAGGAAAAAACCACCCTCATATGTTGAAAAAATCACAGAAAAATAGTAAAAAATTGTGTGCGTTGATAAAACTTTGCACACAGCTCATTGAGGTGCTAATGAACCTACAAAATGAAGGACAACCCCTTACGACCCGTCAGGGTAGGAAAAAACTTCAAAAAACCACCCCCATATGTTAAAAAAATCGCAAAACAATAGTAAAAAATTGTGTGCGTTGATAAAACTTTGCACACAGCTCATTGAGGTGTTAATGAACCTACAAAATGAAGGACAACCCCTTACGACCCGTCAGGGTAGGAAAAAACCACCCTCATATGTTGAAAAAATCACAGAAAAATAGTAAAAAATTGTGTGCGTTGATGAAACTTTGCACACAGCTCATTGAGGTGTTAATGAACCTACAAAATGAAGGACAACCCCTTACGACCCGTCAGGGTAGGAAAAAACCACCCTCATATGTTGAAAAAATCACAGAAAAATAGTAAAAAATTGTGTGCGTTGATGAAACTTTGCACACAGCTGATTGAGGTGCCAATGAACCTACAAAACGAAGGACAACCCCTTACGACCCGTCAGGATAGGAAAAAACTTCAAAAAACCACCCCCATATGTTAAAAAAATCGCAAAAAAATAGTAAAAAATTGTGTGCGTTGATAAAACTTTGCACACAGCTGATTGAGGTGCCAATGAACCTACAAAACGAAGGACAACCCCTTACGACCCGTCAGGATAGGAAAAAACTTCAAAAAACCACCCCCATATGTTAAAAAAATCGCAAGAAAATAGTAAAAAATTGTGTGCGTTGATGAAACTTTGCACACAGCTCATTGAGGTGTTAATGAACCTACAAAATGAAGGACAACCCCTTACGACCCGTCAGGATAGGAAAAAACTTCAAAAAACCACCCCCATATGTTAAAAAAATCGCAAGAAAATAGTAAAAAATTGTGTGCGTTGATGAAACTTTGCACACAGCTCATTGAGGTGTTAATGAACCTACAAAATGAAGGACAACCCCTTACGACCCGTCAGGGTAAGAAAAAACCACCCCCATATGTTAAAAAAATCGCAAAAAAATAGTAAAAAATTGTGTGCGTTGATAAAACTTTGCACACAGCTGATTGAGGTGCCAATGAACCTACAAAACGAAGGACAACCCCTTACGACCCGTCAGGATAGGAAAAAACTTCAAAAAACCACCCCCATATGTTAAAAAAATCGCAAGAAAATAGTAAAAAATTGTGTGCGTTGATGAAACTTTGCACACAGCTCATTGAGGTGTTAATGAACCTACAAAATGAAGGACAACCCCTTACGACCCGTCAGGATAGGAAAAAACTTCAAAAAACCACCCCCATATGTTAAAAAAATCGCAAAAAATAGTAAAAAATTGTGTGCGTTGATAAAACTTTGCACACAGCTCATTGAGGTGCCAATGAACCTACAAAACGAAGGACAACCCCTTACGACCCGTCAGGATAGGAAAAAACTTCAAAAAACCACCCCCATATGTTAAAAAAATCGCAAAAAATAGTAAAAAATTGTGTGCGTTGATAAAACTTTGCACACAGCTCATTGAGGTGTTAATGAACCTACAAAATGAAGGACAACCCCTTACGACCCGTCAGGATAGGAAAAAACTTCAAAAAACCACCCCCATATGTTAAAAAAATCGCAAGAAAATAGTAAAAAATTGTGTGCGTTGATGAAACTTTGCACACAGCTCATTGAGGTGTTAATGAACCTACAAAATGAAGGACAACCCCTTACGACCCGTCAGGATAGGAAAAAACTTCAAAAAACCACCCCCATATGTTAAAAAAATCGCAAAAAATAGTAAAAAATTGTGTGCGTTGATAAAACTTTGCACACAGCTCATTGAGGTGCCAATGAACCTACAAAACGAAGGACAACCCCTTACGACCCGTCAGGATAGGAAAAAACTTCAAAAAACCACCCCCATATGTTAAAAAAATCGCAAAAAATAGTAAAAAATTGTGTGCGTTGATAAAACTTTGCACACAGCTCACTGAGGTGTTAATGAACCTACAAAATGAAGGACAACCCCTTACGACCCGTCAGGGTAGGAAAAAACCACCCCCATATGTTAAAAAAAGCGCAAAAAAATAGTAAAAAATTGTGTGCGTTGATGAAACTCTGCACACAGCTCATTGAGGTGCCAATGAACCTACAAAACGAAGGACAACCCCTTACGACCCGTCAGGGTAGGAAAAAACCACCCTCATATGTTGAAAAAATCACAGAAAAATAGTAAAAAATTGTGTGCGTTGATGAAACTTTGCACACAGCTCACTGAGGTGTTAATGAACCTACAAAATGAAGGACAACCCCTTACGACCCGTCAGGGTAGGAAAAAACCACCCCCATATGTTAAAAAAAGCGCAAAAAAATAGTAAAAAATTGTGTGCGTTGATGAACTCTGCACACAGCTCACTGAAGTATTAATGAACCTACAAAACGAAGGACAACCCCTTACGACCCGTCAGGGTAGGAAAAAAACCACCCTCATATGTTGAAAAAATCACAGAAAAATAGTAAAAAATTGTGTGCGTTGATGAAACTTTGCACACAGCTCACTGAGGTGTTAATGAACCTACAAAATGAAGGACAACCCCTTACGACCCGTCAGGGTAGGAAAAAACCACCCCCATATGTTAAAAAAAGCGCAAAAAAATAGTAAAAAAATTGTGTGCGTTGATGAAACTCTGCACACAGCTCATTGAGGTGCCAATGAACCTACAAAACGAAGGACAACCCCTTACGACCCGTCAGGGTAGGAAAAAACCACCCTCATATGTTGAAAAAATCACAGAAAAATAGTAAAAAATTGTGTGCGTTGATGAAACTTTGCACACAGCTCACTGAGGTGTTAATGAACCTACAAAATGAAGGACAACCCCTTACGACCCGTCAGGGTAGGAAAAAACCACCCCCATATGTTAAAAAAAGCGCAAAAAAATAGTAAAAAATTGTGTGCGTTGATGAAACTCTGCACACAGCTCACTGAAGTATTAATGAACCTACAAAACGAAGGACAACCCCTTACGACCCGTCAGGGTAGGAAAAAACCACCCTCATATGTTGAAAAAATCACAGAAAAATAGTAAAAAATTGTGTGCGTTGATGAAACTTTGCACACAGCTCACTGAGGTGTTAATGAACCTACAAAATGAAGGACAACCCCTTACGACCCGTCAGGGTAGGAAAAAACCACCCCCATATGTTAAAAAAAGCGCAAAAAAATAGTAAAAAATTGTGTGCGTTGATGAAACTCTGCACACAGCTCATTGAGGTGCCAATGAACCTACAAAACGAAGGACAACCCCTTACGACCCGTCAGGGTAGGAAAAAACCACCCTCATATGTTGAAAAAATCACAGAAAAATAGTAAAAAATTGTGTGCGTTGATGAAACTTTGCACACCAGCTCACTGAGGTGTTAATGAACCTTACAAAATGAAGGACAACCCCTTACGACCCGTCAGGGTAGGAAAAAACCACCCCCATATGTTAAAAAAAGCGCAAAAAAATAGTAAAAAATTGTGTGCGTTGATGAAACTCTGCACACAGCTCACTGAAGTATTAATGAACCTACAAAACGAAGGACAACCCCTTACGACCCGTCAGGGTAGGAAAAAACCACCCTCATATGTTGAAAAAATCACAGAAAAATAGTAAAAAATTGTGTGCGTTGATGAAACTTTGCACACAGCTCACTGAGGTGTTAATGAACCTACAAAATGAAGGACAACCCCTTACGACCCGTCAGGGTAGGAAAAAACCACCCCCATATGTTAAAAAAAGCGCAAAAAAATAGTAAAAAATTGTGTGCGTTGATGAAACTCTGCACACAGCTCATTGAGGTGCCAATGAACCTACAAAACGAAGGACAACCCCTTACGACCCGTCAGGATAGGAAAAAACTTCAAAAAACCACCCCCATATGTTAAAAAAATCGCAAAAAAATAGTAAAAAATTGTGTGCGTTGATAAAACTTTGCACACAGCTCACTGAAGTATTAATGAACCTACAAAATGAAGGACAACCCCTTACGACCCGTCAGGGTAGGAAAAAACCACCCTCATATGTTGAAAAAATCACAGAAAAATAGTAAAAAATTGTGTGCGTTGATGAAACTTTGCACACAGCTCACTGAGGTGTTAATGAACCTACAAAATGAAGGACAACCCCTTACGACCCGTCAGGGTAGGAAAAAACCACCCCCATATGTTAAAAAAAGCGCAAAAAAATAGTAAAAAATTGTGTGCGTTGATGAAACTCTGCACACAGCTCATTGAGGTGCCAATGAACCTACAAAACGAAGGACAACCCCTTACGACCCGTCAGGGTAGGAAAAAACCACCCCCATATGTTAAAAAAATCGCAAAAAATAGTAAAAAATTGTGTGCGTTAATAAAACTTTGCACACAGCTCACTGAAGTATTAATGAACCTACAAAACGAAGGACAACCCCTTACGACCCGTCAGGATAGGAAAAAACTTCAAAAAACCACCCCCATATGTTAAAAAAATCGCAAAAAATAGTAAAAAATTGTGTGCGTTAATAAAACTTTGCACACAGCTCATTGAGGTGTTAATGAACCTACAAAATGAAGGACAATTTTTTACTATTTTTTTGCGCTTTTTTTAACATATGGGGGTGGTTTTTTGAAGTTTTTTCCTACCCTGACGGGTCATAAGGGGTTGTCCTTCATTTTGTAGGTTCATTAACACCTCACTGAGCTGTGTGCAAAGTTTCATCAACGCACACAATTTTTTACTATTTTTTTGCGCTTTTTTTAACATATGGGGGTGGTTTTTTGAAGTTTTTTCCTACCCTGACGGGTCATAAGGGGTTGTCCTTCGTTTTGTAGGTTCATTAACACCTCAATGGGCTGTGTGCAAAGTTTTATCAACGCACACAATTTTTTACTATTTTTCCGCGATTTTTTCAACATATGGGGGTGGTTTTTTTTAACCCTGACAGATCGTGAAGGCTCGAAGGTTTAGATTGAAGATTAAGCACCATTTATCGCCCTAATAAGCTGTGTTAAAGGATTCATAAGTTAATCATATTTTTCGTTATTAAATTTTTGAATGTATTTTTTTGTGTCCTAACAGCCTCCTCACATCATGTTGGTTTGAGGAAACTACCATATACATGAATGAAACTATCTTCAATAAGAATAAAAAAAGGCTGCTGAAAATGGCTGCTAACTTCACATTTTTGGCTGCTGAAAATGGCTGCTAACTTCACAATTTTGGCTGCTGGAAAACGGCTGCTAACTTCACACCGGTTTTTTAACCTAGAATATGTATATCATTGCCTGTCAAAATTTTGTATGTTACAACGGTAGCTCAAATTGGGGTTAATAATTGTTGTACGAAGTCTGTTTTTTTTTTTAAGATAATTCTCCAAGTCAAAAATTTAGTAACTATGTTGGCAGCACAAGCCTTTTCTACATAAAAAATTTGAAAGCATTGACAATTTTACATTGTATTGCCAACATAATGTCACTTTGACCTATGACTTTGACTTTTATCTTAAAAAAAAAAACACACTTTACTTTTTTTTTGTACCTAAAAATAAGGTTTTTCAGGAAGAATATTTGCTGTTTCAGCAAATCAGTTCTAAAAAACCTAATTCAGGTGGAAGAAAAAAACCTGACAAGGGTTTCTTTCTATTGTAATTTAGCTTGTAGTGCTTGCCATAAGTACTGACAGGAAATTAGCTATTAATTCTAAGGTGAAAATCGCATAAGGTAAAAAAGCCAGGTTTATCAAAATATTTAAAAGAGATATTAACTCATAACCTTCATGTCCGGGATTTTTTTCGCAATTGTACGTGATACAATTAGTATATTGTTGTATTAGGACTACAAGCTTTACTTTTTTTTTACAAATTCTTTTAGATTTTTTTTTTGTCGTATTTCCGATTTTACCGGTCTATTGAGGGGACTGGTGGGTCAAATGAGGTGTCAAATTGTGGAGTGGGGTCTGTTTTTTCAAATAAATCTCGAAATTTGGTGAAAAAAAATTGTCTTCGATTTTTTAGAATTTCTTTTTGTCGTATTTCTGATTTTACCAGTCTATTGAGGGGACTGGTGGGTCAAATGGGGTGTCAAATTGTGGAGTGGAGTCTGTTCTTTCAGATAAATATCGAAATTTGGTGAAACAAAATTGTCTTCGATTTTTTAGAATTTTTTTTTGTCGTATTTCTGATTTTACCGGTCTATTGAGGGGACTGGTGGGTCAAATGGGGTGTCAAATTGTGGAGTGGAGTCTGTTCTTTCAGATAAATATCGAAATTTGGGTGAAACAAAAATTGTCTTCGATTTTTTAGATTTTTTTTTTGTCGTATTTCTGATTTTACCGGTCTATTGAGGGGACTGGTGGGTCAAATGGGGTGTCAAATTGTGGAGTGGAGTCTGTTCTTTCAGATAAATATCGAAATTTGGTGAAACAAAATTGTCTTCGATTTTTTAGAATTTTTTTTTGTCGTATTTCTGATTTTACCAGTCTATTGAGGGGACTGGTGGGTCAAATGGGGTGTCAAATTGTGGAGTGGAGTCTGTTCTTTCAGATAAATATCGAAATTTGGTGAAACAAAATTGTCTTCGATTTTTTAGAATTTTTTTTTGTCGTATTTCTAATTTTACCGGTCTATTGAGGGGACTGGGGGGACAAATGGGGTGTTAAATTGTGGAGTGGAGTCTGTTCTTTCAATTAATCTCGAAATTTGGTGAAACAAAATTGTCTTCGATTTTTTAGAATTTTTTTTTGTCGTATTTCTGATTTTACCAGTCTATTGAGGGGACTGGTGGGTCAAATGGGGTGTCAAATTGTGGAGTGCAGTCTGTTCTTTCAGATAAATATCGAAATTTGGTGAAACAAAATTGTCTTCGATTTTTTAGAATTTTTTTTTGTCGTATTTCTGATTTTACCAGTCTATTGAGGGGACTGGTGGGTCAAATGGGGTGTCAAATTGTGGAGTGGAGTCTGTTCTTTCAGATAAATATCGAAATTTGGTGAAACAAAATTGTCTTCGATTTTTTAGAATTTTTTTTTGTCGTATTTCTGATTTTACCAGTCTATTGAGGGGACTGGTGGGTCAAATGGGGTGTCAAATTGTGGAGTGGAGTCTGTTCTTTCAGATAAATATCGAAATTTGGTGAAACAAAATTGTCTTCGATTTTTTAGAATTTTTTTTTGTCGTATTTCTGATTTTACCAGTCTATTGAGGGGACTGGTGGGTCAAATGGGGTGTCAAATTGTGGAGTGGAGTCTGTTCTTTCAGATAAATATCGAAATTTGGTGAAACAAAATTGTCTTCGATTTTTAGAATTTTTTTTTGTCGTATTTCTGATTTTACCAGTCTATTGAGGGGACTGGTGGGTCAAATGGGGTGTCAAATTGTGGAGTGGAGTCTGTTCTTTCAGATAAATATCGAAATTTGGTGAAACAAAATTGTCTTCGATTTTTTAGAATTTTTTTTTGTCGTATTTCTGATTTTACCAGTCTATTGAGGGGACTGGTGGGTCAAATGGGGTGT